>CAUWAG010000007.1:2400000-3000000 GCA_963556695.1 Anthostomella pinea | reverse complement strand
CTCGCTCCCGGTGATCAGTCTACTTTGAGAGGTATGATTTGGCTAGCGAGGTCGACATTTTTCGACAGGATCGTGTCCCGTGCTAAACAGACCGATCGTCGGCGAAGCAGAAGACGCCGAAATGGTGCAACTGGTAGATACATACCTATAGCTCACACACATAAGATACCTATGCAGTCGACGAGAATCCGACGGGAATGCCACCTGGACCGCCTGCATCTGAGGATTGGAAGTGACGAGAAATATCAACGCGGGCGACAGATGTGACAAGACGACATCTAAAAGGGTCTGGTCCATTCAGGAAGTCGCCCATGGACCCCGAGCTGCAGGTCCCCGGTCCCGCGACCGCTGATTGGGGCATCCCGGTAGAAGCGCCCTGGGGTTAAGCGCTTCGGAGACGTCGCTCACCCAATGGCAGATCGGAAGGAGTCGGAATAAGGCAGCCTCTATTACTTCTATTGCTTGGTTTCAGAGGCCCTGTCCGCACCGGTCCAATGAGGACCGCGGTATACAGACAGGGGCTGCGAGATCTCAACTACCAGACGTGCATGAGGCACGAGGATCCCCAAGTGCCGTACGCTGGGCCAGCAACGCCCATGCACAACTTGTCACATCATGGGGATGGCCGTCACCACTGCACCACACGTCCGCTCCAAGCGCCCCCGACTTCTACTCTTTCCCCGCCGTCGAGTGACTTCTCATAAGTCAGCGGCGGGCGCTCTCAGATGTCGTGGTACCATTTCCAGTTCTTTCCTTTTCTTCATTCCCTGAATCCCCAGGCCGGGATTTAGATCGACTCGAGCGAGATTAGCCCACCAGCCGCCGTGCCACGCGCAGCCCAGAGTGCCGGTTATCACTCTCGTTACACCCTTCATCCACCCGTGCAATTCACCATGGCGACTGCTACTACTACCGATTTCCCACTGGCAACGGCCGACCCCTACAGCGACGGTGGTGATGGCGGTTCTGGTTCGGCCAACGCAGGCGGGGGTGTCGACGACGCAGCTGGTGCTGCTGGTTCAAGTCCCGGTGCTGTGCAGATTTCACATGGTGCCACAGTCGCTATCATCGTTGTAGTTGCCGTTGTTGGTGTGCTTGGGAGTATGTATACCCGATCGAAAAGGGCACTCCACCTGACCTGAACACTGACTTGAACCAGTCTCGATGGCGGTTCTGTTCTACCTGGCCAAGAAGAGGGAGTGGAAGGTTAGAGAGAGCATCCGGCGGTCGGCTAGGAAAGTCGTCACGGCGCTCACACCCCGTCGCTCCGAGTTTCCAAAGTCAGTCAAAAAATCTACGGGTAGATCATCCCGAGGTCGTGTTCGCCTCGACGACGTACCGCCAACACCAAGGCTTCGGCCCGAGGATATCGAGAAGGGGATCGCCATGTCAAACATCCGACCAGGTCCTGAAGGCAGGGCAAAGAAATGGACGAGGAAGTAGGTCGATTTCATGGGTCATCTTCATCTGAGGCTAAGAATTCGGGAGTCAGCGTCTGCTGCTGTCGTTGAGAGGGGTATCGGAGCATTTATGCGCAGGCGTTTCGAGATGGAACCACGTTGTCCTGGGAAGTGTATCAACAGATGGTTAAATTGTTCGTGTAGATGATTTGGGTATCAAAGTCGCCTGAAGGTATTCGTACTCGCACTCCGCCTCGAATCAGTGCGCTTGTACTTTGTTGCCGGCTCCGCCACTTCTTCCTCCTTCTTCTTCCTTCTGGACTCTGGCATGAATGTGACTTGTCTCTCTCCAGTCACCTTACCACTTCTAGCTTTGTTTTCCCGGCCTGGCTTTTGAGCTCTGGAACCCAACGCTGTATCTCGAGCGCGTCCATCACCACCACGATTCGAGGAGCTGACACGCATGACCACCTCATCTTTCGCCTTCTTGCGACGTATGTCTGCAGCATCGCTGTCTTCCTCGCTACTCGAGTCACTGTCGCTTTTATCTGAGAAGTGAGCCGTTGCAGTAAGATCTCTGCCGGTTTCAGGATCAACCTTTGTGCTTGGGTTGAGAACCTGGAACTCGCGAGTCGTCTCATCGACTTTGAACGCTGGGTCTTCCCAGAGTCGACTGAAACGCGAGTCACCGAGAATCCCAGCATTCTCATCAACCACCGCCCTCTTCTCTTGCTTCTTGAGTAGTCTGTCAGCAAGCTTCTGGTTGACCTTGACTTTCTTGTTGCCGCGGATCCGGCTAGCGCGGTCCTTCTCGACCTTCTCCTTGATGCGTTTGGCACGATCTTCCTCGTGTTGCCACGGGTTGGCGATCAGCCGAGCTTGTTCGTATAGTTTCGAATCTACGAAATATCCATGCACTAGAAGATCCGAAGTCAGCAACCCTCATTCTACATGCATCACCGTGTTGTACTTACTATAAGGCCGCAACAGGTTCGTCTTGCCAACCAAGTGGTCCATGCTGAGAGACCTCAATTCAGGTAAGGTCAAGAATTTGTAGTTGTCGTAATTGTCGGTGCTGACTTCGTTCGCCATCTCTTCGGTAACGGAGTCGAGGAACGAGCACCATCGCGGTGCGCTTCCCAGCTGTGGTATGAAGAACGAATGCATCGGCTGTCCCTCGTTCGCAGCTGTACACATGCAGCAGTTAGTGACTTGTCCATAGGGCAGGTAGTATCGGTGATGGGTGCCCTCTAAAGTACGTACTAAGGAGCATGCCAGTATTCTTGACCCATTCCACGTGGTGGATATTCACAAGAGGTTCGACAGCCGTCCAAGGTGACCCATCAAGCTCATCCCAGATTTTGATTATCTTCTTGTCGCTCGACATGACCTTACGCTCCTGGGAAGAAGTAGTCATATGCGTGAGGTTCTTTATGGGAAACCCTTGTCCATGGTCCTTCGCTACCAACGGCCGGGGACTTCTTAGATCGAACAGTTTGATCAAACCAGTAGACGTTCCTGTTGCAATGGATAGGCCAGACGGATTGAAATCAAGAGCCGTAACCTCTCCTTCTTGGCCGCCCAAGACGGCGATTCGAGCTTTGGATCGTGGATCCCAGAACTGTTCCTTCAGTTAGTGAAATTCCAGTAGCGGTTCGCTACGGTACAGAGCAGAGATAGATTCTGTCTAGTCGAGCCAGTCGTGCACCCAATACTTGCTGACAATGAACCGATGAGTTTCCAGACTGACCTCAATAGAGCCAACAGACGTCCCAAAGGCTAGCAGGTTGTGGGTATTTTCCGCAATTGCGGCTGTATTGACACTGGGAGCATATATGCTTCCCTGCAGACCGGCCTCGACACCCTCATCGTGCCCTACGTCGACTTGGTAGGACTTGAGAAACCGCCCAAGCTCGAGATTCATACGGAAAACTTCGCCATGTCCATCGGAGTCTAGTCCAACTGCCGGAACTAGTGCTTCGGTCGAAATTCGGTCGTAAATGAGATCTCTGCCATAACGTGGTAGTCTTAGGGCCTGATGAAGTCCTCCAGGTGTCTTGTTCACGTCAGTATGCTGTCCGGAGAATGCACTCCAGCATTGGACCCTCAACGCTCTGACTCACATGGAATTCCACCCGTCTATCGCTCTGCAAATGTAACGATTTCGAATAGTCTGTCGCAAGCAGGCGGAACGTGACGTTCAGGCTGGTCGTGTGGCGCGCGAACGATAGAGACAGGTGAGGCAGGTAATGGACATGGATCTGGGGCTTGTCTGCGAAAGGTCAGCTCGGCCACAAGCTGGGGAGAGACACATGTGCGAGGTAGTGGATTTACTAACATGTACCCGTCGACATGATCCATTCACTATCTTCCGAGACTCTCACACACTGGGAGGCTTCCTCGAATTCGAAGTCTTGAAGCAACTCAATTCGGTTCTGGTACTCGGCGTCGGCTTTGAGACTTCTCTTTCGTTGACGGGCGAGCCTTGATCCCACCAGGTCAGCGATAGTCAAGCAACGAGCTTGGGATCCCCAAATGGGATTTGTACACACCAGTCGGGCAGCGGCCGTGCGGTATCTGCGCCGGCCACGGTATACACCGGCACATCCCCTTGGTTGGTGACCTTCATGATGGCGTCGTTGTCGCTGTGGTGCTATTGTCGCATTCTTCCCAAGCTGGAAAGAAAGCTGGAAGAAAGCTCACCATAGAAAACCTGGAGGGGCGACCTTGAAAATTTAGCGGGTCTCTATCGATAAGCAGCGCCAAGAAAGACTGAAAGAGCAGGAACCGTTCCGCCCCTGGCGGGCCGCTACCCTCCATGGTCCAATCACGGCCCCGGCCCATACCATGAGAAAGCTCTCAAGCTTACCTGAAGGTCCAGGTCCCTGGCTGGAACGTATCTGGCTCCACGCTATGATTGGCGGCTGTGCCGGTGGATACCAGGCCGACAGTGGACAGTGGACAGTGGAGGGGCGGCTGGCCAGGGTTCAACATCCATCCAAGAGTCCAAGACATCTCAAGACTCCAGCTTCGAGGCTTATTGATTATTACTGCCGGAGTGTAGACCCTTCCTTCACCTTAATCCTCCCATCTTTATCATCTTTATCATCACTGGTGGGCTGCGCGTGTCCTCCAACGCCTTGCTTGCATACCTTAGATTTCACATGTATGCCGTCCGCGCCCACGTTGTCCAACTAGAACTACCTTGTGTAGAATACCAGCATCATACATCCTTCGATCGCAACATCCCTAGTGTCCCTTGCTGACCTAATACATACCTACCCGCCGCATAGTCGTTCCGCCTCGCTCCCGCCGTCGCTGATCCTCAACAGAGATGGAGTCTAGCAGGCGCTGGAGACGTAAGAGTTCGAAAACGATAACCCACTTCGGCACTCGCCGTAATACTTCTATTGCCTCTTGGTAGTCGCCGGCGAATCATACCATCGACCGAGGCAGCCCACTGTGGCCGTGTGCTGGGGAAGCCTTTCAGACTGACACGCCGAGACGACTTACGATATGGACACTGGTGACTACGAAACTAATGCATTAGTAATTGTGCGTGTTGTCGTCCTCCTATAGCCACCAACTGTGCTCATCGCTGACCCGTCCTCAACGCAGAATAACATATCGTCTGTCGCTTTTGCCTTCTATGAACCTGTTCCTCCGACCTCGACGAGTCTCGGATCCAGTGCGACCGAGATCGAGAATGTTTTACGAAAAGATGGACACCTTACTTATGTTGATCATGCCCGGCACGGCTTGTGGTGTTTTCGGTTGTTGCAAAAGGGCAAGATCCAGGGGCATCAACCACCCACGCAAGGCTTTGCGAGGACGGCGGAGGGCGGTGGTCACACTATGTGCTTGAATGAGGAGGGCGCCTTCGAGCCAGCTGCGCTTGTCAAGAACAGACCGCATGGCCTAGGTGGCGCAAATACACCAAGCAGCTCGTCCTCCAGTGCTTCGTCTGCTCTCGACCCGGCCTTCAAGAGTGCCCAATCGGCTTTCGCCCCGTCATTCCCCCATGCAGCCGCAGACCAAGAATCGAAGGCATGCGCGCCGACAGACTTAAGGCCGAGTCCTACGGCATCCATCAAAGACGTCCACGAGTGTCTTGTCTTGGCTGCCTTCTCAACAATATTTGCAGTCTTCTGCGCGAGAACTGGCGCCGTGCCCTTAAGTTCTCGTACGCTGCTCCTAACTCGGCCTACGCAGACTGAATGCAGCGCTTTCCCAGCCGTCCTTGCTTCCCTTCGCGTCTACCTCACGACAACGGGAAGTCTAGTTGTTACCTTGAGTCATTCGTATGCTGAGAATCTGGTGAACTTATCCGAGACTCTTACCAGTCACTTGCCGCCCCTCGGTGTCACTGTTTTGGCAGCCCCGTTTGGTGTGTTTGCTACCTGCCAGCCCATCACCATGACCGAGACGACAACCACAGAAGGTAGCCTTGGACAGTCGCCTGACACTCAAGTTCTGAGAATACGGACAGAGAGAGATGACGGCCCCTGGCGGACCATCAGTTCAAAGCTTCTGCAGTCCCGTCATATCCCATACTCCTTTGGTGGACCGCAGAAGTGGATTGGCCTACATCGCATCCGCCGTAAGCTTTCCGAGCAGAGTGTCGACGGAAAGGGGACGCCCATGGTTGGAAACGTTTCCAGTTTATCCTGGCCTGCCAACCTTTGCTTCTGCAAAATGTTCTCTAAGCTGGCTATCAATGCTGCGACGGAAAATGTCCAACAGCCCCAGACAGATCCATGCTTTGACCCTCTCAAAATTGCCAAAAATTGGTTCTTGAATGCAACTGAGCGAGACGAGGCTCTGGCGAGCAAGCAGAGGGAAAGGAATGCTGCTGCGGCCGCTGCAGCCGCGGTGGCACACGAGAATGCAGTCCCAGATGGCCAGGCTCAGATTGCAACGGGGCTATCCCCTCTAGCCCTGCGCCGATCTAGCCATAACAACGGACCACCACCGAGCGGCATGTACCCGACACCCCCAGACGCGGTCCAGGGCATAGTAGGGGTGACTCCGTCCATGGATGGCAACATGTCGAGCCCCGGGTACCATGCGACTACTATGGCGATGGTCGATGTTGGCAATACAACGCTTGTGCCAGCAGAGCAGTATGGCGAAAACTGGGATAATGCCGAAGTCAAACGAGAGCATGCCGGCAGCTCGTTCGAATCCGAGAATCTCTTCGGTGAGCTAGGTCCCGATATGTTCGGAGACAATGATATCACTGAGGCGGATTTCAGTTTCTTTGACGAAGATCCCGGTGGTCTAGATCTGGGCTCGCTTAATATACCGGACATGCCAACCGCAGGCACTAGTATCTCCCTCGAGGCTGGCTTTGGTGTAGGACAAGACTCCCGCATTAAACCCGATCCCCACTTTATGCCGTTAACAGGCGCTCCGGCTTCGCCGGTTTTCACGAAACCTGAACTCCGACATGCCCGAAGCTCACTACCGGATGATGGCCGGCGGCAGACTGTGCCAGAGACGACACAAGCGGTGGGGTTGGGGGCGAAAAGACCTGCAAGTCCGTTCAACCCCGACACAGTCTACAAGAGAATCCGAGCATCTCTTGACAATCACAGGGCAATCCAGCAGAACTCGCAAATATACGCCTCTCAGCCAGGAAGCATCTTTGACAAGGTTGATTTCGGGCCAGGCTTGTCGATGGTCAACAGCAAATATGAAGGGAGTGGGCGGTTTGATTACTCCATGGATCGATCCAAGGCAACCAAACCTTCCAATCCGAACGCGCCACCGACGACGAATTACCTCAAGCGTCATGGAAAAGGCCAGAAGGGTCTCAAAGAGCTACCGAGTATGGTCGGGGGACTGTTCAGCCGTGTATATGGCAATCAAGACTCGGCCTCAAATCGCCACAGCCCTCTGGCATTCGACGAACCCCACTCGGATGCTGACGAAGTAAGTCTCGTCTCTGACCAAGACGATTCCACCTACGACAGTGATGAGCCTATGTCCCCCGTCAAGTCATCAAGCATGCGACGATGTCGTGACAATGATGACGGTGAATCCCTTGCCACGTCATTTAGGGGACTTGAGACCATGGATATGACATTGCCTTATTTGACCCTCGGCCTGCCCCGATCTTCAAAGTCCGAGATCGAACTACCACTCGTGAAGTACTTTGCGGATCCAGAACCGCCCTGGATTCAATACTCTCTGCCTGATGATCAGCTCATCATGGTAGCACAGATTCTCACCGACCAGTTCGCAGCTAGCACATTTTCGGCAAGCATATCGGCTCAGATGTTTCCCCAATCCAAAGTAGACCGGCGGCGACAGCTGTCGAGTGTAGCTCGCCATTCGATGCAGGAACTCCGGGCAACTCTCCCTTCCTGCTTCGGTTCAGCCGTAGAGTGTCAGTTTCGGCCGTTCATCGAAGTTCAGGATGTACCTCTCCTCGGTCAGCCAACACGAATGCAACCAAGGCCACCTGGTGTTGATCAAATGAGACCCAGTAATCTCTTCCAGATACCCTCACCCCACTTCGAGATGCGACGATACGAATCGAGGCTGTCCGTACTGCCGTCAGCTGTGTCTTTCTGGGAAAGCCTGGGTCTTAGCCCTTCGCAGGGAAACAAGGATATCAATGCTATCTGCATCTTCCCAGACTACGAGGGCATGGCCGATGATATGCTAGTGTTCACAGATAGGATGCGTAGCACCTATGAGTCTTTGAAGCTAGGTTCGTTCAATCGGCTGCCTACGACGACAACGTCAGACAATGGCCTCTTCACGTTCGACGTCGAAAAAGACGTGGTGTCTTTTGGAAAGTCGGCTTCCTTCCTGGGCCCGTCACTCCAGAGTTGCGCTTCGAAAGTATGCAAGGTAGTGTCAGCGAGTATGGCTGAACACACGAACTTTGTCATCTTCTTCGTCTATTCGCCTGACGTTGCTGGCTCGATCGTGGAGTGCTGCGCGGTCTTCAACGAAATCTTTGAAGGCTACAAACGATTCTTGGCTAACAGGAACCTGCCGCTCATCAATGATTTAGCGCTGCAGCTAATACCACAAGACTTCGTGGCCTCTTCGACCTCAGTTGCTATGCCACCGCCGATGGAATTTGCCAGGCTAGCACTGGAAACATATGACAGATGCAACCAATCTGGCGGTGGTATGCCATCCCCAGCCATCGTGCTCGAACAGCCTCCTCCACGTATGATTGACTTCAAACTATCGGCGAATCCCTCGGCATCTCTTCTGTACGAGAACACGTGCCTTCACGTTGCCTACGCGCAAAGTATAGACGACAGGTGGGTTACTGCTGCATGGACGAACAATCGAGGCAGCCAGCAAATGACGGCCTCGTACTGCCTCGGGAGAAAGGGCAAATCCATCGTCACCCCACTGGCGGATGTCGCGGCAGAGATCTGGGCCACCACTCGTGATCTCATCTCAGCCTGGAAAGTCCACTGGCGCATCATAATCGCAAAGTGCGGTGCCATGGATCCGCATGAGATCGAGCTCTGGTCCACCCTGGCGCAGTCGGAGTCGAAACCGTCGGTCAACTTGACACTCGTTGCCGTCGACACCGACCCCTCTTTGCAACTTGTACCGCCGATTGCCAAGGTGCCCAACAATGCTTCTGGTGTATTCTATACCACGCCGGTCTCGACACCTCAGAACTCGATGGTCTCGCCAGAGCATACCGGCAACCCGTCAACCCCAATGCGAGACAACGCCGCCACCAGTACTCCAGGGGGGGACAATAACGCAACAGACTCTGATGCCGATGCCACACTGACGGATCTCACCGACCAAACATGGGGCGCTGTACTCTCGCACCGATTGAACAACTCGACGTCGCTGACGGAGCTCAATCCGGCCCTTACCAGCGGGTACCTGGTCAAGCGCGGAGGAGCACGGATCGACGACCCTCCCGTCGTCATGGAGGTCAACATCGTGCACAGCGAGGGCAACCCCCGGGCGTATGAGGCGCTTCTGCGGGAAATGCTTACATATTACAGGGGCCTGGGGACTCTAGCCCGGGCACGGGGTATGGTGGATAAGGAGGCAGATGTCCGGCCGTGGCACGTCGCCGCGGCGGAGAAGGGCGTTAGGGCTTTGTATATGTTGATGTGATGATGCCGGCGAGCTCATCGTGTTGTTTGTTTATAATCATGAGAGCTTGGGAATTCATCATAGCGTGTTGGGGTCAATGCATAACATGCCACTTTTGATGTTATCACGGTAGCGCTCTAGGTGGCAGAGAATTCCGACCAATATACCCAAATGGCTCAACCGAATTGCACTTGAAAACTGCCGATCTTGGAGGGGCTTTAGGTTAATGATGTGGATGTGCTTCAGGAGAAGAAGCTGTGCAATGATGTGGGAAACGGATGTGTGATAGCCGGGAAGCTGGCACGCTCGTTTGTCGAGTGAGGCCGCCCTATGTTTGCTCTATAGACTGTAGTAACGGAAACAGTCTAATAGCACGCCCTGAAGTATAGATGGTATCTTGCCCTGGCATGCCAGCACACTTAAGGCAGTAAGGGGGGTGGGTTTTGAGCTCCGTCCGAAGAGAAGACCATGAAGACTTAGCAAGCGCTTTTGTAAGGTCTTTGATAAGGCACCAGCTGGGAAAGATTATTCGCAATGGCTCGGTCAGGGTGCTTGTCGCGGGGGCGAAGCATATGCTGACCAACAGGGTCAGTCTGTTATGCTGGGCCTTTGTGAAGAACATACATGTCGAACCAACATAACCGCAGACAGTGAGGTTACACAAGGAGGAACGCCTCCCGCGGTCCTGCAAGTGCGCACCGCTCACGTCGGGCTATGGAGCCACCCTTAACATGCGGTTCCTACTTGATGGCCTGGCCTCGCTCATGCTGTCAGTCAGCCCATCGATACCTCCTTAGGCCCCAGCACCAGCGTCTTGCTACTTGCGCCAGAGAGGTCTTCATCGACAACAGCACCATCACCATCACCTTCGAAATGGCTTCGCCAACTAAGCCCACAGTTATCCTGCTCCAGGGGACCTTCCAACCCCCGGAGGTCTACCACAGTTTTGCTCGACTCATCTCGTCGCGCGGTTTCCCCGTCGTGCAGCCCGCCTATCCCTCCCTGACAGGCCAAGACCAGCCGGATTTCATCAACAAGACCTTAGCCGACGACGTACAAGTCGTAGAGGACGTTGTCAAGAAGCTAGTGGACGATGAAGGCAAGGCGGTCCTGGTTGTTATGCATTCCTACGGCGGTCTAGTCGGCGCCGAGGCCGTCCCAGAAGACCTCAATCTCAAACACCGTCAGGCCAAAGGCGGCCAGCTGCTGCCGGGCGGCGTGGCATACCTATTCTACTTTTCAGCCTTCGTCCTGCCCATGGGCCAGTCCATCGCGACGGCCATGGGCGACCATCCCGACCACGACCATTATGATGGGCGTTTCAGCATGCGCGATCCGCTGGCGACTTTGTACACCGACATGCCGGCCGACGAGGCCGCATACTGGGCCCGGAGGACGATCCCGCAAAGCAACGCCGTCAAGGACACGGCGATGAGACGGTGCGCTTACGCCTATGTGCCTTCGACGTACGTTGTGTGCACAGGGGACAAGGCTGTCCCACCACCAGTGCAGAAGATGTTTGCACAGCTGGCGGGGGCTGTGGTCAGGGAAATTGACACTGGCCATTCGGCTATGTTGAGCAAGCTTGATGAGGTGATGGCCCTCCTCGAGGAGGCGGCTGCGGCTATGTGATTGCTTGGGGCTGGCAGCAGACAGACGGGATCTGAAATGTGAGATGGATGTGGAACTTACTTCAACAGCCACCGATAGCAGGTATTGCCGGTATTCAGTACTACATGTTCTTAATACCACTGTACCCGTTGTGCTTGATCATCTTTATCGTGAATGGAGCATGACTGGCTTCCTCAAAGGCTATCTGCGTGTTATCCTGATCCCGTCGCTGCGCGTTTCGAGTGATCCGAAGGATCTGATCATCGTAAACGAAAAGACTCTAGTTGTGAAGTTCGTCGGGGACAAATTTCGGATAAACAGGTCCAAAGCAGCTGAAGTATGGGGTTTACAAGGAATACGACATAGCCATAAAGTAGTCATGCCCTCGTTCTGAATGTCAACGATAACGCTATGCGGAGTCTATTATATAACCAACTGGTAGGGTAAAATATGGTAGTGACAGGTAGTGTCCAAATCCGTCTATGATCCAAGTAGTCCCGTCACGTCTACTATCGTGGTTCCCCGATATCTAGGCAGACCAAACCGAAACGGCCAGGCCCAAGTAGCCTTCTTCTCTTTCCTGTCTTAAGGTCGTATCTTCTTTGTTATCTCTCCCCCAATCACTCGGCCAAGAAGCCCGGGAACAGATACTGCACTTTCTTCAGCGCCTCGGGGCTGCGGCCCTCGGGCTTGGTGCAGAACATGACGGCGCCCTTGCTGGCGCCCTCCCAGTGCTTTGCCGTGACGAGGTCGGAGCTCTCGGCGCGGCACAGCTCGTCCAGCACGGCGCCGACCAGGCGCCGCGCGTTGGCGCTGTTGCTCTCCATGTACTTCATCACCATGCTGACGTCGACGTCCTCGGTCGTGTGCCAGCAGTCGTAGTCGGTCGCCATGCAGATGACCTGGAAGGCCATCTCGGCCTCGCGCGCCAGCTTGGCCTCGGGCAGCAGCGACATGCTGATCACGGACCCGCCCCACGACCGGTATAGGTTCGACTCGGCGCGCGTCGAGAACTGGGGACCTTCTATACGAGGGGACGGAATGTATTAGCGGGAGTTTTAGAACCAAAGATAGGTGCATTAAGGGGTGGAAAGGGGCTTGCTTACCCATGCAGATAGCAGTCCCCTTGCGGTGCAGCACGACGCCGTCGCCCTGCATGCTCTGCGCGCACTTCCGCACGACCTGGGCGATCTTGTCATCATAGGGGTCGCCAAACGGGACGTGGCCCACAAGGCCACCCTCGAAGAAGGTGAAGGGCCGGATGCCCTTGGTGCGGTCGATCACTTGATCGGGAACGACGAAGTCCATGGGCTTGATTTCCTCCTGCAGCGAGCCGACGGCAGAAAAGCTGACGACGCAGCGCACGCCGATATGGCGCAGGGCGGCGATGTTGGCGCGCGCGGGGATCTCGTGGGGCGCGAACTCGTGGTGGGCGCCGTGCCGCGCCAGGAAGGCCACCGGCACGCCGCCGTGCTCGAGGATCAGGATCGGCGCCGAGGGGTACCCCCACGGCGTCGAGGGGTTCACGCGCGCGATGGGCTTGTAGCCGTCGATCTTGTAGAGCCCCGTGCCACCTATCACGGCGATGTGGACCGGGCCTGGGGGTTGGGGAGTTCTGCGTTAGTTGTGGGTTCTAGAAGCCAGACATGAAGCTATCGCGAACAGCTGTGCATGGTGGGGTGGAGGGGTAGGTTGGGTTGTGGTACTTACGGTCGAAGGTATCCGGCAGGTCCGCCATGATCAGGGACACAGAGTGGTGCGCTGAGAGACACTGGGCTCTTCAACTGTTCCTCTGTCCTGTCGTCTTGCACGCGAGTCGAGGAGTCGAAGAGTGATGAGGAGTGACTGTGTTGTTGGAGTCCCGTCTTCTTTTCGACGTTCGTCGCACTCGCCGGAAAAAGTCTCTCCAACAAGCCGCATCAAACCGTACCTGAGCTAGAAGGTGCCCCTCCATAGTGGGCCTTCCTAGCACGGTTCTTCTTTGTGGCTGATGATGTGGCTGTTTTCCTCTCCTCCACTCCACTCCTATCCTGCCAAAATCAAACCTCCATCCTCAACTACCTAGGTACCAAAGGTCGTGGCCCATACCCTTATCACGTTTGCAACAGTATAGTACCAATCTCGCCGCTTGAAGTCAAGCTTTCTGCGTCATCGCACCTCCACTTGCTCCAGTTGACGCAGAAGTCCCTTGGGAATCGGGAGGGGCCATGTGAAGAGCCATGAGTGTTCCTCTGCCGGGCCGGGACTTTGCTGATGTGGTCGCTCTGTCTCAATGCAAATCGCTCCCTCCTGGCCGTCCATGAGCTCGACCGAGACCGCTCCGGCTCAGAGCTGCCAAGATGCCTGCCGCGATGTTGAGGGTAAGCCTCCATCATCATCTCCCATACCAGAAGACTCCGATTGCCAGTAGGCTATCCGGAGCTGACTCACTACACCAACAACCTCGTATTGAAGCAGGCTCCAGACATTGCATAGTACCGTCATGCGGCGGAATAGACTATTGAAAACTAAACAGGACATCTAGATGCGACTAAGTCATGTCTGCCTGCAACTTAGTGACCGAAGATGTAACGTCAGGTTGTTCTTCCATCTGGGGTGACCGAGAGATCATGACACTGCGCCGCAGGCCATGCTGGAAGCCGTATTCTATCCGACGTCGATGCTGCATATGCGGCCTTGTACAATCTCGACTGGTGAACGGAAAAGCCCTACAAGGCGTTCATGAGACCGAAAACGGTGTGAGAAGGGCCGAGGTCAGCAGAAAGGCCAATGAGGTTGAGGCCAGGGTCGCATCAGGCGGCACGGAGAAGGATTCTGTCTAAAGACTTTCAAGGTGATGGAGCCTAATCAGGTATCGCGTTGCATACTACCTTTCGCTTACCTAGGCAGCACAACCCCAGATCGATGTTCGTTGCCGTCCGCCTGCATTTCAGCCGCACATACCTCGCATACATAGGATACGCATAGCAAGTGGATGAATCATCCCACATCCAATCTCGTGATCCGCGCAACGAGTTGCTGTGCCGCGGGGTCCATATCGATGGCTCTTCCCAAACTCACCGCTGCCTGGAATGACGGGAGAATTGGGCCGAATGCAAGGGTGAGGCCATCACAAGCAAGGGGGAATTGCTTTTCTTGGCGGAGTCTGCCTATTCGCGATGCCTGTCCCGCGATCAATGCCCACGCGGAGAAGACGGGGAAATTGCAGCGCTCGGAACGTCCAAGGCCTGGGAACGGAGCAGAATTCTCTATATAAGAGAGCTTGCTCGACCTCGTATGCCATCATGAGGTCGACAACCACCAGCATCATTTGTTCCACTCCTCTTCAGATACTTACCCTCGCTCACCTATCACTACGGTCTACATAATACGAGACCTCTGCTCTAATAACTTAATATCACCTCCAATCCGCCACCATGTTCACCAACGTGTTGCTCTCCGTCGCAGCTCTCGCTAGCCAGGCTCTCGCTGCTCCCACCCTCGAGCAGGCTTCGCAGCTTATTACTCGTCAGGGCTATGTTTCAACCTGTAAGAACTCCCCTACTTCGAAACTGCCCAAAGCAAGAAGCATTCCACGCAAGAGCTCTTGGAAGCCTGCACTTTCTTGACCATATCAATATGCATTTGGGACGTGTATAGAGGCTAACTTAATCCAAGGCACGTCGACCTACAATGTCTTGTCGGGCGATGCCTGTTTCGTCATCATAGACAAGTTCCACAGCCAGTTTTCGCTCGCCGACTTGTAAGTCTACCACATGAGATGGTACAACCCGAAATAGGAGAGCCTTGCTAACGTCAGAATAGTTATTCGTGGAACCCCGAGGTCGACGTGAGTCTCGTCCATCCCATCCACACAACACACAACTCAACAGGAGTCCCGTGACCCATAAGAAACCGCTCTCCCCACTCTCCTCAACCCTGCCCTCTCCTGCTCTAGGATCGCCAACTGACCTCATCTAGTCGAACTGCAGCAACCTCTTCCCAGGCGAGACCGTCTGCGTGGGCGTGAATGGCACGGCCACGCCTCTTCCGGCCTGCCCGTCTCCCGTGAAGCCGGGCCTCGTCACGGACTGCGACGACTGCTACACGGTCGTCGACGGCGACACCTGTGGTGCCATCGCGACCACCAACGACATCACACTCGCCGAGTTTTACTCCTGGAACCCGGATCTCGACAACGAGTGCCTTACGCTCGAGGTCGACTACAACTACTGTGTTGGCGTTTCCGCTTAAGGTTTGGTTGATGGATAGGGGCCGGGGGTGGTCCGGGTGTATTGGGGTGTTGAGGAGGGAGTATGGGGAAGGGGCTGAGCGAGGAGGTGGATCGCGATGATGTGGACTGACTCTGGACACGGAGGAGGAACGACAGAGATGAAGCAAACTCACCTGGTCCTGTAATACCAACAATCAGGGCCACCCTAATGAACGAACCACCTGGATTTCCATGTGCTTCGTCGGTAGTTGGTTGCTTAAAGTGTGTGTTCTTGTTGGAGGACCTGACTGTTTCGAGATCCGCTTATTCCATGGTGGTTACACACTCGACAGCAAAGAAGAAAGAAATATGTTCTGCGCGATGCTGTCCCAACAAGGAAGACACATGATGCCATACCGATGTACAACTCCAAATGCATCCCGTGGCTACATGTTGGACGACTGTCGCACATCACATGATCGCATGCGTACTCATCCGGGGCTTGTTGGCTACCTAGTTGCTCACCAACATCAGCTGGACTACCGTCACGAGTGGGTATGTACTCCCAACCAACACGTTCACGACACAAAGGATAGTTCTTTCATGCCGAATTGTCGGTGTTCCATCTGGCGTATGGCAAGAACTTTCGGTCCCAACACGTGCACATCACAAAGGATAGTTGTTGCATGCCGAATTGTTGGTGCTTCATTTGGCGTAGGGTAAGAACTGTCGGTTCCAACAGAACGCTTGCACCTTGGAACCCTGACAGGAAGGACTCAGTATAAGTATGGCCACCGCATCCAGTCGAGACGAATAGTAAAGTGCACATCCACCTACCTTAAAGCTTCTCTAGGGGTTTCCTGGCTTCAGAATTGTATTGGCTCCATCTATTACACCCCTTATCAGACCTTTCAGGCATTCGTGGTTCATTATGGACGGTCCCAACGAAAGGCCCGATGCCAAAGTACAATTTACGACCGCCGCATACCCGGAGGCTATCAGAAAACTCGGCACCCGCGCAGGCTTCATTGAACTATGGCGCGAAGTTGTCCGCGTGATCGCTACCGATAAATATGCTCCCACAATCAAAATAGAGGAGGATACGGCAGGCCTCAGGGCACTATGGCAGGCAGCGACCGATGGGCTCGTTATCGATTCATATATCACGGACTCGATCGGTGACGAGGAGAACAAGACGGCAAGAAGTTCATGGCCTTGCATCCAAGTCGCATTCCACAACGAGTCGATGACGGAGAAAAAAGCGAGATCTGTGATCGGAAGGTTGAGATATGATGCATTTGTGACACTCAGAAGAAAGTGCGATGATGCTCAAAAATATGACGGTCGAGTAGTCGTCCCCTTCCCTAGTTACTTCCGGTTGTATGCCAAACTGCCAAACAAGGACCGGTTTTTCATCCGAGAGTTCGCCGGTGAAAAGTTCCTGGAAGCTTGGGGTACGATAGACTTCTGGGATTTTGAGAAAGCAATTCGTGACGACGAGGAAACCGAGGCAGCGGTGGCGACAGCAGGCAAGGAGTAACATATGGGGGAGTTCTGGGTGCGTGTAGTGCCACAGCACTAGACAGTCCCGCAGGACCGACCCCTATACAAACCGGATCATGGCTTCTAACTAGCTTCATAGTTTCTTTCCTTCTTCACGTACAACAATCAAAGGTCATTCTGGAGTCACCAGCAGTCGAACTGTGACATGTAGCTGCCCATGCGTCGGTAATGGCGGAGAGAGGTGTGCAGTTGGTGCACACGTACATCATGGTGTGTAACCAACACGCCGCTCCAACGAGTAACGCAAGGGGTGGTCGTTTTGGGCAATGGGGGCTGAGATCTTCCCATGACCCTTCATTCATTCCCCTTCTATCCCCACCTCAGTACTCTGTCTCCAGCTGTCTGTTCACCCACTCTCAATTTATACCATCCCCGCTCGACCAGGCTCACGATGGCTTCAACAACGGGATGGGACCACATAATTGTCGGTGGTGGCCTCGCCGGCACCGTCCTCGCCAGCCGACTTATCGAAGCCAGTCCCAAACTCCGCGTTCTTGTTCTGGAGGCAGGCCCCGATGTCAGCCATCGCAAAGACATCCTCTATTTCCAATCCTTCAACTTCATCGGCGGAGAGTTCGACTGGAACTACAAGTCTGTGCCCCAGAAAGCGTAACACAGCCGGCAAGTTGACATTTGGTGCCGGCCGCGCGCTTGGGGGTGGCTCTGTAGTTAACGTCTGTAAGTTTTCACCTCTGTGCCTTCGGTCTTCAACTTGGTTCGTCCCCAACTGATTACGAGCCGTGGTTGCATTCCAGGCCTCTGGACGCGCGGATCAAACTCCGACTACAACGACTGGGCCACCATGGTAGGCGATCAGCGCTGGTCTTACGATAGCCAGCTTCCCTATTTCCAGCGGACTGAAGCTTGGTACAAAACCCCAAAATTCCGAGGCCCATGGCAGGGCTGGAAAGCTTCATATCGAATCTCCCATCTCGACGGGACGGGATTATCCTCTTGCTGGCCCGGTGAAGCAGTCATGGGCAGCCCTCGGTGTCGAAGCACTGCGAGGGCTTGATATGAATGCAGGGCAGAACCTTGGCCTTGGGGAACTGAATGAAAACCGCCACAACGGGGCCCGCCAGATCTCTAGTACCGTATACCCCCTTGCGGGAGTCACTGTCGTTACGAACGTGCTTGTTGGATCGATCCTCATTGACGAAGCAGATAACGTTACTCCTCGGGCCACTGGAGTCCGCCTGGCCAATGGTGACGATTATCACGGAACAGAAGTCAGCATCTCCACTGGGGCATACCGAACGCCCCAGCTCCTTATGCTTTCCGGGATTGGCCCACGTGACGTCCTCGATCAGCACGGCATCGAGACAAAGGTGGAAGCACCAGAAGTCGGCAAGAACTTCAATGACCACGTGCTGCTGTGGCTGAACTGGCGCCTACGGAATCCTGCCAACGGCGATGCCCTTGGCTCCAGCCACCCCAGATGGGGAGAAGCCCGATTCGGGACGGGGATGCCAGCCAGCTACGTCGTTTCCACAGACGTCCCAAAAGACGGGCTCAGAACAGCGATCGATCGGGATGGGAACGCGGATCGCGACCGGTATCTTCTTGAAAAGCCGCATGCCCTGATGAGAACATCGTCGTGGTACGTACCTTATAAAAACATCCCGTCACAGGATCCTGAGACTTGCTTTCGAGAACAGGCTTTGTTGTTCCCCTTCCTTCTTCATCTAGAAATTTGCCATGCGGGTTTAGAGACAGGATGTTAACGTAGACGCAGTACTTCGGTGTGCCGCCGCAGAAGCCCGACGGCACGCATATCTCGACTGCTCTCATGGGCATGAAGCCGACGTCGCGAGACACCATCACTATTGCATCCAAGGACCCTGCCGACCTTCCGGTAATCGACCCCAATTACTTGACTCTTTAGCACGGAAGTCGATAAGTACGTACGGCGCGTATCCCTACGCAAGATAGCCTCACTCATGACTGGCGATACGCCCTTGGGCCTCCACCTGGTGGTATCTGAAACGCCACCAGGTGGTGATACTACACCGTTGACCGTCGATGCTTCAGACGAGTACCTGGATGAGATAGTGGAGACACGAGCCACCTCCATTTTCCACGGCTCCGGCAGTTGTGCCATGGGCAGCGTAGTGGACTCGGAGCTGAGGGTAAAGGGTGTTCAAAACCTGAGAATCGTCGACGCTTCGGTGTTCCCCGTGTCTATCGGCCGGCACCTTCAGGCTGCTACGTATGCTCTAGCAGAGCAGGCAGCCGACATCATCTCGAAGGATAAGACCATCCCGAGCCGGGGTGGTTGACAACGGGAAAGGTTAGTCGGTGCCAGGGTACTTACGGTCCTTTCATTGAGGCAGATGCTGGGATTAAGCACATGTACAAGTCTCTGGGGAACAGTGCAGACAGTACCCCTAGTGTCATGCATTTCAATCTTCCATCTTTTCGCGATATAGTCGACAGTGTACATGAGGCGCATGCCGAGGACATGCGTGAAGACCAGGTTGCAGGTGACGGTTCCATGACGTTAGGGGATAGGAGAGTGATGCTGTAGCCTAAAGGTCCCGGCATCCGAGCTTTCAGGTCCTAAAATCGTACTCGGTGATGTTGGTTGACACGTCTTGGCGAGGGGGGACACATCCTTGATATCTCGATGCTCCGAGGAGAGCACTTGCAAAGTGGGGTTTGGTAAGCAATCTGGCATGATTGCACTGTAGCTGCGTGTGGGGGTACAGTGACGCACTCGGGAAAGACTATGAGGGCCTATGGTCTGATAACAGGCCGTCTCTCAACATTTGCATGTTGCAGCACCAGCCCCTTAGTCAGGCTGCACCAGGCATCCGTCCTCCAGATATAAACCTCCCATTCCTCATCGATCATCTGTTCCATGACATCGTCCCTCAGCCAAAAAGTGATCGTCCTCGTGTCCATCTTCCAGTCAAATGTCGTCATGACACGTACCGCTTCTTGCCTGATCTTCTTCGCGTTATCGGACGTGTCTCCTTCTTCGTCATCCAGCAGGAGGGATCGAGAACCTTCAGGTCCCTGCGCAGGTCTCCCGAATGCATTCTGGTTCCAGAACATTGGCATAAAATGAGTGACGTGCAGACCGAAGCCATGGACTTCGGGAAACTTGATAGAATACTCCGTAACGCTCTCGTACGCGGGGAGTCCGCCATAGAGCAGACCAAACGGTAAGAGCTCGCGCCAAAGAGTAACAAGCGTGCTGAATTCGGCCGCCCACGGCTTCACCGACATGGTACGCGATGGATGAATTTTGTCCACTTGGGCTTTGTCGAGTACGAAGTTACGCGGCGCTCGGGCCGTGGTCGTGATCTCGCCCTCGCAAAGACTACCGATCAGTGCCGAGAGCCAGTGGGCAGGATAACCCAGATCCGCTACGTGAGAGATGAGTCTCAAGAAGACAGTCAGGTTGAGTGGCGCGTAGACCATCGTGAAGGATGTGAAGGGCCGCAGGTGCGGGAGACATATCTTCAGGAAGTGGGCATACATCCACTTGAAGAACGCTGGCCGGGACATGAGCTTCTCCAGACCGCTTCGTTCGACTGGGGACTTCTCCCAGAGATAGTAGGGTATCAGGGGGTACAGGCCAGGGCCGGTGGTGGCGAGGTTCATCTCGGGAGTCTCCTTCGACAGCCGCACTCCGAAGTGTGTGTGGATGAGTTCCCGATCGTACATGAGAAGGTATTCAGACAAAAACTGGTCCAAGGACTTCCATTCAGGAGGGTTCCTTAGTACGCAGGACAGCAGCCCTGTACCTGATCCCGACTCGAGCAAGGGCGCTCCGTAGAGGAAGGACGTGAGGGGTCCACCAACGTAATCGCTTCTGAGGTCAACCTTCCCTAGCTAGTGGCGGTATAATTCATGGTTGACTTACGGGACGTTGCTCATGTGTATGACATGATACTTGCGAGGCCATCGACTAGCCTCCGCAGAGTTCGTGGCTGACGACCCCCTAGCAGTCTCAAATGCGTCGTACCGTATCCGTTCCATGTAATCCGCCATCTCGCCCAGGCCGATCTCAATCATGATCTGCTTTTTGAGTGACGCAACACTCAAAGTAGTGAATTCGAAGAAGTAACCAATATAGTCCATAATGCATTTCTTGCTTCGGCCATCTGGTGAGGGCAGAGGCATCGATTTGAACTGGTCCGAGAGCGTGGCGGCAACGTCAGTGGGGTCAAAGCCCATGTCTGGGGTCCGCTTCGTGTCTTCTCGTTTCGTTTCCCAGTCTACGTCGACAAGGGTGACATTCGGTTTCCAGTTCTCATCGAGGTAGTGGCTGATGGCTTCCTTGCTTCCATCCTTCTTTTGGCGGTAGTCCTTCAGCAACTCAAGCAACTCTGGCTCGTTCTTCTTAAGATCCTCAGGCGTCGGCAAGATGACGGAGAAGATCTTGAACAGCTGATGGTCTTCCTGACATTCAGGGAAGCGCTGATCGAGTTTCCCGAATATAGACTGCTGGTTGCTGCTTTGAGTGCGGTTATCCTTGGAGACCAGCTTGCGTATCCGTTTGGTCGAATACCAGTCTTCTGGCTCCCGTTGCCAAGTGCGTAGCACCTTGCAAACTTCCGGCATGTGTTGGGGCGGAATATGTGCCCAGGTCATCGGCTGCTTGTTTTGTTCCAACAACTTGACCAGGTTCTCACTGACATTCTCGAACATTTTCCATACGAAAGGCGAGAGCACCTGGGTGCAGAACAGGAAACTCAGGGTAGTAACCGTTCCCTCCACTCGCTTCCCTGATTGAACGGCTTTGTCAATCAAAGAGAAAGGAAATGAGATCCCTGGCAATGATTGCTGGCTTGTGATCCAGAATGGTGAAGTGCAGCTGCTTTGATTTGACCTGGCTCATGAACAGCGTGAAGACGGTCTGGAACAAGCTTCGAGCATCGCCGACACCGCAAAACATGAAGGAGAGGAGTTTGTCATTCTTGGCAGATTCCATTGAGCGTTTCGCCGTACTGAGACTCGACAGTATCGTGCCCAACAGCGAAATAATCCGGGTCGTCCTGCCTGTTCCAGGTCAGCAGAAGCCGTCCTGACAATGCTGATCAACTTACATCTGCGGTTTTTAGCGTGGCAGTCTCAGGGTCGTAGCCCTTAAACTACCAAGTCCGATGGATTGTGCGCTGAAATCGGCCAGGCTCTTGAGAGCACCTTGCAGCATGTCCTTGTCCCCGCCAGGCTGGACGTGGGATAGAACCTTGGCCGCTGGCTCGATGCTGCTCAGGTGAATGTAGGCTTTGGCCATGCGGAGTCGGAGCTTCTGCACTCGAGGGTCGCCCCCCTGAGCCTCAGACAAGCAGTCAACAGCCTTCTCAGCGAATGCAATGCATTCCGAGTAATTGCCAGCCTCGAAACAGGCAGCAGACAGATTGGACAATGGCGAGGGATCTGAAGGATCAAGTTGAGATGCCTCCGTATACGCTCTGATGGCTATGCGCGACATCAATAACCCCTATCTAAAGGCATACGCTCGAAGGGGCAAGCCCATACCTTGGCTCAGAAGACCCTTGCGGTAGAGTTCGTTGCCGCGCTCGCGGGCCCGGACGGCCGTTTCACTGGCTGATGGGTCCATGGCTTGATCAGACTGTACGCAAATTGACCGGTGGAACGATGGGAGAGGGTACGTATTGAGGACGGTGAACTATGAAGCTAAGGTTGGTCTTGTGTGAAAGTACAACACAGGAAGAACACTCAGGTTTTTTTACCTTCGTTCGGTCGCAGTCTAGCGGCCAGGCTTGCTTCTTTCACAGACCCACAAGGCAGGCCTGTCCCAACATACCGATCGAGATAGTCTACGGCTCATGTTTCTTGGAGTAGACAACTCAAGAACAAGTCACTATTCTTTGTCAAAATATGGACAGACGGTGCCCGGGGGCAGAGGAGCGGCTCATCATCATCATCACGAACAACGAGCCCCAGATCCGCCAGCAGGGCTTGGATTCCATGTGGCTTTGTGCCACGATAGGCTTTGAGTAGAATAAACGAAAAGTAACCAAGCGGCACTGGCGGACATGGTCCTACCTCTGGTACAACAGTCGGGCATCGATGGTCCATGGTGTTGTGCTTGAGGTTGACGCTGGTCGTTGAGTGAAGACTGTAGTATGACGCCCCCGGCCCCCCGCGTACGGCATGAGCCACAGCAGTATATGCATATATGCCACACAGGGCCTTGACCTCTCAAAAGATGCTATTCGCTAATCGGGTCTTTGCGCCACCGCATTGCTTTACCAATTTTCACCACACCGAACGAGAGCCGCAGTCACCGAACTTCCAGGTGCTCAGTCATTATCGATCTGTATTTCGGTAGGAGGCCAATAGTGACACACTTCTCATCTCGACCTGCGACGCGGACTTCGGGTCATACACCGGGATACTTCGCGAACGTTCCGGCATCACTTTGCCCCGCCATCGTTAGGGCTTTGCTTCCGACTTCGTCCTGGTCCGTGGTGGGGACATCCATGGATGGTCCGGCTTGACAGCCTTGATATGACCCCCTCGCCAACCGTACAGCCGTACCGCATGTACCGGATTCGATCCTCGCACCACGTGTAGACGAGAACTGCGCCGCGGTCAATCACGGCCATGGCTATGGCGTCGCCTGCGAAGCTGGACTCGGATCCAGCGCATGTATGGAAGCAGGACTCCATTGAGGAGCGAATCTTCGCCGCCGCGCTGGTGTGTCTCGAGGGTCACTACATGCAGTCGCCCGTCATGGGACCTCAGTCCATCACCAAAGTCATGAGCATCATCTCAAAAACCCTCGAGAAGACACACACCTTCAAGGATGTGAGGTGAGGCCAGATGAAGCTGAACTGTATGTGCTCTGGGGCTAGTCGTACTAATGTCAGCCGCAGAGAAGTACTATCTAAGAACCTGAGGGTCTGGATATGGCTGCGGAGGGCCATCTCCGCAGCCATATGTGATCTCAATGAGAAGTCGCTGGGGGTGCGATCAGAACCGCATGTGCCAACCAAGTTCATCGATATCACCACTCCAGAAGTCACCGCTCTGATCATCAAGAACTATGCGCCCCTCAAAGAAGCATTGCAGATGCTCAACAAGCTCATGCACATTGCACGGAACTTGCTCGTCATCACCAACCCCGAGGTGCCGCAGGACTTGTCAGCAGCCATTAGATTCGATCACGAGGTCTACGAAGCAATATGTCTCTGTGTCAATGTCACCAGCAAGGGCATCGATGGCGAAATGCCAGAAGATGATGCCTCGAGGGTGAAACTCAACGAGATCACCGAGCTCTGTAAGTAATAAACCATAACACGTGCATAGTCGTCTAACCATTACAGACAAGAAGGTCCTGGTGACTTCCCTGCAGCAAGCCCACAACTGGATCGCCAAAAACGACCGGAATAAGACGATGTTCTGGTACAAGGTGTTGATCGAGTCCCCAGACGTTGAAACCTGTCATGATACAGTCACTCGGCATGAAGGTGTCCTAGAATGCGTGGGTCCCAGGTTTAAGTCGCTGCGAGACGAGATATCCAACTGGCTCAAGTTGAATTCGAAGATGTGCCTTACTGCGACAAAGATATGTAAGGAGTATTTCATGGCTAAAGTCAATGCTCAAGAAGACGCGACGAACAACCCATGGTTATCCTACTATGACAACAACCTCGCCTGGAATTGGGACCCCCTACATAGCGTCGAGCGTCACGGAACACACAACTTCAGACACAAATACCCGGATGATTGGCATCCAGATGACGACGTCAAGTTCACCCAGGACAAAAACTACCGCCGTGTATCCCATGAACTTGATGAATGGTGGGATGCCGCACGCTGCCCGAACCGGACCAACCCAGGCAATAGGATATACCCGATCGACTTTGTTCCTGGTCGGATTAAGGAGTGTGAAGCAAACCTCATGCAACGCTATGCCGCAGCCGAACCCCCAGATGATCCAGGCGAACCAGGCGATCCAGGCGAACCAGGTGATCCGGGCGATCCAGGTGATCCAGGTGATCCAGGTGATCCAGGTGACCCGGTCGATGCGGTCGAGCAGGGCATGGACGAAGGCCACAACCACGAATGGCAAAACCTAGCACCACAGGCGACTCCGAATTTCGCGCCAGAATATGACGAGTACGAAGAGGAAGCCGACGACGACGACTCCTACGGGGAGGGGCCAATGACTGGTCTACTCACCGAAGTACCCAACATCCTGGATCCTAAGCAGATCGAGGCGTTGCATATGATTGTCAAGTCCTGCATTCTAGATTCAGCAGGATCAGGCGGAAGCATATGGGGTGAGAACCTACAGCAGACGCGATGCCGTATTTTCCTTGCTACGGATTGTGGCAAGAATCTCTTCAGGGAGATGCTTGTTTTCATCGCAGTATGGGAGAAGGACGAGCAGTCTCTCATTTTCCAGATCAGCAGCCAGATTGTCCAGGCTATTCACGATAGCGCCCTCATAGAATACGCCTGGAACGCGATCCGGAGCCCGAAGGACATCATCTCACCAGCGCAGACCGTCCTACTTCGTCTCATCACCTACCTCTCCCGCACGGCCTTCTTCCCGTCTAAGAACTACAAACCCATCCCTGACCCGGTCGAGACCGAGGATTGGGATGAGCTCCTGTTGGATGAAGTCCATCGCCTCAGGTCGATGCTCAACTTCTTCTGTGGCATCTTCCGCAGCCGCATCGTACCGGAATGTGTCGCCTTGATGCAAATCCAGGGCGAGGTCCGCAAGAACCGACTAGACCCGGCGGATTTCCCGGTAGACAATTGGGACCTCGAACGGGCGAAGGATGGCCTGGTCCAGTACCTCGATTTCCTCTACACCATCGCCGATATCCATCCTCTCCGTCAACACCTCATCGAGTACGAGACCGTCTACGAACTACTCAAGCTCCTCGAGGGCCTCGACGTCGGCGTCGAAAAGGCTCCCTTCGCAGGCGCCCGCCGCAACAACGTCCCCCCGACACCCTCCACCTCAACATCGACCCCGCAAACCTCCTCTTCATCCCACCCCCCTCCACCGCCGCCTCCGCCTCCTCCCCTCTCCGACCCGCCCCACGAGTTCCCCTGGTCCGGCATCAAAGGTCAGGTCCTCTCGATCCTGGCCGCCCTCCTGCAGCCGCCGCCGGGCCAGTCCTCGCCCGGCAACCCGACGGTGCAGATGCAGATCGTGCAGCACAACGGCATCGTGGCGCTGCTCAACTGTTGCTTGTACGACGACAACAACCGCTTCTGCCGCGAGCGCACGCAGCTGTGCCTCAAGTGGCTGATGGACGGCTCGCCCGACGCCTCGGCCTTCCTGCAGAACCTGGTCAACGCGAACCAGGGGCCCGCGACGCGCCCGCCCGCCGGCGCCGGGAGCGTCACGCAGACGGTGCGCGTCGACGGCGTGCCCGGTGAGGTCAAGGTCCAGGTGCGGAGCTCAAGCGCGCCGGCTGGCGAGGTGGGCGAGGTCGGTGGCAGCAGCAGTAACAGCGGTGGTGGTTTAAGCGCGGGTGCCGGTCCCAGTACCAGTACCAGTACCAATGCCAGTGCCGGAGCTGGGAGTCTGAGTCTTCGGACGAGGTTAGAGGAGAACAAGAGCCGGAGCGAGGAGCTGGTCAATGACCTCCTGGCTCTGACGATCGTGGACGAGGCGGGGCGGCTGGCGGACGCGCGGGACGATGACGAGACCGAGGATGACGAGTTTATGTGAACGGGTCGCTGCCCAGGTAGGAATCCCCGTGGGGCTGTTAATGTTCGGCATGATGGTACGGGATTTACGTTGCACTGGATTTTTCATGAAAAAGGCGTTCCATAGGTCGTGTTCAGGTTAGAGTAAATGTAAAGAGAGATCAACACAGATTGTAATTCACTGAAATGGCCCTATCTATAAGGAGAAGCGCGTTTTGTAAAAGGCGAACCAAATCCCTAAACTGTCTATCACTCAACCGCCTTCGAAGCTCTTATGAACACAATCATCATGCACGTCCTGATGTATACCCAGCTATGCCCTTCAGCCCTTCATCAATAAGAAGATCCTAAGCTGCCCTGCGCTACCATCCCCAACCCAACATCGATAATTCCATGGTAACAAAGCTCGATAAGTAAGGTAGGTACAGTAGTGTATACCGCCACCTTGGCCCGATCATCCTAATGCAAGACACATGAGAGACATCTCCTAGAGTCCGACGACCACGTGTCATTACTCAGACTC
The DNA here is from genome assembly GCA_963556695.1 of Anthostomella pinea. Lineage (NCBI taxonomy): Eukaryota > Fungi > Ascomycota > Sordariomycetes > Xylariales > Xylariaceae > Anthostomella > Anthostomella pinea. Next base: position 2,972,960 of record CAUWAG010000007.1, on the reverse strand, counting down.
CATCTACACAAGCGTTTAAGGGACGCAGTTGACTACATTTACAGTTAAGATAGTTGAAAACCCGAAACTGCTTCATCGCATTGAGAGCTGGGCGATGGACGGAATGCGCAGCTTTGGAGACAATAACAATATCGACTTTCTACAGCACACTACTCGTCCATGTTTCTTTCAACATAAGTAGACCTGTGGTAATACCTGGGCTACAGCTAAACTTCCATCTGCTAAGACATCTGACCATTACCATCGACCTATGTAGCAATACCCGCCTGGTTTTCAAGCATGTTGGTATATCCGCACGATATATAGCTCAACCGTCAGCACAGCAACTGGATGAACATTTTGGAAATGTTCTCTCCTTCACAACACCAACTTCCCACCAGCTGTTGTCTTCGATCCGGCCCAGTCTGACGTACGGAGTGTTCAGATTCGACACGAAAGTTCATTGTTCCGCGGAATCCATCTCATCGTCAGTGGGAGAACTTCCAGGGTTTGAGCCTCGAACCAACTCTACCACCCGCAACTTCTTCATGAGGGTCTTGAACATCGCGGGATCTCGTACGGCCATGCTGATCACTATTTCAAGTTCGATCGTCTTCATGCTTGTGGCATCTTCAGGGTCTAGTCGCTTCTTGATCAGCTCTTCCACATTTAATCGGGCTGCCATCTTCCCATCGATCTGTGAGATGAAGTCTTTTTTTCCTTTGATGACAGCATCAGTAGCTTTTGCATTAGGAATTTGATGATGTGCATTGTCAGGGCAACTCGTTGGCTTGGGCGTTGTCTGAGTTGCATTGGAGACTGCGTCAGCCATGTATCTGGGCTGAACTGGAGTGTTTCCATCTTGAGGCAGCTTCGACGCATCAATCCGGTCATCTTGATGCTCCTCACTGATGGTTGATTTCTGGAGTGCTCGCGTCTGAGCTCGCGTCCGAGACAACGCTTGAGCACGCAGAGGAGTCTCAGTGGGTCCTATGTCATCACCAGCGTCTGACTCGTGACCCGTCACCTTGTTGTTGGTCTCTTCCGATGGGTTGTCTTGGCTTCGATGTACGTCGACGGCAGACTCTTTGGCTGGTTTGGTCTTGTTGACTAGAATTATTCTAACTGGCTTGGTTACAGGTGGTGTCTCGACATTTTGCGAAGAGCCTCCGGCTGCTGTGCGCAAAGAAGTTTCGTCAGCTGCTCTAGTCTTTTTGGCTGGAGCCTGTCCTGTGGGCTTCGCTGCATCTTCAGTAAGGACCCAGCTTCGCTTTCGGCCTCGGTTGGCCTTGAGATCCGGTTTGTCAGATGGGAGTTGGCCGAGTGAAACTGGTTTTTGGAATTGCTTCTCTGGCGTGTTGTCAGGGGCTGCTGATGTCTTATTAGACCCGCGTTTGGCGACTGAACGGCCAGGTCGGGAGGTTTCCCCTGTGGGTCGGGAAATATGTGCTGGTGCGGTCAACGCTTCCTCTTGTTTCTGGGAACCATCTTGTTCCTTTCGACGTCCCAAAAATGGAAGTTCTCGTTTAGGGACGAAATCAGTAAGATCACGACTTTCAGGGAAAGTGGCGGATTCTGATCCTTGTGCGGGACCTCGATCAGAGAGGTTGAGAGGTCGTTTTGGGGCAGGGTCAGTGGGAGCACTCTGGGGGTTACTGGTTGGTCTTGTGCATTGGGAAATGTCGACTTCATCCCCGGCCGCGGGCTGCAGGTTCAGACGAGTGGGAGCGGACTCTGGGCGATTTGAAAAGGGGTTACCTGAGTGCGAGACTTTTAAGCGTAGTTGGTGGGGATCGCCTGAGGCTGGACTTTGTGTCTTGAGATTTTGCGATGACAGGTAGTTTGAGCCTTGATTGACAGGACTAGTTGTCGAAAATTGTGCTCGTAAAGGGATGGCTCGTTCTTGGTAAGTTGGTGGCTGCCCTGTGAAGAACTGTCGTGGCGGGAGGTATCCATGCGCAGCTGTAACATTTGGGCGAACCACTTGCGAAAGTTGACCTCCATATAGGCCACGATACTGTTGCTGAGGAGGTTGGAGGTTTGACACCGGTCCTGGTGTAGGTTGGCGTGGATTGGAGAGCTGCTCCGGAAACCTGAAGTAGTTGGGATCCCTACGGTAAGGAGCTTGGGACGGCTGGGATGATCGCGACGACTGGGTCGACTGAGATGGCCATGACTGATATGATTGGGGAGATTGGTACGACTGATTGGAAGCACCGGATGATTGGGAATATGGAGGACGCAATGGATGCGATGGACCGGGTGGACGAGGCGATGCCGAGGCCTTCATGGTGCTATGAATCGTATGTAATACACCAAGCGATACTGGGAAAGGGCAGTTATGTTACCACGAGAATACAGAATGAAGACTGAAGTAAAGATAGAAGAGACAGAAGAGACAGAGAGATAGACGTTGAAGATATTGCGTCGAGATGATTTGCTGTCCGTGGTGGCTGATGGTCGAGGTTCACGACGTACAAGATGGATCCACGGATGGCTGCCCGTGGTGGTTGACGGCAGAGAAGGGAAAAAGTGAGAAGGAGAATTGAACTGGTTGTGCCTCCATCTTATCAGGATAGCAGAAGTTTCATAGTGATAATGATAGTGATAGACATGCACCTTCCACATGAGCACCTTCCTTCCATTGCTGCCTAGGTACATGTACTTGCGTTCTGTACAAAACGTTGGTGTTAGCCGCATGACACTCCTCATTAGTAGCATGTCTTCAATGCGGCCTACGCTTGATTATTAGCTTCGATGTTATGCAACAAAGAAGTAATTGTGGCTGTTCCAATGTGGCGCGCAAGCTAATGCTATGCACGGACCTACTTTTCCCCAACCAACACACCCTGACTCCCAGCCCCAGATTGGTTTTCGCGCTTCGATTCTGCCGCCGTACCTGAGCTTTGCGATGCAACGCCGTTCTTCGAGCTAGGAGGGCATCACCACACCACCACAACCTCCATTTCACATCCAAACATCTGCCAACTCCACCCACGCTCCAATCGCATGCGCATGCAACGCCACCGTCCTAGACCGCAAGTCACCAGCTGGCGACCTCGACCCTGCCCTGGCTGACGCGATCCCAACCGTCAGGTCAAGGTGCGGCCTCACACGCTCGCCCTTGCTGCGCATGCGCCTGTGTTTCCAGCGCATTGTTCCCACACGCCGCGGCCACCCTGCACGACGCGACCGAATAACTTTCCGCTCTACCTAGTTCAAGATGGCGCCCGCACGCGGCCCAGGCAACACCGAGGTCTACGTCCACGAGATTGAGCGCACCACCGAATATGCCGACTTCATCCAGAAACTGATCGCCTTCCACGAGAAGCGCGGCACCCCGTTCGAGCCCGAGCCTCGTCTTCCCACCATGCACGGCCACGTGCATGTCGACCTGTACCGGCTATACAAGGCCGTCATTGAGAAGGGCGGCTATGATGAACTAAATAAGGTCCAGAAGGCATGGGGCCTCCTTGCTGGCGAGTTGGGAATGCATTACGTCGACAGTAAGGGTATGGGGCAGCTTTCATTTCAGCTGAAGCAGGACTTCTACCGCTACCTTTGCGCATTCTGGATCCAGGACCAGTACGGCAAGGAACCTCCGCCGCGAGAGATCCTCGAGCAGCAGTCATGCGCCAGCAAGCATGGCCCGGTCTTGACTCGTACCGTCGAGAACTTCAAGGCATCTGCTAGGCGTTCAGGTGAGGAGACGCCTACCAAAGAAGACCGGCAGCCCGATAGTACGCCGGCCTCGGGAAACAGAGCTTCGGGTCGACTCCGTGAAGCTCCTCCACAACGAGTCCCTTTCCAACCCGAGACGGGACCAAGCCGCCAGACCAGACATGCCTCCTCGCAGCATGGCACACCGACCTCCAACGCCTCGCATAATACCCACGGCGCTCAGCACAACCATCTGCTGCCTCAACATCATAACCCCAACAGCCCCATCCACATCATACAGGCGCAGCAAAATGCTCTGCGGGGCGTATCGAGCTCCTATACTCCCGCGAACTCAGAGACTGCCTCGCGGTTAGGGGAGAGTTTCGATCCACGGCCCCTGATTACCGTTCCTCTCCGTCCGGTGAACACGCCCGGAAACAATCCGGAAGAGTTCAGTAAACGACAGCGTCAACTGCGAATGCAAGCTGCCGGCTTAGCATCTGCCCGACCTGTCATGCCTGGTGGTAAGCATTCGTGAACCCCCTGTGACATTTCTCAGATGCTGACTTGACTAGCTGGATTTGACGGACCAAACATATACACACGGTGCCTCCAGTCCCTTCGTTCTGGTATCCCTGCCGAGCAAAGTTTTGCTCTGAACCACCTGGTCAAGATCTCATACGAGCGAGGCGACAAGTACAAATTCGAGTCGTTCCTTGGCTTGGCCGAAGGCCTCATCGAGAAGGGCCTAGAGATTGGCAGTCTATTTCATGATGTTGATTGGCAGGTGGCCTATTTTGGCGAGCAAGACAGCTCCAACATAGCCGTACTTGATGGACTCAACGGGACGGATGATATCCTTGAGCGCATTGCAAAGCTTCCACGCAAGTCAGTCCTTGACTACATGCAGCCTGCTGAGTTCTCAGACCGCCTTCTACGAATAACGGAATCAATCCTGACCATTCGAAACATGGTCATGTTGGTAGAGAACGCCATCTACATGGCTGAGGTCTATCCTTTGAAGGATCTTCTCTGTATTGTTTTGCATCTGCCAAACCTGGAAATGCTTGTTGAGGTCAAGCATTTCGCCCTGGACATCGCCGAGCAGCTTACGCCTTGGCTGATGATGGATTCTACTGACCCATTGTACCAGACGCTGCTGAATCAGCTGGGTTCTTCAGATCGCGGCACCATACTGACATCTATGCGTGCCATTAGCCGTATATCGATGAATCTGGACGCGACCAACAAGCTGCAAAATGTCCCGGCTGTGGTATTGCAGAATATTATGAACTGGCTCCTACTCAACGACGAAGAGCTAATGGACGCCTGCCTGGATTTCCTCTATCAGTACACCGCTGTTGTCGCGAATGTCGAAAGCTTGCTGAAAGCGGTCGATATGGAGCATGTTGTACCCCATCTCGTCAGACTGCTCGCTCACGGCGCCAAGCGGGTCAAAGAAGACAAGATTCTGGAGCCGGAGCGGAAGGCACCATGCTCTGAGGAGGTGGCCAGCTTACCGCAGGACCTGCAGGAGCAGCTGACCAATACTGACGAGCCAACGAGATGCTTCCGCTGGCTACAAAGCCTTTTCGAGGAAGACTCTGAATCTCATATCACACAAATAGCTATATGGCAAGCATATCAAGGGTCGTTTGGCGCATTAGCGGGAGGTGTTCGGAATACTCTGAGCGCGGCAGATTTTATCAGGAATGTCAGCCACGTGTTCGTGAATGCTCGGGCGCAGATCATCCGGGGGCCTGGTGAAGGTCAACGCTTTATCATCGAAGGGATTCGGGCGCGGAAATCACCGGTAGACTACGAAACCAAGGAGGAATACATGCGGTGTCAGTGGCAGGTTGTCAAGGGACCTTTCTCCAAGAGATGCAACCATTTCTACCTCGGTGGTGAGAAGATGTGGCGTCACATCTTGGCAGCACACCTGCGAGTTACGTTCAGCGATGATGGAGAGGTGGAGGACAAAGAGATCACGACCTTTTGCGACTGGCTGGGCTGCGTCAAGTACCCGAAGCCGACCCGGATGAAGTTGTCGGAGCTCACCCGTCACATCAAGACCCACGTCCCTGCCGCGCCGAAGCGTTCTCTGACGGATGGATCAGAGCCCCTGGCAAAGCGGCAGAAGAGGTCCTACGTGACGCCAGCCAAGGCAATGACTCTAGCTTGGGAGCAGACAATCATCACCCGAGATGAGCGGAACCCCAAGCTTGAGCAGGCCGCCGGTATCCCACTTAGTGCCGTGCTAGTGCTCCGCAACATCGCGCGCAACGTGGTGAAGACGGAGGCCGAAGAGGAGCTTCTCAAGCAGCACGAGATGGGAGGCGAAGGTGGCGGATGGAACGAGAAGCTATTCCGCCCGGTTATGGTCCGTCTGTTCGAGGTCATGACCGAGAACAAGGCTTTGGTAAGTCGCAGCCGCCACTACCTATATGAAGAAGTTGTGTGACTGATCTGACGTGAACAGGCCGGCTACATTACGTCGCTTCTGCAACTGGTTCAAGACGACTGAGGTTCTGAAGCGAATCTGTATGCGTTGCATTGCTGTCTCATTTCCCCTCGCGGCTATCCTGGCTCGCCACAAAGGTCGAGTTGCCAGGACTCAGCGGTCTCGCTTTCTTATTAGGAATACCCTGGCGTTTCAGGAGAGAAAACCGGCGATGGCATAGCAGGAAACAGGGCGAGCGAGATGACTGGGGGAATGGGATTCTGTGCCTTTTCCTCCGGCCTAGACGAGGAGGGATGGCAACTCGGGTTGCTTGTGCTTTTTCAGCCAATGTTCTTTGTGTGCTCAGTACTTGCTCCCCATGCGTACAACAAGAATCGCATGGGCTAGCCCAAGCGCAGTACTCCCCTTGCGTGCTCGTCGTACCAGCAGGCATTCCGGGGCGTTGGATGGGTGGTCGTTGTCGCACCGACTTGTGCTTCTCTAGCTGCCAGGCGTTGGATGCTATTACGAGTGCCATGTATGACTATGATCAATAGCTTCTTGTACTTTCGTAATAGATATTGGTCAATGTAGGCAGGGAATACCAACATTGAGTTCATAATTCAGTGACTACCTACTTACTATGAGTACTGTGCTTAAAGGGCTAAGCATGATAGATGAACACATGAGACGAACAGGAAGGGAGTCGTTAAGAGTCATATTGTTATTTTTGGTTTATTGTACCTGCGGGTGGTTGCTTTCCCTTGAGGGCTTCTTTGCTACAAGAGGCCCTCCGATTAAGACCTAGCCATCAGTATCGTTCCGATGATCCGTCCGAAGTTCGGACTTCCCCCTTTTTTCGGCCCTTTCGTACACATTTCCTAACTACAGACACGCATTACCACTGATTAGCCGCCAATGACGGCGGGTTCTCAATAACCCCAAGCCGTACACGAGACTTCTAGTCTCGTCGTCCGGCTTGTCCTTCGCGCACGGCCTCGAGAATCAGGTCCTTGGCCGTCTCGCAGCCTTCTTTGGAGCCATTGACCTCGATAGCCTCATCCCGGGCTTGAGCTCTTGGTACGTTGATCTTGCATCCGCTCTGCTTGCGGATCGAGTTCACCTTTGAGCCGCCCTGGCCAATGACGTGACGATAAGTGAAAGGATCTGGGAGGATGAGGTATCCCGTGGCATTGTTCTTCTGTACCTGCTCGAGTGCCGCGGCAATGGCTTTCTTGGCCTTCTCGATGCCCTCCTCGTTACCCTTGAGCACCCAGGGGATATCGCCTTCCTCTGACGAAGCAGTGTCCACGATTGTCCATGAGTGCGCATCAGCTGCTGTGTCCTCGTCATCAGTGATCAGGGGTAGAGCGCCGTTGTTGGCCCTCGTGTTCGAGGGCTGCGATTTGGCAGGGATGGGCTGGCCAGCATGGTCTACTGTGACCTTGTGATCGTTGCGTAGCCTGCGGAAGAACTGGCCGTTCTCCGAAATTGCGTTATGGTATTTCCGGGGAATTTGGAGGGTTTCGCCTCGCGACTCCTTGATCATTGACGAAATGTGCTCCTTGGCCTTCTCAACGTCGGCAGGCAGGCCAGCCAGTTTGACACCGGTCGAGCCACTTCCTTGGCGGGGGATATCGATGGAGACGTTGAACTGCGACTCGAGCTGGCGCTTTGCCTCGCCTCCTCGGCCGATGAGTGATCGATGCTTCTCGACGGGTACCTCGACAGTCTCATTGACCTGGCTTTCTCGTTGCGACACCATGGCTTGAATGCTAGCAATGATCTTGTCAACAACATCTTGCCGACCCTCGACCTGAATAGAGTTGCCACCGGCATCCTGCTTCGGGAACTGGACAGTCCGGGCTTGGAGCCTTCGATCTTCTGGTCCACCAGCTTTAATGACGATGTCACGAAGGGTTGAGCCTGACAGGGAGTTAGCGGATGGATCGGACAGCTCATTTTCCACAGGAATACGTACCACCGGGTCCGATCAAGTTCTTGTGCCACTTCCTCTCCACATCGACAGTTCTAGAAACGGTATCGTCAAAGACTGCTCGCTTCTCCTCAATGATCTTCTTCGCAGCGGCAACTTGCGACTTGGTGCCCTTGATCTGGATCTCCACCATACTATCTGGAGCCTCGTTGCGCTCGTTGGGAATGTCGATCTTTGCACCGGATGCTTGTCGGAGCTCATCCATAGCGGATCCGCCCGCGCCGATCAAAGATGGGAGCTGCTTCTGTTGAACCGTCACGGTGCCAGTGAAAGAGTTGTCCTTGAGGTACTGGAAGAGAGAGAAGATTTCATCCCGGGCTTCATCTGCGCCCTTCTTTGGGCCCCGAATCGTGACTTCGTCGGGGGCTTGTTGACGCCGTGGCTTACCAGCTTCGCTGCCACCTTCAGCAACTGACTCGTCATCCTTTCCAGGCTTTGCGGTCTTCGGGAAGTTAATGTGAACACCGTAACGGTTTTGCAGACGGAGGATCTGAGCTCCCTGAGCTCCGATAAGCTCCCTGTGATACTTGGGTTCAATTTTCAGCGAGTGGCTGGTCTCATCAGCCCATTGCCGACCAAGCGAGATGATGTGCGATTTGGCTCTCTCGGTCTTAGCCTTGGGGCCCTTCAGCTCGACCTCGCCATTCTGTACTTGGATGTCCACATCGAACTTCTCGCGCAGCTCGTTGATATGGCTACCACCCTTGCCAATCAGGTGGTTTGCATGCTTTTGGGGGAACTCGAACTTGAGAATGAAGCCACGCTCCTTTTCATCCTCTTTCTCCTGCTCCACAAACGCCGCGGCTTTCTGCGAAAGAGATGCAACGTTGGAGCTTGGCCCGCGCATGGTGACTGTGGTGCCCTTAACATTAACACGGACAGGAATATGGCCGGCGGCGCGGATGGTCGCATCCTGTTCTTTCTTGATGAACTTCCGAAGCTTATCTTGAAATCTAAACCCATGTTAGCACTTTAATAGATCCGTAGTCAACGCTCATGATACGTACTTGACTGGCACTTCCAAGGTTGCCGTGTCGATCTGCTCCTGCTTGTTGAGAAGCTCAACAATATGCTTCCGAGCATCCGCAAGTCCTCGCTGGAATGACTGAAGCTCCGTGGCATTGGGAGCATTTTGCGGGATCTGATACGACTCCCCAGGAGTTTCCGGGCCCTCGTATACCAACAGTACGGGAAGATCGCGCTCCGTGGCATCTGGCACTATGAGAAGAACACCGAAATCTTCCTGAACCTTGGGCCTGATATCACTTCGAAGGTAGGAGTGGAAGAAAGGATCGACCGGGACCGTCGACAAGCGAGAAGGTGGGTGGCTGTTCACAATGGAGGTCATCTCTTTCTGGGCTCTGAGAGCATTCTTGCCCTCTCGCGCATACAGTTCCCACGGACTGACGATGCCTTCCGAAAAGGGGGTGTTGATGTGGATCTTGTACAGTTTCTCGAGTCGCTCGATCTCCTTCCTCTGACGGAGGTAACGAGAAAGGTCCCGCGAGTAGCCCGGAGCTGTTCCAGCCGCATGGCGGTGGTGCTTGGCCACGTCGAAGACTGAAGTGTGTACCTGTGTAGCCAGGTCCATAGCTTTCTCTAGACCAGTAGCGACATCGTCAGCAGGACCAATGACTGTCACGGTGTCGACGCCCGATTCATTGGGCAGAACCACAACGCAGTTGGTGTCGGCGAAGAACTCATCCGAAGGGATACCCCGATCTCCGATGATGAATTGGTGAGCTCCGTGGCGGATATCAACCTGGTCCATATGTAGTTGGTTCTGTAGTTCCTGAACTCGACTCTCGATCGCCGCCCTGGCGGCTTGAACAGCCGCGCGGTCACCAGCCAGCTGAATGTGGTTGTCATTGGCAGCCGCGGCGAAAGACGGTCTCTGCCCTGCTGTCGGCATTTGGGGCACTTGCTGGGACCATGGTAGATGGGACGGGACCCGAATCTGGACGCCGTGGTCCGACTCCATTGCGTTGGCAAGGCTGTTGTTGGGACCAGCAATGAATGGGTAGAATTCGGCGGGAATAGACCTCAGTTTCGTGTTGATGCTGGCGGAACGCTCTCCAGCAATCTTGTTGATAGCATCACGAGCTAGGGCGGCAGAGAGTGCATTGCCTTCGACAATGACGTTGATAGTGGCGTCGTCGTCATCGTCTGGGTTGGCTACGCCTTCGTCCACCTTGGGCAGTTGAATCCTTGCACCAGATTTTTCCTGGATGGCCTTGATCGTAGATCCTTGCTTTCCGATTATATGAGCTCTCGCGGATGCCGGGATGGGGACCTTGACTGAAGTCTGTATAGAACAACGGTGTTAGCAAGTTTACTGCTCCCAAAGAAGTGGCGCAATTCTCAAGCGGCCACATACCTTGATACCAATCTGTTGGACTAGATCCCTGAGAGCTTGTTGCGCCTTGTCCTGGGGACCCGTTGCTTCAAACTTGAGGTGACCATTAGGAGCCGGAACCATAGAGATCACTGCCCGAGACTTGCGGTTGATGTCCTTGACGATGTCTGGAATCGGGCGCTTCAGCTGGTTACGAGGCAGGATGTATTGTGACTCCAGCAATACGGTCTCAACATTGCGACCCGGTATCGACATGGGCGGAGGGATCGCTGAAGGGGTCGAGACGCCAGACGCAGGTGTCCAAGCACGAGGAGTACCATTGGTACCATTGGCTGACCACGAGGTCGGCCCGTTAGCATTGCCGTTGGCACCACCCTTTGCGCCACCCCAGATAGGAGCGGTATGGTTCTTGGTGGCAGCGGTAGTCTTCGGGACACCAAGTTCGGGGAAGGCCTCGTGGGACTGGGTGTCGAGCGAGGCGGCGGGTTTCGCTGGCTGCTTCCCGGCTGCTTTGGCGGACATGTTCTGGCCCCAGGTAGAGTCTGCCGGGGCGTCGGCGGTAGAGGCAGCGGTAGAGGCCGGCTTCAACTCCTCATCAGGGACTTCCTCGACGGTGGGCTGAAGGGGGTTCTGGGCGTGCTGCTCGAGCAGGCGGGCAGCGGCGGAACCTTCCTCGGAGGCCATTTTCGTAGATATGTGGCCGGCAGGGCAATCGATTAACCAGGGCGAAACCGTTGGTAGCAATGGCGCGTGGCACCTGATAAAGAAAACGTCGGAGCTGTCACCTTGGTCGTTAGCTGACAGATTATATTGCCGGGTAGGGTGGGCGGAGGTGATTGGCGCACGAAAGACCCGGTGTAACTGGAGCTGAAATGACACTCACCAGTCTATATAGGCACGGTGAAACGGCGGTGGCACACAAGAGAAGACTCAACAATCAAGTTGAATGCTTGCTACTTGCTACTTGCTGGTTGCTGGTCGTGGGATACGGGGGGTCGGCTCGCACGTGGACGAGTAGTACCAAAACTGTGGGAGTGAACCGTGGAGGGATGGGCGGTAGATGGGAATAGAGCTTGAGCTGCAGGACCAGCTAGAACATGTTGCACGACCGCTCTGATGCTTGGGAGGGATCGTGAGGTAGGTTGGCGGTTGGCGGTGGTGGGACCAGGCTGTAAGGATACGATGGCGGAGTCGGCCCAGAGGTGTAGGTGATGCGGATAGGGAGAGCTTCCGGTCACGATGCTGAGACCAGGTGTAAGTTGCTACATGTAGAGTTATAAATTATTGAAAGGGTGAGGTGGAAGTTTCTCTCACCCACTGTCCACACAACCCTGCAGGCCTGGAGCTGGGACAGTGGGACTACTAGGCCCCACTATCTCTTGGCCATTGAGCCATTCAAAATCCATTATTCTGCCGAAGCCCATTCACTCGTTCCCATTCGCTCCCTTGGTGGGCCAAGAAGGCTCAAGCCTCAAGGTTCCAGCTGGCTCCGATGGCCAACCTGCTAGCCAGCCCTCCCCGCCCCGCTTCCCCGCCACTGTCTTGCACATAGCGAGCATATTGTACATAACGAGCATAACAATGGAGGCGGACCCCAATACGACGGGGGGGCATGGCTCCGGACGGCATCAGTGCTGGTGCAATAGGCATAGGGCCATTTGATGCCGACCGAGTAGCATCTACAGTACCTACAAGTTGATTGTCCTGGCCAGGTCAGCGAGCATAATGTAGGTCGAATTTCCATTCGTTGCCTACATGAATAATGGACCTGATGCGTTCCTCCATTGTGAAGTCACCAGTCGCCAGGTGGCTCAGAGGAGGCCCCTGAATGAGTATGGGAAGTGCTGGAAGCTTCTCGCTCAGATCCCCAGCTCGGCATCGGGGCGCTTTGCGGATGGATGGTGAAGCATGTCAAAGGGCATCGAGACGGTGGAAAGCTCTGGGGGGTTCGGCGAGACCCTCTTGATGAAGTCATGCGGATTGCTCATTTCGACAACAAGCTCATGACTCTTTCAATCGAGAGAGTCGTCGCCTGCGTGGTCCTCTCAATATGTCGAAGCTTCGTCGCAAGCTTTCGGGGCATAGCTGGCACACGTTCCTCGACGTAGGTGGTACGAGCACAAGGACACACCAAAATAGCTGACCTTATATAGAAGAGGGCAGATATCCCGGGTGCAGGACTCGCGAATGCAGCCAGGCGGCGCCAGGCTGAACTCACGAAACGACGACAAGATTGGCATTACACCACCACCCCATAGCTCACTCCATTACCGCACACGGCCGGATCCAGAGCGGGCGGGGAGGCAGGCAGAGCCTCGGGGCATGTCTCCCTCACGTCAACGGGGAACTAGTCGAGGATAGAGTGAAGCTGTCATGCAGGCAGATCTGCGCGTGTACATATAGCCAGCCTCGAGCCTATCAGTAACCGTCACGAATGTGTCGCGAATGCAGAGTGCCGGCCAGGTACGTGTGCGTGTGTCTCGATCGTATTGATCTGTCCCGGGGGAGGGTTGCAACACATAGCCGTGGACAATTCGCGTCTGCAGCCCATAGTCCCACCCGGATATTGCTTGGCAGGCTGGGCTGGACAGGACAGGAACAATCTTCTTGGGCTATATGCGGTGTCAGGGGAGGGGGGTGCGAACTGTGAAGTCACACGCGTATACGCGCCTAAGTGAGGAGATCCGTTCTTTGAACTACACTGCCGTCCCGTGATGAAGACCTGATGGTGACTATAAAGCTTCAGTAAGCAATTGACACGGTGCCAATATTTGAAATCGTCCACCGTGGGTGATGAGTTGGTGGTAGGTTTTCCCATCAATTGGACACGCCTTCGAGGGGATCGTGTCCCACAGAGCGTGTGACGGTTACGCGCGTCTGCTACGTCGCGAAGCAACAAAAGCAAAGATAGATGTCTGAGAATTTCTGCCAGGAGAGAACCAGTATTTTACTGTTATTAAGCACCCGGTCTCTATTAAGGGTCAGGTCCAGCCTGGTTCAGTAGATGGGCCCCGCTATGGAAACCAGAGTCAGTAGGAGTGACGATCCTCTACGATAGACTCGACAAATTCTTGAGAAAAGTAACAACTTCCCCCAAGCGAGTGTGACAGGAAAAGAAACCTCAGGATTATCGGAGATGAATACCCCTCTCAGCTTCGAGTGGCTCTGTAAGAATGAGATAGGTAACATCGTCTTCATTCTCTCTTAATATCATGGCATATCAGTGGGGGCAAATGTTATAGACTTACTAAGGTGGTTTCTGGTTGCGTGGGTGCTTGCGAAGTGAAGCGATCCGGCAGTGCATCAGAAGAAGGCAGTGAGGGCATCGAAAGCTTGAGATACATCGTCGTGGGACTTGAGCTGAGGCCGAGGTGGTAAAGACCTCCCATGTTGTTCATATGAAGCCAATCCACTTGACTAAGTTCCTACTTGACTTTCAACAGCAGTGAGGCTGAATAATAACTTTCCAATGCAGCAACAGGGGTGGTTCGTAGCTTATATCAGAGTCTCCTGATGTCGAATTAGGAGTATCGAATAAGAGAAGTGGGGGCATATGTGATCTGACCTCGTGTTGCTGTCTATTGTGAAACTGCTACAATACTGTTAGACGCTAAATATCAGTAACTTTATAATTATAACCTCCGATCGTAAAATCATAACCTCCAAATCAGCCAATCACGGCGCTTGCATCCACCATCAGACCCACTAATCATCCCATCATTACTACCATTACTACCACCACCACTATCATCACCATTACGCGCGCACAAAGGACACATTTACAGATGGGGGGCTCGCACCCCCCCCAAAACCCCCGGCTAACCCTAACAATTACCCTAGCCACTAACCCTAACCTAACCGTGTCGTTACCCGGAAATCACGGTTGGTACCTTTGGTTTGGTGCGAAACGCACGCAAACTGAAGTACTTGCGATGTGGTGGGCGGTGCGCAGCCAATTGAACTGTCAGGATGGCTTCTAAATGCGGTTAGGAGGGTATGGTTCAAGGGATCGGAGGTTATAATTATAAAGTTACTGGCTAAATATCAATGTGAGTGGTCAACTGCAAGAATGCATGTGAATATGTTACTATGAATTGCCGCGCGGAGAGAGGTGTTCTTGAGTTCAGACGCTGTGACTATCAGTGAATGAAGTGCAATAGGTGAAGTGGTGGCCCTGCCCACACCAACCACCACCGGTCATGATTGATGTGAACAGGGACATTCCGAAGCAAAACGTTTGATACAGGCACTTCGTACTTCAGGCTCGGGACGTGACGAAAGCACTGACAGAAACTGAAACATTGGAACACGAGGTTCATCAGAGCAACGGAGAAGACCCCACACTGCCCACATCCAAGCTCAAGCAGCCGAGTGGCCGCCATCATGACTTCCGGGGCTCCGGGACCAACGTCACTGTGGTAGAACAAACGAATCCCCGGGCCGTGCCTGGCCTTAGGCAGGACGAAAGGAGACTGCTGAGAGGCTTTCCATGGTCTCGTTGTTCTTCATTTTGATAGAAATGAGGTTGGTCACACCAAATCGACTCCCGGTGGTGAGAGCACAGCCCGAGTGAGCAGACGACCGACATACAATGATTAAGTTATGGCCTACCCGACTCGAAGCTCTAGGTTCATCAGACACCACCTACCACGAGACAACTTTGGATGCTTCTACATTTCCTACATTTAATAATAGTGTCGGTTCCATCAGATCTACAGCATGCTCGACACGACTCCCGAGTTATTTCCTGCATACATGACTCCTGGTTGCACACCCGGACCACGAGACAGTCCCCCCTATACGATGACGCGATTAGCTCTGACAAGCCTGCAACTACATGTTACCCTGCAGGCTGCTACTGTGAGGTACTCTGTGCAGACGGCACTCATTAGAACACACACATAGCATACCCGCAGCCGTCGTTAAGTCTTCCCGAGTCCTCGGCGGCAGTCCTTATCCACGTGACATTTGGACTCTAGAGCGACGCTATCCCCAAAGTCCATCTGGAGGAACCATACCTCATTGAATCTCCGAGTGTTTGACCAGCGCGGCTCCCGGTGAGAAGAGCTTACGCTAACAGGTCCCCGACCCGAGCTTGTTCTCGCCGTGTCATCAGTCAAGAGGTTGTCGGCGATTAGAGGTGGAAAGCTATCAGAGAGGCGGGCTGGCTGCAGATAGGGACACCCTGTGGCGCGGCAGACACCCGGCAAATCTGCCAATCAGCCCACCTTACCCGCCAGCTGTCCGCCTTTTGTCAGGGACCACCCCGTCTGGCCGTCTGCCGCTGTTCGTACACCCGCAGACCCGGTACGTACCGTCCGCTGTTAAGGCCCAAGCCAGCCCAACCCACCAGTGACCACCACCACAACCCACCATGCATCCCACCTCATCATACCTTATTACCGGCATCGTACCGGTGTCGTGCCTGTTGGAATTGGCCTGATCGATCGGACGCACGAGCAAACAAACATTCAGAGGTTGCATCAGAGTCGTAAAGATAATCAAACTACCTTGTCCGGTCAGAGGGACCAGTCCTGACCAGACTGGTCCGACTGGAAACCCGATCACATCCAATCTTGTCTTCTTTCTTTTCTTCACTGATCAATCTACTGTTCACATCACCTGCAGGGCGTCTTGCAGCGCTTATTATCCTCCCCCTTCTCTCGAGACACGCCCCTCCAATACCTACCCGACATTGCACCTATTCCACCTATTCGAGCCGAAAAACCTGCACACCCTGAGACCCTCCAGTCTTTTCTGGATCCGCCCGCTAGCCAGCGCCAGCGCCAGCGTCAAGCCCGGTCCCAGTCCAGCAAGTCCAGCAAGTCCAGCAAGTCCAGCAAGTCCAGCAAGTCCAGCAAGTACATCCAACTACAGGCGCATGTTTCATCCATCAGCGCAGTCAGTACCTACCTACCTACTACCCAGCAGAACCGCAGAACCGCCCGCCCGTAGTTTTTCTTTTCCGGTTACCTATTAGGATTGCAAAGTGCACGCCTACCACCCACCGTCCAACTATCGGGGCAGCCCATTCCAGCCCCCTCTGCCTTTAGTGGTAGAACCATGGACAGCCACAATCCGAACTCCTCCCAGAGCCAGAGCCAGAGCCAGCGACGCAGACTCACAAAGAAACCGCCCTCGAACCATCATCACGGCCACAGCTACTCAGTCAACGCCGATGGTAGTCGCTTGGATGCCCAGTCCATCCAGAGCAAACGGAGCTCCACGAGTCTGAGGCGAGCTCCCAGCGCTCCACCCCAGAGGTCGGCCACCGCTGCCAGCAATAGCAACATCTCCAACTCCAACGCGTCAAACAACTCATCGCCCCGTCATCCTCCCTCCAATTTCAACAACAACACCCTGCCGTCGCCTCCGCTGCAGGCTAGCGAGTTCCTGCCCTCGACCTTCTCACCATCGCACCAGCTCGCCGCCCAGCCTATCCAGCCCTCATTATCCCCGACCCAGACATTCCCCACTGG
The DNA here is from genome assembly GCA_963556695.1 of Anthostomella pinea. NCBI lineage: Eukaryota > Fungi > Ascomycota > Sordariomycetes > Xylariales > Xylariaceae > Anthostomella > Anthostomella pinea. The sequence continues at coordinate 2,956,047 of CAUWAG010000007.1, read as the reverse complement.
CACTGGCACTGGCACTGGCATTGGTCTGGGCTACTCGACGTCAACGAGAAACCAGCGTTTGTCCGACTCGCATTCACCGCTGCCGCTGCGACAGCTCAGCTCCAAGGCATCCGAAGACCTCATTGGCGCGCCATTCGACGGCAACACCATCCTGCGTCACTTCGACAAGGCTGCGACATCTCCCGTCCATCAATCGCCTCGCAGACTCAGTCGTCCCATACTGGCCCCGCTGTCCAAGACCACCCGCGACCTTCGCACTATGAACCCCCATCTGCGTCATTCCGCCAGCTTCTCTGCCGCCGACTCCAGGATGTCCGAAAAGTCCCACGGCACGCGTGTCAACGACAGCCAGATGATCTCCCCGAAACGGTATTCCGACGAGAGCAAAGGGCCAAAGGGACCTGGTATCCTGAGGAAGAAGTCGGGCTTCTCTGGTCTCATGAGCACATTGGTAGGGTCTCAAAAGAAACCTGTCATTTCAGCACCAGAGAACCCAGTTCACGTCACGCATGTCGGCTACGATAGTTCTACAGGCCAGTTTACGGTTCGTCCCAGCCCCGCCATCATGGTATAGTCGATTGAGCGTTGCTGCGGTGCTGATACGTAGTCAGGGTCTCCCGAAAGAATGGCAGCGTCTTATCAACGAGAGTGGCATCCCGGAGACTGCGCAAAGGGAGAACCCGCAGATGATCGCGGATATCGTCACATTCTACAAGGAAACCACCGAGAAGCAACCCGAGGACCAGGTCCTTGAGAAGTTTCACGATGCGAGAGCTCACGAGCTACGCACCCCCACAGGAGGAATGGCCACATCCCCCGGCATGTATGCGCCAAACAACTTTGCCGGTATGTCACCTATGATCAGTCCACCAGCAAGTCCGAGATTTCCAATCGTGAATAATCAAGGCACCTTCGAGAACCCCCGCGCTCCACCGCCGGTACCGATGCCTGGAAAGAGCCTAGCGATGCAGTCGGTCCGGGAATATCCCAACATGCAGCCCAACCGACCAGCCCCGAGACCTCCCGTTTCCCTGCAAACGCGGATCGGACCCCAGTCGCCCTACCCGACGAAGGACTCGGGCATTGGCATGTCACAGCCTAGCGAAGATCTGCCACCACTCGCCTATGCCGCGCCACCCAAGGACGGTGTCCCCATGCTTCCCGAGGAGCATAGATCGCGGTCGAACTCGCGAGTGAACGGATCCCAGCCGCCAACCCCTCACACTCCTCACACGCCTGGCGGCCAAGCCTCCCCAGCGGTCCAGGCAGCCTATCAACAGGAACTAATGCAACAACAGCAGAAACAGGCCATAGCACAGGCTCAGGCTTCTTTGAAAGGACAGCCAAGTCGATCGCAAAGTACCAGACAGCCCGCGCCCCAGTCAGCATCCACTGGTTCGCAGCAACAGGTTGGTCATCCTTCGGAAACAAATGGAGGCAGCGGTGCCGGTCATCCTTCACGCCACGGACCAGGCTCGCAGGCTCGACCTCGGAACCGACAACGGCAAAGCAACAGCATAGATGTTACCGCCCAATTGAAGCGCATCTGTTCGGAAGGTGATCCTCGAGACATCTACAGGGGGTTCAACAAGATCGGCCAAGGTGCATCTGGAGGTGTCTACACAGGCCACGAAAGAGGCACAAATCGTCTGGTGGCCATCAAGCAGATGAACCTAGAGCAGCAGCCCAAGAAGGATCTGATTATTAACGAAATCTTGGTCATGAAGGAAAGCTTGCACCCGAACATTGTCAACTTCATTGACAGCTATCTTGCCGGTGGCGAGCTATGGGTCATCATGGAGTTTATGGAAGGAGGTAGCCTGACGGATGTTGTTACCTTCAACATCATGACAGAAGGACAGATAGCCTCGGTTTGCCGCGAGACCCTGAAAGGTCTTCAGCATCTGCACTCCAAGGGTGTCATCCACCGAGACATCAAGTCGGACAACATCCTGCTATCGTTAGAGGGCTGCATCAAGCTCAGTAAGCCTCTTCCACTCCCTACTCCCAGCCCAGGAGCCAAACAACTGATGCACTTGCCACAGCCGATTTCGGCTTCTGCGCCCAGATTAATGAGGCACACAACAAGCGCACAACAATGGTGGGGACGCCGTATTGGATGGCACCAGAAGTGGTCACTAGGAAAGAATACGGCAGAAAAGTCGATATTTGGTCACTAGGTATCATGGCGATCGAGATGATAGAAGGAGAGCCGCCTTATCTGACCGAGTCACCTCTCCGGGCCTTGTGGCTTATCGCTACCAACGGTACGCCCCAGATCAAGGATGAGCAGAGTCTGAGTCCCCTGTTCCGGGACTTTCTGTACTTCGCCTTGAAGGTGGATCCAGAGAAGAGAGCAAGCGCACACGATCTACTTCGGGTAAGCCTTCCCACTTCCCACCTACATGAATCAGGCAGCAGACTGGTGGGGCTAACACGATCTAGCACGATTTCATGAAGGTATGCGTCGACTTGGGATCCCTATCTCCCCTCGTCCGCGCTGCTAGGGAAGCTCGGCAACAGGAGAAAGCACGCAAAGGCCAGTGAAGCACTCAGCAGCCATGCGTGGCGAGAGCAGTGAAACAATCACATGTCAGAGGAGCCAGGCCTCCGGGGACTTGAATACTGGCATATTTGGGCATATAAGGGGAGTTCAACCAGTTCACTTCCGATAGAGCTATGCCCTTACAAGGCTGTTTCCCGTATGGCCATCTTACGAGCGAGTGCAGGGGCCGTCCGAGACGCAAGCAGGATTTGAATGTGGCATTCTATCTATCAGAGGCTCAGGTTCGGGTTGGAGGTAGCCGTCAAGATCGTTTGTACATAGCGACCACGATACCACCTTGGAACGATCTCCATTGGAAGAGCTTAGACATTCAGTTTATACGCCCGGGTGGCTCTGTTGTCTGACAGCCCAGCGTTGAATTGCGTTGCGTTCATCATCCCCACTGCAGGGGAGAAAGGAAATTTTCTTCTCCAATCGAAATGGACGATTGTCTTTGTCATTGTGCATTCCTCGTGACTTTCGTGTGATGGGTGGGCATTGGATTGAGTACCAGTCATCAGGTGTAAGCTTGAAGGTAGGTAAGGTATATGGACTTACATAAGGTATTTAGCCCTGTCATGTATGCCCCTAAGATGACAACGGACCAGGCGAGACCTTGTGTTGGTGCATCATGATGTCTCTTGTCAGAAGCATGTATTCCTTTACAATCAAAAGGGGGGAGCTAAGCTTCCTGCATAGTAGTAATTCGGGAGAGGTTTAATTCGGCGTTTGAGGAATCCCATGATTGCGGGCCGGGGTGTTTATCCCGTCAAGAAGGATGGCATGCAGAAGGAGAAGTGCGAGGGGAGAACTGGGTGGGTGTATGGTTGGCTGTTGGTGCTTGCCGTTGGTGCTTGCATGTAGTGCTCGGTGCTTGGTCTGGTGGTTGATGTCTGCTATTGCTTGTCCAGTATTCAGTTGCTAGGTAAGGCTCAACTTCTCAGTGAACGACCGGCTGAATGCTTGGTCGACTCATCGTATCCTCCAATCTTCCGCATCATGCTTTGGTAGACTCTCGACGGACTGTCGCTGAAACCTGCTTTCATGTGAAGGTGTGGAGGGCAGCAGCAGCGGCTGTGGGTAGATAGATAGGCAGGTACTTTGACCATGGTCAGTCTGGGTACTGACTGGCCTGGGGAAGGGGTCTCGATCTGGATGTTTCTTCTTGGGAGGGAGTGGATGTTCCTCGGGTGGGCTATTGCTTTAAAGATGTTGATGTGGCGGGGTGGGGATGGGTTTGGTTTCTCGTTGTTTGTTTATCTCCTGAGGTTTGGGATTACGATACTGAGTTGGTTGGTTGGCTGGTATGTTGATAGCTGGGGGTCTGTCAACTATGGTGAAGCTAGATAGATACCTTGGGGAGCGATGCCAGCTGGAGTCGGGTTGTTATACTGCCCTGTTCGTTTGAGGCAGGTTTGGTTATGTTGATATTAGGAGCAGAGGGGGGAGGTCGCCCAGGTAAGGAGGATCTGGCAGTCCGGTTAGTAGAGTACTATCACCTTAAGCTGTCTATGTTGCCTGTTGTAAGGTCTATAGCCCCCTTTCTATTGTTTGTTCTGCACCACATGTATTCTTTCATTACTCAAGGTAACGGCGTTGTGGCAGCAAAGAGCACAAGGGTACTTTCTTGTTAGCTTCCCGTTTCTTCATGCCTAATGTACTTGGAAATTGGTAGAGTATATGTCATACGGGGATGTAAGTTGTCAAACGGTGGGTGTACCTACCTATGCAAACAGCCCATCGTCATGATCCTCACCTCTGTTCACATTGGCATTTAGTGCCTCAGGCGTTGTTACATGTAGTGTCTCGTAGGACAACACGCATAATGTATGCACATGATCATTCTAGGTGCCACACTATGACAAGTCACAATTCACAATAGTCACACACAAAGAAACCATCATTGCTCATCCAGTCGTCCTGTATTCAGATCTACCTAGGATGAGCGTACCATGTCCGGACCTCTGAGGAATTGCTTCCCAGTCCACACATACTCTCCAGATCTAGCTCTAGCTCTATGATGGTATCATCCCCATGGCACGACGAGAGGCTGCTGTGAGCTCTTGTGTGTCATGGTGCATCTATGGTGTAGTGTAAAGGAAAGGAATCGTGCGTGTAGGTAGCCAGTGCAGATACCCAAGGAAAGTGACGTCCGGTCAAAGAATCCTGCGTAGACCGCCCAAGGGATGAGCGCGTTGAGACTTGTTCGAAGACGTGATGGTCATCGAAAGTCGAGCCGTGTGCAGGGTATTCAAGCATAGCGACCGAAGAAGACATTTTCCATGGGAATGGTATACCGCCTGTGGCTGGAAGGATTTGCAGTGAGTGCAAATGTGAATCTTCCAGTGATCAGAGGGTGCGACCCCCGCATCCGACAGACAGTGTAAGGTGCATGTCGAGTGTCCAAGCTGGCACTGCCACGTCGTGTTCCGGCTAAAAGCGAAAGCGAAGAGCCGCACACTGCGTGTACGACAGGGGGGTGGGCAAGATCAACGTCTCTAAGATGTCTCAGTTGAGAGACAGCGAAGAGTCTTTTAGCGACGGGCTTAGTACCTTAGTACAAAGTGTAACCACCGTCGATGGCGACGTTGGCACCGGTCATGAAGCCACTGGCGTCGCTGGCGAGGAAGACGCAGAGACCGTTCAGGTCGTCTACGCTGCCAAGACGGTTCTGGGGAGTGAGCGAGCGCCAGATCTTCTTCTGCGCGTCGAGGGCCGGGACGCGGTTGAGGGCGGTGTCCATGTAACCAGGCGAGATGCAGTTGACACGGATGTTGTACTTGGCCCACTCCGCAGCGAGCGACTTGCCGAACTGGATGACGCCAGCCTTGGAGGCGTTGTAGCAGGACTGCTCCTGGGGGTAGTTGACGATGCTGCCGCTCATGCTGGCGACAAGGACGATGGAACCGGGCTTGCCGGCCTTCATCATGGCGCGACCGACAGCCTGGCTCATGAGGAAGGAACCCGTCAGGTTGATGTCGACCAGACGTCGGAACATGGCAGGGTCGTAGGACTCGGCCTTGATGTTAGAGTCGGCAATACCGGCGCTGTTGATGAGAACGTCCGGCGCCCCGTAGGTCTCGACGCAGGCGTCCACAGCAGCGTTGATGGCGTCGCCATCGCGGACGTCAACCTTGAAAAAGGAGACGGGCAGACCAGTCTTCTGGTGTAACTCGGCGGCAGATTCGTCGCCAAGCTCCTGGTTGACGTCGAAGATAACGAGGGCCTTTGCACCGGCCTCAGCGCACGCTCGGGCCATGTGGTTACCGAGACCTCGGGCTCCTCTGTCGGGAAAGTGTTAGCAGCCTGGAGTTGCGGTCGGGTCCGGGTCATGGGCGGTTGTAGCGGTCGCAATTGTCCGTCAAGACTTACCCAGTGATGACAACAACCTTGTCCATGATGCTCATCTTCTGCATCATAGGGGGCATGCTTCGGTGCACGCTCTTGGTCAGGGGGATGACGTCGGCATCCTCGGGCGTGGAAAACGGTTGAGGCTTCGCGTCCTGGCGGTTAACCGGGATGCTGAAGTGATCGCTCGTTGATCCCGCAGCACCGTTTGAGTCGGCACTATAGACGGAAACGGGAACCTCGGTCTCATGCACGACGTCGTTCTTGTTGCATCGAATGGCTGACTTGGTGAAGGTTCGGTTGGCGGCGGGGAGGGCACGCGAGATGGGAGCGGCAGAGGTGCGCGTGCTGCGGGAGAGCAAAGGAGCAGCAGCTCTGGTGACTCGGAGGGCAGTTCGTCCAGACATGGTGGATGTTGTAGGATTAGATGGAGGAATAGACGAGGATGGCAAGGTGTGCGTGCGACGAGGTGTTCGAGATGTAGGGATGGGAGGATGGGAAGATGGGAGAGTTGTGGTGTTTGCAAAATTCTTCTGAAGCCTTGAATTTATGGGCGGGAGCCGAGATCGGTCGAAGCTCGGGCAAGGGTCGCGAAGAATGGGCGAGGGTCACCGCACAATGGGGATCGAACAATGGCACACGACCGCTCTAGCACGGGGTCGTATTGTGTGTGTGAATGGTGAGGACGGACGAGATAAAACTGGAAGAGACAATGGGAACCAGGCGACGGTCAAAAGATGTTTGCCCACGCCCTTTTCTACCTGCTCAAACTTCTCCCTATCTCCAGAAAATAGTGGAGGCGTTCACTCTCTCTAATATCATTACTGTTACGCTGTTTCTAGGGCTGTCAGGGCTGCAGGGTCCGCTTCATGTCTGTTTCTGACACTGTTGATGGATGGATCTGAGAGAGCACATAGCTCCTCGCCCACCCCGAATGCCGAACACACACATCATGCACCCATTGTGAAGCTGTCACAACAGGCGACCGACCGAGCATTGGGCATGGGCGATGACTCGCCTGTCTGCCTGTCACTGTATCACTGTATCACTGTACAGGCGAGAAAGGGGCCACACATGGCGACATCTTGTACCTTGGAAACAGGCTGTCTGCAAGCTTCTCTCATGCAAGAGCACCACCTGCATATCGCTATCAAGGTGGCGGACGCAGCGGAGCGACGTATGCAGATTTTCAGGGTAGCTATCAGCCCCTGGGCCCCTGTCCCTGTCCCTTGTCCATCCACTAGAGCCCACTTACACCCACCTGCTTATGCCGAATCAGGCAATGAGTGGAAGACCCCTGGGCCCTTCTACCGTTCTACGGTCCACCCACTCGGCCCACGCCAAGAGGAAGCTCGGGATGCCTCAGCCGGCATCCAGGCATCTCGGGCGGCCTTGGCTGTTGGCCCTTCACCTTGGGCTGCTTGGGTCCCTGCAACTGACAAATGCGAAACCAGCTTGTGTGGTACCAGACAGCCCAGATAGGGGTCCAGCGCAGAGTTTGACGTAGGGTCTAGAAGGAAATAGTCCAGCATTTCCAGGCGAGAAGAATAAATCGAAACAGTGACTCTGTTGTTAGCCTCAGGCTAGCTATGAGGTGGTATCTACCTACTCAGTACTGGTGGCCGCGTGGGAGTCGGTGATACCTAGCAAAAACTAATAGTGAGTGGTTTTGATATTCGCAGTTCAAGCCGAGACGCCCATTGACTTACAAGCAACCACAGAGTATGGGGTGATGCTCGTCCCTTGTAGTTCACAGAGAACCAAAGACGTAGAAAAAAAAAAGGTCGTTAGTAGAAGTTTGCGTAAAGAGGAGAGACGGCTCGAATTACCTATTTGAGGACTGCCACGCTGCTCCCCGGCAGGGAGGTCACGATGTATATTTTCTCATGGGGTCATATGGGCTGGTTTGAGATGAGCCTCCTCTCCGGGTTCCAACGAAGTCGTACAGCACACCGCCGATTGCTACTTTTATGTAGGCCGGTAGGGAAGCTGGAGTCGAGGGTTCGAGGGTTCCGGGGCCCCAGTACGGGGTCTGACCAGCAACGCGGAGATTGTCCCAAGTTTGGGGTTTGCCTCCACTCGGTGAGCATCGTGAGATTCGTTTGTTGGGGACACAGGCGAGATTAGAAGGGACCCTCAAAAACCCCCAATCTAGACAAACCTTATTTCCTTGGTTCCCGGCCTGCTAGCGAGGACAAATAGTAATAAGATTAAGACACGTGACGGTGTTTGGCAACCTGTCAAAACGTCGCACGAAACATCGTGGTCATGCCATCCATTGGTTTGGCTAGTGAAGGTAGTTTTTGTATCTACCTAGGTAGTACAACGATCTTCCTGGACAACAGGAGCTTCTAATGGAGCACCGTCACGCAGGAGATTCTCTTGGCCGCATTAGATCGGCATACAAAAAAAGTGCTGATGTGAGCAACAAGGGCGTGGTTGGCTGCTCCAATATGCGGCTCTGCTTACGGTGCAGTGTCTCGCAGATTCGCTTCAGATCTACCCTGCACAAAATGACAATAAGAGCGCCACACCCGCCCTTCCCTGTCTGGTAATCGCGCCTCGCTCGGGTGCGTCTTGCTACCGTTGCTGCTGCATGACACAGTCTGCTGATCAGACACGACGCACACGAATCGCGCAGTTCTACGCGAGCCAACGAGCGCATACAGTAGCTTCCAAGCATAGACCAAAATCACTGCAGCCGCTTCCGCCGAGAACAAAGTTGCAGTTTGCATATGCCGGCAGCGTGGGAGACCGTCAGACAGCTGGAGCCCATTTCCTGGCTAAAAAATCATATTCGGTGTGGAACTTGTGCTGGCGACGGCGAGGTGAGCTGGGTGGGTCCATCGTGGGGGAAGTTTGCAGACCAGGTCGATCATTTTGGGACGTCTCGGTCTGGCGTCAGTCAAGCGGTGTGGGAGCGGTTTCCACCTGCATCTCATCAGCCGTCGCAGTGGCAGAGTGGCCTCCCACCAGCACCGATAATGTCATACATACTGGCCATCCAGTCACCCAAGTCGCTGGCTTGCTCATCATGCGGGCTGCAGCAATGACAAGCCAGAGAAAGGGCCTCGAGCAAACACCCTATGTCATGATAACACAGAGGCTCACATGCAACGTTGGTGAGTCTTGAGAGGCGATGGATCCATCTGTTGCAGCGGTCAACCTGCGGGCTCGCTGACAGTTAACGTCAAGTGACGTTGACGCCGGCCCCTGGTGGATAGGTTACTGCACTCCCGTGAGGCCCATTCCACAAGCAGTTGGTTCCTTGCCATCAAATGAAATACGATGGGAACCTCTTTTCTACCTCGCAGCGCGAATGCGTCAATGCTCTGCTCGCGTTAACGAGTATTGCCCCCGTGAGAAATGATTGGGGGCATGCTTTCGAACCTTATGACTGGGTAAGAGACAAGTCGCTGTCGGCTCCAAACTGCTGTCGCGAAGTGAGACTTTACCTTCAATGTTGCCATGTTTGCCTCGTCTTATCAGACAGCAAACGGCGCCATGGTCTACAGCTTCTGAACGAATTGGTAGTCCACGTGGCCGAGTAATTGGAATGCTCTCTCATCTCGGTCCACCTTTTCGAGCTAGATAACATCGCTAGGGGGTTCTGTGATCAGGAAAGCGCCGCTGTGAGGGAAGACCGCCTGGAGGCCAACGGGAGCGAAGACAAGATTACCCGCTCGTCACGCACCAGACGTGGGGCACTTGCCTTTGCCGAGAGAGTCTTCGCGGCTCGCAGGAAGGAAAGCGGCAGAAGCTGATACGAAGCAAGCAGTAGACACTGCCTTTGCCATCCTGGATTCCATCGAGACCAACGTGCAAGTTCGGGAACAAGGTGGATGGGCAGCTGGAGAACGAGAGCATGGGGGTCTCCGGACTGCACCATCGGTATTGCCCGGTATCAGTGTTCCCACAACAGACAAAGCTGCGTCGGATGAGGAAAACAAGCCAAGAGTACGGTGAAGAGGAGACGAGCAATATCAGATCAAACGCCACAGGCCACGAGGACGGAGCCGTGTTAGATGCGTAGGAGAAGGCCGATACGGAATGGGAAGAGAAGGTGAGCGACATCAGATCAGACGCTAACATTACAGACCTCGAAGAGCAGCTTTTGTCGTGCCTTGTCGACCCTAGTGAGTAGAATCCTGTGCTCCGCCTGTGGCTTCACTTGCCGCCGAATAATACCAACACTGACGTGCTCGCAAACCGCTACAGTCAACTTAAGTTTTGACGAGGTGGTTCTTGATCAAGTACTGTTGGCAGGCATCAAGCCGCTCGTCAAGCTGTCCAAGCTCAGACCCGAAGCCGGTTCGGAACTACTGGTCTCCCATATCACAACCACAGGGGCCTTACTCTACGGCCCCCAAGGATCTGGCAAAACCCTTCTTGCCAGAGCCATTCCGAAAAGTACTGGATCGAACATGTTGGCCATCAACCCTGCCGTCATCCGAAACAAATGGCTCGGAGAATCAGAGACGCCAGTCCAAGCGACTTTCTCCCTGGCTAGGGAGGCCTTCCCATGCATTGTTTTCATAGGCGAGGTTGATGTCTTCTTCTACCGTCGAGGAGATGATGACTACCCCTGGCAGCGCTCAATACTCACACAGTTTCTGCATGAAATGGACGGACTGACACATGACGAAAATGCCTCTTTGGTCTCGGCGGCCACCAACAGCAGGCCCATGGATCTTACCAGCGCCTTCTTGCGGCGACTGCCCAAGAAGATTCCCTAGGGGCTGCCAGATGGCTCGGCGCGAGCAGGCATCCTTCGCATGTTCCTCAAGGAAAATGTCCTGGAGGGTGTCGACATCGACCGTCTCGCCGCCATGGCCGAGGGCTTCTCTAGGTTTTCGACCTGGAAAATATACGCGGCCAAGCCGGCAGCTTTCCATTACAGTCCACCAGTTCCGCGGGTTGAAGGCGATAGAGCCACGGGACGGGACCTATGCTTTCCACCGTCTCTTCCCGGGCGACGTGGGGAACGCGCTCTGTCCGGCCCTGGCTACGCTAAAGAGGTACGCGACGTTTACGTCGGATGGCGATGGTCTGCGTGAGGGTGCGGAGGCCGTGGATATTGATTTGGTTTAGGATAAATCGCTCGGAGCGAGAAACATGATAGACCATGTGTCTTGAACCACTGGACGGAGCGGCTCCTCTTGGGCGTAGAAGTGGCTCACCAAGTATCATATTACTTGTATAGCAGGTCAGAGACCCTGCTAAGGTATATGCTGAGGGAGACGAGCTCCGGCGGCAGGGCAAGCTACGCTATCAGCGTACTGCTGCGTGTTGTGAATCCAGTGTGAAACGCGACGATAGCTACTCCGAAGTGCAAAGCTGGATGTCGCTTACGCGCATCAAACTGGTGAACACATGGTCTTACGCTGGGTGCACCACACTCTCAAGGATCGAACAGTATGCTCGGAGCACGGCACATCGCCATGAGTTGAACCGTCAAGATCCCGGCCGAGAGGCGATCACAGAGGAGAACTCCCACGAGAGGATTCGTGTACTCTCTATATCACTCTACGGCCTGCGCCTCGAGCTGCTTGTTACCTCTCAAGATTGTTTTGCGAGTTGAATCCGTCCTTACCAAAGATAACCAGGCGTTTTCCACCAGCTGAATGGGGGCTGAGATGCTTGAGTAATATTCTGGCATTTGGTACTTCTACAGAAGTCGAAGACAACCTCCTTCTCTGGCTGCTTATAGGAGCTTCACGTAGAGTCTAACAAACAAGGAGCATCCGCATCGGACGTATTTATGGCTCATAGGTCCTGCACATATAGCGTATGAAATATTTCCATATACAGACTAAAACTTCGTAGCCACGTCTAAATCTTCACGCCCTCGAGAATAGGTTTCGCCTCTTCGCTCTTCCACCAGCTGACGCCGTCCTCGCCAGGGTACGAGAACTTGTCCATGCTATCCGGCTTCATCTCGACGCTGTACCCGGGGCTCATGGGCGTCTGGTAGTAGCCGTCCTTGACGGCCGAGGGGTGCAGGAAGTGCTCGTGCAGGTGGTCGACGTACTCCAGCACCGACAGCTTCCCGCTGACGACGACGTAGTCGATGGTGCTGAGGTGCTGGGTGTACTCGGGCAGGCCGACGCCGCCCGAGTGCGGCACGATGGGGACGCCGAACTTCTTGGCCATAAGCAGGACAGCCAGGACCTCGTTGACGCCGCCCAGGCGGCACGCGTCGATCTGGCAGACGTCGATGGCGCCGGCCATCAACAGCTGCTTGAAGACGACGCGGTTCTGGCACATCTCGCCCGTGGCGACGCCGATGCCGTGCGGCCGCAGCGCGTCGCGCACCGCCTTGTGGCCGAGGATGTCGTCGGGCGACGTCGGCTCTTCGATGAACCACGGCTTGAAGTCGGCAAGCTCCTTCATGTACTCGATGGCCTCGGGCACGCTCCAGATCTGGTTAGCGTCGACCATGAGCACGTTGCCGCGGTCGTAGCCGATGACGTCGCGCGCGATGGCCAGGCGCTTGCGGTCCGCGTCGACGCTGGTGCCGACCTTGAGCTTGAAGTACTTGTACCCGTGGCTCAGCGTCTCCTGCAGCAGGCCCTTCATCTTGTCCTCGCCGTAGCCGAGCCAGCCGGCGCTCGTCGTGTAGGCCGGCACGGCGCGGCTGTCGAGCGCCTCCTGGAAGCGCGCCGCCTTGCCCTGCGCACTCTCCTTGAGCATGGCCACCGCCTCGTCGGGCGTGATGGCGTCGGTGATGTACCGGAAGTCGATGCAGCGCACGAACTCCTCGGGCGTCATCTCGGCCACGATCTGCCACACGGGCTTGCCTAGGGTTTTAGCCCACAGGTCCCAGATGGCGTTGACGAGGGCGCCCAGCGCGAGGTGGATGACGCCCTTCTCCGGGCCGATCCAGCGCAGCTGCGAGTCGCCGACGAGGTAGCGCCACGTCTTGCCCCAGTCCTCGACGAGCGAGGAGAGGGTGCGCCCCTTGATCCGGTCGCCGAGGTGGTTGATGGCTGCGCAGACGATGTCGTTGCCGCGGCCGATGGTGAAAGTCTACGCGGAGTCAGCCGGTTGTCTCACACGGGATGCTGAGCGTGAGAGATCACCATTCCGTGACCCGAGTATTCCGAGTCAGTCTCCAGGATGCAGTAAGCCGAGGAGTAGTCGCCGGCGGCGTTCATGGCATCCGAGCCCGTCTTGTCCAGGGATGTGGGAAACCGCACATCCCGAGTCCGCCAGCCGGTGATGGTGACTTCGGGCATCTTGAGATGTTCCTGAACTTGCTCGCTTGAATAATGATAGCGACGGTCGTCAAAGGGGGAATAGAAGAAGAGACAAGATAGTATAGCAATTAGTCAAGAGCAGACATCAATATACAGCCAAATGGAGTGGAATTTTCACAGAGACCTACGTCCATCCCGAGGTCCCTTCGGGATGGATGTCCTCCTTATTGCCTCCATGCCGACATCGTCACCGTGGGGTTGTTGGAGGGGTTCAACTCCTGTGGGGCCATACTATAATCGCGCCGAGCCAGCGCGAACAGCAAACCGGGGCCGCTGATTGATGGAGAAATAGGGAGAAAGCCCCGGCCTCTAGGACAACAACAACGACAACATCCTTGGAGCGCAGTCGATATTCTCAGACTCTCAGTTCGACCGAGCCCACGCGCGACTACCCGTTATCAGGTACGAGACTACAGTGATTGCCCGAGGAATTCTCTGCGTGGCTTTCCGAGGTGCTACGTCGGGTGAGAATTCGTAAGTTCAGCTCAGGCGTGTGGCCATACGATCGCTCTTCTGCGGTATAGCTGACGAAGAACTCCGAGTCCTAATAGCATCATTGGGGTACTTCACGGCCACCGAAGACATGGAAGGGGCCAGCCAACAACGGGATTTGGTTACTGGTAGGTTATGAAGCCAGTTCACGCAAAAGGCTTTGCGGCTCCTTGCCCATACCGGTACTCTTTCTACCAAGCACGGGGCCAGTAAAGCCATAGGTACCTGACTGTACCGAAAGCTTTGGATATTACGGTTCTTTGGCAGAACCGCTTTTCTGGAGTCCTCCGCTCACGTACTGTGCTGCTGGCTGCCCCAGATTGATCACCGGCAGATCAGTCTGGGAAACCCAATCAAATCACGAGACCTGCCAGCAGAGCGGCTCTGCCAAGAAACCCGCAATATCCAAAAGCCTTCGGTACACATTCGTGTCCTCTCCACTCATAAATCTCAACGAACTAAGGGGTATATTCTCTATCATTTCAATCACCACCCGCCACTTTACTACCCTTGGAGCTCCGCTGGAGGCCTCACCGCAGGCAATTCACTGTGCATGTTTGCATTCGGAGAGGGCATGTGCAGATGGTCCGCAGGGAGTTCACTTTTGGGAATCACGCCCTGGGGATTCGGCACCTCAAGTTCATGCCGGGCGGACGGATCCTGCCTTACCGACGACGCATAACAAGCCTGGCCTTCTGACCCCTTGGGGCCGGCATGGTCCAGATAATCCTGGTTCCGCTCCTGCCTCCTTTTCCGCCTCTTCGATATCAGCATCCACGCCACCACCCCGATGAGTATCGCAGCGCCGAGAACCGCGCCGACTGCAATCCCAGCTATAGCACCCGTGCTCAGCCCGCCGGCCGCCGTAGAGGACTCCGGTGCCGAGTCGGTCTGCGACGGGAACGCCGTGGAGGACGAGGTCGTCGGGGCGTTACCGCTACCGAACAGCACGGCCTCGTCCGAGGGCTGCCAGCGCACCTGGATGCCGTAGGCGTTGACGATGGGCGAGGACAGGATGGCGTTGCCGTCCGAGTCGACCGACACAGACGGATCTGAGAGCTGGGAGGCCGGGATGATGCTCGTTTGGGCCTCCGACACGATGATGTTTTTGAGCTGCGCGATGCAGCCAGCCCGCGGTATCGCGCCCCAGGGGCTCGCTTCCGTCTCGGTGTTGCAGGCGAAGGAGGAAAAGCTAATGATTTTATTTGCGAGTAAGCGACCGATCCAATGTCATCAAGCCTCCGTCGAGTACACGTCTGGATTGAGGAGGGGCGGGCTCACGTTGGACAGCATGTCACCGTCGTCTCCGTCACGCTCCCGAACGAGTACGTGTTCTTATCTGAGCACGCATACGAGTAGCCCGAGGGACATACGCCCGGCGAGTAGAAACTCGAGCGTGACGGAAACGTCACGTTGGGAAAACAGGATGCCCGAAGGGGCCCTGGCCCGGCGGTCAGGCACTCGATTGTTTCGCCGTTTGAGGTAATGGAGTCCAAGTACGCGTTCTTCGGGCCGGCGCAGTCGCCGGGAATCTAGTAGGAGGTAGTGAGAGGGCCGAGATTCGTCGCCATCGTCGAACTCTGACGCCTGATTGATTCGATTTATCGACGACGGTGACACGGCATGAGCAGAATGGCGATGGCCTTTGAGGCTTCGCGAAGATATGGACGCGGCGATTTACGGCACTGCTTTGATGGTGAATATGGATCGAGAAGTAGATGGGCAAGAAAGCGAAAACCCTCCCGTCAGCGGCAGGTCTTGATATCAAGCATGGGAACATCTCATCAGATCATCAGATCATCACCTTGTTCCGCACATCGGACCAATGCATATGCGGCGCGTTCCCGCGCGAAGGAATGTTTCCAATCGAGTTCACCCTGAGCCACACCTGCAGTCAGCTGACTCCGTCCCATGTTGCCGCCGCCACGTCGCGTTCAGCTGAACCGTTGTGCATGGTTCACCATTAAGCCATCGGAGCGAAGTGAGCATGACCCTCCGTGTACAACCCTATGTATAGGTTTCATGGGGCAATCACACCCTGTAGGGCTGAGTCCATGCACGGAATATCCCGGATCATGACTTTGCTCTGCACATCCACCGGTGAGTCGGAAAGAAATACCACCGCCCCTTACCAACGCCAAAACACGATGTCACTCCTTAACGCGCCATGCTGCAATCGTCGCATACACAGTAGGTCATAAAGAAGGCCGACCCGTCTGCCTGTCGCAGTCTATCTGACTCGCTCAACTTCAATCGTCAAGATGGTCTAAACCGCCACTCTCATCAACCCCGCCCTCGCTGTCACGGCCCTCGCTGCTCCCCTGACCGAGCGCCAACTCAGGATCCAGCCTGGTGGGAGCGGCAGGTCGAGGCTGGCACGCCGGTTGCACCCGCGCCGGCTTCAGCTACGACTTCCAACGTCACCATTCCCACCATCTAGGGCCAGATCGCCGGCGTCAAGGCCTACTGCGTCAACTAAGAGAACCTGATCGACGGCAAGTTCGTCAGCAGCTTTTCCAACTGCTAGAATCCTTGAGGGCGTCAAGAACGCGGTCCAAACCGAGTTCCTCCCCCGGGAGGAAGATCAGAGCACTTCGCCCAAGGAGTTCATTTTGACCTTTACCGAAGCGGGCGACGAGGAACGGTGAGTTGTTCTGCCATACGCGCTTGGGGGCTTGGGTTGTTTTCGAGTAGAACAATGTTGACGTCCCCCATGTACTTTCACGGCCTACAATACCACTGTCGTTGCGCCGCTGATGAAATTCCTTGTGGCGCCGCCTGAAGTCACCGCTATTGCCTAGTGGCAACTTGCGGCTAACTGCAAGGACGACCGTGGTAGACCGCATTCAGGAGGTTGTACCTAAAACGCTAGTTGTGGTACGTTGCCAAGGAGTACATGAGCCAGTCGGGTGATCTATCACCAGTGCTCCCCTTTCTATAATCCTGTCGGGCCACTGACCTTAGCATCACGAGCCGTGAGGACAGAACACCCACTCATTTCTGCTCGAAGCTGTTGTGCCAGTACAAGACCTCCTGTACATGATAGAAGACCTTTCTCGCTCCTTTCCATTTTCGGGTTGACCCATTGAGACTGAAGTCAATCAAGGCAGTGCACGGTGCAATCGGGGCATGTTTAGCCCCGGCACATTGGGACATCTGATGATAGGATATATGGGGGGTGGGATAGTATCCGGTGTTCTTCCAGTTAGCCAGCGATGGCGTGGTCTATATACATCAATCCCATCCACCACATTCACGCCATACGGTGTCTTGTGGCCCACAGCAAGGTGGACGTAAGACTGACATGCCAAAATCAATGAATAAACGCTGGTCAAATGGGCCCCTCGTAAGATTTCCTGCCCTGCACAAAATACCAGACAACGGCGAACAACACCACCGCCCCAAATGTAAGCACATTGAAGTTCATGGTCTCGGGAACCACCGGCTGTGCCGGAGGGCAGAAGGACCAGAACCACAACAGTAGCAAATACAGGCATGCGAATATGTTGTTCAGCACACCAAGTATTTTTGGAACGCGCCATGACCCCCAGTGCAGGTTATCCGGACCGACTCTTGATATTCGAATGATGTACGGCTTGATACCACGTGCTTGCATACGTCGCCAGAGGAAGAGGGAACAGCTAAGCAGATAGGATGAGTAGAGTCCTGCAATGCTCAGGCTGACAATGTGGCTAAAAGCAACGCTAGAGCCGAGAACGATGAGAGAAAGGAGAACCGAAATGATCGTTGTACATGCGATAGTATAAACAGGAATGGCCGTGCGGCGTTCGAGCTAAGCAGTGAGTCGGTTAGAATGCAACGGCAAGGGCGTAGGGCAATAGGTTAGCAATGGGAAGCAGCATACTCTAATGAAGGTCTTCCAGAAGGGGATGCCTCGGTCTCTGGCGAACAATCAGAGCATTCTGGACGAAGATGTCATGGCTCCTACGGTGCTGCATGTGCCGAGGACCACAACAATCAGGCCCATAACGGCGGCTCCCCCTGATGAGCCTACGCCGGTTTGGAAAACGAACAGGAATGGATAACCCAGTGCTTCTTCCGATTCTAGCGCAGCTCCTACATCGCCAAGGCAGAACAGGTATGCGATTAACATGGAGAATTCTAGGATGCCGTTGAGGACGATGCTGATGACAATAGCTCGAGGTACGATGGTGGATGCGCCCTTGATCTCTTCGGCCATCTGCGAAAGTATGCGTGGTTAGTGAGCCGTCAAGGAACGCAAGGGTGGAAAGACTCACATGGACAGCCGAATCAGCACCTTGAGAGAACTCAGCTATGTCAAACACTGGGTTTAATGATGCGGATTGACTTACCAATGAGCGAGAATACCGAGGCCGGAAGGCCTACCATGAATGACAAGCCTTGAGTAGGCCACTCGCCTTCATTGACGAAGATAGTAAAGAGGGAAGCATCGCCATGGGGGGCGAGGCAAACAAGCGGAATAAGAATAGCAAAGAACCCCAGGATATGCAGTATTAGAATGAGGCGCTCAAAGTGCGCCAGAGTTTTACTCGCGACTGTGTTGATGAAAACAGCGAAGCCTAGTATTGCCCAGAAGAAGAGCATGGTTTGCCATGGTTGAGGGGCGTAATCTGACTTCAACAAAATGATAACACTTTGCAAAAGGCTGCCAATGAGGTAAGCAGCAGAAGCGGTTACTGCTTGCCAGCCAGCAATGGTCATCCAGCCTAGAGTGTGGTCAGAGACTTGGCCGCAGTTCTATCTGGGGTTCATACCGGTAAGGTAGCTCAAAAACCGCCTCGAAGCTCTGGGTGCCAGCATCGCCACCCAACTACAAATGACTGTCAACGCCAGCGTTGCATCGCCATACCCATGAAGAACCACCTACTGATATTGCCCCACTGCAGTCGGTGCCCTGTTGAAGATCGTTTAGCCGTTTGTATCAACCAGGAGTCATGTACCATTTACATTGAGGCCATCTCCGATAATACCGTGAAAGTCGACAGAGTGCCGACCCAAACGATCAAGTATCCCCAAATGACACCCGCAGGCCCACCACTATTGTCATTAGGCGTACAAGATCAGACTTAGGAGCGGCAGTGCTCACTTGACAAGGCTTTGAGTAGATACTCTGTGACACATTAGCTTGCGGCCCGCAATCGCTATACGAGAGACTG
Source organism: Anthostomella pinea (assembly GCA_963556695.1). Classification (NCBI taxonomy): domain Eukaryota; kingdom Fungi; phylum Ascomycota; class Sordariomycetes; order Xylariales; family Xylariaceae; genus Anthostomella; species Anthostomella pinea. Next base: position 2,937,244 of record CAUWAG010000007.1, on the reverse strand, counting down.
AATACTTACATAAGTATTCCCTCCCAAGTAATCAGAACTGTGCACGAGAAACCCAAAATCGACATGAAGCCAAAATTGCGCTACCGAAGACAATCTGTCAGCCATGATGCGTCTCTTGGATGCCATGCGTCGGCTTACCTTCAACACCGATCTCTTCCCCAGCCTCAAAAGGTCTCTCTCGTCTCTGGAGTAGGCTGAATCATCGGCGTCCAGAGAAGAATCGGCCGCTGTAGCCGTTTTCAAATGGCTGTGGAGCTCCATGTTCGTGATATGGGCAGAGGTTGCCAGTGTTGCTCTGCGTCTACTGTTCCCAAAGCTGCTGGCAATCGCAAGAGAAGACGGAAGAACGGTCAGGCAGAGGGGACCGCGGATGAGAAACTCAGGGCTGCGTATCCTGCCAGCCTGCCAGGCTCAGTTGGGGTAGCGGACCCCTATTGTACTGTTCATGGCTCCTTGCATGCGACTGTGCGGCTCTGCGGCTCAGGGTCAAACCTTGTCGCATCGATGCAGCCAGCCATTTTCTTGCAACGTCGGGCTGGCGTGTGCAACCTTTTAATACTCCGGGATTAAAACTTACTTTTACGATTTTAAACCTTCTGCTTTAGTTTTGAAAGTGTTCTCTATGTTATAACGTGCTTTATTAAATATTTTAAAGAAACCCTTTTGTAAATAATCGAGATGGGCCTGTTCCAATTTTTGCCTCGTGGCGCGGATATTGATAGCTGGTAGACATTAGCAGCTATTAACACTAAGGGACCCTCTGTCTGCTGACTCACGTTTAAGAAGGTAATCCCAAGCTGGATCCACGTCTTCGGGGTGCCTTGAAAACTTTGGGTCTTCGCCGAAGTCGAAAGGTCTTCTATAACGTCATAGCAGATATCAAGCCCTGGAGATGGCGGACACTTCCGGTAAAGATGCCTGATTTCTTGTTTTATTGTCAAGGCCTGGGTTGGACTGTTGGTATGCAACAGCAATTTGCCACTGCTGGTGAACCACATGACACGTCCGTGTCTTCGGCATCGACGTCACGATGGCACGCATGGGAGCGAGACAGATGATCAATGGATTTGCACATGATGCACCCCGCAGCAGCAGTTGCAAATGCAACGGTGTTCGTATCTTTGTGGCTAGTGATGAAGTCTATCAGCTTTTTTCCAACATTTACTTTCACGGCGAGAACTCAGAGGTGGGTGATATTACTACCTTGCTGCATTTTAGGTTGTGTCAACACGCCGCTCAGTTGAGTACTAACCATCACAGCCTGCCTCAACATCACTTGCAAAGAGCGGTGGGAGATCTCCACGGAAAACGCAGGGTTTAACCTACCTCAGACGACAGTGACGTCTGGATCACACGATAGCCACCTCCTGAAATTGACTTTGGCGCGGCAGTTGTGATACTGTCGATAGCGGGGCGACTTATCTCTTTTAGAGGGAAGAAAAATGCCCTAGGGACATACAGGACAAGCGGGCCAGGAAGATAGAAGGCTCACGACTCAAAAGCTGCTGCGGGAGATCTCCAGAGTGAAGTGAACACTGGGGAGAACACTGGGGAGATTACCTACAACGGAGTGAAGGAGAGGATCATGACCAATTCCCGATGTCTTAATGTATTGATAGGTTCAGAATAAAGAGCTACCTAGCCCTAATACCCCAAGCTACCATCTCATCTGGGTACTTGTAACTTGACAAATAGACTCCTTGCCTCACCCTATCTAGTATCTCAGATCTCATGATGTAGGCGGTAGACGAACCAGATACGCGACAAGGATCCCCTTCACCGGCGCCGGAATCGGGCCCCTTCTAATGGGCTCGTGCTGCTTGAAGTCGTAATGCGCCATCACCGCCCACTCGTCGCCCGGGGCCGTCAGCCTCAAGCCGATACACGCGCTCATATTCGAGATGTGTATCTTGCCACTCCCCCCGATAGACCCCGGCGTCTGCCCGTAGCCGGGCACGATACTGCAGGCCACCTCCCCATTCTTCAGCACCTGCAGGTCCACCGCGCCGTCGTCGACGTGGCCGCCAACACCGCCAACCACCGCGGGGAACGGCATCACGAAGCCCGGGCTCATCTCGAGCGGGAACGCGTCCACGCCTCGGGGCGGCGGGATCCGGAAGTCGTTGCACAGCCCGGACGCGTCGAGCATGAGCGACGTCATCTGCTCCCAGTCGGCGAAGTTCTTGGGCAGGAACTCGTACTCGACGGTCACGAAGGCGGATTGCGGATTCGGGTTCAGGTTGATGAGCTCGGCGATGAGGCCGACTTTTGCGTTCGAGTAGTAGTAGCCGCTTTTCCGGGAGCTGGTATGGATTAGCACGGACGTAACACATTTTAGGGGCGCATATATATATATGCGTGGGTTGCTGTTGTTGACTCACCCATTGCCTCCAGCAAGATTCACCGCGAATCTCTCATCGCCAGATTGGAAGAAATGCTCGAAGATCGCGGGGCAGGTCGTCGCGTTGCGGTCGTGGGAGTACAGCTCGGCGTGGTCGAGAACCATGCCGTCGTTCCAATCTGCTCGGGTACCGTCCGTGTAATCCAGGCCGGCCGTCCACTCGTAGATCATGCAGTCGTCTCAGGGCTTACGGGCGGCCTGGATGGTGTAGTTGCGCACGCCCCAGTTGTCAAAATGGCTAGGGACATGGAATGGTCCGTACTTGATCTTGACGCGTTATGAGCCGAGATCCTGGGAGTACTTTGGCTCCAATATGACAACGTCGGAGGTTCCGCAGTCGGCTTCAAGTTCACGTCAGCTTTGGTCATAACGTTCGTCATTGGGTCTTACGCCAGATCTCCATGGACTGTTGAGAGCTGTCAGTGGCAGCGGCAGCAACATCACGGCTGGCGATAACGGGGGAGGCCAGCGTGAAGCCGATGGTGGTGAGGGACACCGCCAAGGTGGTGACGATGCGCTTGGTGAACATCACGATGGTTATCGGGTCTGCGAGCAATGATTGTGATGAAGGGTATTTGTCCACAGAAGCCTGTCAGTCGGAGCGGAAAGGGGTGCTTCGTCGGTGGCACATGCGCGTGTGGGTAAAGACGAAGGATAGGGATGGGTGATACGGTGAAGTGCCTCGCTTGAAATATTCGGCTTCGGCTTAATTTATCCCGATCTCAACAATGGAAGTGCAAAAGGACACCGCCAAAATGAATGATGAATGGCAGATAACGGATGAATGGCAGATAATGTACCCCTAAAAGCATCCAACGCCACATTGTGTGTTTGCTTCAATAGAAAATCAGATCTTAGATCCGTAACAGGTCAACAGCAGGTCAATGCTCAGATTCCTCGCATGATATCAATTATATAGCCATCTGAATCACGGTATCTCGACAGTCTTTCGCTCACCGCCGAGGTCAGAATGTCCAGCTTTGTGATAGGGAACGGAGCAACCAGGTGTGCATCTCACCCTCGCTCGATGAGATTACGTTAGTGAATAGCTGTCTTCCTACAGATATTTACCTGCAATGGCCAAACTGTATGTCGTCCGCCAGGTACATTCAATAGACCAATGCTCTTGACCAATTTTCAACACCAATACCTCTCCAGACGAATGGCGTAACTGAAGCTCGTGGGCCAATTAAACCCTCTACCCTCTGTTTAAGAGCTTCGTCCAGCGTCTGATCCTTCACATCTACACCCTCCTCGGCCCCCGTTTCCATTCCCCGTTGCGTAGCACGCCCCGTCGAGCTCCATCATTCCCATGGACCTTGTCCCTATTACCACCACCAAGAACACCCCACAGCTTCAATTGGGAGCTCGGCCAAACCATTTTGAAGAGCGATGGAAGCGTCTGCCCCTACCAAGTAACCCGCCCAAGCAGGCAACCTAACTAGTAGAAATCCCAACTTAACATTCCCATTGCTTGCTATATACAGGTTACCAGTGGTAAAAGAAAACCCAAAGCGAAAGTCCAAAGCGAAATCCCAGTCCGAGAATCCAAAGCGAAAACTCATGCGAAACCCCAAAACGACTACTCAACGCGCTCAACGCGAAATCCAATCCGAAAACCAAAAGCGACAACCCAATGCGAGACTACCAGTCTGGGACACCCACTTTCATCTCAACCCCAACAGAGTTAATGACCATCAATACTGGCTTACATGCGAACTGGCCAGCCACCGAACCCCAAAAACATCACCCGGCACCCGGATTCGCAACCACGAAGAGCGAGAAGACGCACTCTAGCAAGTAAAGCCCATATCGCCCTCTCGGTCGCCGTTCTCGAATCCGTTCCTAGGGCCATTGCCCACATTGCAGGCGTGGGCGCCGCCGTCGCCGTCATCGCAGGTCCAGCAGTCGGAGGCGTAGCAGGCCTTCAGCGGGTCGCTGTCGACGGCGCCGACCTGGAAGACGACCTGGTTGGGCAGCTTGGACGCGAGCGATATGAAGCCGCTGTCGTCGACCTCGGTCTTGCCCGTGTGCCTATGTCATCACAACATAAAGTCAGTTTCTTACTTTAGCGTGGGGTATCAAATGGGGTTTTGCGGAAGCCGAGCACTCCTTGGGAACAGACGCGCCCGTGGTAGGACAGGTCCAAGTAGGGGATACTGCTGCCGCAGACGTTACCCGGGAAGGGGAATGAGTGGCTCCGGATATCTACGTACCCGATCTGGTCGCCGGCCCCGTCGAAGATCTGTGCCTCGAGCTGATACTTGGCGCCCGTGCCAAACTCGTTCTTCTGGTACTGGACCACGTGGGCTGTGCCTAATGGTTGCACGAGTATTTCAGTACGCGAACGCCCTGTTGTTGAGAAGAGAATTGGGAATTTGGGGTGTGGAGGTAGGGAAGGGGGTGGGGGAGGCAACTCACATCACCCGGGTGTGAAACCGGGCTTATCGGCGTCATCCATGATCAGGGAAATGCCGAAAGCGCTGGTGCTGGCGCGGGCGAGCTTGGGGATCCCGATTTCGTAGATAATGTCCTTGGGGCCTATTTCTTTCTTCTTTAAGACCAGGTTCCCCGTCTCCTTGTCGCCCTGCTTGGCCAGGATATCCTCGAAGTTCACTTCTTCCCAGTTGTCCAGCTGGGCGAATTGGATGACTGGGTGGTGCAGACTGCCAGGCAAGATCGTCAGTTCCAAGCTTTCTCTCTGAGACGACACCTGTCAGCGTTGGGTGGCTCACCCATCCTCCGTGACCCCATTCTGCCCCCCGGCTTGGGTGTACGTAATAGAGCAGTCGCCGATTTCGTCGTGGGTGAAGTACTGACGACCGCCTAGGTAGCAGACATTCCAAGCGCCCATGTCATCGCCCTGCTGATCCGTTTCCTCGCATCTGCAGGTCCAGGTAGTCAGCCTTTATCGATACTTTCTTGATGTTGACTCAAGATAATAGGCTTAGAATCACTGACTGGACGTAAGTCCTGCAATTACCCCCTTCGGAAGTGATGGTCTCGATGACACACTTGTCCGGGACATCGGGGTCATACTAAATTGCCAAGTTTATTATTAGTAAGTCTGTCAATCTTTTCAGAATCTTTGAAACAAGGGCGTACCGCGTTTCTATCTTTCAGAGTCCTTCACTGCGTCGTAGATCTTATAGATCCCGGCAGTGCCAACTTCTTGCCTTTTGGCTATGCTTTGGATCACCTGGGGTACTGCGATGGCATTTACAGATTCTCCGAATGTGAGTGCAGCCACTGCTAGAGCGCTAAACCAGATTGACTGACGCATGTTTGCGATAGCTGGGAGGTTTGGCTAGGAAACACAATGTTGGAAAGACGAGCTTGGGAGAGGCTTGTTGGAAAGACGAGCTTGGAAGGAAGAGGCTTGGTGTATGTATATCGAGTGATCGTTGACGTAGATGAACTGCTGATGCGAATAGGGAGAGTAACATCCCAGGGGAAATGGCTCGAACTTATAGACATCGAGTCTTGGGCCGTCGAGGTCGACACGACCAGACAGCACCGGGAAGTCATAGCCTCCCTCATCTTCATGGCATCTATTTTTGTCTCTGCAGCTGAATGTTCAAGTGCATCATATGAGACCTTTTCTTTCATTGAATCATATGGACTGACTTCACCACCAACACCATTGACTTCATGACCTCCATTGAGCTGCTCATGCCGGGATTCCTGCTTCACTGGCAGCAACTCGAGACTCTCCTACCTTGGCCGATAAATCATCCACCCTCAGCTGTGTTGCACGACCATATGATGTCGGAGCTCAGGATCTGCATGTCCAGCTCCTTGGACAGGTTCTGGCCACCCGGTGCGTCATGTTGGGCTGCGTCCACAGCACCACGTTGCCGTCGTCCTCGTCCTGCTCGATGTCCTCGGCGCCCACGTCGAGCTCCTGCATCAGGATCTCACTTGATGCCTCAATTAGACATCACCGGGGGGAAATCTAGGGCAAGTCGGAGAAGGGTAGCCCAACTGCCCGACTGCTCTGTCTCGAATGACATGATGAGTTAGGGCTGTGTATAGTCGGATCATGGATGTTATGGTGCCAAGAAGCACAGCCCAGCAACCCGCCAGCCACGTAGATGCTGTTGCTGCAGGTACTCTTGGCAATGAAGTTTGGAGCACGACAGCATGCAAGATGCCGTCATACGCTCCCTCGTAGGGCAAGCCACCTGGTCACTGGAGCGATCATAAGTCGTGTCAAATGTACTCCGTACAGCTTACTCCCCTGGCATGGAGTCGGGCTGTTACATTCTCTGTCACCGCATCATGAAGGCGGCGTGATCTTTTCCCGAAGAGTACCTCCTAAAGCTTTCCTAGACATGACCGGCTCGGTCTACCGGTAACCGCTACGGGCTAGATGGACAGAAGGACCGGTTGGGAGACAAACTTATATTGGAAGAAAAGGGCGTAAGCGTCGGAGATCTAGCTGTGCTGTCGCGTAGCCTGGAAAGGGCTGTTGGACGTGTATAGCCAGAATCTTGCTGCTAGGTTCTAGATATAAATCAGGCCTGCTTACGCCTTTTCGAAAACTAGATTTCATAATCTTTATCCGATTTAAACATAGGTTTATCAAAGTACCTTCTTTATATAACTGGCTAATCTCGTAGTATTTTAGTCTTTAAACTGCGAGTTTCGGTGTGAAAATAGGGGAGTACAGAGATTTATGTGGGGTCAGTGCATTTCTGTCCATCTCGTCCATCTAGTCGATTAACAGTCTTCGTCAATTGACAGCATAATAATCTAGCTATTGATATAGCTGTTCAACTGCCACACCTGACGGTGCCTTGCTACCGTGATACTTACAACTGCACCCAACGTACAGCCATTCCAAGGTATCTCTGTCCCTCTGGTCCATTCGGTCTGGTCGATTTGGTCAGGTCTGGTCTGGTTCATGTGATCTGGCCCATGTGATCTGATCCATCTTGTCTGTTCTATCTCAGATCTGATCCAATCCATCTAATCTAATCCATCTGATCCGATCCCCCTGGTCTGGGCATCTAGTCCATTAATTGCATGGCTGCGCGACGTTGATACCGGCAATTAGGTAGGATTCCTACTATTAGTAGGTATGTGTGTCTAGATATGGTGTGCTAAAGGGCTTCTCCCCCAAGGTTCTCTTTGCCTCCTACTAATATAAAACACTTGACAATTTCACTGTATAATAGATATTCCTGGGAGTAAACTGCGAAGCCCTGAAGAAACCAGAATTTCAATCCCATACACAGAGACAGTTCCGCTCCCCCCAATCAATCAAAGCCAGGCACGCTGAGCAGCTCGTACGTAGCATGTCATGGTCCGGAGCACAGCAGCAGCCCATTGCAATGTCCAGCTCTGTCTGCCCTGGGAGACCCGGCAGAAGCCGGATCACGATGAAAAACAAGCTCCAAGGAGGCCGTACTTCCAAGTACCCATGACCAGAGGGGAAGGTTCCCGTTGTATACTTACATATCTTATCGTCTTCTCCCACGTAAACCGCCGCTCAAGACATCGCGCGGGCGAAAGGTACAACAAGCCATGCGCTCAGGTCAGTCAGTGAGTCGCCCAAGCCAGCTCAAAGTACCGAGCCGTCACTACGACAAGAGCTGAAACCGAGCCCCATCAACTCCCACTTAACGATTATCCAAAGCAGCACACGACACAGCCTCTTCATCCCTCTAAGTCGGGTCCGTATCAAGAGGCCGGACATGACATGGAGGATCAACAGCTTGAGGTAAAGAGCGAGGAGGACCTAGAGCAAAAGTTGAGTCTAAGAGCAAGGAAAAGAGATTCAGGGGCTGCGCTACGATGGGGGCAGGGCTGGTGGAGGCACATTGGGTGTCACTCCTATGCCTCTGTACTGCAAGTACCACATAGATCAAAAGCATTTGTCCGTCTGCGATTCGCACCATCGTTACTTGAATCTATCGGACCTAATTGTCTAAATCAGTCAGGGAGTCGGCGAGCAAAATGACGGTGAGTGGCTGTTGCCAGACGTGGAACTGGCCAACACTCGCGATGCGAAAGCTGTTCATCTCTCGTGCTGGTTGAACTGTCTCGCCATATTCATCCTAATCTCTTGCCGTATTCATTTGAGGAATTCCTCATTCGCGGTGCCACGAGCTCAGACGTAAGAGGCCGGAGCTATCGTCGATTCAAGCCCCCACACAAGTTGGACATCTTGAACTATAACCAACAAAACGGCCCGAGTTGTTACGTCCCCGGAGGTGGTGGGTGCGCTCGCAACCAACGCCACGATTTCCGCCCGCAAGGACACTCGCTAGGGGAGAGGTACCAGTGTTGACTGCAATGTTGGTAGTCCCTGTTGGTTGGGACTCCCACTGTTGGTGAGGCAGAAGTTCTTTGGAGGCAGAAAGTTCTTTGTCCTCTGCGGATGACCGACCCCCAACAGCAACGACAACCTCAAGAAATAAATCTGCAGGGTCGACCATTCCTGCATGCACCATTTTCTGTTCTGTTCTCGCAAATTCTAAGCAATTCAATCTGATTACCCATATCACGCAAGCCATACGGATCATCGCCCGCCTTCGTACCATCAACACCATGGCCGACCACCATGACAGCAACGGAGCGGACTGGATTCCTGAATCGCTCGACCCGTCCATGTTCTTCAAAGCCGACATCATAAGTTCCGAAACGAGCATCGTGGGCTTCTGGCGACACCCAAACCATCGTAGTGGCAACAAGGAAGGTCTCTGGCGCAGGACAGGAGATAAGGAGGCTCATCGCGACAACGTGCCACGCGTCGAAAACCGTGACGTGTTCAGGAGCAAAGTAGAGGAGCTGAGGAATGAGTGGATTTGGGGGGAGGGTGATAGCAGTATGGCACATGGCTTCCGCTTCGAGTCTCAGACGTACTGGGTGGAACTTATTCCCGACGGAATGTAGAGACGACTTGTGAGTCCCTGTACATTCTACGATCGTGGTGATCAGTACCAATACTGACATGCCCCCTTTTACAGCAAGGGTTGAGATCCGGAGAGTTATATCAGAAGGGGTCCAGTGGTCATCGGGTTGGCTGTTGGGCAGAGGCGTTTCGAACGATGGCCGTGTAGAGTTATATGACAAATAGAAAAGAAAAAGAAAAAGTGAAAGGGACATCTGCACCTGGAGCCACGCAATGCTGCTTCTCGTCTATTGATTGCCACATTCGATGAGGGTATACCAACACTGATCGTAGGACAGGCATGTGTCTGTCATATCCTGACTGGTGAAGAAGACGAGGGAGGGGTATGAACAATGTGAGACTGGGGCATCTGCATCTCATGGTCCAGAATGGTGCTGAGCCTAAGTATTAACGTTCCGTAGTGACGCGTTGACCCTTCGCGCGGTATATCTGAGTGCGGTGCCCGACGTGATGAAAATAGAAACAAAAGTTCGAACGCCTTTTCGCTTGCTTAGATAGTCATGTAACGTCGTCAACGCAACCCGATGACGCTCATCTCAAGCGTCCAAACTCTTCTGATCCACACCTTGAGAGTTCCATCCACTCCGTCGACGTTGTTCAGGTCGACACCTTCCCACCAGCAACGCCGGGCAGGCTTCCGCCAGAATAGAAGCAGCTTCTGCGCCATACCCACCGCGTTGTTCCCCAGGTCGTTGCCGCGTATGTCACTCCGCAGCCGAGCGAGAGCCAGACTGCAGACGACCGCCTTGTTCGGCTCACCAGCGCGATGTCCCCATTTGTCGTCGTGATTGAACCCACTAAGTCGGTTGTCAGCACTGCAAATCTGCTAAACCAGATATCACATCTGACTTGGGCGAGCTGCTTACCCGGCTGTGAGCATCTCAATAAGATGCGCCTCCGTGGTTCCAGGCTCATCACTGCGTTTCAAACCCGAGAAAATCCCATCTTGTTGAAGTAGCGCACGGGCTGCCGCACGTTTGACCTCGATCATTTCTGCTTGATTGATGTCCGGCCGAGGAGGAATGGCGTAAAAGTCCAGATCCTCCCGCAAGACAATGATGCCAGCACGTTTGCTTCCGTCTTCGCCCCTACCTCCAAGCGAATCAATGGGGACAACTCCTCCGTCAGGGGAGGCATTTGGTGATGATTCATTGGGTATAGATTGGGCCACATTGCGGAAGAATTCCAGCATGTATTGGAGGGATGCAGGGTCATACTGGGATGTGAGGTCAGTGAAATGTATATTGATATTGGAGAGGAGATTGCGTGTGGTGGAGATACGAGGCAGAGAGGCGGTGGAAGCACTGGCTGCCACCGAGCGAGCAAGGCTCTCTGTAGCTGGCGTGACTTGGGTGATAGGGTTGCGATCACGGGTACTGACATCAACTTGCACTGCATCACCATCGGCAAAGCCACCCATGTGGCCTTCGGGAAAGAGTCCATTGGGGAACAACGAGAGGAGAACAAACTCAGGCAGCGTCAGCAGCTCGTCTCTGGAAAGAACGAAGCGCGTGCCCCTGCGTACACAACCCAATCAGTAATTGTACCTTGATACCCTATAGACGCTGTGCCTTACCTAAGGTCCATGGCGATCGTTTCGTCGGCACCGACATCTACGCGATCGTGATTAGTCTCGGAAAGCCCAGGCGCGCACCTGTCAGGCTCTTACCTCCAATGGAGTTGATAGGAGGGCCTCCCTGCTGGACTTGAGTAATAATACTCGATGCACCGCCGGCAGCCGCCATTAGATAGCTGAAGGAGAGAAGCGGGCTATAACCTTCAGAATAAGCCGGTGGTGGCTCGCTGGGATCGTCGGCTTTCTGACCCGAAGACTCGCCCTTGACGTCCTGTGGAAGTAGGCGCTTGGTTTCAGCGTGGGTCTGTTGGAATGAAGTGGATGGCTCGAGATAGCTTTCGGAGGAGCTCGAAGCTAAAGGCGCATACGCTGGGGCAGCAGTAGCAGAGGATGCTCCGGCTTCACAGACAACGCTCGCAGCAGCTGGCGGGAGCTTGAAGTGATGATCGGCGAGATTTGCAGCCGAAGAATCAGCGTAGAGGCCCGAGAAAGGAGGTGGTGCCGGTCTAGATGCAGTGGCAAGAGAGAATGATGTCGAGGCAGACGCCTCGGAGGTCGAGTAAGGGTATTGGGGAGGAGGTAAGCGAGCGCGATTGAGGTCGTCTATGTCGTCGGCCTCGGCGTCGCTAGTGCTGGAGCTCTGGCGGTCTCGGTCAATGCTCAGGCTCCCGTGTTCAGTGTCGGTCGGTGGGGTCGGTGGGAGTCCAGCGGACGCGGACTGTCCGTGACTATCCTCCTGCGAGACGGACAACGTGGCGGCGGGATGGAGGGTGGTGTTGGCGGTTCACGATTACACACGGCGGTTGCGCGACTGGCTGATTAGTCGCAGCTGGATGCGGACTGATAGGCTTTCAATGAGTGAACATTGGACAGAACAACACTTCGAAAAGGTGCCAAGTTGGCTGTGGGAATCTGGACAAAAGATTGTTGGAGCCAACGACTGGAACAGGCAATGCTTGCAGTCAGCGATGCGGATGTTGGTGAAGTTGGACTGTCAGACAGTATTATGTAGGTATTATGGGAAATGCATCCGGGCATCTCTCCTGGTCATGGTTTCCACAATTCAACAAGCACGCCCCCTGGATGGCGGGGTGGTCACTGCGTTGCTGCGCTACTACTGGTTGGCCAGCCGCCCAGCACTCTTACTTTACCAATACCTTACTTCCATCAACTTCAAGATGGGCTCTCTTCCAAGATCTGGAGGGTCACCACATGGATCTACAGGTACATGCAACCACAAATTCTGACCATGACGAGTTTCTTTACTTGATGTAGAACCATGTGGTACTTTGATTGGGATCATTAGATCTTCCTTTGCTATCAATATTTGCAAATTCCCATACATACTGCTTACAGGCACCACTTTTGAAGGCCATGACAAACGCAGATAGACAACGAATACCACAAAAGCTTTGGCTTTGGCTGACTCGATGCTCGTGTTTCTTTCTGGCTTTTTATTAGAGGCAACCATTGTCACATGCCATGATATTGTTGCATCCTTCTCCCGCCCAGAATTCAAGTCCAGTATCAACCGTCTGCACTGTAGGATATCACATTCATCTCGTAACTTTTGATCACAATCCACAAGAAAATGCTGCATGTTCTCCTCTATTCGGCTAACCCGCCGACTATAGACCGCCCATGGTCCTAAACGCCAGGCTTTTCAGAACTCTGTATTCCGTTGTCCGCCCCCTGCCAACCCACCCGACTCTAGGCCGAACAGGATCACCTATTCCTCCATTGTCTTGACACATTCCCACTCGCCTCGCAGGTTCTCCTTCCATAATGAGACCTTGTTGTCGCCGCCACTAACGGCCAACACGTTCCCGCTCAGACTCCAGCTGACCCGCCAGACCACCGCATCGAAGTTCAGCACCTTGCACGACCACTGTCCCTGGCTTGCGTTGTCGCTCGTCCAGATGCGCACCGTCTTGTCTTGCGAGGCTGATGCAATGTAGCTCTTCTGCAGCACCGTGGGGCTCCACGCCACGTCGCGCACCCAGTCCGTGTGGCCTGTCAGGGGTTCCCGCTCTTGCTTGTAGTTCTGGGTCGCCGGGTCGTAGGTCCAAAGCTTCAACACGTTATCGCAGCCGCCCGTCACGAAGCGACGCTGTCCAAGAGCGCCGGATCCTGTAGGTGCTGATGAGACGATGCTACCAGGTGTAGTGGCCGGGGCCCACGAGACCGAGTTGACACCGAGGCCGTGGGCGGGGAACAGAACGTTGGAGAAGTTGTTGTCCTTGAACTCGAGAACAGATACAGAGCCATCGGAGGAGGCGCAGGCAAGGAGACAGCCCGATTCGTGCGGTGACCACGAGACCATGTTGACAGAGGCTTTGTGGAGGGCGAAGTCGAAGATTTTTTGCCATTGGTTGGATTGCTCGCGCCAGATGAAGACCTTGCCATCGTAGCCTGCCGAAGCGAGGATATTGCCGTATTTGGGATGCGCCCAGGAGACACACCATACTGCTCCCTCGTGACTATAGCCATGGCCGTCAGCAATGAGACCTACAGCAAAGCAGAAGAGCCCGTACCCTTTTAATGTCTCGGTCAACCGTTGTGATTCGCCCTCAATCTCGAAGATCTTAATGGTCTTGTCCGAAGAACACGTCGCAAGGCGTCGTCCGTAGTAGTCGAGGACCGCATCGTGCTAGGAAGTATTAGTGGTGATTCCAGTCCTGCCATGCGCCTGGCTGAGCTGGATGCTCAGCAGTCCTCCATGGTCGAGATCCGTGGATAGGATCTATCGGGCCTTGGTATCGAAGTCGGGTGGGCACGTACAATCATGTCATCATGGCCGGAATTCGATATGACCTGCGCCTGTGATGAAGGTTAGCTACCACTTTCCAAGACGTGGCTTGTGTTATGGAATATTGCTCGGGAAGATGTACCATTTTGGAAGAGAGATGAATCACAGCAGCTCTAGACTGTGTGATATCGAGATGGAGTGTTGCGGTTGGGTAGATATGCAAACTTCAAGCTGGAAGGTTGTTGTCGCGTTGGCCTCTACTTGTCCCTTTCGAGAGCCCCCAGTTGACCGGTCTTGACTCTGGAGCCTCCCGCAATTCCAGAGCTCCACCTCCACCACAACAAACCAGACGTCACTCAACGCTGCCAGCTGGCCACCACAGCGGCATCTGCGTTGCGCACGGACCAGTGTCCTTAGCGTTTGAATCCGAAGATCTGCCTTAGCGCTGCGCACGGGCCTCCAACAGGGTACGTCTGCAGGCGAGATCGGCGGTTGAACGCAGCATGCCGGGTACTTGTGGCTGTGGGCCTTTACCGGTGCCGAGGCTGAGGTTTAACGGCCCTTTGATGTCCTTGTGATGCTGAAGTCGACCATGAACTCCCTGTATCGTGAGTCCAACCATCATCCACAGACATATCCTCAGCGGCCTGGGAAGCGTAATGTCGCTACCAAACATGCCTAGCCCTATTGTTTGGTATAAGTCAAATTCCATTCTGCCAAAGTAGGGCTTCTTCCTCTTTCAACCTTCACAAACTTCCCACTCGCCATCCTTCGGACGCGTGCCAGTCTGCTGCATCTCACGGCGAACACATCACTTCCCTTCTCGCCGGCCTTCTCTTTGATTGCCTGCACTCGTCTACCAGCAGCCATCCCAAGCTTGCACCGCTTTCTGCCACTGCACACCCAACGTCACCATCCGACCTCGGTATCGCCACACAACTGAGATCCGGCGTGCAACGAGGATTCGCCTCTGCAAAACTACCTTCACACTGAGCATCACTCCCCTCTACTGAACTACACCGAACCACCAAGAACTACCAGTCACGATGGCCGATGATGCTTGCGGTTCCTCTTCCAACCCTTTCAAGGGCTTGTCCCAGAAGGTGAACCAAGACCGAGCAATTCAGCAGGACCGCGTCACCTCCAGTGTTCAGCATGGACAGGTTAGTGATCCATTGTATGCCCATTGTCATTTGCACCGATACTAACACTTGAAAAAGTCCTTCCGATCAGCCGCGGCTCAGCCGGTCGCTGCCGGTCAGTTTGCAAGCTTTCAAGGTGCCGCCACCCCGCTGCCGGAGTTCAGTCCCGCGCCCCAGTTCAGTTCTGCTAGAAACGGAACTCATCCAACCTATGGTGCTCGCCTCCGGGCCGACCCCCCCTTTTGGAATCAAGATGGGGTTATTCAGCCGGTTATACCTCAGCAGTTTGGAGGACAGCAGCATTCGGCAGTTCCTCATGGAGGATGGGTTCAGGAATTCCAGGGCTTGAACTTGGGCGGCACTGCCGGTCCCAATGTCTTCCAACATGGTTGGCGTAGCCAGTTCATCGGACCACCGGCCTTTGCGCCCATCTCGTTCCAAACCCCGGCGGCCGTTCATCCCCAGGCGCGACACCAATATGGCATTACACCTGGTGTTCAGCAGCGTAAGCAGTTCCCAGTCTTTGTTCCTGCGTCTGATTAACTCCCCATCTCTAGTTGCCTATGACCCTCTCGCCGGTGTCAATCAGTCGGCAAGCAATGCCGAGTTCGACAAAGCCATGAACCAGTGGATGGAGCAAAACGGCTCCTCCCAGAAGAAGGATGCATCGGAGCAAGACACGGTCCCCAACTTTAAGGATGAATGGAACCGGTCCACCCAGAAGGAGGGTGAAAGACTCGTGAACCTGTGGCAAGCGGATGTCGAGCGCAAGGAACAGAAGAAGAAGGGCCAGTCCGACGACGCCCATCAACTCATGGACCCGTCCGTCGATACCCATCGATTTATCGACCTGACCGAAGCCCCGAAGATGGGCAATTCTGACACCGCACTCGCGCATGCCGCCCAACAGCTCGTGGACTCGGTCTCGGACAATGAAAGCGAGAAGTTTAAGAACTCTGCCTTCCTTCGCGTCATGCGACGGATCGCATCTCAAGAGCTTGCTGTACAAGATAATGACCTGGTCGAGACAGCGAGTGCGGGTGGCAGCCAGGTTCGTGCACCCGATATCATCAGTTCATCGTCACTTCGCTAATCCGGATTCACTAGAAGCCGCCCACTGTCAAGGAGGAAGCCAACGAGTAAACCTCCGGCATGTCACAGCATGGTTGGTTGGCCTTCAACATGTCGCCATGACGGACACCCCGATCGACAAATACCTAGTCGGCGCCGACAAGGGCAACTATGCACCACAGTATGTGTAGCAGAGCCCTGAGATGAACATCAGGTCGCTTGTTCATCATGTTCCGAACTCCGTATGCACACACAATGACGAGCATGATGCTCCTATCGCAGAAAACACTTAGCCATGTAACTTAGCTTCATACCCAGTAACAAACTCCCAATGTCGAGGAGATGACACTTCAGATAGATGAATCAACATCTGTCAACCTACCAACCTTCTGACAAACGGCTGATATGAAAATCCGCATAAGCACCTGGAATAAGCATTTACGCCCGTGGTCAACGACTGGAATAACCACCTCATCGCTGCTTATTCCGTTGCAAGGAGTTCATAAGTGAATACGTCAAGAATGCCTAGGCAGGTAATGTCCATCCTAAGGTAGTGTTGGGTATCTCTTTCCAGACCTGCTCTGGTCTTGAGGCCGAGTCGGTTTGATCTGAACCATCTCAAAACCTCTATCGTCCTTGCCGGAACCAGAGCAGGAATCTAAAGTGATCGCTCCTCCGATAAGTCGGTTCTCGTTCGACTGACTGCTGATATTTGACTCCGTCAAAGGGGCCGCTGCAGAACGACAAGCTCCCATCTTCCTCGAGCAGCAAAGGGCCAGGGGGAAAATGGCAGTGGATACGCAGCACAGGTACTACCAGCTTCCAGGAGCTTTAGTCAATTATCGTCTCTGAAGCACGTCCTTCGAATGTAGGTACTCATTTGCCAGATTTAAGTCTTGGTTGGGCTGGGCTGCCCTTGAATATACGCTGAACCAGGTGATTGATGATGGTCACACCTGCTCGAGAATCCTCTGTGTATTTCTCTAGTTCCTTCTACCTAAGGCGGACCAGGCTTTTCAACATCATTATTTTATCGTAGATACAGCTGAGTGATGTTCGAATCCCCTTGCACATGGAGCTCATATGTGTTCAGCGCGTACTGCTGGCTCGCCTCAGCAGGGAACACGGCTTCATGACGTTACTCGAGCACCCTTTCCTTGCTTTGATATCCTTCCGTCCTTACCTTTATCATCTGAGTTCCAATAGTGGAAAACGTACTATGGCGAGGAGAGGAGACGACATGGACGTCGTACGGAGAGAGGTACTAGTCGACCATAGAGGCAGCTACATATACAGATACACACCTAAGGTAAGCATCTCCGAGACCACGTCATCAATACAATGCATCAATCTCTCAACATCTAAATGCTCGTCTCCTATAAAACCCTCGTCGTTAGTATCATCATCACCAAGCCC
This sequence comes from Anthostomella pinea, assembly GCA_963556695.1. Taxonomy (NCBI): domain Eukaryota; kingdom Fungi; phylum Ascomycota; class Sordariomycetes; order Xylariales; family Xylariaceae; genus Anthostomella; species Anthostomella pinea. The sequence goes on along the minus strand of CAUWAG010000007.1, from coordinate 2,919,970 downwards.
CCGATCTAGCTACCAAGGGCACCAGATATACGGAAGTGCCCGTGTCTGCGTACCTGAAGATATCCAAACCCAGGTAGGACTTCACCACCTTAGACTGACTACTTTAAGTACCTCGACCATCTCCAGTTCGAAGCTGAAGACCCTACCTGCCACTTCAAACACCCGACGAGAGAGCCACCGTCCATCCTCTACCGTCCACCGTTCATCGCCTCCCACGCCCAAGCACATACCTACCTACCCATCAAGGACAGTCCCCTGTGCCCAACCCCCAACCCCCAACCCCCAATATCCCCATCCGCAGCCATGCCATACCACCCAAACTCCTCCTTTCCCAGCCGCCGAAACGTCAGAATCATACAAGGCAAAAATATTATGCCCGTGTAACTATCTGGAACATTCACTGCAGCGATGGGTACCGTACAGCTCCCAACTGTTTACCCTACGCAGTATGTATGTACTTCCACAAGCAGAAAGAGGGAGCTTGTTTTGTTGATGTGTCCAAGTCTAACATGCGTGCTGTCAGTTTGGTCCTTGGCTTGGTCAAACAGTCGCTGGGCCAAACATGTTCCAAATGCGACGGAACAATGGGAATCTGCTACACCAAGCTGATATAGATATGTCTGAAGGGAACGTTGCTGTAGTACATATAAATATGGCGACGGCAACGTTGCGTAGTATACAATGTTACGTGCAAAGTGTTGACAGGTCAACCATAAAACGTTGCCCGCTGCCAAAGCACTACGGAGGACGAACGATCATACAGTTACTCAAACATACGTGCACAGAGAGATCATAAGGCATTCCCAGAAGGTCATTTCATATAATACTAGACAGATAGCATCAACCATGGAAGTGGGATACTGAAAATGAGAAATAGGAAACCTGACCGACACTCGGTCTTTTCTTGCGCCGGGCATCATACGGCCGACAGCGAGAAAGCTAAGAACGACACGAGAAAATCACGACAAAGAACAATCCCCGGCAGGTGGCGTCATTGTCTAACTGCGCCGATAGCGTCAGACTCGTACCACTGCCTCCTTGGAATGAGGCGGCAAGGCCACCCAAGGCCTGCCCCTCCAGTTCATATCCATGCAATACACATCCATAAGAATACCAAGCCGGTCAGCTTGAGGCTCCAGTTCGGCTCAGGGCTATCCGTTTCCAATGATCACGATCCTCCGTGAGTTTGACGATTTCCTCCTCAAGCTCCTCCATCTTCTGAGCTTTACGCTCTCGAGACTTGCGGGCCGCAAGGGTGTTACGCGCCCGCTTCATCGCGACAGTGTCTTGGGGATCGTCGACAACGATGGGAGGAAGAGGCTTGTCACGCCGCCGTGAGTTCACACCAGAGACAGATGAGTGTCGACCATGACCACCGGTGGGTGGCGAGTTGCCAGACTTGCGACGACGCTGAGACGTGGTCTCGATTACCTCAAGCTCCTCCTCCAATTCGCCAGGAGACTTGTCATCGTCTGCTACTTGTGGGTGTTCAGTGCTGGTAGACTCTGGAAACAGAGAGTACCAGGCGCCCGTGTCGCCCTCAAAGTCACCACCGTTGTAGTTGGGAGACACTTCATAGTTGTCGAAGTCGGGGGACTCGCCGTACGTCGAGGGTGTCGTCAGGGTGGTGAGCGCCGAGGAATTGGGTGCGGAGGCAAAAGGCTCACGGAGGAACAAGTCCTGGGGCGAGATGGTGGCCATGTTGGCGATCGAGCTCGAAGCAGAGCTGATGTTCGCATCGTAGTTGCCGAGACCTGGAGACGAGTAGGCCGAGGTCGAGGCTCCACCCCCGAAGGGTGTGAAATCCTCAATATTCCTCAGCGCGTCTGACTTGTGTGAGTTTAAATGCTCGTCGGAATCGGAGCCAAATGATTTACCTTGAAGATCCATCTTGCCCGCGGTCTGTTGACCACCGATGCCCTGTGCGAAGAGTGGTACAGGGGGCCGAGCAGAACGATTCTGCTGGTTCACTGCAGCAGTGGATGATGGAGCTGAGAACGATGCGTAAAACTGTTGGTGTTGGGTTTGCGCAGGAGAGTTTAACCGGTTGGTGTAAGCCGAAGGAGAGATCTGGCGCCCTTGTGCCTGGATAATCTGTTGGACCCGTTGATTCTGTAGCGCGGCTGGCGATGTTGAAGAATCGTGTACTTGATGAGACGAGTTCCGACGGGTGTTGTTTAGAGATCCAAATGATGCTGCTGCTACTGAGGCAGGCGAGGAGGCAGTGCGGTTAGCGGTCGCTCTCGTAGGCTGGGGTGTGTCGAACAAGACGAAGTCCTGCTGCGGCGGGTGCTGGAAGTTGTGCTGTTGCGCGGATGATGCCGGCAGGCTCGATGAACTGGAGGGAAGCCATGGTGACTGAGTTGAATCCGTGGTGAAGACTGTGAAGTCCTGGGGGGAAATGGTGGCGGTGGTGAGAGAACTGTCGCAGGAGCTGGGAAAGGCTTCGTTGTAGTTCAGATCAACCGGTGAGGGAAGAGCCGAGGGGAAGGGTTGAGTGGGGAGAAAGCTGGTGTTCTGTGGTGACTGAATTTTGGCTGTTGGCTACGGGAGCGGGAGTCACGGGGTCGAGTTGCTTAGCGCATCGTGATGGATGCGTGACGGTGGTTTCTTATGTATGTGGTACGGATGTTGGTGGGAGAAGAAAAAAAAGAGAGGGAGAGGAGAAGCATGGGTCGTGTGGGAGACGCGAGGCTTTAGTATTTTTTCCAGGCAGCAATTTTGCTGCGCACCCAGTTCTTGGGAAGGGTGGGCTAGAGCCTAGCGGGGCTGGCGGGAAAGCGAACTTTTTGGGGGGTCCGCAGTGGTGAATTTGGCTGCGCAGGGGGTCGTCAGGGGCTGTCAGGTTGCGCCCTAGCCACTAACAATACTTGATTGCGGCCATTCCACCCCAAACTCATCGCAATCTGCCCTTTGAAACGGTTAGGCGAGGACTTCCATGTTTCTCACCCAGGCCTGCTGCTTCTGCTGCGGTTGCTCCTCCAAAGAGTATGTATGACTCACACGCCTTTCCTTGGCCAGGGGAAACGCAGCATCCCTGACGGTCTCTTAGTAGTATTCCTGCAGGTGCAGTCCACTGCGGCACAATCCAACTTCGCACTGCCTCCTCCCACCACTTCAGGAGAATACAGACACAGTAGAGAATGGACATGCGGTACTTTGCGAAGAACGCGGTGTTGGTGGTCAGATATTCAATGTTCTCCACGATCAGCAGCGACTTGATCGAGAAACGTGCAAGTCAAGATGAAGATTGCCTACTACATATCGCCATACCTTGAGGTTCCGGACTTGAAGGTTGACGATCCCCGTTATCACCGGCTGCGACCCATGAATGCGATTTCCAAAATGCACCGCACAGTACATGCGGATTTCTCGTTTCATTTCGCATAGCCAAGCGCGCTAGTCCCCCTGTGTCTAAGGCTGAGGGCTCGTGATAGCGTTGCATGTCAGTTGATTGGTCTGATCTCTCGGCCAGCTGGATTAGGAAGTCTGCAGTAAATGCAAAATATCCATTCCCTGACATGTGCATCAAATGCGCCTTTGCATTCCCGTTCATAGGTATTGAAGCAACATGCCCGCCAAACATTGACCATATCCTCCCGACACTCAAGCAAAGCCAGGGACAGATGAGAGCGTTTGACAATCCATCATTCATTAATACCTGGCATCTGGTCATTCATAAGGTATGTGTGCTATTAACCGGGGATGCTCTCTGAGATACCTAGGTAGATGGAGATTGAAAGCGGCCGTGCACATGCAAATGGTCCGGCCTTCCCAACGAACGCCGTTGTTTTTAAAGACACCCACAGACACATGCTCCGCCTTCAAGCTCACACAGTGCTTCGGTACGGTCCATCTGGAAGTGAGAGATCCATATCTGGCTTCATCGAGACGATTGTTGCGAGCAGCACTGGCAGACCAGATCGACCACGCTGCAGATGGGAGACGCACGCAAGTCTGTCGTAAGCCTCTTCGTGGAAGCCTACGAGTTCGAGGTGTCGGCGCATGCACAATACTGTATTGCTTGCTGCCTTCTGCGCAAGGCCAAGGCAGTCACCCACGCAATTGCGAAGTTCGAGCTGGCGCTTGCTGTCGCATGCAGATGGATCGAAGACAACCCCACACGAGGACAAATCTCCCCCGCGTCCACCCTCGTCTTCTGATATCTGTCCTGGATCAGGAAGGACTCCGGCATGCAAGGTCGAGTCCGACAACGAGGAATCCGATCAATCAGATCGACCAATTCCTCCACCATGCCGGAATGGAATTGAGTTTGTGACTCACAGTCTCACACGCAGTCGCCATGTCCTGCCCCGGCTGCATCTCACCTTGGCAGCCCCGGTCTGTAGACTGTGTGCCTATCCTGCATTCTGGTGCAGTGGTGCCGAGATGCGCCAGCCTGCAGCCAGTAGCTCACGGCTCCTCTGGCCGTGAGATGTGATTCGTCCGCGGCCTACGAGTATGTGGATATCAGATATCATTCCGTGCATCAGGTTGACAAGGCGAAGGGCGCAGGCTGCTGCTTCCGGCGGCCGTACTTTGCCGTGATAACCTGCAGCAGTATCGTTAGCACACGATTCAGCAGGGCCGGGAACCGGATTACCGGCTTCAAAGGCACACAGAGCTGCAAGGTACAGTATACACAACCAAATACTTCCTCTCTAGGTGAGTATGCAGCCATCAACATCAAGACGGCTAGCTTACTGCATCCTAGACAAGAATCAGGGAAGCAACCGAGGAGGATCTAGCCTGTCGCGAGATACGAGTCGCCCAATTTCCGCCATTTCATTCACCTAGGCTGGAGGCGCAATCTACAAGGCCACGTCGCCTTTCGAATTCTAGCGAGAGTCCATGGCGTTGAGCCGCAGGCTCTCAATTGGGTTCATGGACCGGGGAGCTCGAAAGGCGCCCCGAAGCTGACGCCTAATGCAGATTCAACAGCCTTCGCTCTCGTCGTGTTACGCGGTCCTTACGTTGCCTTCCAACCTACATCTCCATTGGAAATAGGCACCCATCAACATCTGGTTTACGCACTCGTAATCATATGCAGGCCGAAGCAGATCAGCAGTGTGGCCGAGACCAACATGATCATCTGGATGTCCAGTGCAGGTACTTTCGTACATGGATATGTAAGCAAGAGATCTGTAGTTGGGGGCCCAAAATACCCGCACTTCCCGATTCTTGACCGCCGGTGGGGTCCGCACTTCTGCCCGCGTATCGACTCCAGCCTGCCGGCGCAACGTCTTTCCAAACGGCGAGGCCCGGAGGTGTGTGGTTGCAGTCGCGAGTCTAAGCCACAACGCCTGCTTATGTCTTCCAGAAACCTATCATGCTGGCGAGGCCTGCATCTCGCTACCGGCTCTCATGCTTGAAGGGTTAGCACTGATGATTGGACTGGCTAGTAACCAGCTTGACGGATGGATACGAGCAGCTCAAGTACCTGGGAGCACACAGCCTCGATACTATATCCGGCATGCATTATATGCCTATCTGTTCATCTCAACTGTTCGTGTTCACGGCATAGCGACTTATCGCATCACCCCCAGCGCCTGGCTTTCCCGTGTGCTAGATGCCTACGAAGCCCAGACTGAGGCCAAGGTTCGAGTATATTCGAGAATTGTAGGTCTTCTCTGCAAGGCTACCACCCCGTAGTCACGGTCTACGTGAGGCGACTGAGCAGGCCAGTCCCGAGGCCCGCGGCTTACTGATCGGAAGCACGCAACACCACAGTCCATACCAGAGCTACGGGTTGCATTCTATCATTCTGGTCGGCAATAAGCATCGTCAGTCGGAGTAGAATTCCTCGCACTTAGAGATACCCAGGGCGGCATGCCGGCAGTACTTGTCGGGTACCTGGACTAGTAGCATAACATGAACATACACTCACAGTATGTTGCAATCAGTGTATGAGTCCGGTGAATGCCGATCTAGCCATCCCAGAAGTGCTCGTCCACCGTTCGACGACTGCGAGATTCTGTCCAGCAGCTTGAACAGCATTACCGGTGCACGAGGGCTTTTGATGCACGCTCCTCCATGTTTGTATACAGGGAGGTTGATATTGATTAACATGGACATGAGATGGTGAGCGGCTGGCACTACATAATTACTGCACGCTTGAAGTCCCTGGCTTCAGCGACTACTCCAGGGATTGATGGATGGACAGACAGGCTACCGAGCCGCTGCTCATTCGACTGCAACTTACCTTCTCACCCGCCAGGGCGAAAACGCCTGTATGTCCTCACTGCTCAGGGTAATCTCCTCGTGGTGGCGAGTATCACAGCAGATAAGTACTGGAGCTTGAATAAAAATTGGCTGGTACCGTCTCGTGATGTTCCGTTCGAAGCAATGTGAATGTTAAATGAAGCCACCGGCGGTGGATACGGTTCTCTGACCAGCGACTGGCCAGCCTGCACGAGACGTCACTAGGTATGTCTCATCATGCTTCACGACATTCATCATGCTTCGTATCATTCACCTTGGTCGTCGTCCTCCGAGAGGGTAGTAATCTGCGCGTACACTGCAGACGAGCATTGAACAGAATATATCTGCCGAGTCGTGTCCTCGGACTACATCCACAGTCCAAATCACGAGGCACGTAGTCTAGAGTGCAACGGAGGTAGCTTTTAGTAGACGTAGGCAATTCATTAACGGTCCAGTGGGCAGGCAGGTCACACCCTTCGTCGGCAAAACACCAGGCGCGAATCCAACAACCACCGTAGCCTTGCCGGAACCTACTGCTTACCTAGCCTCGAGGTAGACAGAAGGGGAGGGAGCCGTTGACAGCAGACCCGCGGTTCACTCGTACCTGCAGGTTCCTCGTGAACTTCGTTAGCCTACTTGTCCACTAGGCTGTAGTTCTCTAGATCCCAGTTTTGTTCCGTTTTGGCCTCTCTACCATACTGTCGATAGGCGATGGAGAATCTGGGACAAGCATAAGCCTACGCCAGGAGGCCCTCGAAATGGCCATTTCTCGTCAAAGTGATCATCTGGGTACCGCATCCGTATGGTGTGGGTGGTGGACGGAAGTGTACATCCCTGGCGTGAAGATTCGCTGCCCTATGAAGCAGCGTGGTGGTAGCTATTCCAGTAAATTTACGCCTTGGACACCACCCAAGCAGATCGTCACGCAGGCCAAGGTGCCAACTGCATTTAGGTAAATACGAAAGGATGTTGAGGTTAGGCGAAGTGTAGCTCGACAGAAAGGGAGAGGAAAAACAGCAGTAAGCAAAGGACAGGCAAAGAGAGAAAAGGTCAAAATCAAGAATGAGAACGCCCAGACACGAAGCGAAACAAGTACGGGGAGACACCAAGACCTAATAATAAGAGAAGAAAAAAAATACATAAACCACAAAAAAAGCTCAGCAGGCCCATTCGAACCATAGACCCCATGCGCCGCACCCAGCACCCACCAAGCCTTGACTACTGTCTATGACAGTCTGCTTACCTAGTTGTGTGCCGCCCGCAGCGCTTGTAGTCCCTGGTCAGAACAGCTCCCACCTACGTGAAACGACCCCCTAGGGGCTGTTTGTTCTATGGGAGAGAATGTGTTGTACTGCGTTATATGGGTCGTATGCGTTTGTTTTTCTGCAGCCGCCCGCCCGCCAGGCATCCTTGGTGTTTTTCCACTGCTTTGCTTTTTTTCCTTTCCCCACCCCTTCTGCACAGCTGCAGCCTGCCCCATGCATGGGAAAGTTGCAAGTGGTCGAGATTTGATATACTTGGTGCGGATGAGGTGTATGATAGTTGATGATAGTTCAACAGGATAGTCAACTGAAGGGTGATCGTATGGGCGAGGTCCGGGCGAGGTAGCAAGGGAATAAATTGTCGAAGTGTAAAGCAATCACACCTACGAGACGTGAGTCTTGCAGACTGCAAGCGAGCAACAACAATCGCTTCAGACGTTTATCACTCAGCCGAATATGAACATGTGGCAAAATCAGATGACAGTGACATTCACAATATTGCGAAGGGAGGGGTCATCATGACCAACCAAGGCTCGTATGTCATTCAATATACTTAGTCATGCCCCATATACTGTCGTTCCTCAAGATTCCGCCTGTAGACACAGAACATCCGTCTAGTGCTGCTGCACAACACCAGAAGCGTCGCCCTGTGCCGCGATCCGCTTCTTGTACTGCTGCACATCGCCAGGGAACTTCCAGACCGTGCCGTTCTCACACACCCACAAGCTCTTGCACACCGTCTGCAACATGGTGACGTCGTGGGACACCATCAGCACACCGCCCTGGAACTGGTTGAGGGCATCTGACAGGGCGTCCATGGCCTCGATATCGAGGTGATTGGACGGTTCGTCGAGCACGAGGATGTGGGGCTGCGTAAGCGCCAGGCATGCGAAGGCGACGCGCGACTTCTGACCTCCGGAGAGTACCTCCATCTTCTGCAGGCCCGTCGTGCCCGTGATACCGAAGGAGCCCAACTGCCGCCGGTATTCCTCGTCGGGGCTGCCCGGGTAGTTCTTGGACATGAAGCTGACGGCGCTCATGGTCAGGTCGAGGGCGTCGACGTGATGCTGGGCGAAGAAGCCGATGCGGAGACGGGAGTTCTGGGAGATGAGTCCTGTCGTGGCAGACAATTTGCCAATGAGAAGCTTGAGAATGGTCGTCTTACCAGCACCGTTGGGTCCGACGATGCCGATTCGGGAGTCTAGCTGAACGTCAAGATCGACATCCTTGAGCAGTATGTTGTCAGGGGTGTATCCGAATGTGACACCCGACATCTGCACAATGGGGGGCGATAGCTTCTCCACGTCGGGGAACCTGAACTTCACGCTATACTCGGCCTCTGGTGGCTCCAGGATCGGCATGCGTTCCAACTTCTTGATCCGTGACTGTGCTTCGGCAGCCTTGCCAGCATTGTAACGAAACTTGTCGATGAACTGCTGCAGATGAGCACGCTGGGCCGCATTGTTCTCGTACTCTCTCCTTGCCGTCTTCTTTCGCTCTTCTCTGGTGGCATAGAACGACTCGAAATTGGCTCCTCTGTAGTAGTCAAGGCGTTCGGAGTGTTGGTGTATGATGTCTGTGGCAACTTCGTTCAAGAAGGCTCTGTCGTGACTGACTACCAGGACGGTGCTTGGGTAGCCAATGAGATAGTTGGATAAGAAGGCAATGGAAGGGACGTCCAACATGTTGGACGGTTCGTCGAGCAGTAGTAGATCAGGTTCACAAAACAAGGCTCTTGCAAGGGCCAGACGCATACGCCAACCACCAGAGAATGTTTTGGTGGCGAATTGTTGCCGCTCTGTAGAGAAGCCGAGACCAGCGAGGATACTAGCCGCTCTGGGCTCGGCCTTGTCTGACTCCATCTCTGCCAGCTTGCCTTGGATTTCACCTAGCTTCTGGTCCATGGCTTCTCTATCGCGGTCAAGTCTGGCAGCATCGGCAGATGTATCTGCCAGGGACGATCGCTGAGCTTCGATGTCGGCAAGGCGTGCAGTAATTTGCTACAACACCCGTTAGTAGGTGCCCAGTCTCACTTTGTAGGCGGCAGGGGAACATACCGCGTTGTCCTTGAGCAACACCTTCCGCCAGACATCTGCATCCAACACGGCTTGCAGAGCAGACGTGTCATCACCGGCGAGCTGCACTGTGTCAATAAGACCCTTCTATGATGTATCTCAAAGGGAGAACTTACTTCTTGTTCGACGTGCAAAATGGAAATATGTGTTGGAATAGGCAGCTCACGCCTCGAAAGCGCTCTGAGTAAGGTAGATTTACCAACACCGTTGTGACCAACCAAACCATAGCGATGTCCGTACGCGAGGGTCAAGTCGGTATCGGTCAGGATCCTCGTTCCGCCAATACCGACGTCGGCGTTCTCGATCTTGATATCCTTTGTCTTACCAGCACCACCGCCGCCGCCGAGCTGCAGCGGGTTGACGGCCATGTAGAACTCCTCGTAGCTCTGAGCGTCCTCGGGCAGCTCGAGCAGGCGCGAGGCCTCGTACTGGACGGTCTTGAACTCCTTCTTGCTCTGCTTGGCGGCGATCTTGCGCTCGGCCTTCTCGAGTTTCTTGCGGTCGACCTTGGACTCGACCTTGCGCATGTTGGCGGACTCGAGGTCGACGTTGCCGGTGGCCACGGCCAGCGTCGACGACATGTTGCGCTGGGAGCCGACCTGGTAGGCGTGGTCGAGGCGGCGCACGGCGGCGGGCCCGCGCCGCTCCCCGTTGGTGCCGTTGGCCTCCTCGTACTTCTCAACCCATTTCGAGACCAGGGAGCGGATCTTGTCCTGCTCCGGGCCACCTGCGTTGCCGGACGCTGAGATCAGCAGTTCGGTGATGGCGGTAGCGGCCTCGGAGAGCGGTGACAGTGCACTCGAATCCTCATCGCCGCCCCAGGCAGTGGAGGCGTGCCTGAGATAGCCGACCGAGTACTCGGACAGGATCGGGTCTATGTCCGGGATGGCGGCTCTGATGTCGGCGTCCATTGTGACGGGAGCCGGAGATTGCAGGTCGGGGTTGGGAGGTCTGATACCGATATCACAGCAGCTACCGTTGAGCTTACCTAGTGCCCTCAGACGATCTGATGCTCGCTCAATCTAGCAACAGCGGACGTTTGCACATATGCCCCTGAATCTTGCAGGCTGCTCGTACTGAGGTGGGTCGTACCTGCGTGTGTTTAATGAGATGGCTTTCCTGGCGAGTGAGCTGCGTTCGTCAAGATGGCCTCACTTTCAGAGCTGCAGAAGCCTGAAGGATCGCAAAATGTCGTTGATCCCAAAAATGGGGCCGCCACTGTGGGCCGGCTCATTCTCGGGTCTCAGGCTGCGCTCTGAAAGGCCGATCCCCGGAACCCTGGATAGGACCCTGACAACCCCGAGGTTCTGAGATTCTGACATGGACATAATAACCTATTTGTTTATGTAACATATGTTTTGTACAACATCTCTAGTAAGAGACGTACTGGTTCATTTCTTCGTCGATCATCGGTTCAGCCTGATGGACTAGATGAGGCCAAAGTTCCAAGCCGGTGTCCCCAGCAGCATGAGGTCCCAAAAGAGAAGCCTGTCTTTATGCTCTGCGATCTCCAGCGATGAGATAAGCCGCAGAGCACAAGATGGGAATATTTCTTGGCTGCCCCTAGCATAAACCAAGGGTCAGGCAGGATGCGATCGCCTCAGCTCCAGAACCGAAAGAAGGATCGACCAGGTCGCATTCCGCCATCTCAGCAGTCAGCACCATCTCGTTACCAGTTGGGTAGCAACTAGCAACAAAGACTTGCCTGCTTGCGTGCTTTCGGGGTGTTTTTGGAGGCGCGTGGGAATCACGCGACAGGCTTGCCTCAAGTGAATGTTTTATTTATTTTTAATTTCTTCTTCGCCTGCGGAGGTCATTCCAGCCCGGTCGTATGGAGTGCCGATCGCAACGCGCATCATCCCAGCCTTGATTCCTTCCAAGCAAGCAAAACGCGTCGACTCGGGCGCTGATTCGTCGCCGTGGTGGCGTCTGTGGTGTCGTCGTGCGGCCAATGGGCGGGCGAAGCAGCGTCGCCCGTCGTTCCACCCCGATTACCGTAATGGGAAGCTGGTTTGGAACTTTGGGGATGTTTCGTTTTCGCTCACCTATCGCTGACATGACAGAGCATCTATTGCAGCCGACGATCCCCATGGAACCAGTTCCCATCAGCCTGGATATCCCGGCCATGCGGAGCCTACTTGCTGATGCGGCCACCGCCTGGACCGCCACCAACAGCACCACCACTTCATTGACCGGTCACAAGACTTCAGACAAATCAAGGTCGAAACCGGCAAGTATGTAAGGTAGGTAGGTAGCCTACTGCTTTTCTGCACACCCACCACCCACCCTCTCGCTCGCTCGGTCAGCGTATATGAAAGATCTTATACCCAGATGCCAAAGGCCCAACAGCTTCTCCGAGCCTGTAGGCTGTCACACGTTCCTTCTCTGGTTGCCTGGGGGTATATTCCAGACCGATCTGCTTCTGCGGGGGCTACATTTCGCCTCTCGAAGGCACCGGAATCCATTTATATCGAACGTCATGAGGAATGTTCGATCTGCGCGGTTGGCTCAGGAGCATGCTCCAATGCCCCGTATAACGAGCTTGATTTGTGGACGACCAACAAGGTTCAATGAAGGCTGAGGCCGGTTGGTGTTGGTAAAGGCGAAGCATACCTACTAGCACAGCCAATTGCAAGTTGCTTGAGCCGTCTTCGACTTTGTTCAATGTCCCGTCTAGCTACCAATAACAACGAACTCTGCCGAGAAGGGCCAGTCCCATACCGGCTGGATCTATTGTCCAGCATCTACATGTAGGAAGGTCAGATTCCGGGGTCCAGCCCGGTCCAGCCCCGAGCAGTGAGTGAGTGGGCGTCCTGGATATCACGCACGCCGCAATCACGGGGAAGAGCAGGTTTCAGGTCGAACGTGCATAAGCAGGATGATGTGATATGTTTCTCCTCACCGGGCTCGAAGCGAGGTGTGCAAAGCAAACTGCTGCAACTCATTATTAAACCGATTATCCAAACATTGACGAGTCCTGCAGCAGCGGCCGCCGGGGTGCGTGCCGCGTCTGGTTGCAGTGACATAACGAGACAGCAGCGGGCTGTACTCGGCCGTAAGGACAGTGTGAGGCAACATACCACATACAACACACATACATAACTGGGCGTTAGCCGGGCTGCCGGGAACGAGAAGACACAAGAGGGTCAGAGCGGCTCAGAGCAAAGCAGCCTGTCTCGCAGCTGGTTCGCTGGCGCTGGCTTGTAGATTGTAAACCCTGATGCAGCATTCAAAAGTCGTCTCCTCGGCCGCGCGCTCGCGTCGCCCAACACGAGACTTTTGCTGGGTTTTCCTTGTCTTAAAGGACGTTTGATAAGTCATTAGTTCGTCAGCTTATTTCTTATTCTTTGTCCCAGGGACCTCCCCTCCGCCGGGGCTCCGGCCTCTGCTGCCGTGCTGGAAAGGGGAGAGAGGTTCTGTCACATTCGGTGTGGTGAATGTGGTGTCGCTAAGAAAGCCGGTTGGTCCAGCTGGGCAATGAGTTGGCATAGCGATGGTATCCTGATTCCTCTAGGCCAGAATCAAGCGTTGTCGGTAGCCTCGTAGCATAGCGCTGGCGACTGGTCTGCAATCATCGCCGACTGTTTCCCCTCCGGCAACTGTACGACTACGAACAACACGGACAGCGAGAGAAACGGTCCGGCTCCAAGAACCAACCGTGGACCGTTGAATACTCTCCACTTGGAGACGTAGAAATCTTGATTCAAGATGCGTACTTACCGACGGGCTGGCTAGCACCTATTTGCTCCAAATTCCAATTCCTCTACTCTGTCGTGCTGGTTGTGCTTGTGCATACCTTATAATTCGACGTGCCGTCGTCACGCACAGACGTGCGTACTCTCTCGGCTCCCGGGCTCCGCGAGGGCTTCTTTCTTCCACATTACCTTCGCTTGACCGTTGGCTCCAGCGACCTCATCATCAATACAGCACTACTCCTGTGACTACAACACGGAAACACGGAGTCTCGCGAGTCACGCCGTCAACCGTTGACGGGGGCGCCTAGCCCGACCCCCTAGTTTTTAACTTGCCAACGTCGAGTCGCGCAGCCGCCGTCGACGCTGGCGGCAGATCATCGCTCAGCCGTTCAACCCGAGATGCCCTCGGCGATACGTAATCATGTGTGCCGGCGAGGCCGGAGCAGGTTCAGACGAGAGGTAGGCTTGAATCCGTCTCTTGCCAGGCACGCTAGGTTCATACCAAACAGCCGGGTCTCCGTCACGACGTGAGGGGGTGTTGGTGACGTGAGGCACACCAGGAATTCGAAATACATCCGTGTATGTGTAGCTGTACCGGTAGCACGGCTGGCAGGGCTGGCCAGACGCCTGAGCTCATCTGGCTGACACAGGTCTCATGCAAGCTCAAGCCACATCAACTCCAACAACCTCCCGTATAATAGGAGGCGAAATGCCCTTGACGGAGCAGCGGAGCTACCCATGCTAACATGCTAGAAGAGGGGGGCATCTGAGGGGTATGATGCAGGACTAGCTAGCTACGCGTGGCTATTTTAGTCACCAGCTAGGAGATGTTGTTGTTTTGGTGTTTTGGACGGGTTGACGGGGGATTGTTTTTTTATGTGTCGTCTGTCTCCACATGTCTCCCAGCTCCGGTGGGGTGATTCTTTGGCTCCGATATGAAACCGCTTGCCTGGCTAGCATCGATGATCCCAGTCAGATCTGTGAGATCTCGGATCTCATAGGCTGGCCGGTCGTCGCCGGCCACGTTCACCAAGGGCCGTGTTCGTTGTAGCTTGGTACTGGACGGTGCTTGCTGAGACTGGTCTCACTACTCAGGCAGGACTCAGGAGACAGAAGATACCAAAGAGGCGAGAGTGTCGACGTTGTTGCTGAAGAAATTGCGATATCCATCACCAATGTCTTCATCCGTGGCGGTGTGGTTTCTCCGCAGGTGAGGATTCTTGCCCCGGCCAGCCTCGACGCCTCTGGTAAATTGTAACGCTGCAAAGCCGGGCGAGGGTACTTCTCCAGTCACCGACCTCAGATGGAGACAGCGCAGAGGAAAAGCGGGCTCTCAAGTCGCAGATGGAGGTCTCGGATCATGGCAGCTCGGCAAGCTACCTCGACCATATTATAGCAATCAATCGACGTAGCCACTGGCGAAGGTGTAGACATGAGGCAGTCTTGTGCATGTCGACAATGCAACGCGGCGCCCCGAGAGCAACAATGAGCAACAGAGCCTTGTTGTTTACGCCATCTGGTACCTCGGCGTCTCCTAGAGACAAACTACCCTCTTAGCCTGGAAAATGTCCCTAGTTCGGTACCGTCGTGAAGGATCCAGGTTTCTTCCCTGGAATAGGGAATGTGGATAACAAGAGAAACCTGGGCGGCTTTCCATTCCGACTAGCTCGCTCGGGGCCAAAATGGGTGAAGGCGGCAGAACGGAAGCCGCATTATCACATATTACACGGGGACGGTAGGACACACGAGAGGCACCTCCAAGACGTCTGATGGGATATCATGTTTGCGGTAGATGTGGTTAGGGGTAATGGGTTGCACAACCTGTCTGTAGCCTTTCAGCACAGCTTGACCTGACGATCAGGCCAAGCTACAACAGGCGAGGCAGCGAGTCATGATTCGTCGACAGCGCACGACGGCGCAAGTCATTGGCCGGCATGTCATCTGGATCCAGCAGCTGAGGCGGCAAACAACCAGGCGCCGTGCGTACAGGGGAAGCTGTGTACAGGCACAGCATTGGCAACGAGCCAAGCAGAATGCTGTATCTGTATAACACGGCACTACGCCGCCATGCGGCAGAGGATGAACAAGACATACAATTGTTCGAGTTGGTTCTGTTGCTCATTAATACTTTATCTCATGGTAGGCCAGCGGCAGGTCGTCATGCCGCCTGGAGCGGTGAGACTTCAGATGCTTCTCATAATTGATGCTGGCGAGGCAGCACGAGATCTTGAAATCCGCCCCAGACGGCGCGAGGCAAACATTGAGGAGATGCTTGATGAGATTGAAATTGTAAGGCTGTACGATTGTGAACCGCGGGCGGGAGATGCCGGTGCTAAGGAACAAGCTGCCGTGTTATATATGAGCGTGATGAGGTATCATAGGGTGACGGATGGATCGGTGAGGTGTTTGTTCCCGGATGAAAGTGAAGTGAGGTGACAAGAGGCGCGGCTAACGACCCGGCTGGCCGTTCCGGTATCCCCATGTCTATATCTTCAGAACTATACAATGTTGATTTGCCGGTAAGCAGAGGCCTGGTCTCGCCATGTAGACGTTGCACAGAGCCTTGAGCCTCCTTGGATAGGAGAAGGAGGGCGCCTGTGCACCAGTCCACCAGGATGAGGATGTGGGCATGTGAGGCGGAAATCGCTTCTTCTCGACAGGTACCGCATCCGGGGAAACAAACACTCGAATCTAGGTACCTATAATGCACATATATATGCTCGGTTCCTAGAGACAATAGTCAGGAAAATCAAGAAACAGATGCAGTAGTATGGGTTACTAGTGACAAATGCATTAGCCGGATAGACGAGAAGGCCGCTCTGCAACTTGTACAACATGTACAAAGGATTTGGTCTGCCATGCCACGTCAAGCCTCAGGATCGTGAATCGTGGATCGTCATAACGTTTGGTCAGGGCTAACGAGGAATCTCTATGGTCCCGGGCAGCTGATGAGTCTGTAATGAAGAAATTCGATGGATCCCCAGCCAGCACATGATGGGCATCTCATTTGATCACGAACTGAGTCTGGGAAAGAGAGTTGGTGCAAGGCATCTCGGCTGACAGCCAACATGTTAAGGGCTCAGGATGCTTCCAGGGGAACCCCGGGCGTGAATATGTAATAGTTGGAGTCGTGTGCTGCGGGCGTCGTCGTCGCCGTCCTGAGAAGTTGGCCCAGAGCCAATGAACGACGACTGTAGGTCTCGGGGCGGGATGGCGCTAGGTCACATCGATGCATCCATCCCAAGCCTCAAAAGGCCGTGGAGGAAAGGCGCGTCTCTGGATGTTGGACAACAGAAGGATGGATGGGAGGCGGGGAGGCTGGCGGCGTGGAGTAGCCTACACATCTCGTGGTGTGCAATGTAATCAACTCGACCAGCTTATGAATAGCATTGTCGAAGCACTCTTTCCCTAGACCGGCAGCTCCTATGGACGAGGTTCACGTGACAGGTAAAGCTAACAGGAGAACAAGCAGAAGATTGGTAGAGAGCGGGCAACATCGAACAAGCATGAACGGAAGTCGCAACTGGAGTTAAATTCATGATGGTCAGGACTTCCAACACTGCACCTGCATTTCGAGGCTCTGAATCTCCCCGAGTTGCGCTAGCAGACCGCCCGCAATGTCCGCAATGCACACTGAGGGCAACTCCAGACATTACAGGGCATCTTACAGGGCATTGGATCTTGGCACGGGCGCTCTTCGTTCTTCGCCGTAATTGCGCTGGGGGGGGGGCGGCAAGTGGGCGGTACCTGCAATTCCCTGCAATCTCGCGATCTATCGCTGTCAATCTCATGGAAGCAACAGGTACCGTTGCCAACTTGCAGGTACCAGTCCCCGCCCAGTTGCAGCCCGTGCCGCATGTGGTCTCCAGCTCCGTCAACATCTCGGCCTGTTTTTGACCGTCGAGATCCAATCCTCGTCCAGCAATCTTTTAATGTTTTTTTTCTATTCTTTTTTTATTGTTGACCCGTAATAGTTATGCTATGTACGATGCTATTATGTACAGGCGCATAGCTCCGTCCGGGGTGTGTATGTTCTGTTTCCGCTTCTGCTTCTGCGTCAGCTGGTAGACCTCACCAAATTTGAGACTTCCAAGTCCTTGTCTTGTGCCTTCGGTTTTTTTCTCACCTCCCGCTTCAGGTTTCTGCTGCTTCTGTCTTGGTGACCTGGCCGTGGACAGTGGACAGCTTCCCGCCTTGCTGACCTCAACCGTTCGGAAGGACTGCCCGAGAAAGGGTCCAGGTTCAAGTCAGTGGCTGGCTGCCCAGGTGCTTCTTTCTTGTGTCTTCATGTTGTGCTTGTGCCGGAGAGTGTAGACATCGTCACGCCGGGCCGCTGCTGTCACGACCGCCGACCAGACAACCAGCTCTCCGCACCACACGCAGCAACACACAAGCAACACAGAGCAACACGCACCGATAACTCCAAAAATAATAATATACCACACCACCACGGCCACCACCACCACCACCACCACCACGGTCCACCACCAACTACCACGACCGGTACCCGCAGATTTACTGGCATTCCTCGGAACCAACCCGCCCAACTAATACGAGATTGCAATGTCTTGACAGGACTCAGGATTCTGCACAATCAATGTCAATGTCAATGGTCATGACAACACCACAGAGAGCTGACTTCACTTCCTTCCGCCTCTCGACAGAAGGCTCTCCTCTCTCCTCCTGCGCCTGAGCCCCGGGCATTCGAGATGCAGTCCGTACCTAGTGTAAGTTGAAACGCCCGTCCCCATCTGTCCGCCTACGATGCACAGTGCCCGAGACCATGCCGAGCTGGCTTGGAAGTGGTTTCTGGCGTATGGGAAGCTATAGATACAATACAACAGCAAAATCACATTCACATTGGCTTCCACTTCACCCCGTTCCTGTTCTGTGCTCGAGTTCTTTTTATGGTGGTCCAGGGGTCTGCGCTCCTCAGGCATTGACATTTACTAAACCTGATTCAGCTTATTGGTGCCGGTACTGCTGTCGCCGCGGCGGCAACGGGCCTCGTATTTGGCCAACTTGCCGATGGTCAACTCCCACCCCCGAGCCCGGCTTCCAGCAAACGGAAATCCATCGTCGAGCAAGATTCCTCCAGGCCGCTTTCCTCCCGACCCGGAACGAGGAGCTCTGCAGCACCCGGCCCTACGTACGACCAAATCGTGCAGCACGCTGCCCAACAACTCCCACCCTCGAGCACCGCAACACTCCAACCGCGAATCCCTCGACGGGCCTCCCACGCTCAGATAACTCCCACCAAGTCTGCGACTGCACGATATTCGTACGTCAGACAAGCCGATTTCCTTCCTACAGCCACAATCGCCGAGGACTCGCGGGATTCTTTCTCATCGAACGGCTCGTGGATGCGAAGGCTGTCTATACGCCCGCTATCCCAGCACGAGAGCTTGCGATCTAGCATTGGACCCGACTCGCCCTCCATCTTCTCATTCGGCTCTGCCACGCCGATCCTGCCCCAAGCTGGAGATTCACCACCTCAGCTGCCGCGGAATAAACTTGTCAAGCGGACCTCGACGAATAATGGGGACGTGGGCTTTCTAGCACGGCGAGGATCAAGGACACCCATGACATTGAGGAGGCCAGCAACCAGCCACCAGCGGTCAGCTACGTTGCATCAAAAACTCATCGACGAAGATTTGGCACCGCTGCCGAAAGGCTCATTTGATCAGCAGCTTCGGCCTCGGGCTCGAACAGTGGCGAGTCATCCACCAGGCCTTGCTCTAGGTACCAGTGGGAGCGAAACCCCTGCGTGGAAGTCGTTTTGGCATTCCAGGGTATCCCGAGGTGCAGTCAAGCCTGCCAAGGCGTCCCCTCTGAGAAGCAGTGACAGCAGTGCTCAGCCAAGTTCGAAGCGGATCTGTGTGGAACAGCAGAACAATCGGGGCGTCTATTTAGTGACTCCAAACTCCGTCATAATGAATCCTTCTCTGCAGGTACCTGTACCTCAGGAGTCACCCCAAGACATCGAGTCGGAAAGGCGCATGGACACCGAAGACAGCCCACAAACTTCCGAGAAGTCTCAGGCCACGCCCGAGGAAACTCCCTCCAAGCTACCTAGGCGGTCTATCTCGATGCATTTCAGCTCACCTACGAACTGGATCTCCAAGACTGGAAGCATTCGGCGGCGCAAACGTGGTGACACGGCAGACGGTAATAAGCGGCACGTTTCTGCACCGCTCACGAAGACTAACGTGTCGACCCCAGTTGGCAACAGGAATGGTGCAGCAGGAACTGACACAGGTGCGGAGGTCAGCCATGCCGAATCTGAACTTGCTGCCATATTCCACCCTCCGGAACTCAGGCGGAACGTTTCGTCCCCATTGCCACCCATATCTCGACTTTCTGACTTTGATATTGACCTAAACCGTCTCGCCGCATCGGCTTCTCCCCCCCTTGATCGCCCAAACGAGGCGACACTGAACAGTACGCCAAGCTTGAGAGTTAACTCGTATGCGTCACAGACCCGGACACTGGAGCGTGCTTCTACAGTCGGCAGCTCTGAGTATCACCGTGGGTTTACTTCTGGTGACGACGACGATACGACCGACACGCCATTTGACTCGTTCCGGACCATAGCATCAGGTCACCGGAGGGCCCTTGACAGTCCGCTAGAGTCCATGTTCGACGAGTCTCCGCCCAGCACTGCGGGCAATAATAGTAAGCCGAAACGCTTATCGATTCAGGAGATACTCGGGCCCTCATTTGATGGTGGCAATAAGATTATGGAAGAGGATGAAGGGGTCCCAACTCCTGTACGCGGAGGTTACGAAGATGCCGAGACGCATTTCCGTGTTGGCGGTACCGACGACGAGATCGAGTCTATACATCATCCCACACTACCCGACCTTACCTTGGATAGAGACTATGGCCGTTTATCACTGGATGACGATGACGACCTCGACTGGGCCAGAGAAGACGATGTCGAGATATATAACCACCTATCTCCCCCAAGCTCGATGAACTCTCGCCGAGGTAGTCCGAACCTGCGAACAGCCTTGGGCAGCGGTGTCAAGAAGAGGTCGGATGTACGATTTGACTCTTCCAGCGAACGACCACGAAGCACCGTCTTTGACTGGGCCGAACCCGCAGTGCATGACAAGCATGACAACGACGACCTTGCCCCGCGGCCAAAGACAGTCCATGGCAAACACGAACTAGAGGCGAGAGGTGGACGCTCGGCTAGCCGGAAAGGCCCTACAGCGACTCACGTCCGAAGTCAGAGTGTACCCATTGTGCCCGATCAGCTGGAAATTGCAAAGTCGGTTCCCAAATTCGGAACGTGGGGACTGGGTCAGAAAAATATCAGTGAGGATTGGGATGATGATTTCGATTTCGAGGAAGAGGGAGATCTCGGATCGACTGTCGGAAAGGTGGACGAAAACCGGTTCTCCATGCTTGTGCCCGCGTCCATTCAAGCAACGCAACCGACAGTCAAGGCTCATTCTGGACAGATCCGGGAATTGTCGCTGCTCGTTAACGACCTAAAGCGCCTCTGCCGCTTGGGGCGCGAGATGGAGATGCTTGATGGCCCGTCAGTGAAGTTGTGGCGTGAAGCACAAGGCATCATCGCCTTGGCCTCGCCTGACGATGACGTGTCAGAAAACGACGATGCCAAGGAGGCAGACAGCGGCTTAGACCTAGACTTCGTGGACGCTCGGTTCATCGACCAAGGTTTTGATGGTGCTTCTCTAGACGATTCTAACAGCATGAAGGCTGGGGAAAACCACCGGAACTCAGTTGTCCGAGGTCGCCACTTGGGCCGCCGTCGGTCTGTGTTCTCCCCCGAGGACGATATCTTCGGGACGTGGGATCAAGCCGACGAGGAAGTGGCGCATGCTCGTCCTCAGACTCCAGAGAATCGAAACGGCAGTATTGCCAGGTCTGTGATGGAAGCAATGCAACTAAGACGCACCAGATCGATGGTGAATCACGACGATCCTTCCAATGGGAAGCTGAACTTCGACACGAACAGTCTGAAGGAGCTGGTCAAACGAGCGAGCGATCTGCGTGACGGCCTGTCCGATTTGGTCCGCAAGGCAGACCACATCACGCAAAGTCCGGCGAGAACTCCCAAACACACAAGGTCGAATGGGAGTCCTGCCTTTACTCGCGTGTTCGACGATCCGGCATCTAGTCCAACTAGACGAATTCCGCATAGTCACAGCAGCAACTCTGTTCTGAGCGGCACCTCCGTGGGTGCCTCGCCGTCTAATGGACTTAATCAGCGCATGCAGATGATGACCGTCAGTTAGGGGTCGACCGCCCGAGAGCCGGATCCGCACACCTCCCATCTCCCCCTCGGGGCTTCTCCCGTTCTCACGGCACACTGCGAAGCATGCTGAAGTCGAGAGGTGTATCTGTAAAGATATCTGTTTAAATTGCATAGCGCATGGTCGGTTTCCAGATTTCCTTCCGTGCCGCATATGCGCCCCGGAAAGCACGCACTTCTGTCTAGACATGTAAAGAACCACCCCACAGATCGAGGTACCTTAATAGGGCGTCAATCTCGGATGAAGGCTCGGCCTCAATCCGATATTTTACGGTTTGGGTTGCTTCAGGCGCGTCCTGGATACACCACGATGTCGATCATCCGATGTCCCGGAATCCCTTCGAGTGTCCTCGAGGACAGCAACCGTTATACCTCATAGATTCACGGAAGATAACGACTACGAATAATGACTCTTTCATCTCCACGTTCAGGCATACATGACTCGATGCTTTGTGCCCATCGAAGAGCACAACAACGCATAGAACGAACTCTCTACATAGAGGAGGGTTGTAGCCGAACAGCACATACACCCAAGGATGTGATCAATGTTTTCGGAAGTGCTTGGTGCCCTTACCGAGTTTGGCCTCATGCGACCCGCATTCCCGTGGTGGTATTGAGATAAGAACTACGAGAAAATCAGGATGGATGCATGGTTTCTCTCCTTTGTTACGAGACGGCACTACTACGATACAGCTGCATACAACCGTCCAGCAGACGTTGATGCGATCGCAAACTTGTTTTTGATTTCTTCCTGTCTTGGTTTGTCCCTTCTGACAGGTGCATGGCATGGCATGGCGAGGCAGGGAAACGGCACACGGCTCAATGACATGAATGCATTTGTACAGGTAGACATTGGACGGCCAGAGTCTCATGTTAGGTTAAGTTCTTCTCCCTGGGCCTGGCTAGGTCAAAATAAAATCTTGCCCTGACCCTCTGTTTGGTCGGGGCTTTTGTTCGAGTACAACATATCAGTTCCTGTCTTATTCTCGTGTGATGGTATGTGATCTACGGGCTGTACGATTCATCCTAAGAGGTTAGTGATTCCCTCGAGCGAGCAGAAGGGCAAGACGAGGTCACGCATTGGAGTCTTCGATTTCATCCGTCCATCCACATCTTCAGAGAATTGACTCACTCTAGGCAAAGTTTTCTAGACAGCCACACTGCAAAGCTTATACCCCAGCCCCCTTGTTCCTTACCCCAACGGCACAGGATATATATACGAGTTTAGCAGATCAATTCGGTAGCCGGGTTGGTACGGCCTAGCGGAGTATTCTTGCAAAGTATTCTTAAAGGTATCCTTGGGCACAGCGGTTCGACTCCCCTAGCGGCTGGGATTTCTTCTTTTTTTCTTTCTGGCACTCACCACCCCTTGGGTGAACGAATAAACCCCTTTCTCTTATCTTTTCGTACTAGCTATACTGGTCTGGGTGTGTTGGCATATGCTTAGTTTGGCCTAGAATCCTGGGTGGGATCGTACTGCCTTCGGAAGCTTGGATGGAGTATATTGATTTGTGTCCTGAACCTCTCGTGGGGACTCGTCAGATATGGATGGGCTAGCAAGCACCTCTCCACGGGTGTTATTCGACTTTTTATAGCGAGCAGCTTTGCCTGACAACATTTCTCCTCGGAAGCCATGGACTGGTATGTACAGTCACCGCGTGGAATTTTACGCACAGGGAGGTGTGTACACAGGGTACCTCTAGCTGAGTGGCCCAGTGAAGGTGGTAGTATATCTTGATGGTTTGTTCCCTGGGTGGATCTTTGTCCTCTATGCCGCAAAGCTGGTCGGTCATCTGGCGACCACGATGGCAGCATGACTCTTGTAGACATGCGGTACATAATTCTATGGTAGTACCCAGTGCAACTTAAGGTAGGTTGAATACCTAGGCTGTACTATCTATCTACTTCGCAGACCACTCTAGCGCCGCCCTCCTTGAACTCGAAGGACTCCCACACAGGGCGTCAACAGCCACATCTGCCTCGCCCCTATCTCCCTGCAGTCTCCTATCTCCCTGCAGTCTCCTATCTCCCTGCATCGCACACGCCCATCTCAAACAACATTGCCCCCCCCTCTCTCAAGAAAAGCCCCCAATCAAAAGACTCAAGACGAAGCCTTAGTTAGCCTTCCCCTTCCCCTTCCCCAAAGAATCAACAAACGACTAGAAATCAGCCCCCTTGAAGAAACGTGACGAGTACTTCAAGAACAAGTCCCCCGTCCTGAACACCGAAAACGGCCGCAGCATGATCTTCCGGCCATCGGCGCTGTCCCGGAGGTTCTCACCGTCCTTGCGGTCCCCCCACTGCTGGTCCGAAGGGAATCTGTCTTCGTAGGTGCTTGCGTAGCGCGCGGCTTGGTCCGCATCGCATAGCTCGAGGGATGTGCAGAACTCTACGGCTGTCTTGCCGTTCCTGTGGCGGCCTTCTTTCATCAGGGCGCCCGTCAGCTGCACGCTGCGTGTACGTTAACATCTTGTATTTCAAACCCGCACGCCTATTTTCTAGATGAAGAAGGAAAGGGAACAACAAAGCTTGTTCTCGAAAGCAAGCCTCAGGGTCTTGTGATCGGATGTTTTTATACGTACCACACGATGCATACGTCCCAGGCCGCCTGATTGTTATCCTCGGACCCGGACGCGTCGGCCACGTCGGGGAACCAGTCTATCCCGCGCAGGTCGGCCATCTCGAACTCCTCTGGCTCGGGGAGGTCTTTTGCGCGCGCGGCTAGACTGTTCCGCCCGTGGTTGTGGTCGTGGTCGTGGTTGTCGACCGCACGGACTGCGGCACCGTGGGTCGTTCGCGGTGCGGCGGCGGCGGCGGCGGCGGTCGGGGCTAGGGCTAGGCTGGAAATGCCGGCAAAGACTGCGAGGAGGGCGTGGTTGTGCATGGCTCCGGGGCGCGTTTCTCACGGGGTTTTGGGGTGTGTGAAGTATGGATATCTGTGCGAAAGGGTTTCCTGCTGAAGATCCTGTACGTTGTACTCGTGCTTCCTCTTCTTCTTCTTCTTCTCAACGCGAGACATTGCCTCTACTTATAACTTCGTCTCCGGGACGGACACCTTGGCCACAGGCTGGCTCACACATGACGAAACCGGCGGCCAACTGCCCCCCGTGGCGGACTCGAGGACCTTGATAGAGGGGTTCGGTCACCGTTGAGTATGGCCTGGGGAAGATCTGAAAAAACACTCGGTGATGTTTTGGTTCAGGCTTCGTGGTCGTCTTGGTGTTGACTTGAGGGCCTTGAGGACCTTGAGGACCACGATGGAGGCTCCGGTGGCAGCGCGGTATTCCCGACCGTCCGACTCCTGTCCGACTCCTGTCCGACTTCTGTCTGGCTCTCGCCCGGCTCGTCGGGCGTCTGCCGGCCTGAGACCCTTGAGGGAGGACCTTGATGGCCATTCTTGTGGACGATTCTTCAAAAAGACCACCGGCCAACTCCTAGCCCATCTTGGTAAATCCTTCGCTTACCGGAGGCGGAACAGTCGATGGTTTCTTTTCTTCTCACCACAACGGATGCTGTTATTAATAGAAGTGGCAATTTAAGCACATCAGTAAGGGACACCAACCCCACGCCACGTAGGTGGATATGACAGAAACACGTGCCGCAGCGCAGAGGCGAGAGAGTTTCAGAGGTGCGTGCATATTGGCTATTCTCGTCAAGCTACAATAGTGACTTAGTCTCGAGATGTCGCCGACAGTACGCTAAGATAACACCCCCTCCAGCGGTCCGAGTACCACGACGAATGAGCATGACCTCCTTGGGACGGTTGATCACACCGATCCTGGCTCAACAAGTGCAAGATCAGTTGCCTGGCGGTCTTCCAAGAGAGCAAACATGGTGGTCGGTATAAATTTCGGCATATTATTACGGGGTTGAGAACGTCGTGGCCAGGTGCGTGCCCAAGCAAATTCCAGTCTATAAAACCAAAGGATCCAGACCTCCGGGGTCCTATTTTCTGAGAACCTGCCAGAGACTCGATCCGTGTATCGGGTCTTGTTCCAATACTCAAGTATTTCTTCTGGTGTGTTGCTTGTATCCTTCTCACGCTCAAGGAATTTGCTGATATTCAGAGCTGTGTCGTCAGAAATAGGTTGATCCGGCAGCACGATCTTGTTGAAGCCAAACAACTCTGACACAACCGTAGGGCTCCATTCCCTGTCGACCATGGTAAAATCATCGCCCGTTTCGACGTAGATCGCCTTGAGGTTACGGAAACCTGCCTCCCAGATCAGCTCTTGGAACGCCTTGTCGGCGTCGGCCTTGAGGCTGCTTCCCGGGATCACTATGGTCTCGACAACTTTGGGAAGATCTCCCAGGTCGCCTTCGTTGGTCCAAACGACTACGTCCCGGTCGGCCTGAAACCACGTCCACTGCGCGTGACGCCCATGGCGCACCTTCCACAAGGCACCATGCCGAGTCGCTACGGCCTTCGACTCGCTGCAAGCATGGGCGACGCTGGGGGGCCGCTGCGTTACATGGCCGAAGGCACAGAAGTCGGTGGCCATAAAGTATCTCTGCGGGATCGCGAAGTCCCAGATGCGGCAGCGAAGCTTGTGTGGCAGGTTACCGAACTTAGGGAACTTCCGAGAGGGCTCTCGAGCGCACATGTGGCCCAGATTGCGATTCCGTGTTCCCAACCGGGTGAGCCGCGCCTGCAATAGGTGGTGCCTATTGGAATCATCTTTGATGAGGTCATCTGTGTTCCGCAGAATCAGCTTGAGCATATTTCGGTTGCTCACCTGGTCTATTTGCATCCCCACTGTGTCATCGCTCATGGAGGAATCCTCCGTATCGGAACTGTCACTCGCCTGTTTGGGAGCACAGTCAGTATTGCTCCGGTCAGATTCTCTGTGGTGTCTCCTTACGTCCATTGCAGCGGTGTCCACAAGGCTTCGGTACGAATAAGGTACTGTTGTCAAAGATCAAGGCCACGAAACCAAGTGACCCAAACTAACAGATGTAGGGGTGCTGGCGGACGCCGGTTACAAGACGCTCGTCCGCGGGTTGCTGATGCCAATCGAGGGGGTTTTGCCTGTAACGTAGATGCTC
Organism: Anthostomella pinea; assembly: GCA_963556695.1. Lineage (NCBI taxonomy): Eukaryota > Fungi > Ascomycota > Sordariomycetes > Xylariales > Xylariaceae > Anthostomella > Anthostomella pinea. The sequence goes on along the minus strand of CAUWAG010000007.1, from coordinate 2,893,404 downwards.
TTGCTAGATGCAGTACATCTGAAATTTCGAGAAGATATGAAAAGGTATCGGCTGTAACGCATGCTCTCAAAACTTCAGTGTATGATGGACGCTAGAAGTGGAGTTGGGTCATGAACGCTCAAGGTACAGTAATGGGTCACTGAAAGCCTAGAATATATTGATGTGCTAGTAGGATGGATCTTAAGCGGACTAGATATTGCCTGGTATGGTAGACTGTTCATTGAAGATGGAGGTTGGAGTGACAAGACAACAACATGAAGAGATTTTCGAGGTGAGTCGTTGATCCAGGGATAGATCTAAGGAGGCAGTTATGATAGTGGATATGCACTAATCAGGGATTAATATTAAGCCCGGTTTTAATGAAATTATTCATTCAACGGCTTGCCAGGTGTGGGCTGGGGAAATCGTGTGCCTTGTGGTAGCGGTTTCCAGAATAAGGACCAGGTCACGAATGGTGGCTATTGGTCTGTATTCTGGAAGTTGCTTGATTGAAAGAAGGGATGGGTCCCCATCTCAGAAGTAGCTATCATCCCAGTTGGGTACAAATCAGGTACAAACGGGTACCCGTTGGGCTCCAAGGTACCTTGTATCCTGGTCCGTGACCCATCCGTCATTGTGGCTAGAAAATGGGTTGAGGAGCCACAATCGCATGGTCAGTGCGCACCCGGCGGCAGCTGTCGAAAAAGAGGGGAGGCCCCCTGTCAACAACGAGTATTGGGGCAACCCTTTCCCTTCTAAGTTTTGGGCCGTGAACCTCCAAGCCGAATTACCCAGGCGCCCCTGCAGCCCGGCAGCTTCCCGGGCCTGATCTTCTCTCCCTCCAAAACCACAATTCAACACCCACTCCATCACCGCCAACACACCGCTCCTCTTCTCTTCCACTCCCTTTTGCAACCACCGCTCGCCCTCACCCTCACTCGTGTTCGATACACAGTAACCACCAAACGCCACCATGCGTGAGATCGTGAGTCCTCCCCCGTCCATCCCGTCCATCCCGTCTCTGTTTACTCCCTGGGCGCGTCGGAGGAGCCAGAACCCCTGATATCTGCCCCTCCACGCACACAAAATAGCAACGAGAGAGCTCGCAGCCGACACCAGCACTTTTAGCCAACACACCAGAAACCTTTTGGAACCAATGCTGACCGTGTCTTTTTTTCAATTCTAGGTTCACCTCCAGACCGGCCAATGCGTAAGTCTCTCCTCGACCGCCGACTCGAGCTCTGGGAATATTGCGGGGCTCACACGATTTCACAGGGTAACCAAATTGGTGCTGCCTTCTGGTGTGTACTTACGGCATGAACGACGACACCTCGGGCATCAATGTTGACTGGTGCATTTCAGGCAAACTATCTCTGGCGAGCACGGCCTCGACAGCAATGGAGTGTACGTATCGAGGGTCTACACTCCCCTAAGGATCCGAATTGGGACTGACCGCCTTGGAACAGCTATAACGGAACCTCCGAGCTCCAGCTCGAGCGCATGAGCGTCTACTTCAACGAGGTATGTAACTCCCCAATTGGCTGTGTCTGATCTGGCCGGGCATAGCTGACACAATTTCAATGGCAGGCTTCCGGCAACAAGTATGTTCCTCGCGCTGTCCTCGTCGATCTCGAGCCCGGTACCATGGACGCCGTCCGTGCCGGTCCCTTCGGTCAACTCTTCCGACCCGACAACTTCGTTTTCGGTCAATCCGGTGCCGGAAACAACTGGGCCAAGGGTCACTACACTGAGGGTGCTGAGCTTGTTGACCAGGTTCTGGACGTCGTTCGCCGGGAGGCTGAGGGCTGCGACTGCCTCCAGGGTTTCCAAATCACCCACTCGCTCGGTGGTGGTACCGGTGCCGGTATGGGTACATTGCTGATCTCTAAGATCCGTGAGGAGTTCCCCGACCGCATGATGGCCACCTTCTCCGTCGTTCCCTCCCCTAAGGTCTCCGACACCGTCGTCGAGCCCTACAACGCTACCCTCTCGGTCCACCAGCTGGTCGAGAACTCGGACGAGACTTTCTGCATTGACAACGAGGCTCTGTACGATATCTGCATGCGCACTCTCAAGCTGTCCAACCCTTCGTACGGCGACCTGAACCACCTGGTCTCTGCTGTCATGTCTGGTGTCACCACTTGCCTGCGATTCCCTGGCCAGCTCAACTCCGACCTGCGCAAGCTGGCCGTGAACATGGTTCCCTTCCCTCGTCTCCACTTCTTCATGGTTGGCTTTGCTCCTCTGACCAGCCGAGGTGCTCACTCTTTCCGTGCTGTCACTGTTCCCGAGTTGACCCAGCAGATGTTCGACCCCAAGAACATGATGGCTGCCTCGGACTTCCGCAACGGTCGCTACCTCACATGCTCTGCCATCTTGTAAGACGCTCCGACCCTTTGGTGGTTATGTCAAAGCTAACGTTTTCTCCAGCCGTGGTAAGGTCTCCATGAAGGAGGTCGAGGACCAGATGCGCAACGTTCAGAACAAGAACTCTTCCTACTTCGTCGAGTGGATTCCGAACAACGTTCAGACCGCTCTTTGCTCGATCCCCCCTCGCGGCCTGAAGATGTCCTCTACCTTCGTTGGCAACTCGACTGCCATCCAGGAGCTCTTCAAGCGCGTTGGTGAGCAGTTCACTGCCATGTTCCGACGAAAGGCCTTCTTGCATTGGTACACTGGTGAGGGTATGGACGAGATGGAGTTCACCGAAGCCGAGTCCAACATGAACGACCTGGTCTCTGAATACCAGCAATACCAGGACGCTGGTGTTGACGAGGAAGAGGAGGGAGAATACGAGGAGGAGCTTCCCATGGAGGAGGAGTAAATGCTGGCGCCTGATACCCAATACCCCCCACTTGGAAGAACGACACCCTTCAGTTTGTTGGTGTTACGGTGGATGGATCTTCGGAATGTCATACCTCAGGCCTTTTGCCCTACCCGTACAATTCTCGGCTACCTTTCAACACCCCGGCCTTCAAGGACTGCTGTCTACTGGACACGGCTCATCGTGGTCAACTAAACGGGCTGGGGGTCTGTTAAATATACCTCTTCGGTGTCTGGTCTGGAGAAAAGGGAGATACATTATTGATTGCCTAATAGTGACAAGAAAAATGAATTGACTTTCTTGTACAAACATCGATTCCTTGTGCCCTGCAGTATGAGTGTGATGCACCCGCTTCTGTCCATTGCACTGCTCCACATCTTTGAGTATTTCGTGGCTTCCATGCGGGAACTCTATCACAATGTGATCTCTCCGCCGCGCGGCGCTGCAAGCAATCCCCGGTTACTGTACGCGTCCCGCACGGGATGTCAATCTCGAGGGGCTAATTGGCCAGTTTTTAGAGGTGGTAACCCAAGATAGTAGATGGTCAGGTGTACCACCACTACCAGGACACCGCAACCTCTTCACCCGCTCAGATGCATATTGATACGCCACGTGTCATCACACTCTTCTGGGTGGAGGTAGATGGACTGATGACAAGGAGCAGCGGTAGTCGAGTCGTGTCTTCTACATGGCGGTTGGCAGGTAACAAATAGGCCAGCAGATACCGATGATCAGAGGGGATTGAAGGCCTCGGGAGCTGGGTGATGGGTGATGGGTAGATGCGTTCTCGACGACATCCTGAGAGAAAATGCGGTGGGGTGGTCATAGGCGGGAAATACGGCATGTTGATACACTGACCCTCCAAAAGTCTCCGAGCATCCACCACGCTAGTTTCAAAACGCGTCTACGCGCTCGCGACCCCCTTCCTTCTTCACCTTTTATTTACTCAACACCAAAACGATGGATTTACAAAAGGTTGGTACAATTCTGACCGCAAATCGCGGGCCAAACCAGGAATTTATTTCTGAAGCTCGTGCAGCTATTGTGGCTGCCAGGGCGGCAGGCGCAAGGCGCGACGATGTCGCAAGCGCGTTCCATCTGGATCGGCCTCAAACCGTGACCGACATTATCAACACTGCTAGAGAGCATAACACCACAGTCTCTTGACCTCGAGAGAGAGCCATAAGGACTCTAAATAAGCGCGAAAAAGCTCAGTTAATTAAAACGGCACAAAAGTACCCCAAGGCTACCCACAAAGAGCTCAAGAAAGAGAGCAGGGTCCTCAGCTCTCATACCACTATCAAGCACGTTCTTCGCACTCATGGGCTTCGCAAGTGGAAGGCGGCGAAGCGGATCGAGCTTACGGAAGATGATGCACGAGAGAGGTTCGCTTTTTACAATAAATACGACTCCCCGGAGGCTCTGAAGGAACTGATGCGAACGCTCTTCTCAGACGAAGTCACGGTCCAGAATTCATCCGATAATCCGGGCGATTGGGTCATCCGCCTCTCTTCTGAACGTTACAGGCAGGATCTCGTGAACCCTCGGAGCCATGGGAGACCCTGTATCTCCATTATGTGTTGGGCCTTGATCTGGTTACGCAGCGGAGAAGGTGGCCTAGGCAAAATCATCTTCTGCGAGCCCGATGAGGATGCTCCTCGCGGAGGAGTATCTTCAGCTTCATATCAAGACGTCCTTAAGGAAGGGCTCCTTCCGTTCTATGAGGCTGGGGAACCTTTTATGCAAGATAACGCTCGTATCCATCGATTTGGAGGCACTCCAGAGTGGCTAGAGGAACACGGCATCTGGACGATCGACTGGCCTGCTCACAGCCCTGATTTAAACCCGATCGAGCACGTTTGGGCACTTCTAAAGAAGCAGATACGGAGAATCGAGCCTGGTTTCACTGATTTGAAGGCTAATATTGCCCACGAGGCATATGCCAGACAGTTAATCGAAAGGGCGTGGTCAGAGATCGATCCTGAGGATGTACGCGTTCTTGTCGAATCTCTCGGCAACCGAATCGCCGCAGTGAAAAGAGCAGGTGGTTGGTACACACACTATTGAATGGCTTATACAATGCAGTTTTTTTCATATTATTACAGTGAGAGATGGGTGCGTGGTGAATGCTGAAAGTTGGAGGGTGTAGGCGTGTAGGGCTGCTCGAAAAGTGGGCTCGGAGACTTCTGGTCGGGGAGCGTACCTAGGAGAGCAAGGTAACGATGGAGGCCGTCAGGACCTGAGGGGAAAGGGCCTCGTGGACTCGAGAGTGTGACGTATTTCTTTTGAGTTCAGAGATCAGGATAGGCATGAATTTTTGTTCTCCAGATGGTAATTAGACAAGACTGTGAAATTTGGTATAGTTAATTGCATTGAATCCGATCATCATATCCTCATATTACTCTACCAACCGACGCCCACGAGGTAATCACGACAAATCGAACAAGCAGGTACATACTCCGATCTCTCACCAAGCCAAGTCATATACAAAACCCGCCCTACCACTCTTACCACCCCCCTACCAATCCGGCGCACTCCCACACCCGCCCCCAGCCAAAACCTCCACCGGCCTCCGCATCGGCAAGTCCACCATAGGCTTCACACCCGGCTTCTTCGCCCGGCGGCCCTTAAACCCAATCTTGCGATCGAGCTCGTCGAACTGTCTGTCTGTGTTGTCTTCGCTCTTGACCTTCCACCTTGCGGTGCCGAGCGCGGCGTCGAGCTCGTCGACGGGCGGCAGCCTGAGATAAACCAGCCCGTCAGCGCGCTCCTCGGCCGCGAACGTGGCGATGGACAGGGCGTCGTCGTTGCGGCATGCGCCGTCGGCTAGGTCGAAGTTGCGCTTGTGGAACGGACACGAGACCCAGGGCGCCTTAGCGTCGCCGCAGGGTTCCTTCGGGTTCGTGGCGGGCTCGGCGGAGGAGGGCACGTCGGTGCCGATGTAGCCGTCCGAGAGCGCAAAGGTGCGCTTGTGCGGACACATCTGCTGCGTGGCGTAGTACTTGCCGCGGACGCGCCACAGCGCGAGCTGCGTGTCGCCGCGCTTGATGCTCGCGCTGACGCCGTTGGGTGTGCTGTCGGCGTCGGCGAAGTAGCTGGCCTCCATGACGGGCTGCCAGGTCGTGCTGGTCCAGCGGTCCCTGAGGCCCTTGAAGTCCTCGGCTGCGGAATCCTTGGGCCAGAACGCGGGCCGCGTCTGCCCGCGGTCTTCTTCCGGCTCCACCGTCTCCACCGTGTCGGCCGTGTTGGCGAACTGCTTGAACTTGGCTGCGATGTCGGGGTTCTTGATCGCCTCGGCCCACTCGTCGAAGAAGGAGTCGACGAGCTCTTGCATCTGGGCTTCGAGCGAGGCGCAGATGCCCAGCTTGTCCTCCAGGATCACTTCCTGCAGGTATTTCAGTCCGCCTGGTAGGTTCTCGATCCATCGTGCTGTGCGTTGCAGCTTGTCGGCTGTGCGGATGTAGAACATGAGATAGCGGTCGAGGATGGGGATGACCTCAGACGGTGGAACGTCTTTGGCGAGGAGCTCCGAGTGTTTCGGCTTGGCACCGCCGTTACCTGCGACGAAGACATTGAAGCCCTTCTCTGTAGCGATAAGTCCAAAGCTGTGATGCTGTCAGTACCGTTCTCTGGTTATGATTCTAGAAAGGATGAGACGTACTCCTTGTTCTGAGCTTCAGCACACTCGCGCACACAGCCACTGACACCACCCTTGATCTTGTGCGGGCTCCGAATGCTCTTATACCGCTCTTCAATACGCACAGCCATGCCGACACTGTCCCCAACGCCGTAGCGGCACCACGTGGTCCCGACACAGCTCTTGACGGTACGTAACGACTTGGCGTATGCATGTCCACTCTCCATGCCGCCCTCGACCAGTCTTCTCCAGATATCGAGCAAGTCTTGCTTCTTGGCTCCGAACATGTCGATGCGCTGACCACCTGTGATCTTCGTGTATAAATTGTACTTCTTCGCAACTTCGCCAATGACGACCAACTTGTCCGGTGTGATCTCACCAGCAGAGACGCGGGGTATGACGGAGAATGTGCCATTCCGTTGTATGTTGCCCAAGAACTTATCGTTGGTCTCCTGGAGGCCGTGGGTGGATTTGGTCATGACGTGCTTGTTCCATAACGACGCGAAGATGCTGGCCACATTGGGCTTGCAGGCTTCACAGCCTTCAGACTCTTTATCGTTGCCGGCTTCTCTCATGAGGTCTGTCATGGTCCTCAGATTCTTCACCATGGCGATGTTGTACAGGTCGGCTCGAGAGTAGTTGAAGTGGGCGCATAAGTAGTTGGTGACTTCGGCGCCCATATCGGTCATCGTCTTGGTGAAGATGCTGGTCACGAGCGGCATGCAGCCACCACAGCCAGTGCCGGCCTTGGTGCACGCCTTGACATCGCCGACGGTCTTGCAAGTGCCATCTTTGACCGTGTTGACAACGTCGCCCTTGCTGACGTTGTGGCAAGAACAGATCTGGACATCATCGTTGAGGTCATCTGCTTCGTCACCGCCGTCTTTCTTTGCGCCGAGGATGAGTTGTGCTGGAGGGATATCAAGCTCTTTCTGATTCCTGACCATGGGTACCAGCTTAATGTAATCGCTCGTGTCACCAATCATCATACCGCCAAGTAGATACTTGCCATCGGTGGTGAAGAGGTATTTCTTGTACACTTGCGCGAAGGGGTCCTTATATGTCAACGCTTTGACTGGAGGCGGTGGAAGGCCGTTAACGACGGTTTTGACAACACTCTGATCTTCTCTCTTCTTCCGCGCCGCCTTGGCCGGTAACGAGCTGGGTCCGTCTCTGTCGGCAAAGAAGTCTCCGAAACTGGCCACGTCGACGCCTAACAGCTTTAGCTTCGTGCTGAGATCCGGTCGCTTGAATGCTCTCGGCTGATGGAGCTTGGCTTGAGTGAGGTTGAAGGACAGGACATCGGCCATTTCGATGCCGGGAGCGATAAGACCGAACGTCTGGTTTTCCCAGCTCGCACACTCTCCAATGGCGTAGGTATCGGGGATGTTCGTGCTGAGGTCGTTGTTCACCAGGATACCGCCGCCTCGATCCGCACAGTCGATGCCGGCGTTTCTCGCCAAGCTATCTCGTGGCCGGACACCAATGGCGAAGCAGATGGTGGAACAATCCATCTCCTCGCCATCCTCGAAGACAACACCTGTCACGTTGTTGCCCTCGTCTGCTTTTATCTTGCCAACTCTCTTGCTGAGCAGAATGTCGACTCCTAGGTCGGTGACCTTTTCAACGACGAGGCCGCCAGCATCGGCATCGAGCTGCCGGCTCAGTACCCATCGGTTTCTTTCGATCAACTTGATTTTGTCATAACACTCCAGGTCCATCATCGCATTCGCGGCTTCAAGACCAAGTAAGCCACCGCCGACGACGGCGCCGACGGTGCCCTTGTGGGCTTCTCCGAAGGTGATGAGCTTCTGCAAGTCGTCGATTGTGCGGTAGACAAACACCCCATTCGCATCATAGCCGGGGGTATGCCGTGGAAGAACAGCATCGGACCCGGTTGCCAGGACGAGGATGTCGTATGAGACAACATCACCGTTGCCGCAGCTAACGGTCTTGTTCGCAGAGTCGATGCTTGTGACTAAGGTGTTGAGGTGGTAGCCTAGTTGGCTTTCCGGAGCATGTAATGCGTACTGTGTTTCGCTATTAACGTTTATGGAGAACCTGAATCCCCGAACGAACTTACCCATTCTTTAGGGTTGAGATAGAGGTTCTCGACTTTTCGGTGGTTGAAGAAGCTCGTCAGTCCCACGCGGTTGTATGCAAGGTGGGGCTCATCGCCAATAACCACGATATCATATTCGCGGGCTCTGGCGTCCAGCTTCAACAATTTCTCGCTGGGTGGCAATTAGAGACTGGGAAAAACTTGATTGCTTGCTGGAAATCGTAGTTGGCTTACATGAAGGCAATGCCGACCATCCCCAGGCCGACAACGACGACCTTTTTTCTCGTGCCGACAGCCATGGTATGGAGAGTCACATAAACGAGTCAGTTACGTAAGAAAGCCGTGCCGGCGACGTGAAACTGTGCTGCGTTCGACTGCGCAAAGCGGTTTGAAGGATGACGAAGATCGCCAGCAGGAGAGGAGAGCGAAGCGACACAGAGAGAGAAAAGAAGCAGACAGAACGAAAAGCAGAAATCAGCGCTCAGGGAAGCAAAGCAATCGACATCGACGACACTTGTTTAATGTTGACAATGGTTTGCCTTGTAATACCATCGACGTCTCTGGAGATACGCATCTCCGGCATGGGAAGCAAGCTCTGGAGGTGCTACCGTATCTGCCAATTGATACGCGAGGGAATGGCCGACTACAGCTGCGAATGGGAGGCTGTCATTGGACTGACAACGTGGAGATGGTTCGGAAACAGATACCGGGCGACCTCATTGGCGGCGCTTGGCCTTGGGCCCCATTGACCTTGGGGTGTGATACTGCATCTCCGATGTTGTGCTAGTACCTGTTCTGATATCTTGCAGCATTGGAATTGGCAGATGTTGTTTGGTGTCTTGATTCGAAGTTGTAGATATTGGGTCCTCGCGGGGTCGATCTTGATAAGGGGTTCTCGATGGTGATTTCGGCCAATCAGCGTGGTTTTGTTCCGCGACGGAGATCGTGCTAGCCTGGGCCGCGGAGATGTATTCCATCCCTTGTTTACGGCATATAACCGCCATATGCAATAGTCCCATTCGACACTGCATTCGCGATGTACTCGTCCGACAGACCTCAGGATAGGAGCAATAATTGTAGGCGTTTCTTACTGCACTCATGTCGAACGTCTGACATCGTGAGCCAACGCGGCTCCTTTCGAACGATTCTATTCCCGTCGGTTAGAGGTTGAGTAGCATTCTCGACTGGAATACCAACTCCCAGCGGGTTTTGAGGGTTGGAGAGGGGATGGAAGAGGCTGAGAATGGGAAAGCCTACTTATTAACAACCCGCGATGAGCTGTTGGGCACTCCCACGTCAAACAGAGGTATAGACTACCTCAGGTATGTCCGATGTGGTAGAAGCAGTCAAAGCCCTTCACTGCGAGCTGAAGTCCCGGCAGGCACGCGGGCAGAGCAGTGTCGAAGATCGACGTCAAAACCCGGTCTCCCAATGAGATTTGCTGGATAAGAGGTCATCTCGAGACGTGTGATTGGTCATGTTGGAATTAAAAGGCTGTAGATCCATCAATCAAGATTGGCACAGACACGTGTTTGTATCGAAGTCGTGCCGGCAGCTTGGTAACGATGCTTTTGGGAGATTGGACGGGATTCCTGAATCTATCGTGTGCCGCGTCCCGCAGCAGGGTGGTTTGTCCTCGCCTCAGCCGCTCTGCGTCAGGTCGGAGGGTTCTGTCCTTTGCACGTGGCCTATGGAGTTGCCTTCCTCTGTACAACGAGGCGTTTAGGCCATCCAAAAGACCCGAGATGGTGGTGGAACGTGGAAGCGAGGCTGTCCTGACAGGCTGAGGGCTGGTCTGTGTTCCCTTCAATTTCCAGCCGTGTGTGATCTGCGCCGAGTTCCAGGCCCCCCGCCGGCCCCTGGTGGCTCATGACAGAAGAGGAAATCTTCTAGAAGTGATGCGACGCGGCCAAGCCCGTCCAGCAGGGAAGGGTGTTCTTCGCTACGGCGCCAATGTGCGGGAGAGAAGTCTTCTGGAAGCATGTGTTATCGTCGTAATGAGATGGGGCTAACACCAAATGAATGCCAAGTACTTCCTACAGATGCGCATTGCGTAGGGCTGGTGGCTGGATCGCATTCCTGCGGGTGTGCTTTGTGGGTGAGCCTCGAAAGCGTCGTCCAACAAGTCCCTGCGTTCCCCAATCACCCAATGTACGGCCACTAGGCCCAATATCCAGATACCCTATTGCCTACACTTGCCTTTTCGGGGCAACAGTCGTTTGCCCCTTTACCATGGTTTTGTGGCGGCATGTAACAGATCATTGCTGCTCTTGTACCTACCGTAGTTGGTGTTGTGGAAAGAAACGGAGCATGCCGTTCTGCAATGCTTACTACTAACTAGCTCGAAATAGTGAAATTGGCGAGAGGCGAAACCAACGACCAATGTGTGGAAACCTGGGGAAGCAAGGATGTCGCTTCGCTGTCACCGTCAACTGTCCAGAGATGGTGGAAACGACGACCAGTTGGAGTTTGAGCGATGGATACGCTGTGATGCTCGTGGAGGCGGTGTATGCCAGCACGGAGACGCAGATGCAGACGTAGACGCAGAATGGTGTCTACGGTGTCTCGGCTGAGCCGGTCCAGAGATAGCTCAGAGTTTGGTTGGTGTCTATTGGTGCAGCCCCTGAGCAACAAAGCCATGTTGTTCGAGCTGATTGACAGGCGGTTTGCGGCGTAACGGCTAATCAAGGCTGACGGAACAGTATCATGTAATAAGGGTATTTTTAGTATTTGGACGACGCAAAATGACGTTTCCCATCTCTTGGCCAGGGCGATCCGGCACGGCCGAGGGCATTATTGAAATGGTGCGGAAATCAGGTCCTGATACTCGATAGTGGCGACCCAGCCGTTAAATCTTCTGAGCCGGGGCATTCGCTAATCAAGACTGCCACGACTCGACTCATGATCAGGGCTTGACCGCGGCTTCCTATTTGCCCAAGACCCTACCAGCCACGCCAGCCTACTTGGCCGGCCGGCCCAGGGGTGCGACAAGTCTGGTTGGAGTTGCCGATTGGGCGGTCCAGGCCACGTTCCAATACCGGCATCCGTGCGTTTGTTCACCGGGGCCTGGGGATGACTGATCAGTGATCAGTCGGGTACGGAGTATTGGCGTGAGGCACGGCTGCAGCGTGGAATGGCGAAGTCTCGTCCTCCCGAGAAAGGCAGGGTCTGCCTAGGGAGATGGAGGCTAGCCGCGTGGAAGCTTGTCACCCATTTCACCGGATTCCGGAAGCGAACGGTGGTTCAGTATGGTGTTTTTGATGAAGTCAAGAACTGGAAGGGGGGATACGAACACCCATGCAGGTTTTACCTGTGACACGGGCTGTCCTTCCAGTTGCCAACCTTAATAAGTTACGTTTCAAAAGCTGCAGCCTGCAGCCCTTTTGACAGTATGTACATTGGGCAGGTGCCTTTCACACTTTTCGATATAAGGTAACAATGACATACATAGTCCGGTACCACTGCATGGGAGGTAGGTAGCTGGATAGACATGGCACGACTGATTGCGCCCAAGTCGCCAAAAAGGTCTTCCATCACGAGCCGTGTAAGTCAGAATGACAGGATCAGCTGTGCGACGTGTATCTGATATTGCCCTTCGTACCTTGGTTTAATACTGAGATGGGGGACCCCTATGGAGAAGTCCTACGTAATAATTCGAGGGGCCGATCTGCTTACCAGAACTAGTAGTAGATCCACTGCTCTCATCTATCTTGCAACTTGCAAGGCGGCCCTCGTAGATAAGAGGCATCGCGGCCCGTCAATTCGTACTCTCTATTGTGTGTCTAATAGCCCCTGAAAGGCTTGAAAAAGCTGAGAGCAGGCCAATGAACAGCGACGAGTTATGGTGAATAAAAAGGGGTGACTAACTGCAAAAGGAGCTAAGTATCATTGGACGGCGGTAGCATCTCGACCTCGTGGCGTGGGCTGCGGGCTGCGTGGCAGGAGGCCGGGCAGCCACGAGGTGTGCTACCTAACGTTACCTACCTTAACCTACAGATGCCCAGGATGGTGGTACCTTGCCACGCTTGCCCAATGTTCTCCAGGACGGTCAATCAAGAGACCAATCTGCGCTGTGTTGCTGCCCATCTGGTCTGTTTTTTCTTTCTTGGTCCGTTGCTCGACAGCGGTCAAATCGCACAGTCCGACAGTCTGATACAGGGCTCTCATCGAGAGTGAGGAGCTGATGATGAGATTCGAGAAGGAGAGAATTGAAGAAAGTCACTCGACTCCGCGTTGCCGATCCTCTATCAGCCAGACCCAGATGGAACCAGAAGGACCCACCACCACATCCCAGTTCCGAACTAGCCTCTAACCTAAGGTAGCTACCTCACGGTGCCAACCGACCTCTTGAGCATACTGTACAGTCTGGGTCGGCCAATGCACACCTTACCGCTCGGTTCCATCCCCCGCAGCTCATATCAATATCAGCAGCATCAGCCAAGCCCGTGAACGAGGCTTTTCTATACTGTGCTGGGTGTCTGTGTCTCCACGTCCAAACCTCGACTCTTCAATGCTCTGAGTCCTCGTGCCTCACCTCGAGCCCCGTTTCTGTCAATGTTTCGCTTTCCCCAGTAGTGAGCAACACACGCCAGCGCCAGACGAGATAAGCGCAAGCCCGAATTGGTGAATTGCCAGAGTGCCAAGTGGGTATCAAAGGGGACGACTCGACTCCGTCTCCTCTTCTGGCCTCGCCTGTCACCTGCGATCAACCCTTCCTCCGGTCCAACTGCACCTCCTACTGCACCTGCATCGCCATCGCCAGTCCATGTCCGGCATCTGTCGTCACTGCGCTGTCCCGAAACCTCCATCCAGACTCTCCCGTCCGAGGACGAACGACAGGTAGCAATGGGCAACAGCCAGGGCAAGCCTACTAACTTCAACGACGAAGGTACGTTTCCGACTCGACCATTTCCCTGTACAGCACTCCAACACTCCAGCACTCCAGCACCCCTGAGCATCTCCAACAACCTCAAATCTCGCCGACGCCGGTGGCTAACCTTCCTCTTCGACTACGTCTAGTGAACCTCAATCACTTCCGCTTATTACGGGTCGTCGGTCGAGGTGCCTTTGGCAAAGTTCGAATCGTAGAGAGGAAAGACACAGGCCTGTCCTTCGCCCTCAAATACATCCGCAAAGATGAAGGTTCGTTGCATCCTGCCTCCTGCCTCCTTCTCCAATCGATATCAGCCATCAATTGCAGCTGTATACTGATCTGGCGACCGGTTGCGTAGTCGTGCGGTCTGAAAGCGTTCGGAATATCATACGGGAACGACGCATGCTCGAGCATGTGAACCACCCCTTCATCTGCAACTTGCGATATAGTTTCCAAGATATCGAGTACATGTATGCCGCCCCGAACCCACTGCTCCCTTTGACGAGGCGGCTGGTCTAATATGCGCAACTCCACTAGGTACTTGGTTGTCGACCTGATGAGCGGAGGCGACCTGCGGTTTCACATATCGAGAAAGACCTTTACCGAAGACGCTGTGCGCTTTTGGATTTCCGAATTGGGCTGTGCCCTGAGATACATCCACGGTCAAGGCATCATACATCGGGACGTAAAGCCGGACAATGTCCTGTTGGATGCTGATGGCCACGTCCACTTGACAGATTTCGTGAGTTGCAGTCTCCGCGCCGCCCATACGCCATTGCAGGGCTAACTCGTGCCGCCCAGAATGTCGCGTCGGATGTCATACCGGGCAAGGTCCTGACGAGCAAGTCCGGGACACTGGCCTATCTTGCCCCCGAAGTCTATGCTGGCAAGGGGTACGACGTGAAGGCCGATTGGTGGTCACTAGGAGTGCTATTCTACGAATGCATATATAACAAGGTAAGCCGCCGCATCGATCCAGGCTGCAGAGACAACATGCTAAACTTGGGACCAGCGACCGTTCGAGGGCAATTCGGAATCGACACTTACGAACGTTATCCTCGCCGCACGCCCGAAGTACCCCGTCACACAACCGCCTGTCTCATCCCCGTGCCGGTTCGCGATAGAGCATGCCTTGAATCCGAATCCTAATCAGAGGCTGGGATGTACTTGGGAGAGCTTCATCCACGACCCGTTCTTCGAACCTCTGAATTTTGACGATTTAGAGAAGAAGCAGATTGAACCTGTGTTTGTGCCCTCTTCCGAAAAGACCAACTTTGATGCTACATACGATCTCGAGGAGCTTTTGCTGGAAGAGGCACCGCTGGAGGCCCGAGCTCGAAGACAGAAGCCGAGAGAGAGGTTAAAGGACGATGCGACCGACAAGGAGATTCGGGAGGAAGAGCTTTACCGTAGCATCGAGCGAGACTTTCAGCCATTTAACTACACCGCGGCTACCTACGAGAAGTCAGTGACGTTCCTGAAAGACTGTCCCAGATTGCTAACATGTGTTTATCAGGTTAATTGCATTGCAGAAAACCGAAAACGGTGACGAAGATTCACTGGTTGGTCAAGTAAGCAACGAACCTCAGGCCATAACCACGAACGAAGTAAGCATGGCTCCAACGACGAACGGGTCCACGCAACGTCCGCAGGCGGTGCATGGGACGTCTACAGACGGGGTGTATCCGCAAAGTGGAAGCCAGGGAAAAAAGAACGGCCCGCGGCAGGTTCAAAGGCTTGCATCGTATTACCAATCAGACACGCGGAACCCGACATCATCGGGTATGCAGGTCAAGTCACCGACTGGTGGCATGTCTGTAACACTGGACGACACAAGCAGCTGGTCCGATTTGGCTCGGCGAGATGCCACGTTGCCGGCCGACGCCAATACGGTGAACGACGACAAAGCGGGTGGTTCCAGTGGCAGCAGCGTCTTTGGCCTTTTCGGGCGGAAGAGGAGAGGCCACAGCCCAAAACCGAAAGAGAGAGGAGTCTTGGGGAAAGAAGGGGCACGACAAGTCATTAGTTGAGTGGCTGCGTAATTCCTGAGTGGGTGTTACTTGGCACAGGGGGAGTTTTGGTGTTGCCTTGGAGCTGATTCAAAACAATTTCAAGGGCTCACATGGTCGATATACTCAGACTTCGCCATAGACGCAGGAATCATATGACAAGCTGTCAGCCAGAAAGGTACGATCTCTCATACATGCGCTTCCCTTGGCCGCTCCGAATAGCTTTGGCACAGACGAGTCCAGCTTTCCGCCCAGGACGGCTCTGCCTGTGAGCAAGGGACCAGAATTCCAGCGTGGGCGCTAGCAATACAAACGCGTGGTCGCTATCTCCTTTGCAAGAAGCAAGGCAGCACAACTATCTGGTCTCGAAATCAGACCATATGCCGTTGGAGCGCATGGGACGTGGGGTGCTTGGAAGCCCTCTCCATAGGGATTGAAGTGTGAAGCGATGGAACAGGCTCAAGAGGACGGGCCCCTTTAAGTTCTGGTTGCTGTCAGCCATAATCACAGGCTCGGGTATTCAGTTCGGATGGACACCGGGTTGAGAGAACGGTGGCGTCGGTGAATCGCACAGTGATGATGGCGATGCAGCAAGCGCCGGGCCCCTACGATTTCCATCGCATGGTGATAGGCATATGCCATACGGGCATCGGCTATGCTGGGACTGGTCGGGGGAAAGACACGGGACACCACAGTCGATATAGGAAGCGCTCCGCCACGCGGCTGGTTGGTGCTTTTTAGAGAGCTTGAATTCAAATGTTTCAAAGCAGCAGCAGCAGCCGTCCTGTTTGATTGGGAGTTCTTGTAAAGACCGTATCTACTTGAGGATTGTTTCTGATTGGCAGCGTTGCTCTGTGATGATTCTGGACATGGCTCGATGCCGGCACCTCCCGTGTAACTTCCTACGTGCTGCTCAGGAACCTGAGTTCACCCTTGGAGATTGGAGTTCATCTTTGAGGTACTGTACAATCACACGATAAGTCACTTACGAGCAGTATAGAGTGCACAGAGCTTGACTCCCATCACGGCTGGGCTGCTACCGTCCCATCTCAAGATCGCTATCTGCGCAAAGGTACTACTGCCTTACCGGTTAAGGCTTTACTCTCCCGTTTCCTATGGGAACCATTTCTGCAGTTTGATGGGACTTACGGGAATATCTCTCGTCATTATTCGTCTTAGTACGTTCAATTATGTTCGCACCTGGCACACATGCCTCAAAAGGAAGGAAGTGACTACCGTATACTGCATACCCACCTGCAGGTAAGGTAGTTGCCACACATCGACGCAGTACAGATACTAGGTTGAAACACGGACCTTTATCCCGCTTTGCTTCCAGCGTCACCTCAAATCACCAACATTGAAACCCCCCACTGTGAAAACGCGGAACGGTTGCTTTCACGTCTACGCGCCGCTTTTTCATCGTCCGTCACTTGTCGTTTTCGTCCACGCGATGGGAGCTCACTGGCTACCTACCGTATGCATGGCTGTCAGCTGACCTGCAGCACTGCAGCACTGCCGCATGACGGTCTCTTCCTTCACGTCTGTCCTTCGTGCCCCGCAGCCCGCCAATACACCGACTATGTGCCTCCGCCTCGGGTCTACAGACCTACGACGTCTAGCCCGACGATCCCTTGACCTTCTGCTTGGTCATCGAGTTCGACTTGCAGTACACCCTCCCAAGCGGTTGAAGTAATCCGCATGGTCACCGGAAGACCGTTATGAACAGTCATCCCATCGCTGCTCATTCCGCCGCAAGTGATCATGTCAACCTTATGCTTCGCACCCGGCCGTGCCTGGTATCGCAGAACCAAGGCCGCAAAATATGAGTACAGGCCGCTGGAACGGCCGACCGATGTCCGCCTCGTCACTATCCTACCAGGCAATTTTGGCGACTCTATTCGGATTGAGATCGCGCACGCACCCCTCGATGCTGCCGCTCGCGAAGAACCGAAGCGTCTGTCAATAAAGGAGATACAAGAGACTCTGCCAAAGAAGTGGGACGCCTATGAGGCCCTTGAGGGGCGTGTTCTTTTCGAAGATGGCAATTCATGCACTACCTGGGATCATCTAGATCCAGATCTCAGCTGCGATGCCTACGATCCCGTGACTACTGACAACCATGGAGACTCTGTTCCTGCTTATGAGGCCCTGTCATACACATGGGGTTCTCCAGAGAAGATGGACACAGCCATGGTGGAGAACATAGCGAAGCGACGCGACTCCTTCTCTGGACCACTCGGTATCGCTACAGGTGTCTCTCGAGCACCAAGTCTAAACATCACCCGCAATCTTTCAGAAGCCTTGAGGCACCTGCGGAAGCCCGATCAGCGTCGAACATTGTGGATCGATGCCATTTCCATTAACCAGAATGATTTCCAAGAGCGAAGCGACCAGGTAGCACGCATGGGCCTGGTGTACTCTCTCGCGAGCAGAGTCGTAGCTTGGCTTGGGCCGAGCTTTCGAGACACCCGACTCGCCTTCTCAGTACTAGACACCATTGGTAGGCAGGCAGAGGTAACGCGAGATGGCTGGATTTTGCCCTCCCCTGGCTGTGATCATCCGGATTGGAACAGGCAAGATCTGATTTTGCCTTACGGTGCGGATGCTTGGGATGCATGCGATCGACTCTTTTCGTGCGGGTGGTTTAGCAGATTGTGGATTGTGCAGGAAATACATCTAGGGAGCGTAAAATCTGTGGTTAAGTGTGGGAGCGAGGAAATACTGTGGTATTTATTCCGCCGCGCGATTCTGTGCATCTATGTCAAAGACGAATGCGCTTCTGCGAAGCTGCAGAATCGCCTTGAGACAATGGTTACCTTGTGTGGGTACGTGCATGGGTTAGGCATTCATGAGATGTTGTTTGATTTCCACACCCGCGCGTGTGCCGATGATAGGGACAAGGTCTATGGTCTCATGAACCTGGCTCACCCAGCCGTCAGCAAGCGAATACGCGTTGACTATTCGCGGTCACCTCTGGAGGCGTTTCAGCAAATCATCCTAGCAGCTCTGGAGCAGGAGAAGCGACTTGCACAGCTCCCTTTGAGTGGGCTGCGACATTCAGCACCGCGATGGCCAAGCTGGGTTTCCGACTGGTCGCAAACGGTGCCTCTCACTGTCCCTACTAATCTTGGCTTCTATGCCAGCGGAGTCTCCGCTGCTCGGGCTAGGCATATCCCACCGGCGAAGCTGGAGGTCACTGGGCGATACTTCGTGACAATGTCATCGGTGATTGGTCGTGTGAGCGGAGGCCTGTCGGACATCGTCCGGCTGTTGAAAGATATGGGAGTTGAACGGCTGAAATGTTCGCGCTATCTCACGGGCGAGACGCAGTGGAACGCATACCTGCAAACACTTACCTTGAACCGCACGGATAACAGACTTGCGCATCAGGAATATCCGACATTGCACGCTCTGAGTGAGGAAGTGACCCGGATGGCTTATGCTCCCGAGTCCAAGCTAGAGACGACGCTGCCGGGTTATTATGTAGACCTGGTCGAGAACTGGTCGAAAGGGAGCCTCCTCTTCGCCACGTATAGTGGCCATATAGGCATCATCGACGGCGCGGGGCAGCCAGGTAAGCTCAAGAAGCTTGCGCGCGGTTTTGTGAGGCATAAAGTAACACAGGAACTATTCTAGGGGACGAAGTCTTCGTCGTGCTCGGATGCAATATACCCATGCGTCTCAGACCGTGTCGGACCGGCGAATACGCCGTCGTGGGAGACTGCTACGTACACGGCATTATGGATGGCGAGGCCTTATTGGGCGCTGTTTCGTCGCATTGGAGTTTTCGCGTCGTACAAGAGCCGGACGGGGAGATCAGGGCTTATTATCGGAATACCGACACTGGAGTTAAGACGACGGATGACCCGCGTCTGGCGGGTATTCCGTTGCCGCCGGAATGGGAGCCAATGAAGCGGGAGTGGACGCGTGCAGATCCTGTTGGTTGCAGGTGGTTCCGGAATACACAGACCGGAAAGATCGTTAACTCGGATCCGAGACTCTTCCCGGAGACGTTAATTGACCGAGGGGTTGAGCTCAGGACTATTACGCTTTTATAGTTATTTTTTATATGTTCCATAAATGTCCTGGGGTCAGGGCGACGGCGTTGATGGTGAGATATCAATCTAGGAGCTGGCGTCAGACCTGCACATAGAGAAATACTCACCGTCCCGACGAAGGAGTGATCAACGAAAACTCCGCCTATATCTCGTCAGCGGTCTACGGAGCCGTCTGAAACTGGGTTGGTAACCGTCCTTGAGTTGTGGTTAACCCGCATATGTTAAGACAACTCACCTTGGGATCATTTAAACGTCGCCCCTTTTCCACCAGGCCTCCTTAACACCGCCATGCTTCTGGACCTGAATGGCGGTCCATGCCATCTGGGACAAGGTTAAAGGATTGAATGGGCAGGTAACGCAGGTATCAAGCCTTAACCTTTTTAATTGGTTTATAGAGTTTGTGAGCCATGGCAGGAGTTTTCATTGCTGTGTGGCTTGAACATTGTTCATACAACTAAGCGTAAATGAGCTCGACGTTTCTCCGACAGACCCTCCTGGCACATAAGGGTTCGTATCGCCTTGCCCAGAGGCCCATTCTACAATTTCTCGTTGCAGAAATACCCCCCAAAAATACTCAGAACGCACAGAACGCTCAAAGCAACGAGACGATATCTACACAGGAGCCCAGTATACTCTGCCCAGTTCATCCCATCCACTCACATACACACCCTACTCCCACACACAAGCAAACGAAACCCAACCGCAAACATGGACGTGCTCAATTCCATCCTCACCCACCCCCACGGCACGGCGTTCATACTCCTGCAAGCCGTCCTCGCCGTCGCCCTCGTTACCAGCTGGGCGCGCTGCTCCCTGCGCGGCCTCAAGGCCATCATCATCTGCATCAACATCGCGCTCTTCGCGTACCTCGCGCACGCCATCAGCGCCGTCTACGCCGTCATGCCGCGGCCGGCCCCGCCGTTCGTCCTCTTCAGCCTGCGGCACGGCATGGAGGCGTACGTCAGCATCCACGCCCTGCGCCACGGCGGCCTCTGGGGTTTTGTTATACGCGCCGCGGTCCTCGCCGCGATCCACAAGGCGGCGCGCATTCTGTATGTTGGGCGCGGCTTGATGGAGCTCTGGTTCCCGTTCATTGCGGCGTTGGCGTTTGCGGCCTTAAGGTGCGCGCCGGGGAGTGCGGTTGCTGACTGCTGCGTCGTCTACCTTGTTTACCTGGCTGCAGGGCTGCCGCGGATTTCAAGAATGTGGACAGGTGGGTGTTGTAGGAGGGGGATCTCTAACCGGCGGTTGGCTATACGACGGCGCGTACTCGGATAGAGTCACGGTAGGGGGGTTCGTTGGGCTAGGTACTTTCATCTTGATAGGGTACAGCGTGAGGCACGATTTCAAGTTTTGCGTTCTTTGAAAGTCTCAAACGGCATGGTTAGGGGGAAGAGGGGGGAACTTGGGGCGGATAATGCCAGCTATGAAGCGATCATGTCTGCAATCATTAATGGGGGATGGGCGATCGACCAGGTTTCGAGCATGTCTGTCAGAACTTCCAGGGGTCGGTCAAACAGGTTATGGCAAACTGGCCTTCTGCGAGTCTGTTAGGATCTTGACATGCTCTTGCTGAACAGGCAGAGAGTCTTCAACGCATCAAGATCGGAGTGCTGAGATATTATACCAGACAACAAGTTGAAACGCCATGCAGAATCAGTAAATTATTATAACAGCGTTACTATCGCAGCGACATCAGTAATCAGAGCAGTGATTGCGGTGATGAGAATATACCAACGGAAATGGTGACCTGAACGTCTCAGAAGGGGCACGCCTGGGCACTACGCGTTGTCAATAACAGGCGCCGAAAGGCACTGTATTACAGTGAGCGGTCCTTGCGCCACACATGGCTGGACCCACACCTTCGATTCAAGCATCTCATCCATCAGCCTTACCTATGAAGCCAGCAACTTAGCTCCCGTTTCTTTGCGATCACCATTCTCCAACAGACGACATTCCACTCCCCTCGGGACTTCCACGACATCAAGTCGCCCCTACTGTAGATGGCCCACCGCCTCGACAGCGCCCCATGTCCTACAAACGAACCCGCGCAGACTTCGAAGCCGACCTCCAAGCCCAGCAATCGCCCTACGTCCTCTTCGGCACACCCCTGCCACCTCTCGACCCCGAGGTTCGCGATGACGGTTCCTACGTGCCCGTGTGGAAGCAGGAGGTGAGGGATGAGCGGGGACGGAAACGGCTACATGGCGCATTCACCGGAGGTTTCAGCGCCGGCTACTTCAACACCGTCGGATCCAAGGAAGGATGGACACCCTCGACCTTTGTGTCCTCCCGGACGAACCGCCACAAGCAGGATGACGCCAAGAACGAGAAGCAGCGCATTGAGGACTTCATGGATGAGGAAGACCTGGTGGACGCTGCTGAGGCCGAGAAATTACAAACAGCGCAGGGATTCGCTGGACTGGGCTCTACCGAGGACGATGGTTTGCGCCGGCGCGGACTCGCCGACCTCTTCCGCAGCCAGGGGGAGACCATGGGCGTGAAGCTTCTGAGGAGGATGGGCTGGAAGGACGGACAAGGGATTGGACCGAAAGTTCGTCGGAAAGCTCGACTCGACGTCGGCGGGACAGCGGCTGCGACCAAAGATGGAAGCGAGACGCACCTCTTCGCGCCCGAGAACGTCTCGTTGATTGCCTTTGTTCGGAAGCTGGATCGCAAGGGATTAGGATATGAAGGCGAGTCGCGGTTGGCATCGATAGGCCCCAGTGCCAAGACGGAAGCTGGTGAGAGCTCCGACGAGGAAACGAGGGATGAGCCTTTACGACGGCCAGGCGCACAGAAGAAAAAGAACAAATTCGCAAAGGGAGGGATTGGTATGGGCATACTGAACGACAACGGGTCCGACGATGAGGATCCTTACGAGATCGGTCCGAAGATATCTTACAACCGGATAATAGGTGGCGACAAGAAGAAGAAGAAAGCGAGCACGACGCCAGTCAATCCGGCTCTACGTTCGGCTCCGGTCTTCATATCGCGCAAGAACGCGCTCGCAAAGGCAGGCAAGAACTTGAAGAAGTGTCATGATGGTCGGCTGCCCCTGGATGGGTTCGTTTTTGGCACAGAGATCGACACTTTGACATCTGCGATCAACTTGACTGGCAAATATCCCCCACCGGAGATACCACCAGATTGGAAGTCTAGTAAACAGCGCAAGGCCGAGGCGGAAAACTCGAACTACGTATCGACAGCAGACGCAGCGAAAGCGTCGAGTCTTGATCCCAAGTCACGAGCTGCCCTCCTCGGCGAAGCCCAATTACCGGGGAAATCTGTCTTCGATTTCCTCTCACCAGAGGCTAGAGAACGGCTTGCCAGTGCTACGGGAAAGAGTAACCTCCCGCCAGCTATGAGCGAGATCCCGGCAGAGTATGCCTTGACCGACGCAGAGCGCCAACAAGAGCTGATCCGCCAGCTACCAGAGCTGGACAAGCACACAGCCATAGCAGCCATAACGCGAGGAGCGGGCGGCGCAGCCCCCTACGCCGACAACGAGGGTAAGCGCGGCCGTTATCGTGCCTACCTCGAATACGCCGCTGGCTTCAACAAAGCACTGCCCACGAAACCATCGAACCTAACAAACGAAGCCTGGGTACGCGAGCTGCACGAGTTCCATAGCTGCGCCCGGATCTTCAAGCCCATGACTGGCATGATGGCGTCACGGTTTACAACGTCGTCTTCATCTGCCAATAAGCTGGCGAACGGCTCGTCCGGCACAGCAGCGGACCAGGAGCTTCTGTCTAAACCGACACCCAATCCGAAGGACCCAGCTGAAGAGGCTGCCAAGTTGGGCATGTACGGTGCCATGACGCGATCGGTGGCCGACTTCTACCCTACGCGACTCCTATGCAAACGCTTCAATGTCCGCCCGCCGGCTCATGTCCAGCCAGATCCGGAGGCGGAGTCCAAGGGCCCGCCCAAGTCTACCTCTACACCGGCGCCGGCCCAGTACGCACCCTCTACAGGCTTCGCGGAGGGCGCGATGACGCTGGATGAGTTGATGAAGCAGGCGCAGGAGTCGAGTACCAGCACTACGCAGACGGGAAGCGAGCCTACGAAGGACGCAGGACCGACGGGGCAACCGGCGAAAGCCGAGGTGAACGCCGATGTCAATGAGGCCTTGGAGGGCAAACGGGCGCAGGACGACGTGCTCAAGGCTATCTTTGGCGATTGCAGTGATGATGAGGAATGAGGTAGAGTACGATAGATATTATATACCCCTGGTTAGATTACAGAGAGCGCACTTTGCAAGCTGACGCACAGAAGGAAATGTGTAATCACGACCTCCTCAGGATCGTCCCCGCAGTCGTCATACCATGTTTCGCTTAAACAAGGCATGTCGGTGCCTAAAAGGTTTCAACAGTGATTCTCGGCTTCTTGCTCATCATACTTGAATTCGTTCATCGTACGATCACATCTCGGTCATCGAGCATCAGCGTGTAACCATTCTAAACCGATTCGGGGATCACATTTACGACTGGATAATATTTAGCCAGCCTCACAATCCTCCCCCAAAAGCGAGAATGGCGCAAGAACCAGCCCCCCGCTTCCACCTCGTAGCGACCACGCGGACCATCTGGATATTCTTCAGCATATCCGCCCTGCTCTCCGGCCACACGTACATCGGGGCCCTGTACGACGCGCCCCTCGTGTGCGCCGCGTTCGCCGTCTCCTGGGCCGCCGTCGCCTGGAACATCATCTGCGTCAGCGCCGTCACGCTGCATCCGTACCTGCAGCGGCTCGCGGGCGGCCTGCCTTTCCCGGTCAAGGTCACCATACGAAACCACACCATCGTATCGTACGGCGACTCTGACGAAGTTGGCGACGGCATACTCGCGCCGCTGACGGGCACGCTGTTCGTCCTGCTTGTGGACGTCGTCCTGGCGACGCTGATTCTGGTGTTTGCGCTCTTCGCCCGAGACGCAAGGGTCGAGTGCCGCCGGGAGGAGTGGCGCTGCGTTGGAGGTGGGGATGGGGGGTACGAGAGGGTTGAGAAGATGACGCTGAATGTGTGGTGGATTATGGTTTTGTTTGAGTATGCGTTGGCTTTGATCCAGGCGTTTCAGGCTTTCGCGCTTTGGTATAAGTCGAGATACTTGGACCAGAGGGGCAATATCAGCTTGGCGTAGTGCGGTTTGCCATTTGCGATGACTGATGGCGGGCATCTATCGAATCTGCTATGGGTGAGCGGCAGCAGGTTGACCTGGTATTAGGAGTAGGGGTGGGAAACTGAGAGATAGCCTTGAGCACTGGGGATGTCTGGAGTACTGGCATAGAGGTACCACTCCAGCGGAGGTTTATAAAACTATTGGTGATGGTCGCTTAAGGGAACGAAGCCCGCGCGTGATGAATATTTTAGCGCATACTGAAGATTGGGTTGGCCTTTCTTGATAGAAAGGGATTATCCCTCGTGACTCTTGTGAATAGCCAGAGTATGAACCAGTCCGGTGCATGGTCCACCATGATCCGAAGTTGCCGCATCGGTTCCGCTGTTGCCCGTCAATATTCTACTTCACATGCTAAGTTACAGTGGTGGTTTTGAATGAATAGAACTGAGATATGTTAACACGCTTCGAGGGCTGGCAAGTATCCGTGTTAATGATCGCTCAATCTTGTAGATCATTATGAGAAAAATCACGTTGACGACTGGTCGCATAGTTATCTCGGACGAAACATATTTGCATGCATTATCCGTGTTATTAATACTCTATATTCGCATACTAATAATATTCGAGTATGGCCTACCGGCACAGTGTCAGCAGTCATCTCTTCGGGTAAGGCTAGCCACAGTATCCCATACCTCGCTTGCCTCGGTCAGAGCACCTTCCGCATACTGACCTGCCAGGTTCGTTCGGCGCGTCTACCGTGTCTTCGGGGTACTTGAGGGCGTGGTGCTCAGAGCCACGGGAGCAGAGACATCGACACGGATCTTCCTTGGCTTGTGGCGTTGCAGTGCTGTCCACGGCAGGCGAATTGGTGCTGATGACATCGCCGTTGACTTGACCCGATGATAGGTGAGGATGTCCTGGGACAATTATATCGCCAAATGTGTTAAAGAATAGCATTTCGGCCTTCGGTTCAAGATTGGCTGTATGGGTGGGTTTGGGTCTGGATTTGCAGTTTCTGGTGCCTTGATAGCGCCAGCGAATTGGGATCTCAAGGCTAGAGATGGTTGACAAGTGATGGTGGATGATAGAGGAAAGCGATTGTGAATGAGCTGGTAGAATTTCTTATATTAATATTGATCAGCGATTAAAATTCGCCACTGGGAAGCCTTGCAAGACGGTTGTTCGGGAACGACTCCATTGTGTTGGAAACAAGAACCTTGTTCCGTGGGATGCCTACCTCAAAACACCCACGAAACCCACAAAGCAGTAAGCAAGGGAACTGATGATGGTCTTCTCTTCGAACAATGCTTCTGTGTATGTTTCAACAGTACTCCCCTTGGCTCCTGGACCATTCTAACGTAGGCTTGTGTAACACGTGAGGTGTACTGAGCTTCTAACGACACAATGTTCTTTGAGCGGGAACGAGTCCCAGGACAGCCGAGCAGGAAGGGTCGCCATATTTGAGTCTAAAAGGGCCTGCATGGCAGCCAGTGTGCGCTTCTAGGCACTGGACTATAAACGTATGGTCATCTTAGATGATACCTCGCCGTGCGTCCTTTGCCATGTGACCTTTATGACCTGTGCTGATTACTTGCACTGGCCAATTTATCAGCAAAGATCGTACCGAGTCGCCTCACGGCCTGTCCTCACAGCTGCTGAGGATCGGGGCGGAACTTACGAGAGGGAGAGTGTCCGAAAAGCAAGTTACCTAACGGGCCTGCGCAGATCACTGAGATCAGTCTCACGAATCGGGGTGCGCCGGTAGCTACCTCTTTCGTATCATGTCACCAGAAACAGAGAGAGGCTGTAGTCAGAGGAGGACAGGGAACGAAACCTTGTAGCTAACTCTCTTGTTGTCCTCTGGCTGCGAGACGTAGCCATGATCTGGTGAACTCCTGTTGAGCTCTGCTCGGGATGAGGCAGATGCTCATCACAAGCCACGAAAGCGAGTGGTCAAAGATTAATACGTGCATTAGAGATCAACTACCCAAGCACCTCAAAGACTCCCCACTGAACCTTCTCGTGTTCTATCTAGCACCAACAAAACCATAACCCAATATATGAACAACGGTACGAGAACCGGCTCCTTGCTCGGCATCGTCGTCTCCAAATTCCAGACGACGTCTAGCACTACGGCCCACCCGTCCGTCCCGTTACCGGTGAATGGCGTGGTCGCGTTCCTGTTTATCCAACCAGACCGAAGATGGCCTCGCCGGGGCCAGTGTATTTGCACCAGAACGGGAATGGACCGGCACCGTCAAACTCGGAGCTGAGTTTGCAGTCTTTGCAATGGGTGCACAACCTGGTCCAGCGACCCGAGTCTTTGCATGCCCAAACCGTATCTCCTTTGCAATTAAACACACCGGGCGTGCACCTCGGGTCATCATCGTCATCCTCGGCATCCTCGGCTTCGGCAGCAGGCTCGAGCTCCTCGTAGTCCAGGTATTGGTCGTCCATGCATTGCGCAATGCCTTCAGACATGACGCACTCGTTGCAGCGACCCAATCGGCGCCAGTGCCTGTAAATATTGCAATACTCTGCCAGATGGGTTAGGAGGGTAGATTTTTAGGGAGCGGAGGGACTCTAGATTTCTAGATTTACCGATATGATATTCGCCACACTATGAGGATGAGTCAGCTACCTATTGAACACGCACGTCTCAAAGATATGGTGGAACATTCGGATGTGGCTGTTTCATTTCGGTTGAAGAGCTTGATAGTAAGAACGTCGTGACGAGCCTCGGAAGTCACGGGACAAGGGGAGAGTTGGGGAGGAGAGACGACGTCATGTGCGCCTGGAGCCACGGAAGAGGCGGCTATACCCTGGGCTGGGACGCTTGTCTTCGATGCGGATGTGCAGGCTACAAGTACAGAACGATAGACACGACGCTGGGTTGTCACTCACTCTAGAGCGGCAGGGTACGCAGCGCTGCTTGAACACGTCCTCGGTGTCGGCCACGGAGACTGCATGTGTCTCATTCGAGATTGCGACCACGCTTGCGGCAAGCTCGTTCGTGGTGTGCAGAGGGTTGCCCAACGCAGTGGGGAGAACGATGCTCAGGGCGAGCACGAAGCGAGAGAGACGTGCCATTATGTGTGGTGGATAGTGGCAAGGGGTTCGTTGTGTCTGGATGGTTCGACGTGAGTGGGTGATGAGAAGAAATGAGGTGGAAAGCAAGGTGTTGAAGGAAGGCTTCTCCGGCAGTACAGCCGATTATAGGCCCGGGTATATACATATGAACGAAGTCTTGTTGTCACAAGTGCGAGGCGACCCTTGCGCATCCTGCGCCATGAACGGAACTATCATGGTGGCTTCACATGCCTGACCACTCGGGTGAATTGATTCGGTATATCTGATCGAAAAACACTCCCCCTCGCAGAAATGATAACAATCACAAGGAAGACATGTGCTCGCGTTGCCAGGGGGTTTGTTTTCTGCCATCGTGGACCCCAACGCGCTTGTCTGGCGCGGCGAGGATTTAAGTTCAGAGTGAGTGCACACCAACTGGCGGGCGGCAAAGCTGGTATCGTCTCTAGACTTTATGATCACCTGTTTTCAGCTGTATGCAGGATCTGGGTGTCAATCGCTTGATTCAGACTGTGTCCATGGAGCTACGGGCAAAGATGTCATTCCAAGGCTGGGCAGAGGCTGGTCCTGCGATATGAGACTCGGCTTCGAAACCCCTTGCGTGTCTGCACATGAGGAACTGGAGGAAGCTCGATTGCTCAAGGGCAAAATAACCTTCTTATTGGTAGAAGGCCGATCATGATTGATAATATTTCAAATTGACGATTCTGTCCGCTGCCGCCCAATGGTTGTGGGACTAGTGTAGCGAACTCACATACTGCAAACTGAACCAGCGAATGCGGAGGAGACTACTCGGGCAAACCCTCCCTGATGTGCCACGTATTGAACACTCCTACGTCTCTCTCATTCTTTGAGGCAACTCATTTCAACTTCAAGCTTCCTTCTGCGCGATGCAAATCCACCCAACCATCTCGATGGTAGCCGTCGCCTTCTCCTGCTCCGACAACTGCCTAGTAACCTCCCCTCGCCACTGTCCCTTCTCCCCCTCACTCCAGCCTTCCCAGATACTTGCCGTCCACAGGGGCGATCTCATCGCCTCCACGGCGTTCTGAAAGATGCTCTGCGGTCGGCGCGTCTTCCAGGTGGTGACCACGGCATGGCCGCCGGGTTTAAGTACCCGATGAATCTCAGCCACGACAGCTGCGGTGTCCTTGAGCGCGAAGATTCCCAGGCTCATGACGACGGCGTCGAACTCGCCGTCACCAAAGCGCGAGAGGTCCGCCGAGTCTTGCACGTACGCATCGGCTGTGCTCCACCCTAACATGGCGATGTTCTGGTTGTATTGGTCGATCATAGGGGGCAACAGGTCTATGCCTGTCACCCGCGGAGGCGGCGAGAGAGGAAGTCCCGGGACAGAGACATCGTGTGGAGTTGGGGAAAGTAGGAGCTTCGTCACAATGCCGGGCCCACAGGCCGAGTCGAGGATGCGGGTTGACGATGTGTATGTCGAAAAGGGTAGGTAGGATAACGCAGCAGCGGCGAGACGTGTGCTAGTACCTCCCACTAGCTTTTCGTATGTCGCACCGCGTGAGAAGTGGTTGTTGGAAGCCATACTGTAGCTGCTGGTATGTGTTTGTCGAGAAGCGGATGTCTCGCGAAATCTTGTGTTGTAGATGTGTTGGTAATAAGCGAATCGCTTCCTAAAGACACTTCAATAGGCAGAGATTGTCCGAGAGTTCATCTCTTATATCTGACATGAATCGCCGCTTGCTCGTATGCGCAACTTCAAGCCTTATATAGCCCGCCTCGGAGACATTTCGTGTCAGGGGAAGTTCCCCGAAAGTGACCGAGTTGGAGTCGCGCCGGAGACTTTCCATTGGACCAAGACAGGGGCTCTCGACCTGATCGTTCCTCGGCGAGTGTGACTATTTCCTTCAAAGATGTGGTGCGGAGTCAAGACTGTATCACTCTGGTTCAGGAAAAAAAGCACCCACAATCTCGAGACTGCGAATTATTCCACGCACCCTGAGTCGTAAACTCCTCGAGTCCGACTCGTCCACACGTCGCCAACTCCCCATCACTGCCCCATCACCAATAAGGCGGCAATATATTCCCTTTGCTGTTATCCGAGATTTCTGTATGGGACACGCAGTAGCTGCATATCTCTTGATCCTCCCCCTTGATGAGTTCCCCTCTGACGGTTCCCGTCGAGCATGCGCCGACAGCAAGCTTCTTCTTCTTGGCCTCGTCGCACATGGTGGTGACCATATGTACTCGCTGGGTAATGAGGTGCTCGCCGTATTTGCACCAGGGCACCCGAGGGTTCTGAGTGCACATCGTTATGGTTGCCAACGTGACGTGCGGGGGGAGGGAGGTGTCAGTCGTAGCTCAGAGGTCGCGTTTGGTCATGTACGACTTGTTGTCTTAAGCGGCTTGCCTGCTTGCTTGCTAGGTTATGTTATCAATCGGGGTTTTGTGCAGCGGCCAAATATGCAGCATAATAACCTAGTACGTATCAAAGGTGCGGCTTATGTCTCCTACTCAAGACGTTGGCATTTGGCGTGGAGCAAATAACACCCTGGCTCTACATATTATTAGGGTCGCCATGCACAAGAAGAGATCAGGTAGCTGCTCCCCACTCTGCGCATTCATGCGTCGACTGCCTGAGTGTCGACCGGGGGCGCTTTTGCGATGTGCGATGTCCTCCACGCTGTGTTGTACGGCACGCAAGCCACCGTGGCGTTAGGGAGGTGGCAGTGCAATGAACAAGAGGCATTAGGAGAATCAACACTGAATACACGATTATCAACCATATGAACCATCTACGCACTAATTGGCGCGCTACCAATTCTACTGCATAGCTTGGATTCGACGGTAAACCTATTTCGCGCGTTCCAGTCTTGCGATACATCTCGGTCTGATTGTTTGAATCTCGCACTTCATGCACCTTTGTCACAACCGGCCTCCTTTACCCAAGTCACCCAATCTTCTTGAACAGCACCATCTTCGTAGGGTCAGCAAGAACATTGACCTCAAACATGAAGTTCTTCGGCCGACCGACAACGCCTTCCTCAAACTTGATGTCGTAGTGTGTCAATATGTACGCCAGAATGATCTTGATCTGGTTGCTAGCGAAGAAACGGCCAGGGCACGCATCGTTACCGAAGCCGAACTGCATGCTGTCGTAGCTGGGGCTGGCGAACTGGAACTTGTTGGCGTCTTCTGGCTTGCTGCGTAGCTTGTAGAAGCGGAATCCGTCAAAGGCGTAGGGGTCGCCCCAGACGGCTGGTGCCTCCTCGAGCATGTTCGTGTTGCTGCGTGTACGTTAACACCATGCCTTGAACCCCGTACAGGCAATGTCTGGTTGAAGAAGGAAAGGGGATAGCAAAGCTTATCCTTGAAACCAAGGCTCAGGGTCTTGTGCTGGGATATTTCTGTACGTACCACTGTAAGATTGTGCCTGCTGGGAAATGGCTGCCGTCGGAGAGGTCGATAGGTATCATTGCCTTCCTCTGGAAGGTGGCTGCATCCGGCATCAGTCAGTTTGAACAGTCGTCAATTCGGATATCTTCTTTATGACAGATTTCCCTGAGCAAGAAGCAATCCGACGACATGAAGGGAAGGATTAGGGAGAGGCAACTTGGATAGGGCCGCGAGAACTTACCCACTGACGGCGGACTGTGACGCTGTGTTTCTTTCATGAAGCTGTCCAGCTTCTTCATCTGCGTGAGATGTTGTTTCTGGAGTATCCCGTTGCTGTCCCTCGTCACTTCCAATATCTCCTCTCTCAGAGGCTGAACATACTCCGGTCTTGCTGCCAGGTCGTACAGCGTGTGGATGATAGCCAGCCTAGTTGTGTGTATCGCTGCAGTCGCCGTCAGCACCTGCAAGTTGGCTAGCTCCTTGCTGTCAAAAGACTTGTCGCCAGTATTTCGAGCCCGCTCGATCATCCATTCAATCATGTCGTTCTGTGGCACGACATCCGAATCACCGGCTTTCGCTGCTCGTCTCTCCAGCTCCGGTAGAAACAATGCGAGGGCGTGTCGGTGGTCGCCGCGTATGCGCCGCATCTCGGGCACGAACCATTGGGCGACTGGCCGCAAGTATGGGTGCCATTGCTTCAACTTTTCGCCTCCGTTCATGGCGTCCATGGCAAAGCTCGTACTGCAGTCCAACCACTCTTCGTTTCGACACATCGGGTAACCCACGAAGATTCGAGCTGAGGCTTGTGCCACAACTCTTAGGAGCTTGTCATGGAGATCGATAGGTGTCCATTCTGTTATGAGTATCAGTACAATCCCCTCAGTATTTGGACACATTGCTACGTTACCATTGCACGATGGAAATTGGGTCTGGAAGCAGTGGGCGACCTCTTGCTCCACGTCGCCAACGAAGGTCCCAAGGTTGCGATTCAGATCTATCTTGATGGCACCCAGCATAATATCACTTTCGTGGTCGATGGTGGTGTAATTGCCGATATGACGCTGCGATCTGTCAACTTGCTGCCGAACAACATGCGCGGGCGGAAAACTCACGTCCGCCAGGGCCTTCATCCCACTCGCCTCATGGCGGGTGTACTTCTTCAAGTCATGGGCATATTTCCTCGGTAGGAAGACTCTGGGACCGTCAGGTGTCACGACCTGAAAGATTGAGTTCTTGAACTGTCGCAGTTCGATGTCAGCTAGTCGCGTATGAGCACGGCCAGAGGGGGCTTGCCTTTTCGTAGCCCTCACGGAGCACCACGTCTGCTTCTTGGACATAGCGAGATTCGGTGCCCACAGTCGGCAGGTTGAATGACTTCGGTCCCCGTCTCGAGATCACAACAATCATGACTATTAGTGATGCTATGGCCGTCGACACCACCCATGGCGCCGGCATATGCAAAGAGTCCATGGCCTCAGTGTGCATCACGATTCAGCGTCTGGCTCGATCACCCTCTGTGATTTTTCTGGCAAGTGATAGTGTGCACTTGCATACATGGAATGAGCTGGTGAGCAGGAGCGGTGCTGCTTGACGGCGGAAGGAATGCGCGAGTTCCCCCGATCCTATGAGTGGCGGTTCGTCAGCATCAAACCACTTAGATACTAAGTTATTCGAGATTGATAAGTCAGGCTCATTCATTCACTACTGCAGCTTGCCCAGGGGTGTCGTCGTCATCCCTGTCCATGTAGTAATGCCGCATCTTCTAAGCAAACAGGAAAGGGATGCTTTGACTACCTGTTTGACAAGCCATAATCTTACCGCAAAGTATTATTGTTGTTTGGTAGGATCGAGTGCATAAGCAGGGCCCAATAACCATAGGGCTATGCGATCCCACGTCCCACTAGATGATGCGACGTCGGGGTTGATGGTCATCGCATGCACCGATATGCACCGGCTACCTTGCAGTCATCGGGCCCGAGATCACATCAGGCCCATCCTCGTGTGAAGTGACTGGTTTGCTATCTGACACGACACTCGGTGACGGAGCGCACATCAGAGTGGAACAGAAATTAGCCTATCATGTATACCAGGGGGCCTTCCGCCAACCATCCAGCGTCGATAGAGGTGCAGTCAGCTTGCAGTAGGTAGTGACGGCCAAAGTTTGCATGCAGCTCCGTATAAGGGCCAGTAGGTACGACAAGAAACATTGTAACATCGGCTACGTCCACTGTCCAGTGATCCCATATTGTCATCTAGTGGGCTGCACGATCCTTCGACTCAGCATGTGCATGTGCAAACTGCAATGTGATTGTTTGGCAGGCACTGGTCGTACAATCATGACAGAGGAAGGTATGGAAGTCAGCGTTCACGGCGCCGAGTTCGGCAGGCAACTAACTATATGGCAGGTCCGTCCTCTTGCGCTGTCAGTACCTACCTAAGCATTCAAGCAACCACGTCGACAGCCCACCTAGTTGAGACATCGCCAACTGGATTCATGCAGAAATGGCACCCTCAGCAGTCGAAGTCGCCCCTCTGCCCGGAATCACCTCCCCGGAGGTCGACAAGGTCGGAGTGCCTCCCGGGTTGAAGCTGATAGCCCCCGAGAAGCTCGATCTCCGCACCGATGAAGAAATCGCAACATGGCTTCAGCTTCGACATCCCGTTTCTTCAGAGAAGAACGTCTGGGCCTTCTGGCACTCCGGATATACCCAGATGACCCCTTGGGTCCAGCGAAACATCATCAACTGGGTTCGAAGACTCGGACCAGACTGGACTGTACACCTTCTCGACAGAGTGCCAGGATCTGAAACGAACGTCAGCCACTTCGTTGAGAGTTCATTCTTCCCTGATGCCTTCAACAACAATACGATGGACGGCCCGCACGTCGGACCGCACTCGGGCGATCTGGTACGACTGCCGCTTATCTGGAAGTACGGCGGCATTTGGATGGATGCCGGCTCTTTCCTATTTCGGCATGTGGACGACATTTGCTGGAAGCAGATCGAGGACCCGGAATCGCCATATGAGATGTCCGGGTTCGTCATCGAGATGCGGCCAGGCGTCAACTGCATGCTTAATGGATTCATTGCGGCCAAGCGCGGTAACCCTTTCATCAAGCGCTGGCATGTATGTGATCTCAGCAGTCATTGATCCCCTTATGCCTGCTTCTCATCATGTTGTTGACAAGGAGAAACCGCTGACTCGATCTCGATAGGACATCTACGTCGCTCTTTGGGAAGGCGTCACGAACTCCGAAGGGTTCCACAAGCACCCTCTCCTGAGACATCTACCATTGCTCTCCCCTCCCCTCGACAAGCTGAACTGCCCGGACCTCAACCTCATGATGGAGGCCTTCAGCGACTACCTTGCCCACTTCATGTGCTTCGAGCGTTTACGCAAGCTCATCGACCCTACGGACGGCTTCAATGGTGTAGAGTACTATTCATACTCGATGCTTCTGTTCCCGGCCCTACAGGAGACCTACTATTTTCAACAGGTGACAGGCTGGTCAGGCACGCGCCAGTTCGAGCTTCTCACCACCCAACACACGGGAGAGGGTGTGGTCAAGGACGACAAGTGGGAGGCAGCGGAATCTTTCGTGAACGACGCGCTTGCCAATACGTCCACGATGAAGCTGTCACATGGCCCAGCGGGGGCCTTGGACTCCTTCCTCGCGGATTTGTGGGACTCCAAGGAACATCAGGACAAGGATAACGTGGAGGGGACGTTCGCTGCGTATCTACGATATGGAAGTGTGCATTTCGACCAGACGCGGAAGATGCTGCCGATGCAGATAGAGTGGCCTGACGAGGAGGTCCTGGATGTTGCTGTCCTGGAGCCGAAGGGAGGTGTACAAGGATAGGGGCATCTACTCGCCAGTCACACATGCGTTGAATTCCCTACTTTGAGCTATCGTGGTCGCGTACGAGAATAACGATGTCTTCACCGAATTGAAGTCTATCTGGCATTGGTGTACTTTCCGCGTTC
The DNA here is from genome assembly GCA_963556695.1 of Anthostomella pinea. Classification (NCBI taxonomy): domain Eukaryota; kingdom Fungi; phylum Ascomycota; class Sordariomycetes; order Xylariales; family Xylariaceae; genus Anthostomella; species Anthostomella pinea. Next base: position 2,858,402 of record CAUWAG010000007.1, on the reverse strand, counting down.
CTCTGATTTCTCGTGTCCCGAACTAGTATCAGTATGGAAGTCTGTGAATCCTACAAACAACCATTGTTAATATTCCCTTGTTGCCTTATTTGTCCGTCTACACTACCTAACGAAGACCCCTCGTCCTTTACAATGTGTTTACCACGGTTATTGCTCCAATCAGCGAGGCATTAAGCCGAAAAGAGGGGTATACGGTACCGGCAGGCAAGGGCACATAGGGTCAACGAGATGCCCATATTCAGGAAGAAGGCAAGATTTCAATTTTATTCCGATCTACCCCTTACTATACGACACATAGACAACCGTTTCACTCACTCTGTGACCCCAAGCCTTGACAGAAATTCATTCGTAGGAGAGATTCAGCAGGACCTCCCGCTTCTCGTTGACCTGAGTGCTCATGAAGTATCTCTCACAGTAGTAGCTCCAGTATGCCGTTCCCGTAGCTAATCTCTGGCAGCCGCGCACGTACTCGCGGATGTTGGCATTCAGAGCCTCATCGTCTTTGCTCCAGGGCAGTCTTTCCTCAGCAGCGATGCAAATCGCGTAACGTTCGCGGATGAGATACAGTACTTGGTCGATTGCGGCCTGCAGCGACATGTTGTACGTGTTCATGAAGAGAAGACACAAGTTCTCGAGCTGGGAGACGCGCTAGAAACGGTGTTAGTCTTTAACGGGAGGGACTGCAGATATGGACCAGTCATAGCGGCAGAAGACTCACGAATTCCTTCTGGAGGGACAGGACCTCATTCAGCAGGATGGTCAGCTTGGTGCATTCCGCAACAATGACCTCCATGGCCTCGTGCCGGCGGACGTATTCAGGCAGCTCGAACTCCATGGCAAACTCGTTCTGGGTGATGCTGGGGATCACGCCCACGTCGTCGGATCGGATCTTGAAGTGGTACCAGGGGTTCGGGAGGCAATCCGCCTGGCGGACGCCCTGCTGTCGTTGGACGCCGTTCACGTAGTCGTGAAGCTCCTCTCGCAGGCGTTCGGTAGCCACGGGGCCCAGGCCGGCACGGAGGTCCCGGAGAATGGGGTAGAACATTTCGACAGTGCCTCGAGAGTTGGGAGGGGGCGTGTAGTTGGGACTGGGACCTAGACAGTCGTCTATGCATCGATTGGTTTCCTCGCAGCAGAGGGCCGTTCCAGCGTCGTCTTCCGTGAGCTCGCCACCGGTGTCGATTGCTGTAATAAGGTCAATGCAATGCCGTCGCCTTCTGATTCTGCTGCAGCTTACCGTCGTCCCAGAAGAAGATCTGTGAACCATGTTAGTCGCCTGTAATTCCAGAAATACCGGAACACTTACCCAGTAGAGAAACTGGGTCAGGATAAGCATCTTATCCTTCTGGCAGTGTGGGTAGTAGACAGCTGCCAGGAGAGTGTAATTTCCCCGTGCTCGATGCTTCGCCTTCTTCTTCTCATCGACGTTGACGCTTTGGGACCTTAGCACCTAGAACAGCCAGATGTTATATGGGGGTCTCACGTTTTCAGCCATTGGTCAATCTGCTCGTTGATCTCATCAATATCAGGCTGGACGTCACTCGCCCACGCTGGCATGAGAGATAGGATATCCGGCACGAGGATCTTCTGGTTCAATGCCCTCTTGATGAGGTTGTCCTTCTCCGTACTGGATTCAGGGGTGGATTCAGGGGCGGAAACCCAAAGGCGATCAATGTCGGGTGCCATTGTGAAAATCTGTCTGAGGGTAGTGTTCTGGACTTCACGTAGCGTACATTTCACGAGGTTTATAGGCAAGAAACCCACGGCTTTCTTATAAGTTAACGGTAGATAGAAAAGCCACAGTGCATTCATCGATCCTCTATCGCCCTTCAGGAAAGGTCGAGGAGTCCAGGACACGGATTGGCGGTATGACAAGGGTAGGCTATCACAATCATCTCGGGACCGAAGTTCTCTATTGTTGCCATTGGTCACAATGGGATAGTTTGCTCGGGGGGGGAATGCACCTCGGTGTCTTACTGTCGACTCCGTAAGGCACATATGGGAAACAGGATCCTGATTCCGTGCCGATACGACAGCACGCCTTGGGGGCCAAAGGACTGGTGGCTCCGGACGGAACGTTGGACTTGCGGCGGTGTGCATAAGCGGCCGCGTGCTTGCCGAGTAGTATCTCGAACATCACATCACGTAAGCTGTGCAGCACACTCCTCTTCCTTCGACGCAGGACGCTATTGAACGCGTATGCTATTGATTCATGAGGCAATCCTTGAGCAGAGCCAGATAATATATCGCGTATCCTATAGGTCCGCGAGGCGCACAGCATCATCTGCTTCTTATCGATGGTCCGCTGTGGGAAGGTGGTATCAGATGAGGGTCCACCTAGACGCGCGTGTGAGAGATGTTTGCTCCTGGAGTAGAGCCGATAAGATATTGGGATCGCAGATACGAAGGAGTGATCCTTCATGCCGAGCGCACGATGTGATATATCATAAGAGCTGTGAGACTGTGACGGGTGGGCCTTCCCGAGGAGACTCAAGACGGGAGCAAGCTGGGATCTAGTTGGTCGAGACCCGGAACAAGGGTAATCTGGTGGGACGAAACCCCGGATCTCGGTGCTGGGGCGCCGATCCTTTGACAAGTTTGGTTGGACCACTCGTCTATAGGATTCCCGTATTGTGAAGTGCTCGAAGTCTAGATTCACGATCTGATCTGCAGGACTAAAAAACCGACGTTACATTTCAGTGAATGATGTCGTCACCTGGTGTTTTATCTAGCACTGGGTGCCTTCTATAGGTGCTCCTCTAGGCTGACTACATATCGCGTAAGAACCCGTGCAAGCCTAGCCATTCTAACCCTTGGGAGCCCTTGAAGACGATATCTCGTATAGACTAGCGTGAGTGTACTGGGGGATATGCGCCGGCATAGGTAGAGATACCTGGAGTGTCGTTGCCCTATCACAGCTGTAAGCCTTATTGGCTATGTCTGCCTGAGTGATCATGCGCGGGGGAACGGAAGGATGACAATCAGCAGTCAGTACGAACGTCTCGCCACACACATGACCGTCCTACGGCCTGCCCTGAAGGAATGACGGTTATGATGTACTCTGACAGCTTGGCACATAGCATTCGTACCACCCAATCAGATGGCCTTCTAGCTAGCTCGACCATATGTACTCCGTGATCTGTGAACAGCTCTTTATCTGCTTAAGTCATCATGACTCAGACGTTTTCTTGTTTTGCTGCAAAGTACCGATCATGTATTGTCAGCTTACATATTCAAGCTTACCGCAGGAGACCGGCAGTGGCTATGTGTCATTACCAGCAGCATACGAGTATGGTATTAGTCCAGAGCATGAGGAGCATGCAGGTCTGATCCTTCCAAGAACGCCACTGCTCAGACTTGCGGTCTACGCGACAACCACTTACGGGCATAGAAGAGAGTGGATATGTGGATACGGATGAAGCATGGTAGGTTGGGAACGAGAGCGCCCCTAGGGCTGGCTGGCGGCGGAATAAGGTCATGCCGTGACGTTGGCGTTCGGACCCCCTATTCCGCAGCGAGAAGTACACGGCCCTCGTGTGTATAACTAGGGCTACGACCTTGGCACTTAGCTAGTCTTAGAAGACCCAGAGAAACAACAATTACCAATACCCCTTTTTGCCTCCTTGATATCCATATTTTCTCCTTTTCCTCATCTGAGTAGACGAAATGCGCCTTGGTTGCCCCTTTTCGTGAGGGACGGTAGACGAGCGAAGAAACAGTGGGAAACAGCAACTCCGTGGTGATTTGCTGTTGTTGATTGCAAGTTGCCAAGATGCAAAGTTGTGTGTGCATGGCTGCAGGTGTGCTAAGTGTGTCTCAGTGCCCCTACCACCTGACCCACCGGAAGCCTATCAAGATCGGATCTCGATCCCCGGCGCTTATGGTTTTGTCTATTGTAAGCTCCCTTTGATGGCACCTGAGGGTGACCGCCAGATCAGGAAACACTGCATGAGCCAGACGCATTGATATGCACGGGATAAACCCAGAGTGCCAATCATACACCCAACACGTGGAGAGGAAGGTAAGACTCCAACAGGTCTTTTAGACAGCGTATGTGAAGTCTTGGGACGTTTGCAGCAGGAACGCGCCGGAGCCAACCAAGGGAGCAAGCGAGTAACTCTTTGTTGCGGCTGAGCGAAGAAGTCTTCTGTGATTGACCCGAAAGCATATGGAAGACTACCCACGCTCCTACGGCACGACTCTCCATACGCAGACACTGGAGAAGGAGACGATTCATTTTATCATTGAGCTCTACAGCAACACCAAACCCAAATTCCCTCAAATACAACAAAAAGCAGAGCTGCCGTGCTGTACGCAAAGTCTGGAGAAGAAAACGTGATCCTCCACATCAAGTGAATTACGCGGATGACCCGACAATTTCAAGATTCAGATCTCTAGGGAACCAAAACCGTCTCGGCCCGTACGGGGCGTGACGTAGCAAGCCTGTAGTTATACTTTGAAGTATTTACCTCAACCCCAGCCTGCAATCTACTGCTCCTGGTCCACGGCAACCGGATCGGGAATGCAAAAACTTTGGTAGCAACCCTAAACACATTTCCCATCGTCTTAGTATGCAAACAGGGTAGCTGGAGTATCAATACCGGATTTCATGTCACGTTTGCGGCATACAGTCACGCCGCATAAGTCTCCGTCCGAGAACCTCAAGGGTTCTCTTCCCAACAGGACATAAACAGTATAATAAGAACCCTAGAATAAGCAACTATATTGTGATAATCCAAGTTTTATGCCTTATCCAGTGTGATTATCTCGCAGATAAACAAATTTCCCTGATTATTCAAGACCCCGATTATGTGGTATGCAGAGACTCATGAGGGTTGAGTGTACATCCGAAAGGGCATCAACCTAGGGCATAGCGTCATGCGACCCATGGAATGCCGTAGCTTATGAACGTACTTGAGCCTCTAATTACAGAAGAAACATATCATTAAAGGTTGGTTCATGTCGCAAGGTTGTGGTTCAGGGCTCCCTGGCTGGCTCCATTCCTCCATTCAGGGGTTAAGACAAAGTCTGACCACCTGGCCCACCAGCTTCACTGCTCCATATATAAGAGGTCTGAGCGGCCTTCTGGCCAGATCGCACCTGGAAACTACATCACTTTTCGCCGCTTGACCTTCTGCAGCAGCCAAAGTATCCGAGGACCTCTGGTACTACAGCTCGAGACTCAAGCAGATCCACTGACTTCATAGCACACGGATGTAGCCCGAAAAGCGGAGGATAATATCATAGCTGTGGAGGGAGCAGCCCGTTCGGCGCCATTCAAATACATTGTTGCACTTGGAACGCACTTCGTTCCCCAAGCCGTTATGCAATTTCTTATCCGAACCCAGACCTAATACTGATACAGCTTGAAGGCATACCCTTCCACGTTAACGAGACTTATATCCATGCAGTCGGGGACCTCAAACAGCTTCAAAGTTCTGATACCACCTTCTCGGTAACCTTTCCATCCGCCTGCACAATGACCTTGTCAACCTTGAGCGACGCCTTGACAGGGTTAGGCTGGTCGTAGACCCATTCCAGTTGCTCAAGCGTACGGCCCTGACTCTCAACTCCAAACATGTACCACTGGGAAAAGAAGATTAGCAAGCTGGCAGGCTACCATGAAAGGTTTCTTGACGTTTGACTCGAGACGAAGGGAAAGGGGCTTTGGGTCTGACTTACAGCGGCGGTCTCTACCAAATCCCAGCCAACGAATACATAAATGTACTTGTAGCCTATGTTCTGAAGAGCGATGGGGCCGGCGAACTGGTTGATGAAACCAACAGCATTCACGAGGAATCCGCTTGCAGCAAGACCCTTGGCTCGCATTGTCGTCTCTAGGGCCTCGGTGGGAATGACTCCTTGCAGGGGCGTATAGGTGAAAGAAAATACTATGTTGAACAAAAAGTACGAGGCGAGAGCTCCTTTGGCATAGGAGGTCTGGACGTGCTCTCCCTGCCCGGCCAGGGCGGCGGAAAGGCCGGAGTTGACAGCAAGAGCACATGCGCAGGCTGGTAAGCATAGATTGTTAGCCGGTTCGGTAATCAGGGATGGGGTAAAGTGAAGACGCACCGAACGTTCCAAAGACGAGGACTTTCCGGCGAGGCATCCGGTCAGTAAAGGCAACCGCGGACAAAGCTCCCACAGCCGACAGGAACGAGTTCAGGAGATTGTATCCCAACTGCGCCGGTACGCTGGTGACTCCAATGTTCTTGAAGATCGTGGTATTGAAGTAACCCAGTCCGTTACCTGAAAACTGCCCGAAGATTGAAATCATGAGCACTTGAGCCATCCTCCAGCGGCCGTTGTGGGTCAAGGCCAAGGGTCGGTAGTCCCACGGTCTCTTATCGATGCCGTCGGTGCGGATGTTCTCCCTCATCTCCTCGATCTCCAGCAGCACGAGTCGAGAGTTGCGATCTCCGTTGCCGTGATACTTGGCTAAAAAGTCCATGGCCTTTCCGTCGTGGCCGTTTGCGATCAGGAACCTGGGGGACTCTGGGATGAAAAACACTGCGAACATCACGAAGATACAGGCGGCGCCCTGAACGATCAGGGGGATTCTCCAGGACCAGTTGCTGTCGATGTTGTTGCAGCCGAAGACGACGGCGGCCGCTGGGATCGATCCTCCGAACCATCCGCAATTGTAGAAACCTGTATCGGTCTCGTCAGTCACCTTGTAAAATGTCGTATGGATACCTTTGCTCTATACTCACCAGTAGCCCGGCCACGCCAGTGTGGAGGGCTGATCTCTACTGCGTAAGCGGGGGCCCCGACAGTCATTATACTGATGCCCAAGCCGAGTATGAATCTGCCGACGACGAACTGTGGTATTGTGCTGCTCGTTGAGATGATGACGACGCCGACGATAATGACTACTGCTCCCCAGAACATGGCAATCCTACGACCCCATCTGTCTGATAGCATCGCAGCGAAGGGGGATCCAACCATGGCGCCCTTAGATAGTGTCAGTTATCAAGTCTTCCTGGGAGAACAAAAGTTCCCGAAAAAACGGTAAGAAATCTGCGACAACAGATCTGGAGACTCACGACAGTGTACAGACTAAACATTAGAGATACCGTAGGACCCGTTGTCCCACACTTGAAGGTGTCTTGGAAGTGAGGCATGGCGACCACACCTGTCAATAAGGACCCTAATGGCAACATGCCCGTTAGCATTCCCGGCTTCGACTCCGGTCTCAATCTGAGGTTCTTATGACGCACCATCGTATCCATTTGCACATGCACAGAGGAAGGCCGTGAATATAGCGACTAAGTCGTTGTCAGAAACTCGTTCAGCCGTGTAGTGTTTTGGCGGCAGGGGGGTAATCACAGTAGAGGTGCAACGATGTCTTGCTCCACGGATGAATCTTCGTCTCTTGAAGGGCAGCGAATAGTTCGGCCTATCAGAATGATGTTAGCGCTGAGGGACGATGGGGTCTTCCGGTCAGTGAATCATACGTTATGAACCTCCTTGGCTTTGGCACCAGCTTTGTTTGCGGTCACTCCCGAGCCCTCGCTGACAGCGATATGCTCGTGCGTGACCATGACACCGCCATCGCCATTCTTAAGGTCGTCCATCTTGTCGAGCTTCCGAGAGATGTTCGAAAGTGTTGGAGAATGGGTTTCCTAGAGACTCGAAAACAGTATTTGCGTCGTATGAAGGATACGCTCTTGCCACGCCTTTATCAACTCTCAGCGAGTCTCCAACATTCCCCCAATTTCCCCCCATTTCCCCAGACCAGGTTCCGAAAGGGGAGACGGGCCGTAAGCATCCGCAGCCTAAATGGGAGTCGTACGTCTTACAAGCCAGGGGGGCATGGGCGCTTTTGATTCGAGGCCCACGCTCGGCAACGGCTGACACGCGTCGCGAGTAGACAATCTAGATTCTGATGGCCTCGGGTGACACCCTTGATCGGCCCGGGCTGTGTACGACCAACAGAATCCAGGGCCAGATCTTTTCCCCAACTATCTCGGGGGGAGACCCTCTTCCCCATGGGGAGTTCCCTGAATGATCGCTTTCCCGGGCCTTTGTGCCGGAGCCCCAGCAAGGGGGCGCTTTTCCTGGGTCGGGCCAGGCCCTTCATGCTTCGCTAAGGATGTCTGGCCGTCCAGTGAAGTGATAGAACGGATGAACGGGTGAGATGGAATCCGGAATCAGCTACTCCGCCGTCGGGATAGAGTGGTCTGATTGGCCACGCCCTGGTGGTTTCGTTCAAGAGTGCAGGAATCTGATCTTCGCTACCAAGCATTGCAGTTTCTCGTTCTTAATCTGAGTATATCAGATCATCAGCTGGGCCGCGTGCTGGCTGCGAACCTTTGCCTGCGAACTGTTCTCTGGCCCAACAGAGGACCAGCTGATCCAAGCTGGTGCCGCTCGCCCGGGTAGGTACCCTTTTCTTGCTATCTCTCCCTTGCGGCGCAGCGCCGTGGCGGACCCGACTTTGATTGGTAGCATGATCCCTGGATTATTGATCAAGGTTACAAGTGGCCAAGGCAGTCTTTCAAGCGGTCCATCTTGCCACATGGTCAACTGTATCATTCGGAACAGAGGGATCACAGCGCGCTTGTTGGTACAGGGAAGGGACTCAAACCCGACCAACTGAGTGACCACTAGAACTTGCTTTTGGCAGTAGCAGTACCTAGTAACTAAGAGGTATTGGGACTTAAGGAATAGGTACCGGCTTTTCTAAGAAATTTCTCTATTGCGTGCTCTTACCACTTGTTCGCCAAGCCAGACAATTTACACCTAAATATTTATCGTGGTAACCATAGATCTGCGTAAGTGCAGGCTTCCCCAGATTTTAAAGCCAATGAGGATGGTAGAAGTCTGACTTGGCGAACAGGTCGCAGGAGCACGCCGTAGAGGAGTTGTTCAGAAAAGACCGTACTCAAGTGGTCTTTGAGGCGGTAGCTAAGTTACTAAAGACCAACTCCGAACACCATCTCACCGGGGGGTGTCTCCGCCACCGTGGCCAGAGGATTTCTGGTGTATGCCTCAGCCCGCTGGGAAGACTTCTGCTTCCTTCGTCAAGTCGATGGGTCGCTTGAGAGTCCGTCCCACGCGTTGCGATACGGCGGCATCGTTGTCGGCAGACGCACCCCTCAATGCCAACGTGACCTCCTCGAACGTGCTATTGATGGTGTCTCCTCTCAGGTCGCCGTCACTCTCTCGAATCCAGACGACGCGCCGTATCCAAGGGACTGCTATCATCCAGCCGGCTGCCAATGCAGCGGCGACGGGGTCAATCATCGTGTGCCACGCCCAGTGCTCGTAACCTGTGTCCCTAGATCCCTGTATCCCTACCGGAGATGCTACCACGTGAGCAGTCAGGTCCAGGGACTGGGGTGGGAGATGGTGGCTCGATTGGATAGATCCCTCCATGGGCCTGGAGCTGGGATCCGACACTACATATTATCCTTTGATCCGCCAGGGAAAACCCCTTTCGTCCCTTCCAGCTGCAGCCAGCTGCATCCGCACCTGACAAGCACCAGTTCCCTCACAATCAACAAGAATACCGGCGTTAGTAGTCAATCACTTACTTAGATTTATGATTGATATCGTCTTATATTTACACGTAGGATAAGAATACGACTCAGAAAAGGCCGGTATATTGTAGGTATACCCTGGCTGGGTTCGTAAGATGGCTATGTATGTATCTTTCTTTTATGCCTAAGCCTCCATCGCCAACAGCACACGAAGATCCCTGTCGGTATGCACGACCTGAAACCTAATTCTCCCGAGGAACCCCATCAGCTACTTGCGTGCCAGTGTAGCCTTGAGATCCCCAAAAGAAAGCTCCAGGCTATGAAGAAGTGGTGAATCAAATGCACCCGAATAGGCAGTGGTTTGGTGACTATGCCAGTCATCTTTATGCCAGGCGATTATGCCACTTTCCCTGTCAACCACACGTACGGCATCCTTCCAGCATGACTAAGGAGCAGACTACCAATCGTCGTCGATCAAAGCCTTACCAGGGGCTCTGCGCTCTTTCTTGACGGCCGTCTTCTTCATGGGTGGCAAGGGAGCGACTTTGCCGTGTTGTGCAGGATAGTGAGCAAAGCGGCATTTGTCGGCGGCCTTCCGGCATCGACGGTCATTGGCCCAGAAAGCGCAGATGAGAGGATACTTGTGGCCGCCGGGTATGGCTTCGTGGTACCACGGGCAGATGCCTTTGGCCTGCTCTCTGCACTTGAAGCCAGGCGTCGCCCACCAGGGGCAGATGATTTCTACACAGACAATATCAGCCAGTCTTCTCTCTTAAGACTTCTCTTGGGAGCGTGGCGTCTTTTGCAAGAGTGGCATTTCAAATGCATCTCGATGATGAGGCTGAGATCTTGGTGACATACTCATCTGATTTTCGGACTGGGCTCTGGACGCATGGAAGGGTTTCGATGGCTGCTGCTGCTGCTTCTGCTGGTGCTGGTGTTGGTGCTGGTGTTGGTGCTGGGGCTGTTGTTGGGGCCGTTGTTGGTGTTGGTTCTGGTGCTGGGGCTGGGGCTGGGGCTGCTGGTACTGCTGCATAGGCTCAAATGGGAAATCCAGAAGGCTGTTGAGCTTTGTCTTGGCAGGTTCAAGGTGTGGTTGTGCGGCTAGATTGACAGTGCTGGGACTAAAATCAGTAGATATCCATCAGTCAGTCTGGGTTGTAAAACTCACCGGTGTCCAAGATCAACTTCTTTGGCCGGAAGAAAGTCGGTGGGCTCGTCAAAGGAGAGTAGATCCTCGTCGGCGTTGACTAGTCGCATGATCTGCTCGTGGGTGCCGCTGGAGATCCGCGCTGCACCTAGAAGGATGCCCAGACCCTATAGTTGGCCATCTCATTAGTATGGGATGCGGATTTGCCAACAACGACGACATACCATATGGACCTGGGTCATGCCCTTGCTGATAATGGACTCGCGGTTGTTGTCCATGTTTGGCAAGTGTGAATGGCAAGTTGTGTGAAGAAGGTTTGTGAGTCAGGATGTAATGCCGATGATGTTGAGTGTCTCGAATGGCTGCAGCCTGGGTACAAGTTATGGAGTTGGCAGGATTGAAGGCCAAGGTTCACCGATGTAGTAGTTCCTGCGGGAAATAGATCAATGGGTGATAGTCTCGTCCCACTGTAGGAACCTCAATGGCAACTTGACAATGAATGGGAACCAGGTGTGATGGTAGCTCAAGGTGTCAATGTCACTCGTTGCAAATTGGATGGGCGAGGAAGTATTCATCCCTTTGTTCGTAGCTATTTGCAAACGCCGAAATGCCCTGGCAAGCTTGGGCGCCTGAGGAACTCCAGCTGTGCGTCACCTGCCAGCAGTAGGTATCCAATTCCAGTACCTCAATTTCATATCTTCGGGAGTCTGCCTGAGCATGGGAGGAAAGTCGAGACTGTGCTGCAGTCTTGCCGAGGCCAGGTACAATCTGCGTAAGTGCGCCGCGCGACGCACGTATCTCATAATGGAACTCATCAACCGCTTTCGTTGAAGTCTGAAGTAGGGTCGGATATATATTCGATGTTCCCGATGGCGTCCTGGTTCGATATGTCGATGCGATTACACGTGCGGCTGGTCTTGAACCATAGCGGTATGCGTGGGCGCAGTAGAAGGTTTTGCATGGACTTCATGGCCCAGCGCGTCCAGACTGCGTTCTAGGTACACATATGGCCTGGAAGAGGAACGACGGGATGAGCGAGCTCATTCTTGGTGGGAGGTGAGACTCTCATAATCAACGCAGCAAGCATCGCGATTGTTGCTAGCCAGCTTGGTGCGAGCTGTGGTGATGAGGGTGTAAAACATCTCAGCCTAGTCGTCGTTGCAACGATTCTGATCAAGCGAGATTGATACTAGACCAAGACAGCCGCATCATGACATCTGTCTGAAAATCTGACGAAGGCAGATGGGCGTTCTGCTCTGGGGGCGAGTCGTCGGATTGTTCGAACTCGTCACTATTCGCAAGTCTCGCCAACTTGGCAGTCAGAGCCCGACGACAGTGGCATGCCTTCTCTTTTCATCGAGCAGTGTTTTCACCGCCGAGAATTTTTGATAGGGGCAACAACCGGGCCACATCCGAAACATTTCTGAAGGTTCTCCGCGAATATCGACCATTTGATGGTATGGTGACAGGCGAGTCATTGCGACGCAACCATTCACCCTGAACAGGTCAATGATGCGTATCCTTTAACGTTAGTCGAAGCTTCGAGAGGCATTGTCGGGGACTGCCAGTAATATGATATAGTTCCCTCCGCCCCCAGCTTCTTAATGGTATGAGCCCAATCTGTGGTGCGGGATAGGTATGGTCGACAGTGGCCGCCACCGAGTCCTTGCCGATCTTAGTGTCCCTGACCGTACGCACCGATTAAGGGGCCGACATGTTGGTGGCAATCATATCCACCTTGCCCTTCTGCACCTGTACTTTCTCTGCATTCGCCAAGCTCCATGTCAGGGGTCGATGGTCTTGACAGCCATTTCGGAAGTCTCGAGGAGGTTCAGGCGAGGTTGCGTCATTGATAGCTCGACCTGGTGCTCAGAATGAACGGGGTTCTTTCCTTAGCTGCAGTCCCCCTATACAAGAATAGCTCTCCCGGCCCTTTGGAGCTTTATGAGCGACTGGTCTTAAGGCCTTGTTATGACAGGGCCCGGGCAAAGTCCAGATTAATTAGGGTCTTATTACAATTATTATTAGAAATATCGTGATATCATTATAATAATTATTGCCGCTATTGTTTATTAGGTCAGTCATATCTAACTAATGGAATATTGATATATAATTCTGGATCATACAGGTAATAATAAAAGGGAATTAATGTCCTTAAAGGTAGACTCGGGATCCACGGGGACAGTCCCACGTATTTGGGAGGAGGCCTCGTTTACTGATACCTCTTAGTTCTCACGCAGGACTCGCTGGATGGACTGATCTATTAATTAACCTCCAGTGAGTCCCGGAGAACTTGCCATATCCGTGTCGGTTTGCTCCCTTTGTGATTAGGCCAGAACGGCGCAACAAATATGCTGAGCTGGCCCAGGTCATAGCCAGCTCTGACGTCAACGGGAGAGAACACCTCTACGTGTCTCTCGATGTATGAGATGGATGGAAGCACTGTTCACTCGAGTGATCCAGACAGGGCTCGGCGTCAAGGGAAGGGTCGTTGACCAGTCCTCGACATCCCGAGCTTGTTAAAGCATATCGCAGATGTTGTGATGACAGCCAGATGATCTTGGCATTGTCCCAGACACGACATTGGAGTCAATGGACTATCGAAGTGTTGTATCAACACAATATCTCCAACAGCGATCGAGCGCGGCACTGCACGCAACAGCATACGGCCGCCTTGAGATCCTGAAGTACATGACAAAAGCTGGCACGGAACGTTATCCGCCAAACTTCGCCACCAGTGCATTCTTGAGGTTGCGCCGTTCTGGCCTAATCACAAAAGGAGCAAACCGACACGGATATGGCAAGTTCTCCGGGACTCACTGGAGGTTAACTAATAGATCAGTCCATCCAGCGAGTCCTGCATGAGAACTAAGAGATATCAGCAAACAAGGCCTCCTCCCAAATACGTGAGACCGTCCCTGTGGATCCCGAGTCTACCTTTAAGGACACTAACTCCCCTTTATTATTACCTATATGATCCAGAATTATATATCAATATTCCATTAATTAGATATGACTAACCTGACGGATAATAATAGCGATAATTGTCATAATAATGTCATAATATTTCTAATAATAATTATAATAAGACCCTGATTAATCTGGACTTTGCCCGGGCCCTGTCATAACAAGGCCCTAAGACCAGTCGCTCATAAAGTTCCAAAGGGCCGGGAGAGCTATTCTTGTATAGGAGGACTGCAGCTAAGGAAAGAACCCCGTTCATATCGAGCTATCAGTGACGCAACCTCGCCTGAACCTCCTCGAGACTTCCGAAATGGCTGTCAAGACTATCGACCCCTGACATGGAGCTTGGCGAATGCAGAGAAAGTACAGGTGCAGAAGCGCAAGGTGCGGCAAAATTCCCGTTGGGCTGAATTCCGCCCTTCTTGGCTTGTAGTCTGTTTAGAAAGGGCCCTGTATGTCTGAACAGCTGCTTTGCAGTCATCATTCCACCAAGCAGTGGGCCTAGATTGTCGGGGCTTTTTGCCCACTATTCTGATACAGCCTTGGATCATGTTGATCAAGCTCTGTGTAAAGGCATCCACCTGGCCAGGGGATACACCCAGCTGGGGGAGCTCATGAATCCTGGTTTGGACATTATCTGCCAGCTCTTGTAGTTTATCGTCCGGTACTATTCAATAATTGGCCTTAGGGATTCAGTCCGGATCTCCCTGAATTGGAATGACTATTTGTAGTGTCTCATGATCTGAGGTGCACTGAAGTGCATCATTGACTAAGGCTTCAGCCATGGGGACATCCGAGAACACCAGATCTAGTACATCTCTGTCATCATGTGTTGGGACATCTGGTTCAGAAATCAGATCCAGTCCGTGGTCTGCCATAGTCTGTATAAGTATAACACCACCATGATATCCTGGATTGCTCGAGGTCCAGGATATATCGCTAGCATTAAAATCTCCAGCTATAACGCAGCCAAAAGGTGGAGCCCATACTTCCAGAATGTCATCCACTTCCTGTGGGTTGTTATATGGCCAGTAGACACTGGCAAATGTAATGCCTTGTACTTTGACCCAGGTGATGTCTCGTGTAGCATAGGGCCAAAGTTGATCCGCTTAAAGGTGTTTTCTCATATAGATGAGAGATCTGGGCCGTGTACTGTCGCTGTCCCAGGAATTCACTGGGGAGTATATATCATAATTGGGGTGTGTCTTTACTCCCATTTTCCTGCCTGGTGGTATGCCAACCCAGGGCTCTTGCATCAGAATGATGTCTGTTTGTTCTCCTTTGTAGTCAGCCAGGTTGATGGCTAACTCTGTAGGGCCTGCACTCTTTTGTCCTCCTGCTGTATTCATAGAATGGATGGCTAGATGCTCGTGTCGATGTGTTTTGTTTGATGTATCTAGCATTGACTGACGACAATGGTGTCGGCATCTTTGGGATGAGCTATATCTATTGTGTTGATTTGTATTGTGGTGTCTTTGTTATTATTGCTAGGTGTTGACCCAGCTTGGTTTCTGCCTGTTTCATTGAAGGCCTTGGATCTGGCTCTTTCTCCGGCCAGCCTTATTTCCTGGATTTGCTCCCATGTGTGCTTATGGATGATACCTTTCACGACCTTGGGGTGTGCAGGGCATTTGTCGAAGTCGGCAGCATGAGGTCCTTTGCAGTTGACACACTTTGGGATTGGTTTTTTACAATCCCCCTGGTGTACTGTGCTGGCGCAACGTGCACATACTTGCTTTTCATATTGGTAGTTCCTACCATGGTATCTGAAGCAGCTCGCATACTGGTGAACCTTGGGGGAGTATTGAATGTGCCTTGAGATCATTGAGCAAGCAAAAAGCGTGAATGGTTTCTTTGCTGCACGGGGCAGAGAGATCACCCATGTGGTCTCCGGATCAGAATCAACTGTGTTCCTTGAGAGTATGCACCTTAAAGGTCTGTCACCTGTTTGGGCTTCAACTTCATCAGCGACAGTAATGTCGGTAATATCGATTGTCAACCCTTCCGTACTGATGACCTTTCTTGGGTATCCATTGACCTTGTAGTGATGTCAGACCGTGTGGATCTCGATCTTTTTTGCCTTAAGAATGTCGGTGATTTCTTCTTAGAAGGCCAGGAGCTTAGCCTGAGTTGGCTTGTCCCTTAGATGTAAGGTAAATCCGGAGGGGCACCGGGTCACTCCTCTAAGCTCTTAAGGGTGGAGCTTAAGTCTTCTGTTCAGTATAGATTTTATTCTGTAAGGCTTTAGGTGGCTATTATCCATGCGGACAAAGACCCAGAGATCATCCTGGTTCTTCTTCAGTTGGTTGGCAGTGATGAGGGCGCCAGGCTGTGTTTTCTTCATGGTAGTATTGACTGTCCGTGGATGCTGTCGCTGGCTAGAGGGGACAGCTTGGGCAAAGGTCATAGTGGGCTTTACCATCCCTATTCCCCCAAGAATGGTCTTCCTTTTGGGCGGATCTCGGGTTTCTAGCCACTTGTTCAGACATTTAGAAAAGAAAGTGCTGAACTCCTTGGCATGAGAGTATAGTTCGGTTCCAGCTTTCTCAAGTGTTTTATCAACTGTTGCAGCACACTCTTGAAACATTATTATCCTGGTTTTATAGAGGTGCTTGTCTTTAGCTAGTATTATGGCAACTTGGTCCTGGCACTCTGAGGAGGAGGCCTTATTCCCTATATCGCGTGTAATGGCTTGATTTATAGAGATTTTGTTTAATTGAGGTCGTTTCATTCCAGTGGTGCTGTTGTCATTGATATTTCGAGATTTTCTTTTCAGAGGGGAAATAACAGTGAAGTCAGCCTCAGATACCTGTGACAGGCTGCTGCTGATGTCGTCAAGCAGCGCCTGGCGGAGCCTGCTCGGAGTTGCCGGACCGTATGTCTTTCTAGGGGCCGGGGATTTAAGCACGCCACCGGTGGTCGTCTTTGGGACGGTCACAGGCGTGTTTAGGGGCCCGTCGTGGAAGGGTGCCATCTAGCTTGTGAGAAAAATTCTCTTGTGCCTTGACAGAGATAGTCAGTTACTGAGAGAAGTACCTGCTTTAGTGCAAATATCAAGGTTGCACCCTAACAACGGGGCGCCAAGAAGAATAGTTGTTTTTGTTTGGTTTATGCCCATCGTGGGTGCCCAAGGGTTGATCGGCTGCCTGTGACCCCACGAAATGCGCTGGACGCAACTGAATCCTGATGCATAAATACATAAATGGGACGTAATGAGGATTCGTGGGTACAGCATGGTAGCTCTGCTTTTTGTTGTCTTTTAGGGTATTTGGGTTTAGCTCTGCCCTTCCAGTCGAAGAGCTTATAAAATAAAAAAATTAATTGCGCCATGGGTGGAACCGGGTAGATGAATGGACAGGACTTACTTAAAATATTATCTCCAACAGGCCAAAGGATTATACAATGCTGCTAAAATAGTAACCGGTGGTGTTTGTTTGGGACCGAAGCGCTGCGGGCTTGTAAGATTGCCCTGGAATCGGACGCTGAACTCTGCCCCATTACTAGAGGATTCACGTGGCGTGGTGGAATCCTCTTGAGAACGCTCTAGTACATGGAACTCATCAACATCTTACCTTTCGTGGGATAACTATCACTTCTCTGCGCTTGACCATATTTCATCAATTGCGTGCTCCCAGATTTGACAATAACTATTGTAATCACGACCGGCATTCTATGAGACACATCGCAACACAATTAGAGGATTCAAGCAAACACTATGTCGCTTGGCAAGGTTCAAATCCAAGCAAATCCTAGCAAGCCCTTCCTTCCTATTTTTGCGAACAAATTCCAACTCCTGGTCGATAACAAGGGTCCAGAGTAGAAGATAGCAGTGTACTAAATACCCCCATTTATACGTGAAAGTATATACACGATTAAGATATGACGAGATATACATATAATATATTTATAAACTCAATATTATCATTCTCGTCCCCTACTTCGAGGCCTGTACATCATGTAGTAATGTAGCTGTTGGTATTCATATATCTACATAGTTGGGGTGGTGGAGGGCGTTAATATTTACGATACTCGACACCTAACGGTGTGCCTCGTGATGCTATCAGGAGTTCCGGCCGTTCGAGAGACGATTCCTTCGAAGCAGAATCGCTTGGAGTTATGGTAGCAGGCATACTGTGCCGCATGCGGGCAGGCGGTCACGCATTGAGTAGCAATGTTGTGGTTGGGGTTCCGTTTAGATCCAAGCTGTTAGAGGCAGTGTAGTTGTATGAGGCGGAAAGCGCGAAGTGGCGAGTCACATACAATAGACTACCACAACACTGCAAATAGAGAAGTCTATGCGCATTAGTGTGCCTATGTGTGTTTTCAGCCACAATGTGACCTTCCAAGACGCGCAGAGCTGATTGGCGGTGTGAAGAGTAAACGCGACGGGTATCAGAGAAGATGTGCTCTTGTTGAAGCCTTCATGAACGAATGACTATAAGCTTCATCTCCAGCCGCACCCTCCGCCTTTCACCAGTTGTAAGGAGTAGCCGCTGTCTGTAAAGGACATGGTTTTAATTTCTCATGCTATTCTACAAAGCCCCGGAGAGTTCTGATTCGACGCTGATTGTGACAGGCAATAGTTGCGCACAACTTACAAGACCCAATGTCGAGTCGTGTAGTGGATGTCCAAGGGAGAAAGGGCAATCCTCCTTGGGGCAGGGCAATGAAGGTGAATCCTCTTGGGCCTTGACATTAAATGGGCAGTCGTACATACAACACCCTCCACGTCATTCTGAAGTATTTACCCATGAATCGTTCCACTTGGAGTTTCTCCCTCTCGCTGTATCATCTTTACCGCCGCAACAACGGGGATGGGCCCGTGAGCGGGACTGACTGTACTTATTATCTTGAGACCTCCACAACCCTGCGATGCAGAGGCTCTGGGAGGCGTGGTTTGCACTACTGAGGAGCTACCCCCCACGTTAAAAACAAAACAAACAAACAAACAAACAAACTGTATCATCTCTTAAGGAATCACTGTTCTTTAGGTCTACAACCTAAGACGTATAATCAGGAATGAAGCCAGTAGAACAGGTTATGAATGAATTACGGAAGAAGAGGGGGAACACCAATAGGTTTGTTGCAGACCCCGACAAAACTGAGATCATACACTTCTCAAGGAAAAAGAACTCAGACAACCCTCCAGTCCGCCACGGGATAATGAATAAAATAGCCAAGGTTTCCATACGATGGCTAGGTGTCTTTCTGGATAGAAAACTAAACTTCAAAGATCATGTTTCTCACTGGGCCAAGAAAGCTAGTAAGGTAGCAAATCACCTTTAAGGACTATGCAACACAGTTAAAAGACTTCTAGTAAGTCGACCAGGAGGGCTGTGAAAGCTTGTGTTATTCCTATTCTTACACACGGCCTGGAGGCCTGGTACCCGGGAATCAAAAAATTTGGGAGCTTAGGTGGGACATCAGCATGTCGCATTAAGGGGCTTCTTGGAACAATAGATGCTGTACTATAAACGGCGATCAGGGCTATCTTGCCAGTCTGGAAAACACACCCTGGACATATCCTACACTTTGAATTACAGATTCCTCTAGCAGGAGTTCTTGCAGAGTCAATAAGACGACGTCATGGCCTCTGACTAGGACGAATAGACTAGAGACACCCTCTTATTGGCAGGCTCCAAATACAAGCTCGCAAAGAACCAACAAGGCTATAAAGGAATTTCCAGCTAGTCCCTGACTTCCAGAGACCAATACTCACCAAACCATCATAGAAAAAGCCCCCAATCCGAAAAGACAAAGACAAAAAGACAGAGCTCTTCAAGCAATGGCTACGGGAGAGAAATATGAACACTGACCTTGTCATCTACTCAGATGGATCACAATTGGACGACAAAGGCACAACCTGCACTGG
This sequence comes from Anthostomella pinea, assembly GCA_963556695.1. Taxonomy (NCBI): domain Eukaryota; kingdom Fungi; phylum Ascomycota; class Sordariomycetes; order Xylariales; family Xylariaceae; genus Anthostomella; species Anthostomella pinea. Next base: position 2,838,931 of record CAUWAG010000007.1, on the reverse strand, counting down.
ATGGGGTTATACCATCAGGAAAGGCGGTATTACACAAGAAGTATACTAGGGAAAAGGCAGACTTCTTTAAACAGAAATAATAAATGCTAAAGTCCATAGTGCTCTCTAAGGTTTCATAGTAATCAGGGCAATTGGACGCGGAAAATAGCTATATATCTGTATGGACAACACGTCAGTAGTAGATGGGCTTAATAGGACTCCACCTGAGACATCACAGAACATTTTTCTATGATTCCAAGAACGTGCCACGGCACACACTCCTGGAGTGACCATCAAGTGGATTCCTAGACACAGAGATATTGATAGTAACGAAGCTACTGACACACTAGCAAAAGAGGGTGCCATGCTAGAAATAGACGTAATAAACCTTCCTATAATCTCTTGGGTTAAAAGAGATCTCAAAAAGAAAGGCAAGAAAGAATTCGATCAATGGTAAAAAGACCAGTTAGAACTTAGGTATCAAGAAGTATACTCACATACAATAACTGAAAGGGGCCTTATATCTTTTGAAAGGAGTACTCTACACAGATTTCTAACGGCCAGATCTGGACATGGCGACTTTGCTAGATATCACGAATGTTTTGGGTATACAGACTCGAATAATCACTGCAACTATGGTGAGGAAAAAACACCACAATACATTTTCTTTTGTAATGGGTTGGGAAAAACCGACTGCTGCACAAGTACTCACCTAGAACAGCCTGTTTACAATACTTGGGGGAGAAGAGCGCGGAATAGGCAAGATTTGTTGAGAAGAGCAAGTTCTTTTTATCAATCTGCCACCGATAGATAGCTGTTCTTAAAGGACCAGATGGATGACCCCAAAGTCATACCGCCGCAACAACGGGGATGGGCTCGTGAGCGAGACTGACTGTACTTATTACCTTGATACCTCCACAACCCTGCGATGCAGAGGCTCTGGGAGGCGTGATTTGCACTACTGAGGAGCAATCCCCCACGTTCAATTCAAAACAAAACAAAACAAAACAAAACAAAACAAAACAAAACAAAACAAAACTTTGGGCACCCAACTTCTTCTTTCCCATCACAGACAGCTGTCTATGATCAGCTTCTCTTTTTCACACGACGTCTCGTGAGTCTCTTCACCAAACCAAGTGCATATTCTCCGTGATCCTTGCAGAGCAACGAGTTGGTCTATATCCGCCTAGAGGCCTGCTAGGTTCACCTATGTAGCAGGCCAGCCCAAATGGATGTGCAAGGTCAAAACCAGTCTCGACCAACTTGCCATAAAGAGCTATCACGGTGGAGCATCAGCTCACTTGCGCAGTTGCAGAAGCTGCAGAAGCATTTGCCAAACCCTCTGCAACGCTTCCCACCAAAGCGCGAACGTGCCAGTGTTAATGGTATTGCCTGGCAGACTGGACACCAAACTTCACGAAGCTGCTGTTGATCAAATTCGGATATCCGAACCAGCCTTTGCGGACCGGATCCCACCCCTGTCGCAATCCCCGCAGTAGACTTCCGAGAATGAGATGGGCCCTTTGCAACCCGACCGAGCCGTGAAAACGATGAGCCTCACGTAGAAAGACTCCGGCTCGGGCACGTTGTCGTTATCGAGCCACATGTTCTATCATCTTGGTGATAACATTGAACACGCCATGGTCTCGCATGGTGTACCCGGCCAGACTGATATCGTCGACATCCCCCGTTGTATTGGTAATGTCTCCATCTGATATGACCAAGACGAACAGAACAAGGTCCCATCTCATGATGGATGGGTTTCTTTCGCCTTTCATGAGGTGGATGGTGGAGTGACCTCGGAGCTCTGGCTGGGTCTGCTCCCGGGTACCGCAAAATCCTTTATTACCGGTACTTCTCGCCATGGGGAGCCTGATCATGCACTAGAGCCTAGACTGATAGGCAGTGGTTTCCTCCCGGCTAGCCACCCAGAAGCTGTGATGCACGGGACGAGTCCGGATTGAGTCGGCACTCGGCAGTATGGGATGCACGTTTCTAGATTTCTAATCTCTTATCGTATTCTCTATGCAGATAGGCTGATAGGTTTCGAGCCCCCCGGTTCAGCGCGAGTAACTTCGCGCACGACAGGGAACGAGATGCAAGTGGTTGCGAAGTCGTAGAGGAGAGGTCATCGCTGAACAATAAACATTGAACCTCGGCAAATGGAGTTTTAGTGAACGTGCCAGGATTGGGTTCCCGTCCCTAGCGTGCAGACAAGTACCGTGAACCGCTAGCCGCATCTGTCTGGGTTTGTGCCTTTTGGTAGCTTTCCCAGATGCTGACAAATCACAAGTCCTGTTTTAATCTATCAGTGGTCTGGGTGGTGCTTGATTAAAAGATCGGATGGAAAGGATTCCATCCGAGATGTATCTAAATACCTAAATTACAGTGGCGAGGTACCTGGGGCAACAAAGGGTTGCCAGGCAGCCTTCATCAGGTAACCTCCAACATATCTGGTGGGGTTACCAGAATACTCCATATGGGTCCATGCACTGGATCCACAGGTTGATAAGAGATAACCTTGATAAGAAGCTTGTTTGTTGCACGTAACATTGGAAGTTGGAACCTGTCTGCACAGAAAATAGTCAAAACACGGTACTCTTATTTCTTATTATTAACCATCAGGGACGGTCATACGGCTTGCGTGCTTCCTCATCTTGTGGGGAGATGATCCACCTGCAGGTGCGGAAAAGGATCGGCAGTACGACCGCAGCCTGCCACGTGCCTGCCTCCTATTCTATACCCGAAGCGGACTCACGCCGGAGCAAAGGATAACCCCTTTCAGTACAGCGAGCCGCAATTGTCCACTTATGATAATACAGCAAGGCGGGATGCGGCGAAGATAACAAAACAAAACGGAGCATTTTGTTCTCGTTTGTGACTGCCGGTCACCAGGTCACGCCGGTATCTCGCCGGTAATCGAAGAAGGATTTGTCCCCTGTCTCTTCCGTCCTTGTCTATCCCCGCAAGACCCTCATCGTGCAATGCTCTCGATGTCGAGTTGGTGATCCCAATGCTACGCCATCACCAGGCGTCTGGGTCGTCGGCCATGCTGTCGATGTGTGGATGACCACGAAATTGACAATCGCAACGCCCTCGGACCCTCCCTTGAGCCCACGGTCAAGTCGCCTCCTGTTTAGCCTCTTGGCGGCACTTAAAACATGTAGCCTCCCACCGATCCTCTCTTCTTGGTTGCTGTACCCCAAGCTCACACTTCCCTACCCTAGTCACTCCTTCATACGTCGTTGGGGTTTTCAAGATGCGTTACACGTATCGATCGTCACTCATTTCTTTACTGGCCGTTGGCCCCCTCGCATGGGCCGCTCCTACGCCCGGTCTTCTTGGGACAATCGCTGATAGCATCCTGAACCCCTTAACTGACGCCGTTAAAAGGTGAGTCGGTCGATGTTTCCGCGGCATTGCTCTTTAAGATCTGAGGACAAGACGACTGATAGTATTTTAGCGTGCTAGAGGGTGACGGTTTTGTTCAAGGCGTTCTGGGCGCTCTCGGCGGTGTACTTGGTGAAGAGGCCGAGTATGACTACGTCGTCGTCGGTGGCGGCACCGCCGGTAACGCCATCGGCTACCGACTGGCCGACGCTGGCTACACTGTCGCAATCCTCGAGGCCGGACTCTACTACGAGATCGCGAAGCCGGTCCTTGGCACGACGCCAGCCACCGATATCATCGGCATCGGGGCCAGCATGCTTGACCAGATACCGACAGTCGACTGGGGGTTCCACACGACACCACAGACGGGTGCCAACAACCGCGAGGTGCACTACGCCCGGGGAAAGTGCCTCGGAGGCTCGTCGGCCCTCAACTTCATGATCCACCACCGAGGCTCTACGGCCTCGTATCAAATGTGGGCTGACGAGGTCGGCGACGACAGCTACACCCTGGACAACCTGATGCCGTACTTCCAGAAATCCGTCACCTTCACACCACCGAATGACGACATCCGCCGCGCCAACGTGTCAACTCAGTATGATGCCTCGGCGTTCGGCAACACCGGCGGCCCAGTAGATGTCGGCTATACGAACTGGGTATCCGCCTTTTCAACCTGGATGGAGAAGGGCATGGAGGCTATCGGCATGAATCGCACCACAGGCTTCAGCTCGGGCGACCTGTTGGGTTTCCATTACTTGCAGTCGACCATGAGCAGTAGCGATCAGACCCGCAGCAGCAGCGCCGAGTACATCTACCGAGCCAACGAGACCGGATCGGATAATTTGAAGGTTTACACCCAAACCCTGGTCGAGAAGATACTCTTCGATGAATCCAAGAAGGCCACAGGCGTCCTGGTCAACTCGCTCGGCATCGAATACACGATACAAGCCAAGAAAGAAGTCATCTTGTCCGCTGGCGCGTTCCAGTCCCCCCAGCTCCTGATGGTCTCGGGCATCGGGCCAAGCGAGACCCTGCAGCAATTTGATATCGACGTCATCTCCGAGCTGAGCGGCGTAGGCCAGAACATGTGGGACCACATCATGTTCGGCCCAGCGTACGAAGTCGAAGTCGACACGCTGGACCGCGTGCTTCACGACCCCGCCGACCTGGCCGACGCACTTGCTTCGTACGTGCTCAACCAGACAGGGCCGCTGACCTCGCCCGTCGTCGACTTCCTTGGGTGGGAGAAGCTGCCGCGGAAGTACCGCGACACGTGGTCAGCCGAGACCATCAAGGCCATGGCGCAGTTCCCCGATGACTGGCCTGAGGTTGAGCACCTTAGTGTGAACGCTTACACTGGTAACTTCAGGTTCCCGGCCCTCCAGCAGCCGCTCAACGGCAACCAGTACGCGACGATCATGGGCGCCATGGTGGCCCCGATCTCGCGAGGCAACGTGACCATCACGAGCGCCACGACCGCCGTGCTGCCCGAGGTCAATCCCAACTGGCTGTCGGCCAAGGCCGACCAGGAGGTCGCCGTCAGCTGGTGGCGGCGCATGCGAGAGGTCTGGAACACGGACGTGGTTCAGGAGATCGTCATCGGCGAGGAGTACTGGCCCGACCTCGGCGTCGAGACCGACGAGCAGATCCTCGAAGTCATCCGGGACTCGCTCATGACGGTGTGGCACGCGGCGGGGACTTGCAAGATGGGCAAGGAGGGCGAAGCCGATGCCGTCATCGACAGCGAGGCCAGAGTTTTCGGCGTCAGCGGCCTCCGCGTCGTCGATGCGAGCAGCTTCCCTCTACTGCCTCCTGGCCACCCGCAGAGCACCGTCTACGCGCTGGCGGAGAAGATCGCCGCCGATATAATCAAGGGCGCTGCCTAGATTTCTGCTTGGATTCGCTGGCTCTGCCCGAGTGGCCGCATACTCGTTAGTGCTCTAATTTGACCCATTCTTGCGGTCGGGAAGAACGGGTGCAGGTGTCAAGTTTCATAATCGATAGTCGTTCTATAGCTACAGTGCAACGGCATTCCTAAGCTGTCCCTTTAATTTTAATCTAATAACATTTCTTGCCCAGTGCCCAGATGCTTGTAAGAGGCGACGTCCATGGGGATTTCGTAGTCAATCGGGAGACCACGACTCGCGAGTTCCCAAGTAATTGGGTTCTTGTATCGAATTGCTTGGTCATGGTATCGCTTCTGGTAAGAATCATATCTGTGTAGGACTCGTCTGTCTGGAAGGCTCTTAACTTCCATAAAACAGTCGACTTGTTCGGACAAAGCCGGAGCTCTATGTCTCGGCTCCTCGCAACCCGCATTGCAAGTGAGGCCTGATTCGGGTGTTTGTCTATGAGATTGGTGCTTTCCAGCAGCTCGCGGCGGCATCTGGACTCGAAAGTTCGTGAATAGCGCCCTGAAGTATAAGATCCAGGGAGATTCCCTCTAGTCTGAGCTGCATGTATCATCAGAGACCTTGAAAAACATCTTTAAAATATCTTTCACCATGACGATACACAATCTCGACTTATCTTCTATCAGGGCACTCTTAGCAGCAGTGTCCCCTACTCTCAACCTTCAGCCACCATCAGGGATACCCTCCGCTAGCGACGCCCATGATCCGCAGGGAACGTTATCAATCCAAGCTGTCACGCGTTGGGATCGATTCAACCATGAAGACATCACTGCAGCCATGGACAGCCTACTCTCAATGCCAATCGGCACGCAGTCGTTCCCGTTCTATGTGGCAGAACGACATATCCGTGGATCTATCTCCTTAGCATTCGACTCGTGGCACTGCGAAATCATCAACCTGATGATTCACCATCTTCTATCCTACGTCGAAGGAGCTGAAATTGACATGGACGGCTTCCTCTTCGGCAACAGAACTTCCACCATTCGACGTGCAACCAGAGATGGAGACAACGCGCGAGGGAAATTGAAGGACGAATGGGAACAACCTGATTGGTCCATTACGACGCATCAGGGGTTTCTAGTCGCCGGCCACGAGGTGAAGGTGTGCCGTTGGAGCTCGGAGTTGCTAGATAATGTCCCAGACGCGAGAGCCTTGGAGCCACTTGCGCAGCTTGGTCATCTGTGCTGGCACGCTCGGACCCGATAAGGTTTTCTCCTCACTGCTACTGAGCTGGTGGCGGTACGTTTCCACAGCGTCGATGAAAGCGGTGGTGCAGCACTGGGAGTGAAGTGGCAATCCGTCCCCTTCAAGAACGGCGGCGGCGGCAAGCTCACAGTATGCCTTGCCCTCCTAACATTAATAATGATGGGCTTGGACCAAGACCACCGGATTATTGATACAGATGAGGACATACAGGAGGAAGAACTTGGTGGGTGCCTGACGAATACTTCCAACCAGTTCCTGATGTTATGACGTGCCAGGGACTTAGAATGGACGAAGACTGAGGCACGCGGGCTATGATGGGTTTATAGACTGAAATAATGCATCAAACAGGCGGGATATAGAAACATGAGATCAAAAGATATCACGTTCCAATCAAACACATCAAGTTCGTTAATCTGGTATGAGTAGTCATCCAAGCGTCGCATCACTGGTCGAGTCCCCTTATCGTCGGTCACATCACTGCCAGTGCCATCCTCCTACGCATCACCGCTATGATAATGCTGAACTATGAGTCAACGATTCAAGGTCTGGCATTCCTGGTCGAAACGTTGAGGGATAGTAGTGAACCTTTCTTGGTATTCAGCGGCTTTGAGGTTGTGGTATCGTAATGAACTTCGTTCGTTTCTTGTCTCAAGTGCACCCACAATACACAGTTGGCTTTGTTCGAAGCTAACCCTGACATACCTGCCATCGCTTCATCTATGTTTCAGCCCAATACCAATACCAAGTCACACATCTCATGCGCCTATAAATGCGCTACGCAAACCCACAGAAACCGAGCAAGCTCTAGAGACGTCTCGAACACCAGGTAATACCATTCATTTCGCATCTACGAGGTGGCTCGACTTGAAAATATGATCAACCTCGACATGCCAACACTCGGAGCTCTGTTCGGACGTAAAGCTCCATGGCTTAATTCGAAGAGCCGAATGGGAATGTACGATGACTACACCGAGCCAGACGTCTATTTGCAGGCAGACCAAATATTCCGATGGGAGGAGTTCACATTTAGACGTTGCTCCCGCGCCCTGAACCCCATTATGACGGCCAAACCCGGTCCAATATCCCTATACTTCCCCGATCGGCGCCACATAGGGACAGTGGACTCCTTTTTCGACGCATGGCAGTGCGAGATCATGAACCAGCTGGCAGTGCAAATGGCACCTAGCCTCCAAAGTGTCCTACCCGCCTTTGAGTGTTCCATGCAGAATTTCCGCTTTGGTCACATGATATCAGAACTCTACCTCGAAAACAGGACGATCGAAGTGCCGGACTGGGGCATGAAGAACGATCAAAACTGGTTCGTCGTGGGTTGTACCATCGACGACTACATGTGGTCAACCAACCAGCCGAGAGTTCGTCGTGGTACGTTTCCACCTTACATCCTTTGGGGCCAGCCCCCGCGGAATAGGTGCAAGGGAAGGCGGTGACGCGGCGGATGAAGAAGAATCAGAGCTGCAGCCCCGACTGGGGGCGCGTTGGCAGTCGGTCCCGTTCCACAGCCATGGCCAGGACAGACTGACGGGGACTTTCGCCTTGTTTGTGCTCTTCTTGGGCAGCTTGAGCCATGAGGATCGCCATATCTGTGATCTAGAGACGACAGAGGCGGATAACTTGTGGGATCGGTTGCGCGCTCTCACAGAGATGATTGCTTGAGATGGTTACCGGAATGTACAATCATGGGTTCTGTAGATATTTCGAAGCTGACAATATTCATCATTCACTCTATACCATGTCTTTCTCTGTAACGACGGCAGTCTTGACACCAGTATATAAATGACAGTCGGGCACATCAAATCGTACCCGTGATAGCACAGAACAGTTGTTGTTGTAACCTTTAACGCCAGGGGGCCTGCCGCATAGCGGCGGCCCTGGGCCTCCAAAAGGGCGCGCGGGAGTGCTAGGCTAGGTCCTATACTATATATATACATACAGCTGCCCAGCTAGCAGGTCTCGTCCGTAGACAGCCACTGTATTTAAACAGCGGTTCCCATCGTGTCCCCCCTCCTCCGGGTAAGGGATGGGGCCGAAGTCATTCCTAATGCTCAGTTTCATAGCATATCCCCAAATTCAAATAGCTCGATTTGTGCTGTAAGGTAAATTCTGCAAAGTTGATGCTCCTACTTTACATGGAAGTACATCACAAAGGAAAAAGATCTAAAGTAGATCCCCTAGACACCGCCCAATCAAAAAGAAAACCTATTATTCTTAGTAATAAGGGCAGATACCACTATAGAATTTTGTGGTCACGAGTAATTCATGGTAACCTGTAGGAGTGTCCATAATGTCACGCAAGTAGCGCTGTCGTTCCGGTCTAGTAGGTCGCCGGGAGGGGCGTAGGAGCCACTTCTTGAACTGCTTGATGGATTTCCGGCAGTGGACGATGTGCTCCGGGGCTTTTGCTCTCCCACAAGAGCATTCACGGATGGCGTCTGGGTGCCCAAATTTGTCGTGATACCAGGCAAAGTCACTGTGCCCTGTACGGGTGGCGAGATAGTGATGTAATGCTGGCCTTGTAAGTACCTGTAGCTCTTCGTGACAGTATAGGTAATAACCAAGGTTCCAGTCCTTATAACGAGACGATAGTGTTATTTGTGTCTTGTCCCACCATTTCTCACCAGCCGTAGCTCCCTTTATTCGCGCCATAGACTTGATGCTATAAGCTGTTGGCGTACAGTCACTATCGATGTCAGGCAGCTTGGAGCCAGCCTTGGCCAGCCTGTCTGTAAGCTCGTTGTCTTTTACGTCATAATGGCCAGGACGCCATTTAACAGTAATGTCCCAGATTTCTGCCGCAGCGTGGAACTTTAGGTAGGCCCACTGACAGGACACCGCGGCGTTGCCGCGGAGCTCCCAGATCGCTCCTGTGTTATCCACGCATACCCAGATCCGGCGCTGGCTCAGCTCCGGAGGGGCCTTGGTCACGTACTGGAGCCCTTTCCAGGCTCCTAACATCTCACCCCCCCCTGCGGACCACCCCCCCACGGACCACTCCACACCACACCACTCTCATTCAGATGAAGCCATCTACAACCACCACAGTTACTAAATACACTAAGGTCGTGGTGTTCTAACCATAATACAGCTCCCAGAATCTGATTCTGACCCTAAATCTTCACCAGGGACCTCTTATGGGACCTCTTTGCCTGCAGCGGAGTCCCTATAGACCCTCCTGTTCCTCAGCTCCATTTTGGCCTCCCTTATGTTAGCCATTGTGACGAATCGTTCCCCTGGTGTTGGTTTGACTGCTTTTTGAGTGGTATTAGCCTTTTTAGCCACTTGAGCCTCAAGCAGCTCACATTTGGCCCGTAGATTTGCAATGGTAGCAGCCTGAACATCCATGGCCTTGCCAGCCTTCCGCACCAACAAGCGCTCAGAGGGCCCCCCAAAGGAAGGGTCCTTTCTTTCGAGCTTTTGAGCACTCTCCTGCAAAGCCCGGCTTCCAGAGGGTGTTGTGATAATGGTTTTAGTTACCATCTCGAGAAAATCTGGTGTTGTGGCTTGCTCGGAAGCCTTAGGGTCCTTCTGGCGTGCACTGGCCACCCCCTTGTCCTCCAGAATCACATATTTCGATTTTAATGCCTCTGCTCGGTTACAAGGAACAATCCCAGTCTTTTTCTAGGCAATTCTGATGTTGAGGAGCGTCATTGTGTCCTTCTGGGCCTGCTCGTAGCACTCCAAAACCTCCTCCTTAGATGGCCTGAGTCCAAGACGGCCGCTGGGCGTCTCCTGGAGTAAGGTCTTTAACCTCTTCTTCACCAAATTGAAGACTCCCACATCTAATACCTGGACTATATAGGAGCAGTGAGGTTCATAAAAGATCAATCATACGACACTCTTACCAAAAACAACTATTTTTCTTGGCGCCCCGCTGTTAGGGCGCAACCTCTATATCTGCACTAAAACAGGCATTTATTTCAGTACCTGACTATCCTTGCCAAGGCGCAGAAAATTTTTCTCACAAGCTGGATGGCACCCCTTCACGATAGGCCCCCAAATACGCCAGTGGCCGTCCCAAAGACGACTACTGGCGGCGTGCTCAAATCCCCGGTCCCTAAAAGAACATATGGCCCGGCAACCCCAAGCAAGCTCCGCCAGGCACTGCTCGACGACATCAACAGCAGCCCGTCACAAGTCTCTGAGGCTGACTTCACCATTGTTTCCCCTCTGAAAGGAAAATCCCGAAATATTAATACTAGCAGCATCATTGATATGGAAGTACCTCAATCAAACGAAATCTCTACAGACCAAGCCATTGGAGGCGATACAGGGAACAAGGTCTCTTCCTCAAAGTGCCAGGACCAAGTAGCCAAAATACTGGCTAAAGACAAGCATCTCTATGAAGCCAGGATGACAATGTTTCAAGAGTGTGCTGCAGCAGTCGATAAGACACTGGAAAAAGCTGGAACCGAACTATACTCTCATGCCAAGGAGTTCAGCGCTTTCTTCTCCAAATGCCTGAACGAGTGGCTGGAAACCCGAGATCTGCCCAAAAGAAAGACCACTCCTGGCGGGATAGGGATAGGGAAGCCCACCATGACCTTCGCCCAAGCTGTCTCCTCTGGCCAACGACAGCATCCATGGACAGTCAACACTACCATGAAGAAAACACAGCCTGGCGCCCTCATCACTGCCAACCAACTGAAGAAGAAGCAGGATGATCTCCGGGTCTTTGTCCGCATGGATAATAGCCACCTAGAGCCTTATGGAATCAAGTCTACACTGAACAGAAGACTTAAGCTCCACCCTCAGGAGCTTAGAGAAGTGACACGATGTCCTTCTGGTTTTACCTTACACCCAAGGGACAAGCCAACTCAGGCTAAGCTTCTGGCTTTCCAAGAAGAAATTGCCGACATTCTCAAGGCACAAAAGATTGAGACCCACACAGTCTGGCATCATTACAAGGTCAATGGATGCCCAAGAAAGGTCATCAGTGCAGAAGGGTTCACAATCGATATTACTGACACTGTTGTTGCCGATGAAGTTGAAGCCCAAACAGGCGACAGACCTCTGAGGTGCATACTCTCAAAGAACACGATTGATTCTGATCCAGAAACTACATGGATAATCTCTCTGCCCAGTGCAGCAAGGAAACCATTCACGCTTTTTGCCCACTCAATGACCTCAAGGCATATTCAACACACCCCCAAGGTTCACCAGTGTGCAAGCTGCTTCAGATACCATGGTAGGAATTACCGATGCGAAAAGCAAGTATGTGCACACTGCGCCAACACAGTACACCAGGGAGAGTGCGAAAAACCAATCCCAAAGTGTGTCAACTGCAAAGGACCTCATGCTGCCAACTTCGACAAATGCCCTGCCCGCCCCAAGGTTGTGAAAGGTACCATCCATAAGCACACATGGGAGCAAATCCAGGAAATAAGGCTAGCCGGAGAAAGAGCCAGATCCAAGGCCTTCAACGAAGCAGGCAGAAACCAAGCTGGGTCAACACCTAGCAATAATAACAAAGACACCACAATGCAAATCGACACAACAGATACAACTCATCCCAGAGATGCCGATACCATTGTTGTCAGTCAATGTTAGGTACATCAAACGAAACACATCGACACGGGCATCTAGTCATCCATTCTGTGAATACAGCAGGGGGACAAAAGAGTGCAGGCCCTACAGAGTTAGCCATCAATCTGGCTGACTATAAAGGAGAACAAGCAGACATCATTCTGATGCAAGAGCCCTGGGTTGGCATACCACCAGGCAGGAGAATGGGAGTAAAGACACACCCCAATTACGATATATACTCCCCAGTGGATTCCTGGGACAGCGACAGTACACGGCCCAGATCTCTCATCTATGTGAGAAAATACCTTTAAGCGGATCAACTTCGGCCCTATGCTACACGAGACATCACCTGGGTCAAGGTACAAGGCATTACATTTGCCAGTGTCTACCGGCCATGTGACAACCCACAGGAAGTGGATGACATTCTGGAAGTATGGACTCCACCTTTTGGCTGCGTTATAGCTGGAGATTTCAATGCTGGCGACACATCCTGGGACTCAAGCAATCCAGGATATCATGGTGGTACTATACTTGCACAAACTATGGCAGACCACGGACTGGATCTGATTTCTGAACCAGATGTCCCGACACATGATGACGGAAATGTACTAGATCTGGTGTTCTCTGATGTCCCCATGGCTGAAGCCTCAGTCAATGATGCACTTCAGTGCACCTTAGATCATGAGACATTACGAATAGTCATTCCAATCCAGGGAGATCTGGACCGAGTACCCAAGGCCAATCATTGGATAGTACCGGACGATAAACTACAGGAGCTGGCAGATAATGTCCAAACCAGGATTCATGAACTCCCCCGGCTGGGTGTATCCCCTGGCCAGGTGGACACCTTTACACAAAGCCTGATCAACATGATCCAAGGCTGTATCAGGACAGTGGGCAAGAGGCCCCGTCAATCTAGGCCCACTGCTTGGTGGAATGATGACTGCAAAGCAGCTGTTCAGACATACAGGGCCCTTTCCAAACAGACTACAAGCCAAGAAGGACGGAATTCAGCCCGACGGGAATTTCGCGGCGTGGTTCGGAAAGCTAGGAGAGAGTACTGGCAGACTCTAATCAATTCAGCAACTGAGCCAAAGGACCTATACAGAATCGTCTCTTGGCACAAGTTATCAGCAGGATTGCGTTCCCCTCCAATCATCATAGGAGACCAAATATTCGAGTCACAAGAGAGCAAGGCAAATGCATTACGCTCAGCCACGCTTGAACGAAGTACCTCAGACAACGATATCATCGACCCCTGGTCCGCTCAGATCGTACAACCCAAGCCACACATCCCCCTTGAATACCACGTCGGACTGGAAGAGGCTGAAGGGTGCACTTTAGGAACCAAGAGCAACTCCCCGGGAGTAGATACCCTCACAGTACGGATTCTGAAAGCTTGCTGGCCAGTCATTGGTGAACATATCAGAGCCCTTTTCCAGACCTGCCTACTGATTGGACACCACCCTAAACCATTCAAAGTAGCTGAGGTGGTGATGATCCCAAAACCAGGAAAGAAAGACTACTCCAATCCCAGGGCCTACAGACCAATATCGCTACTGTCATGTCTTGGCAAGGGCCTAGAACGACTCATTGCGAAAAGAATTACCTGGTTTGTTGTCAAACTTGGAATTCTAGCCCCACAACATTTTGGAGCTCTACCAAAGCGCTCTGCCACTGACCTGGTAGCTGCACTCATACACGATATTGAGCAGGCCCTTGACCAAGGCCTCGTTGCAACGGTAGTCACATCAGATGTGAAAGGGGCCTTTGATGCTGCCCTAATGGGACGGCTGGTGGTTCGCATGAGAGAACAGGGCTGGCCAGGCTTTCTCATAAGATGGGTCCAGTCGTTCATGTCCGAGCGGTCCGCAAGAGTTCGGTTTGAAGGTACTGTGACCGATATAAAAGCTCTCACTTGTGGGCTCCCACAAGGCTCACCAGTCTCTCCAATCCTCTACATGCTGTATACAGAGCCAATCTGTGCCCGACTTGGCATGAAAAGAAGACGCTTTGGATATGCAGATGATCTAGTAACACTCTGCATTGGAAAGAACCTTAAAGAAACAGCTGCAGAGGCTTCTGAAAACCTTTATTTGCTCAACCAATGGGGACATAACAATGCTATTGAATTTGATCCCGACAAAACCGAGATCATGCACTTCTCACGGAAAAAGAACTCAGACAATCCCCCAGTTTGCCACGGAACAATGAACAAAACAGCTAAGCATTCCATGCGATGGCTAGGTGTCCTTCTGGATAGGAAACTAAACTTCAAAGACCATGTTTCTCACTGGGCCAAGAAAGCTAGTAGGGTAGCAAATCACCTTCGAGGACTATGCAACACAGTCAAAGGACTTCCAGTAAAGTCAACCAAGAGGGCTGTGAAAGCTTGTGTTATTCCTATTCTCACACATGGCCTGGAGGCCTGGTACCCAGGAATCGAGAAAACTGGGAGCTTAGGTGAGACATCAGCATGTCGCATTAAGGGGCTTCTTGGAACAATAGATGCCGTACTACGAACGGCGATCAGGGCTATCTTGCCAGTCTGGAAAACACACCCTGGACATATCTTACACTTTGAATCGCAGATTCCCCCAGCAGGAGTTCTTGCAGAGTCAATAAGACGACGTCACGGCCTCCGACTAGGACGAATAGATCAGAGACACCCTCTGGTTGGCAGGCTCCAAATACAAGCTCGCAAGGATCCAACAAGGCTACAAAGAAGCTTCCAGCTAGTCCCTGACTTCCAGAGACCAATACTTACCAGGCCATCATGGAAGAAGCGCCCAATCCGCAAAGACAAAGACAAAGAAACAGAGCTCTTCAAGCAATGGTTACAAGAGAGAAACGTGAACACTGACCTTGTCATCTACTCAGATGGATCACAGTTGGATGACCAAGGCACAATCCGCACTGGATGGGGTTATACCATCAGGAAAGGCGGCACTACACAAGAAGTATACCGGGGAAGGGGCAGACTTCTACAAGCAGAAGTAGTAGATGCTGAAGTCCATGGTGCTCTCCAAGGTCTTGCAGCAGCCAGGGCAATTGGACACGGAAAACAGCTATATGTCTGCCTGGACAACACGTCAGTGGTAGATGGGCTCAATGGGACTCCACCCGAGACATCACAAAACATTTTTCTACGATTTCAAGAACTTGCCACAGCACACACTCCTGGAGTGACCGTCAAATGGATTCCTGGACACAGAGATATTGATGGCAACGAAGCTGCCGACACACTAGCAAAAGAGGGTGCCATGCTGGAAACAGACACAACAAATCTTCCTATAATCTCTTGGGTCAAGAGAGATCTCAAAAGACAGGGCAAGAAAGAGTTCAACCAATGGTGGAAAGACCAATCAGAATCTAGATATCAAGAAGTATACTCACATGCAGTAACTGAAAGAGACCTTATATCTTTTAAGAGGAGTACTTTACACAGACTTCTAGCGGCCAGATCTGGACATGGCGACTTTGCCAGATACCATGAACGCTTTGGGCACACAGATTCAAATGATCACTGCAGCTGTGGTGAGAAGAAAACACCACAACACATTTTCTTTTGTAAGAGGCTGGGGAAAAATCGGCTACTGCCTAGGCATTCGCCTAGGGCAGCTTGTTTACAATACTTAGGGGAGAGGAGCACAGAATGGGCAAAATTCGTGGAGAAGAGCAAGTTCTTTTTAACAATCTGCCCCCGATAGATAGCCTTCCTTGAAGGACCAGATGGATGACCCCAAGGTCATACCGCCGCAACAACGGGGATGGGCCCGTGAGCGGGACTGACTGTACTTATTATCTTGAGACCTCCACAACCCTGCGATGCAGAGGCTCTGGGAGGCGTGGTTTGCACTACTGAGGAGCTACCCCCACGTTAAATACAAAACAAACAAACAAACAAAAGATCAATCATACTTTGTTTCTTAAGCAGGTGGCTAGGAACTCGTCATTCGTGTGGGAGTTGTGGCCATCACACACCAAAACCACCCATGTGTTGCTGTGGACCTCCTAAATATGAGGAATAAAGATACGTTGAAGCCATTCTAACGTAATGGGATTCGAGGTCCATCCATTGGGCGACGTAATAAACCTCCAGTCAGTGAATTTGCCCTCGTTTTGGTTGCTAAACCACTGGGCTTGTACATTAACCCCTTTAAGAATCACCAGCGGCGGCAAGGTCTCACCAGATCCGCTCACACACTCTAGAGCAGTTATCTATTCATTTTTTTCAACCCCTTTCTTCATAGCCACGTTGCCGGAGGCCTCGGAGACCACCCAATGGGAGTCCCCAACCCCCTGGGTGATTCCCATTTCGTCGACGTTGTACCAGCGTGCTGGCATGAGGTTAATCACGTCAGGGGCGTCACACTGATCGAAAAAAATATTGATATTTGCCGCTGTAGCACCATTCACTTGGTTGTAGTCAATAACACGAGACTTTATTATCTTGACTTTGGGGTTTCAAGACAGGAACTTGGATGCCCAATTTTTCCCTAATTCTCGAGCATCCCCGGTGGCATGGAGCATCCGCTGGGTCATGAGACGGAACTTAGAGACCGCCGGAGAATATCCTAGCCGTGCTTGCCCCAGGGCCGAGCTTGCCAGCTTATGTTCGAGATACGGTGAGAGAGCCTGTTGAAGAGCGCTGGTCTCATTCCGCGTTGGGGTGCCAGAGATTCGTCGGTTGACGTACGAGCGACTGATTTGCCATTCGAGGGCTGACAAGCGGACTGGAGCTCCGCGTTGGATGGCCAAAATGGCGGCTTCAGCTTTTATTTGACGGTCGTAAAATGATATCATGAGATTCAGTAGTGGATAAGGATTCAAATAGTGTGCTTTGTGGAAAAAAAGATGTAAAAGTGATGGTGTAGATGGTGGATCACCATAATCCTGGTGGTTGGTGAATTACGCGTTTGTGGGTCAGAACGCGCTGGTCCGCGGGGGGGTGGTCCGCAGGGGGGGTGGGAGATGTAAGTGCTGGGAAAATGTCCGAATCCCGAATGCCATGATAAGAGCGCGGCAGATTGTGAACGGGATGGAGCGCCTGGCGAGGGGTATGATTGAGAAGTTTAGAAGTGACAGTCATTAGATAGCTCGGGGTAGATATTGTCATTGTGATGCATCATGTTGTCTCTTTGTTCAAGAAAATTGCCGTCTTTGTCCCGGAGGCTCATCCAACAGAACTATGAAACAGTGTCCCTTGTTTCTTCATTTTCCTCACAGTTGTTGCCAATGCGTTATAAATCCAAGATTCCTGACGAACCTCCGGCACTGCTTCTCAAGTCAGACAATCGCTTACCCTTCCACTAAAATTACTCTTCGTTCTGACCATGTCGATTTCTAATGCTGCCGGTTATGCAGAAGCCCATTACCACCGGTGTTTGGAGCATCTCATCTTCCTATACGTTTCCAACGAGCGGAAGTTTCTGAAGTTCGGTCTCGATCCCACACGTGCTCGCACGAAGTACGAGGAATTCTGTACATATTACGACCAAGAACGAGCACATATAGAAGCCACGGAACCCACGGATACAGAAGCCATATAATTCAGGCGGCTGAATGAGTGGTTGAAATCACACGTCAAAAACGCCGAGTTCGCATGCGACGTTGAGAAGTCGATGACCCAAATTGTACGTTGCATATCCTCCTCTCGTTAGAAACGAACCTTCATGACAGTTTCGCTAATCTTCGCCTAGGACGACTACATCAAGACTCGCCGACCGCCAAGCAGTGAAGGCGGTATTGCTCAAACCGCCAGACCTTTCGCGCTCCACAACTGGAATGGGGATAGCTACATTGTGCCTTTTGACGAGCAGGTCACAGCGCTGCGGTTGCTACATTGGAATATCGCCACCAGCTGGCACCCCAAGGACATCAACTTCCTGGCTAGCCAGAACGTCGAGGAGAAAAACTGGTACCACGACTGGTCGCGCCTGGAGCCGGTCAGTGGTACCTGGGCCGAGTATCAAGAGAGCCATAGTAACTCACCACTCACTGACCTCGAAGACCCAGATCGAGTAGCGAAGCCGTGGGTCTTGGTCGAGGAGGTGGCCTCTTCGATCAGCGATCCCGGCCCGGACATACTGGGACTGCACGAAGCTGACCCTGATAAGACGCACTGGATGCATACAGACCACGTGAAGAGATTCATGATAGCGTTGGTCGACGGGATCATGAACAGCGGAACTTGGCGTTCGCTTGGTCTCTCCCCGGGCACTTCGGCAGACTTGCAGGTCATCTTTGCCTTGAAAGTTTGGGAAATTTTGAAATACAGAGGCATGCCATCGAATACTCTGATGGACACGCTATGGAACTACCGCTAGACACTGACCCCGATCTGAAAATCCGAGACTGATCACCCAGGCGCTCCTGTTCATCAATGAATAAACAGATGCATCGTGAGTCAGCCCCTCTCCCTCAACACCGACCCCCTTCACCCAAGTGACACCATGTAAAGATTTCTGATAAAGTGCCCAGCTGTGATCCGTGATGCTTGATCAACGCCCGCCTGTCCTGATTCCGCGGACAGACGAGGACCTTGCAAGCTGCACGTCCAGCCGCGAGCGGCGAGGGCAACGACACGTTATGCCGTGCATTCGCACTTCCAAAGAACCGTGCCCTTCGCGCATCGCCCACCCCATTGGGTAAGCTCGTCGCATGACTTGTAGCAGCTGTCCTGCGACACGTAATGGGACCTGCAGGCTCCGCATTTGCACTCATAGTCGCCCTTTCTCCCTTTGCACGTGCCTCCTATACCCCCTTTGTTAAACAGCGTGTATTATGGTTCATCTGGTTGATAACGTGTATTCTGGTGATTCTTATTAGAGTGTGTGTTTCTGAAGGATCTGCTGTCGTAAGCTGCAGGGCCCGAAATTGCCCTAGAGGCCCTGTTGGTGCACTGCCACTTCCCTGAACGCCACTGTGGCTTGCGTGCCATTTGACACCCTTCGCACTCTCTTTGGCAGTTGCTAAGCGCAATATTGGTGTCCTCGTCGTCGCTGTCATGGTACGTAGCGCCGCACACATCCCCACGCTTGAATATTTCGCTGGCCGCGGTAATACTGTTGCTGCTGTCCGTGGGGGTTGATGAGGCGACAAGCACGAAGGAGAGCCCGAGGAGTAGAAGCTGTGGGACGGAACGGAGGTGCATCTTGATCTGGTTGGACCTTTTGCGGCTTTGGTCTCGTTTGATGGCGACGTTTTGTAGGCGGCGGTGTATTCTTGCGGACGATGCGTTAACGAAGATGAAATGTGACGTGCCAGGACGCGAAAACGTTCAGTTTTATAACCCGGGCCCTTTCCTAAACGTCGAGTCTAAGGCAGGCAAAGTGCAAGTGCTAGAGGTCGCATCATTAGTTCTAACAGCATGTGCATGTAATCCTTCTTTACTATCTTTAGCCATCAGGATCTGTCTGCCAGAAGCACTCCACATTACGATGTCATTCGCAGCGTAGCTAGCACAGTCCTGGTAACAGTATCATCTGATACAGGTAGCAAGTATGGTAATGGTTAGCGGTTCCAGGACATGGGTCTGAATTCAATATGATGCCTGTAACTCCCATGTTAAAGACATGCCTGATAATAGAAACGTTATGATGAAAAAGTTCCATGAGAAAGTTCCTAATGTATCGTGTAAAGTTGCTGTAGCAAGCATCCTACTTCGCAGGGGATAATGGATGACGTAAGTAATGAGCTCGTGGAGGTCGACAGAGTGCTTGGGGACCACGCCGAGTGATAAGTTACTAACTACCTACTGATCGCGGACCGGAGACCTTGATGGGACGCCATTATGGCTCTCGCTCAGGATAAAGACCGCGGCCGCGATCGAGAACCCTCGCTGCACTTTCTCACAAGCGTCCCCTTTTTTATGTAGAAGCACTGTAACGACGTGCCTGGATTTTGCATAGCGACTTGCAGTTGCCCTGATACGCGATTGCACTTCTCATTTGGTCGTCGGCCACATGTTCACGAGGTACTTCCAGTCGTTCGGGACGGAGAGCAGGGCTAATGGTGAGCTCGAGCTCCTTATCTGCATGCACCCTTTGGCATTCAACGTCCCTGTCAACCCGAACATGTTGCCGATCGAAAAGTCATCCGGTTGTCCTGCTTCTGGAGACCGGCTTCAACGGCATTGGGTGCTTTGTGGTGTTCAGAGTCTTCAAGTTATAGCCTTAGCTGTTCGAAGTCCTTCAATCACAAGTTAAGCAAATACTGCGCTGTGGGGGAGATGATATAGTCATGTCAGCTGAGGATGCTTTATAGGGCGAAATAGATTTGTAAAATGGACTAGTATATAAGACGGTGGTCTGTCGCGACCTGGGCGCGCCGGGCTGTGCGATCGATGCCGGTCCAGTGTACGCCCCGAACAGACCCAAGCCCATTCGCTGACCGCACTGGTCATCATCGGACATGATCATCGTGTAGGGAACAGACGCTGGAGTCTAATGTCTTATGCACCCGTGATCTGCTTTCCTGTTGATGTCTAGAAGAAGTCGTGAGATACCTTATGAACGCCATCCAAGTCGCGATATGCAAATGCAAGTGTTGAGTATAAGTCATTAGCCACAATAACACTTCACTAGTCACGACCCGCTGATTCCCGATGCCATAGTGTGGCGTCCAGCCCGCCAGCGCACGGTGTCCAGAAAGAAAAAAACCAAAAGTGAAAAAAAAGTTAAAGCGACATGTTTCTTTTTCAGCAACGCATCAGGAATTGAGCCCAATGCGGGGGTCGAACCCGCAGCCTTGAGATTAACTATCTGTTAAGAGTCTCACGCTCTACCGATTGAGCTAACCGGGCGGATGTTTGATGGAAATCACCGCCGTTATGGTTGTATCTATAGCCGAGCGGGTGAGGTGAAGATTTTTCACACATGGCCCACTCACCGCTGGTGCAGAGTCTGAGTGTGGTCGGTAACTCCGTGTTTGCAGCAAGTATCCGCAGGAAGGTCGCAGGACCATGGACCCATTCAGAGGTTTGTGCCCCATCGATGTACATCGAGAGACGGCGTCCCTCTGGTTGGAACTCTACCACACGTCTAGACTGAGCTAAAGACTGCTTCACTATCGCAACTTCGCAAGGAGAAGGGAGTGCTCGAAGGCCGTTGTGATATCATATATACCTACGCGATTGTTCCTACATCTGGAAGATTGCTCGTGTTGCCATCATTTTAAGTAAGAGTGCCGTAGTCACCGTTCGGCGTCGCAACTGTTCTGTGCTTGGGATGGCAACAATGCCGGACACAAAAGACATCCGGTCCAAACAAAGTCTAGACGACTACACAGCCAAACTTACCGAAGTGATACGGTCGGCGCTTCTAGCGGTGGGCAAACCGGCTTCTAACGGGGGACACACAGCCCCCTGGTGGACTGACGAATGCAAAGCTGCCTACGACGTCTACAGAGCGTTTGAGGCCATTAGGTGCCCGGGGCAGCAGGAATTCACGGAAAAGCACCGTCATTTCCTTGCAGTGGTACATAAGGCGAAACAGGAATACTGGAAAAAGATCATCAACTCGGCCAATACCGACAAAGCTCTATACAAGGTTATCGCCTGGTACAAGCTAGGTCCATGGCTCAAGGCCCTGCCGCTCAAGGTGGGTGATCGAGTAATAGAATCTATTGAAGAAAAGGCAGAAGTGCTGCAAGAAGAGATCCTGGGCCGCTTCTTGAGCGCAGACGACCTGGACTACCATTCCCTGGAAGGCTGGCAAGAATCGGAGGCAAAGCTCTACTGGGAGACGTCGGCTATATTAGAGGAAGTTGAGCAGTATACAATAGGGGTATCTAGCACATCCCCTGGTGTAGACGGCATCACGGTACGCCTGCTCAAGGCATGCTGGGAGCATATCAAGAACGCTATACACGCGGTCTTTGAGAAGTGCCTCTAACTGCACCATTACCCTGTAACCTGGCAGGATGCAGATATATCAATGATACCTAAGGTAGAGAAAAAGGACTGCTCTTCGACGCGGTCTTGGAGACCAATCGCACTTCTCTTTTGCCTGGGCAAGGGCCTGGAACGGATGTTAGCCAAGAGGATGGCCTGGACAGCGCTTTCATAAGGACTGTTCAGCTCACAGCACGGCAGCGCTCTCCCAAAAAGAGCATGCATGGACCTGGTGGCCTCTTTTACCCACGACGTGGAGGCTGCACTGGCCAGGGGTCTCAAGGTCTCGATGGCTACACTTGATGTACAGGGTGCGTTTGACGCCCTGTTGATGAGGCGTCTACTACTACGGATAAGAAAACAGGGCTGGCCGATAGACTGCCTAGAACTGGTGCAGTCTTTCCTAAAGAAATAGCGCGCCAAGGTACGCCAAGAACGAACATCTACAGACTTTGGGGAAGTGCACTGCGGCACTCCCCAGGGCTCACCATGGTCACTGGTACTCTACATGCTATACCTGGCTGAGGTACTACATCAGGATCCAGACCTATGCTTTGGGTATGCTGACGACATAGCGCTCTATATGGTGTCCAAGTCGTTGCAACGCAACCTGGATCTCTTAGCCGACGACCTCAAGCAGGTCTTACAGTAAAGAGATAAAAACAAGGTGTTCTTTGCCCCTGAGAAGTGTGAGCTATTTCATATTACTAGGGGCCAAAAAACTACCAACCCTCCTATAATAATAGGTGAAAGGCTTACTATCTACCTAATACAAGAGCCGCAAGGCAGCGAGAAAAAGCCAGCACTGCGGTGACTAGGGGTGTGGTTTGACCGGAAGTTTACCCTGAAGAGACATATTACTGAATATGTGTACAAGACAATGCAACTTTGCAAGCACATACACAACCTAGCTAACACAAAAAACGGACCATCAGCGTCCGGGCTACAAAAGGCTGTGATTACCTGTGTCATCTTAATAGCGCTATACGGTATAGAGGCATGGTACGGCGGGCAGAAAAAGCCCATAAACAACGTTTCCTTAGCAGGAAAGTCAGAGATTAGTGCCCGTGTGGGAGGGCACATTGCCATGATACAGCGAGCCCTCACCATGGCAACGCGTGCAGTGCTCCCTGTATGGCGCACTACCCCCACCTACACGGTCTACAGAGACACCGGATTCCCAACGGCAGAGACAGCTCTGGACCAGGCCCTGTGGCGCTTTACGTACAGGCTTCGAACTGTGGATAAGCTACACCCTCTTACGAGGCGGATCGACCTACCGGCCATCACATGGGGCCGGGGTGCGGGCGGGTTTAAACGACCTAAGACCAAAGTCCAGGTGGTAGCACGCATGCTACCCCCAGTGTAACGGCCCTTATTAGTGCCACCAAGATTCATGAGAGGCTGCAAGGCCGATCTAATAAGGGGTCAAACCAAAGAACAGGCGGCAGAGTCCTTTAAAGCATAGTTTTAAACACTGTCCCCAGAGGATGTGGTGGTGTTCTCAGACGGATCAAAGGACAGAATATGCATAGGATACGGCTATGTGGTATACCAAGGCGGGCAACTCCTTGCCTTAAATAAGGGCCGCCTCTACCCGTGCTCCATTGTATTCGATGCAGAAGTAGTAACATCTCCCACCCCCCTGCGGACCACCCCCCCGCGGACCAGCGCGTTCTGACCCACAAACGCGTAATTCACCAACCACCAGGATTATGGTGATCCACCATCTACACCATCACTTTTACATCTTTTTTTCCACAAAGCACACTATTTGAATCCTTATCCACTACTGAATCTCATGATATCATTTTACGACCGTCAAATAAAAGCTGAAGCCGCCATTTTGGCCATCCAACGCGGAGCTCCAGTCCGCTTGTCAGCCCTCGAATGGCAAATCAGTCGCTCGTACGTCAACCGACGAATCTCTGGCACCCCAACGCGGAATGAGACCAGCGCTCTTCAACAGGCTCTCTCACCGTATCTCGAACATAAGCTGGCAAGCTCGGCCCTGGGGCAAGCACGGCTAGGATATTCTCCGGCGGTCTCTAAGTTCCGTCTCATGACCCAGCGGATGCTCCATGCCACCGGGGATGCTCGAGAATTAGGGAAAAATTGGGCATCCAAGTTCCTGTCTTGAAACCCCAAAGTCAAGATAATAAAGTCTCGTGTTATTGACTACAACCAAGTGAATGGTGCTACAGCGGCAAATATCAATATTTTTTTCGATCAGTGTGACGCCCCTGACGTGATTAACCTCATGCCAGCACGCTGGTACAACGTCGACGAAATGGGAATCACCCAGGGGGTTGGGGACTCCCATTGGGTGGTCTCCGAGGCCTCCGGCAACGTGGCTATGAAGAAAGGGGTTGAAAAAAATGAATAGATAACTGCTCTAGAGTGTGTGAGAGGATCTGGTGAGACCTTGCCGCCGCTGGTGATTCTTAAAGGGGTTAATGTACAAGCCCAGTGGTTTAGCAACCAAAATGAGGGCAAATTCACTGACTGGAGGTTTATTACGTCGCCCAATGGATGGACCTCGAATCCCATTACGTTAGAATGGCTTCAACGTATCTTTATTCCTCATATTTAGGAGGTCCATAGCAACACATGGGTGGTTTTGGTGTGTGATGGCCACAACTCCTACACGAATGACGAGTTCCTAGCCACCTGCTTAAGAAACAAAGTATGATTGATCTTTTATGAACCTCACTGCTCCTATGTAGTCCAGGTATTAGATATGGGAGTCTTTAATTTGGTGAAGAAGAGGTTAAAGACCTTACTCCAGGAGACGCCCAGCGGCCGTCTTGGACTCAGGCCATCTAAGGAGGAGGTTTTGGAGTGCTACGAGCAGGCCCAGAAGGACACAATGACGCTCCTCAACATCAGAATTGCCTAAAAAAAGACTGGGATTGTTCCTTGTAACCGAGCAGAGGCATTAAAATCGAAATATGTGATTCTGGAGGACAAGGGGGTGGCCAGTGCACGCCAGAAGGACCCTAAGGCTTCCGAGCAAGCCACAACACCAGATTTTCTCGAGATGGTAACTAAAACCATTGTCACAACACCCTCTGGAAGCCGGGCTTTGCAGGAGAGTGCTCAAAAGCTCGAAAGAAAGGACCCTTCCTTTGGGGGGCCCTCTGAGCGCTTGTTGGTGCGGAAGGCTGGCAAGGCCATGGATGTTCAGGCTGCTACCATTGCAAATCTACGGGCCAAATGTGAGCTGCTTGAGGCTCAAGTGGCTAAAAAGACTAATACCACTCAAAAAGCAGTCAAACCAACACCAGGGGAACGATTCGTCACAATGGCTAACATAAGGGAGGCCAAAATGGAGCTGAGGAACAGGAGGGTCTATAGGGACTCCGCTGCAGGCAAAGAGGTCCCATAAGAGGTCCCTGGTGAAGATTTAGGGTCAGAATCAGATTCTGGGAGCTGTATTATGGTTAGAACACCACGACCTTAGTGTATTTAGTAACTGTGGTGGTTGTAGATGGCTTCATCTGAATGAGAGTGGTGTGGTGTGGAGTGGTCCGTGGGGGGGTGGTCCGCAGGGGGGGGTGAGATGTTTCAGCTGTTATTATCAGAATGGTAATCAGTCAGGCATACCTCCCCTGGGGAGGCAGCGACGATGTGTGCCTGTTGGACTAAGGAGGCATAGTTCGAGGTAGCTCATATCCATGTCAGATGATTCATCCCAAAGGTCTCGTGTGAAGTTGCGAACTCCGTCCATGAGCGCTGTAGCGGAGCGAGACGGTGAGATGGCCGGATGGGTGAAGTGAGTCAAGTTCTGTAAGATATCGTCTGAGGTCACATGGCATCTCCTGTGACATATCGAGGCTTTATGTGAGATGATAGGTCGGTGTGGTGATAGGGGCTGATAGAGACCTCGGAGTAGTGGCAACCTGAATAGATGTAGGTCAATGGAGTTGGACCAACGGTGATCACCACACGCGCTTGAGGCAGCTCTTTGACGTACTTATGCATATAAGCGGGTATATGTGTTCAAGCAGCACAGCATCCTGCTTACCTAATGCACATGTCTATCAAATCCCCCACACATCGCTGAGTCTCGTGCCGTTCTCATTCCCGGTTCCACCCACTTGACCTTACAGCTCGCGATAATAGGAACAGAAAGACTACATGTTGCGTGTTGGCATGCTGGGAGATGTAGTCGATCTCGATGACAAAGCACTCGGCCGTTCGAAACACGGCCGACGGCCTGTTTCAGATGCACGAATCACCCGGCTCCAGTTTACCCACCTCGAACTCGAATTTGAGTTGATGGCCATGCACATCCATCATTTGAACTCCGAAAGATGACCACTCAGGCCATCGACGAGAACAAATTGCAGTCGCTTTCATCAGCTTGCCATTGTATCGCTTATCATTCTCTGTCAAAAGACGCCGCGTGACGCCATGACAGACGGGACCGTCGTTGCGCAGCTTCCACTTCTGTCTCGCATATACCATGGCGCTTCCATAGCCGCAGTCCAGGGCTTTATGGCTTCAATGCGAATCTACGAGCAGTGGCACTCGTGGTATTATGCGACCGATCTCAATCCGCCGAGCATCGTGAAGACCTACGAGTGTCGACCCAGTTTGCCTATCAGGTACGTCAATCCACGCGAGGCAGGCACTGGAACCCCCTGACAAGGCATTGCGAATTAGAACCTTCTTCCCGGAATCCTACGATCAGACCGCTCCGCAGACTCTGCCCATGCTCTTCAGCATCCATGGCGGGGGCTTCTGCATCGGGGACCCCCAAGATGACGACGCGTGGAACGTGAGCTTCGCCAACGCCCACGACATCCTCGTAGTCGCCCTCAACTACCGCAAGGCGCCGTTCTACCCCTTCCCGACCGCTATACACGACCTCGAAGCCCTAATGCTAGCCGTATACGACGACGAAAGCCTACCCATAAACAAAAGCCGCATTGCAGTCGGAGGCTTCTCGGCCGGTGGAAACCTGACGCTCAGCGTGTGCCAACTACCCTCGATACGCGAGAAGGTCAAGCCAACCGCCGCGCTGTCTATCTACTCCGTCGTAGACCAGAGCATACCGTCGGAAGAAAAGGTCAAAATGCGCTACTACAAGCCGAACCTCGGCCCCGGGCTGCGGTCCAGCCCAACAGATTTCCTCGCGCGCTTCGCCCCGACGTTCACATGGAGCTATGTTCCCGTGGGGGAGGACCTCCAGAATCCTCTCGTATCCCCCTCCTTTGCGCCGCCCGAGACGCTGCCGCTGTATATATTCATCCTCGCCGCTGAGCTGGACCAGCTGGCACCCGAGGCGTGGCGGATGGCGAGCAAGTGGGCAGGGCGGCCGGTACCCCCGCTTACTGAGAAGGTCGGGCAGGAGCAGCCAGCAAGCGAGAAAGGGGGCCTCGTACTCGACGATGAGAGGTTCGTATTCGAGCACATTGGCGGGGATGGCAAGAGCAGCGTGCGCTGGCTGTTGGTACCCGATCAACTCCACGGTTTCGACCATCTTCCGCCGCACGTTCACGGCAGCGAGGAAGCGTTCCAAGACGCTCAGTTGAAGACAAAGAAATATCAGGAACTATTAGGAGATTGGCTGCATAAGGTAGTCTGGAAAGCTTAGGGTACACCGGTGTCCTCGTTACCCAAACACCAAAACGTAACCACGTCTCAAGTACCCACGTGGTGGCGCTGCCGTCACATCCCTTTGTCTGATGCTATTGCAGAGATTCCAGACCAAGGGGCGCTTTGCCAGCCCGCCTCCGTATGATCATAATCTTGAGACTTGTGCTCCCCGACACGTGGGCAACACTTATGGACGTGAACTGCACAGGTGAAGCCATTGGCTTGAACAGCCGTGGCGATATCATCAAGTGTTCATGTATGGGGTTTTCCTTTCATGCTCGGTGTAGAGTGGAAGCCCAGGATTGGCATCTAAGAAAATGGTTTGCTTCTCGGCATCTCGAGATCGACTAGTGGTCATCTGCTTGTCAAACTGGACGATGTCCTCTTGGTCAAAGAAGTAGAAGCTCACGTCTGGTAGCTCCCAATGCACTTTGCTTCATGGTCAAGCTGAGGAGTTCGAAGATTAGGACGACCCCACGGCAAAGGCTCTGGCACAACACCTCAGAGTGTATGAAGGTACGAACTAGTTCGTGGTAATGGGAATGTTAACTTATGGGTCGGAGATAAGGGGCAGCCAGGGCTAATTTCCCGCTTGACCATAGCGGAGCGAAATTTGAACATCCCCGAGTGTATTCCCCGGGAGGCTCGGGATGCGTCTGCACGGAAAATACGGTAACACATATACCTCCACCACTCGGCCATCTTTCTTGCCCACCTCGTCTAAGCAGCGCGAGGAGTTCTTGATCCATACCAAATCTATTTATCTAACCTAGCCGCCGCCAGTCGGTGGTTTGACTGGCATTGGTGCGTGTATTAGTGCTCAAAGTCGCTCTATCGACCGCCCCGGGTTCGAACCCGTCCGTGGTGACGTAGTCCGTGTAGTCTTAGTCGAATCCGCACTCTTGACACCATGATAAAGTTTGCGTGGACGACTGTGATAGTGATGTTATCTGGTTCTTGGCAACTTTGGTACATTAACCCCCTACCACAGTCCAGTGGTTGAGACGACAGCAGCGATGCCATTCCACATCCCCGGCGTCGCTCACTTTCCAGGTGGCCTCCAAAGCGATGGCCACACGAACAAAGTCCCGAATGCACAGGCACCCAAGGCCCGCCAACCCGGATCCTTCCGCGACAATGTCTTCTTCCCAACAAAGTCCTTGCCTGCATATACAGGCCCATACCCAGTCGGCACCATGGAGATAGAGGTCCCGGCCAAGAACCCCCGGACCTTCTCGGGTATCAAACGGAATGGCAAACACCTGCTGCAACTGGAGACCGTGCTCATGACGGTCTACTACCCGGCCGCGAATCGCCGTGACCCAGGAGGGAACCAGCCACCACAGTCGAACGGTGGCAAAGTTTCTCGGGAGCTCTGGCTCGGGAGACCGAGAATCAACATGGCCAAAGGTTATGGGAGGTTCGCTGGAGTGGGGAGTTTGGCTGTACCTCTCTTTCTCCCAGCGATGTTTACCAAATTGCCTGCTTACCGGAATGCGCCGTTAGCGGACTACTGGGCCCCTGAAGTCGACACCAAGACCGAAGGCGTGCATGTCAAGGCTAAGCAAGGTGACAAGCCGGAGGGAGCACCTGACGAGCCGGTGTTCCCGCTTATCCTGTTCAGCCACGGGTTGGGAGGAACCAGAACCATGTACAGCTCAATCTGCGGCGAGTTCGCCTCTTACGGTTTCATAGTCTGCGCGGTCGAGCACAGAGATGGTAGCGGGCCGAGGAGTTACGTCAATCATACGAAACCTCCTCCAGACCATATAAGCGGTAGTATGACGGATAGGGAGCAGACGTCGAAGACGACTGACGGTGGTGGCGTCGAACATACTAAGGAGCAGAGGAAAAAGGGCTACGACATGATTGACTACGTCTTTCCCAAAGACAATCCTTGGGATACATCTCCTAATGACAAAAAGGGTGTCGACCACGAGTTGCGAAACGCACAGATCGATTTACGTTTAGCAGAGCTGGAAGAAGCCTACTTCATCATGCAAGAAATCCACCGCGGCGAAGGTTCTTACGTCGCCGAACGCAATCTCCGCAAGAAAGGCTACAAAGGAAGTCCATCCCGTGGTCTTGGTGGCGTAGACTGGAATCGATGGAAAGGTCGGTTTCATCTAGACAACGTCACGGCTTGCGGGCACTCCTTCGGCGCGGCGACTGTGACGGAGATGCTCAGGCACGGCGACAGGTTTAGCTCTATCTCTCAAGGAATCATCTACGATATCTGGGGCGCTGGAACCAGGCCTTCGGCTCCGGAGGAAGAACCGGAACATCGGATCCACAGCCCTCTCCTCGCGGTCAACAGTGAGGCGTTCACATACTGGCCATCCAACTTCGAGCTCGTGGATAGTCTGATCAAGGAAGCGCAAGCCGGCCCAGACGAGAGTCCTTCCTGGCTCATCACTTTGAGAGGCACAGTTCATGTCTCGCAATCCGACTTCTCACTGCTGTACCCACACGTCTGCTCGCTCGTCCTCAAAATGGTCGCGAACCCACAGCGCGCTCTCGACTTGAACATCAACGCCAGTCTAGAATTCCTCTCCCACGTCCTCCCTGCAGAGCTCGCGCAAGTAAACCGTGCCTACCGCAACGAAGGACTCCTCGAAACAGACCCGAGCCCTCTCGACCGGATTCCCTCCACGCAGCTTCACAGGCCGAACGACAAGTGGATGGCGGCGAGGTTGCAGATCAAGCATGAGTGGATCTGGCGGATCTCTCCCAGTCTCTGGAAGACAGTGCATGGGCGATATACGAAGAAACATGGAAAGGAGCCGGAGACGTTCCAGGAGATCTGGTTGCATGCCAAGCCGACGCCGGAGAGTATTGCGAAGCACCTCGAGAACACCGAGGGCCGGTCGAACGAGAGGAAAAAGAAGTTTGAAGGGGCGCTGCCGATCACGGCAGATGCGGCGGACCACGAGAGGGGTGAGAGGGTCGTTATGAGTCCGAATGGGGTGACATCAGGGCCGTGCTGGGGAGGTGGGCAAGGATTACAAAAGATGAGTGGCTGACGCGGGTTGCTGGAACCAATGTTCTGGCGAGCGGCCGGCCTGGAGGTCTGGTTTGGAGGCATAGGGCTTGTCTGAAAAGTCTGTATCGACCTCTTTATCGCTGTTGCGACTTGCCTTGCACGAAATTGCAGACGCGGCGCTGCACACGATTACGAGAGACGATGCCTTGCCCACTCCACACCCAGCGACGCCGGCGCCGATACAGCGCAACGAAGCGGCGATGGGGGCGAGTGCAGACACCAACGCCCGACATGCTGATCTTTCCGGCTCCCGGTGGTGTGCACGACTTTCCCTGGCCACTGGACACAGCCCTTGCCCGGCAGTCAACAGGCCCGTCCGGAAGGTCTCGCAGACTCCGATGATACCCTTCTAGCCAGCCGCCATACGTCTTCGCAGAGTTGTCACCAGCTGGGCCCCTTGTCAGCTCGACGGGCTCACAGCACACACATTGTATCATTATTTACGTGTAAGGCAGAGATGACGGGCCCTTGGAAGACGTTCTACAATGGCGAACTTAAGCAAACGGAGAAGGTATACACTCTACTATAGGATAGAGTGAAGGATTGAGACGGATGGGATGGTTGCCTGGAAGGATGACCGGCTTAATATTAATCACTAATATGTTTACCGAAGGCTCACCATCGTTGCCTGGAATTCATCATCCACGCCACCCTATGGTCTACGGTTCAATGCCGTATCAGAAGGCGACGGCTCGTAGTCATGTAGTTCCTTAAATGTCTTGCACTGGTCCAGGCATTGGATCTTGCTTGTCTTTGCATCATGCATGTGCCAGCGGCTCCTTGGGCCATACAGTTCTTCCCTCTCTATTATTCAACTTGAGCTCCTGCTTTCAAACCCAGACAGGATGCTCCTGTCTCCGATCAAGCGCCTAAGCGTCTCTGCTTTACTTGCTGTGAGCCATGCCAACCCTTTCTCGGATAATCGCGAAAGGGTTACCATTGGCTATAGAGTTTGCAGCGAGGTATGTTTCCGGCTTGAAATCAGAGTACCCTCCGAGTGGCGTATTCCAAAGCCACGAAGACTGACTTCTTGCTGGACAGGCCGAGGCTCGGGCGACGATCGCAGCTGGCCACCCGACGTATGGTTGGTGGAATAACAAACCTCATCATGTTCTGTCGGTCGGATGGGGCACGTACTCGGCGCTTAATCCCGATGATTGGAAGGCGCTTTACAACGAATGGCAAGTCTTTCCCATAGTTACCTGCTCTTTCATTACTGTATCTAGTTGCACGAAGATGCTAACCCTCGTAATGGGTTACATAGGTTTTGCGTAGTGCAAGCCGACAAGGAAGAGTGGGATAAGGCTCCCAAAGCCAAGATACCCGAGTTTGACGGCAAGAAGTAATTGGAATACCACACAAGTCCGAAACCAATTGTGAGTCAGAGTCGCTGAATCACCAGATTGACGAGCCTTGATCAATCTTTTCGTGAGCCTGGTTTTTAGACGATTAACTTATTGATCTGGGAACTTCACAGGACAACTATATACACAGTCTCGACTCAGACTGGAATTACGAGAACACGATTCGTCTATCACTTTTAGACATGGGTAAGACTCAACACCACAGAATCCTGACTAGATTTGATCCGGGGGCACACTGCTGACGTAAATCATTCCAGAGGACGAAGACGAGCCCGCGCTGGCTCAAATCGTACTGCCAATCGAAGTGCTCCGGGCCAACACGTTGCACCTCACGGCTGTGTGTTTCGGTCACGGGGTCAAGGTAGAGGGCCTGGAGATCATCAAGATGTCCAGCTTCGAGAATGCGAAGGGTGAACTTGGTGACGGGGGCGGGAAATGGAACCCAGATGACTACTAGGTTAGGCGTTATCGGGGTCCTTGTTCGGCTCATTCATTGAGAATATATATGTAATTGAGTACATACCTGTCATCACGGTGCTAAATTGGGCTACGGGAAAACAGGCGGTTCTTTACGTATGTTTGCGAGTACTTTACGTGACTACTTGGCTACAGCCTCTGCCGCAATGCCACAGACCGATAGGACGGAGGTGATATGAACAGCGTGCACAAGTACATACCCCTATGGTGACCAGGCAATGTGGAGCGGCAGTATACCAATGTCGGTTCACCTTGAGGCCAGACGGGAATTCGATGAGGAGCGCCAACTCGTTGTCACATCAAACAGGCCCCGTGGAACTAAGCGCTGTCACGTCAAAGTCACTCGCGACGGCTATCATACTCGAAGGCGAGGCGAGGCGAGGCGAGGCGAGACGGTGCGCCGTGACCACAGCCTGGCCTTTAAAGGTATGTAGTCGCTAAGTCATGAACGGAGAGGTAAACCAACTACTCTGTTATAACCATCAAACGTACATCACTGTCAAACAGGTTCAATCCAGCAAATCATACACCAGTGTCCACGCACATTCAATATCTCTTAGCTATGCGCTCGTCCAGCCACATGGCAGCCAGGTCGCTCCCCTCGCCATAGAGCCCACCACACCCAGCGTTAACCCCTACATCGTACACCTGCACCCTCCGATTAGCCTCTTCGTCGAGGCCGTCGAAGCTGTCGTCCCACTTCAGCCGCTCCTTCATCTCGATCTTGTTGATGCTCCTCTGCATCAGCCTCGCCAGCTCCTCCGCCTGGGCGCCGAAGCTGTTGCCGAGAAACTCCTTCTTGCGCCTCTGGCGTCGCCGCAGAAGCGACGGCGGCAGCGGGGGCGGCGTGTCGTGCAGCAGCAGCATCTCGGGGATCTTGAGGGTCGATTGTCGCGGCGGGAAGCCGAGGGGGCTCCTCCGCGGGGGCTTGAACGTGTTGGTCGACGACGTCCCGAGCATCGCGCCTTCAAGCAGAGCCGAGGATGTCGATGATGCCGATTCGGGCGGTATGGCCGAGGCGTCGAAAGACGGGGGTACTAGCAGTCCCGGGGTGTGGAAGAAGAGACAGGGGCTCGCGAACGGGTCGAAGAGGTTGTCGGGCTTCTTGAACAGCTCTTCGGCCTGGTGCTTCAGATCCTGGAAGCTGGGATCCCCCGGCTGTGCCAGGATCTCCTCGAGGACGTTGATCGACCGCAGGTTTGGCAGCTTGTTGATGGGGTGGTCGGGCAGAAACATGGTCCAGTTGTATATCCCATTGTAGGCAATACACCCGCGGACGCCCATCCGCTCGTGGGGGTGCGTCTCTGTGAGAGCCAGCGAGGTGGCCAACGAGGCGCCGAGGTGGGAGCCGTACACGTATATGTCCCGACGAGTGTATGTGGGAGGCGTGAGGTTCTGGGTGATCCAGCTGTACGCCTTGAGCGTATCGTGGATAGGAGCGGGCCAGCCCGGGTGGAAGAAGTCATTGCTTCCACCATCTTCATCCAACCCAGTGGAGGCGTTTTCCTTCTCCTCGGGAGACGCTCCCGTCCAGCGGTAGTGTATCACCGCCGTCGCATAGCCCTGACAGAACTTGGGTAACTGCGTTATACCGCCTGTAGACACGTATGGGGGTAGATACACCAGCAGCGGCTCTGAGGACGAGATCTTGGCAATATTATGTAGACTGTGCACGAATCAGACGAGAGTCCCAAGTGGGTGATCTTGTATAGTTGATTGCTTACTCGACGAGGACGTGACCGGACGAGCCGCAGCGGACACTGACCCGTTCTACATCATGGAAAGCGGAGGCGATAGTGCTTAAGCATCTTGACCTCGGCGAGCGAGAGTACGCATATCTCGATGTCCTTAGTGGGAGCCATCTTCTCATCTTTCCCCATCGATTGTCTCGACCATCAGACCTCCAGCTGTGAGGTATTTGTGTACTCCACCAGACGGGCAGACAGACAGACAGACAGACAGACGCGTGACCAGCTTTGAAGGAATTGGAGAAAGTGGCGCTTGACGCGTCGGCGGCGTCGGCCGATGAATTGGGGAAGCCGGGCGTTCCAGGGCGAGGGGCTAACGGCGGCAGGTTCCAACTTCCAGGGGCTCTAGCGGGGTATCTTGCATGCGGTAGGGCATGCGGAGAGCGCTAATCGCCGTTGCATTCCAGGGGAATCAGTGCACTCTTCCAGTCCAAGCGACGTCATCCACGTCCGATGGATGATCAGCCTGGAACCCGCCGGTGGAGACACGGTGGAGACACGGCGCCTGACCTGCCAAGCCTGCCAACTTCGATTCTTGATCACCAGGCCGGATCGCTGCTGCCGATAGACGGTTCTTTTCGTGGGCTGTCCAACTCAACTTCCTGCCCTGAGATGCAGACGGGAGTCTCTGGTAAATAAACAACTTCACAGTTCCACGTTGCTTCTTCTGCCTGTACATTGACGACATCGCGACTCAGTCCAACACGCATGCTATTGTTTACTTCCAACGGTTCTACACATCGTACACTCATCACACACATCCCTTGCAGAGGACACCGACCAACATAGTGTTTCTGTATCTACCCAGTCGCTGTTCGTGGGCAGGTACCCGATGATGATGATACCCTCTTAAGGTAGCGACCGAAACCTCTCCAAGCCTGACCTGAAGAC
Organism: Anthostomella pinea; assembly: GCA_963556695.1. NCBI lineage: Eukaryota > Fungi > Ascomycota > Sordariomycetes > Xylariales > Xylariaceae > Anthostomella > Anthostomella pinea. The sequence continues at coordinate 2,803,880 of CAUWAG010000007.1, read as the reverse complement.
ACCTTCAAGATGGACGATGCCGATGTCCACGAAAACATGGGCGAGGACGCAACGGCAGTCGATGAACGCCATGACCGTGAGAAGAACGACGGCGATGTCGTCCCGAGCGATCAAACCCACCTGGATCCGAGGTACGTGGCCCATTCTGCCTCGACACACGAGGATAATGACACTCAAAAAAGATACGCCGAAGCCGCTGGTGGTTTACCTCGGCCGCGTTTCCCATGATAGCGGGCACGCTGGGCCCGGTCGCTTCAGCATTCAGTATCTGTGCTCTCGTCAAGAACTGGCGGCAACACATCAATCCCGGGTCCGACGTCACTAAGGCTGTCTTCATACCCGATCCGCCATGGCTGTACGCAGTCAACGGTGTTCAACTTTTCATTGCGATCATGGCGAACGTATTCCTCCTGCTCAACATGACCAAGAGAGTCCGCTTCGTCATTGCCCAGCCCATCACCATTGTCGGGTGGTACATCTCAGCCATATTGCTTGTGGCACTGTGCGCGACAGCGGGCGGGCCTCTGATTGTCCAGCCCGAGATTGAATACGTCTGGTCGCAGGCCTTCTACTATGGCCTTTTTGCCGCCATCCTCTACTTCATTGTCGCGTCCTTGATGGTCGTCAACGTCTGGGGCGCCCTGAAGGGACACTATGCCAAAGATTTCGAGTTAACCACAAGCCAGCGGACTCTGATGCTGCAGACTATACTCTTTCTCGGCTACCTCCTCCTGGGCGCTTTGGTGTTTAGCCACATTGAAGGGTGGAGCTACCTGGACGCCGTCTACTGGGCCGATGTGACACTGTTCACCATTGGTTTTGGCGACTTCTCACCGTCGACTGAAGTCGGCCGTGGCCTTCTTATACCATATACATTGATTGGGATCATAAGCCTCGGTCTGGTCATTGGCTCTATCAGGAGCCTGATGCTGGACAAAGGAAAACACAGACTGGACGCGAGAATGCTGGAGAAGAAAAGGCGGCAAATGATTCGCAAAATCACGCGCAGCGGCAAAGGGAAGCTGTTGGAGCCCATCAATGACGACAGTTTCGATTATTACCCCGAGTCGAAAGGACCCGAGCTACCACATACGGAGTTTGAGCGTCGCCAGAAGGAGTTCAACTTGATGCGAAAGATACAAAACAAAGCTTCTCGAACGAGAAGATGGTCGGCAATGGCCATATCGACAACGACTTGGGCCGTGTTATGGCTCGTTGGCTCCAAGATATTTCAGGTGTGTGAGGAACCATATCAGGGCTGGAGTTACTTTGATGGCGTGTATTTCTCCTTCACCGCTTTGACTACCCTTGGAAATGGCGACCTCACGCCAGTCTCAAACCAAGGCAAAGCCTTCTTCGTCTTTTGGTCGCTTCTGGCATTGCCTACCCAGACGGTCCTTATCTCGAACGCCGGAGACACCATCGTCAAGGTGATCAGGGACGGTACGCTGCGTCTCGGAAGTGTCACCATTCTACCTGGAGAGTCAGGTTTCAAGAAGGACACAAAGCAGTTGCTTGCGAAATTATCTTTTGGTGTGCTGTTTGCCGAGGAGAGGATCGAAGAGTCCCCACCGGGGTTCTTCGGCTTCGCTCAACGACACGAGGACACGGAAGAGGAGGAGGATGGGGAGGAAAGCAGCGATAGCCACACCAACAAAGGCGCCGGAAACCGCAGGCCGAAGCCAAAGCCAGATGACCCGGCTAAACGAGGTAGAGCCCCGTCGAAGCCGAAGCAATCGGATGAGGGCAAAGACCTCGAAGCTGCGCGGCCCAAGCGGGAGACATCGACTGCCAGAAAGGACGTGCCTACTGAGTTGCCCAAAACGCGGTCTGAATACCACCTTGTACTCATCGACGAGATCAGACGTGTGACTAGGCATCTAGAGCACTCGCCGCCGAGGAAATACACCTACAAGGAGTGGTCAGTAACTAATGCTCTTGCTGCTCTGCCAAAACAGCCATTTCCTCCCCTCCTTGTTCGCGGAGCCCGCTCAGCAGGTTATCTGTCCTGTAATATCAATGACTGATTGCTCTTCGCAGGGCTTGGTATCTCCGACTCATAGACGAGGACGAGAGCAGCGCCGAGACGCACCGCAAACCGGTCAAGGTGCCGCGCGGCAAGGACGAGCACCCCGCCGTGATAGGCGACACCCCCAACCAGGACGGAGGCGCCGACGCCGACGTCAGTGTACCTATGGGCAACCTGCCGCAATCCGAGCACGGCGAAAAGGGAAAGGGCGACCCCAGGCAGCAGAAACTGCAGTGGTCGTGGGTCGGACACCGCAGCCCTCTGATGGACACGCGCGAGGAGGCCGAGTGGATCCTCGAGAAGCTCGAGGCGAAGCTCTGCGAGGAGCTGCGGGCCGTCGTCAAGGAGCAGGCTGGCCGGGATAGCCTGAAGAAGGTGTCGGAGGAGGAGCGGCGCAATGAGCAGAAGGGGCTGGGGCCGACGCCTATGCAGTAGTGGCTGTGATTGGCGGCGACGGCTGTCCTTGCTTGGAGTACGCTGCCTGGAGATACATGGTGTTAAGTTGGGCATTTCCATCGTCTCTCATTGTTTATACGGGAGGCTTTCATAGGATACCCTCGGGCATTTTCACTTTTGGTGTGTGGCATCATCATATGGGAAGTTTTGGGAAGGTTTGATATAGAGAGCACGGCATCATCATGGGCAGCAGCAGAATTTGGGGCTAATGGAAAGGAGTGACTGAGTCTTGTTTATTTATCAAAGGAGAGAAAGTCAGATACTAATACAACGAAAATGCGTGTACCAGCAAGCCGTGGTCTCAAGTAGAGGAAGAGAAGGAGTGTGCTGGCTAGTGGAGCTGCTGTGCGTCCACTGCCGATGAACTAGCGAGGAAGCGCTCGGCTTCGTGTGTCATGCAAGTGCGCATGATGTTTTTTGTCCCCCCGACCACATTGTTTTGTGTGTAGGTTCTTCTTTCGCCCCATGAAATCGGACCTCCATGTGGAGGATAAATATCCTCATTTCTCATACCAACCCGAAAATCCTCCAGCTCAATGAATAGATGGCCTCCGCCGTCGTTGGCGACACATCTTAGACAAGGGTACGTGCAAAAAAACAAACAGAAGAAAGCTTGTATAAGAAATTTTTTGTGGTTGTGGGTAGGTATTGTGGCGATGTCCATCACACATGCTCGGGTATATCAACTCCTTCCGTCCATTTGGTACTATTCAGAGGTCAAGGTCAGCAGGCGTCACCAGAAGGGTAAGCAGACATCCAAGCTTCACTGGGGAGATCAACATACGCGGGCTGGAGCTGCTCCTTGGAATAGTGCAAATCTCCATATCTATCGGTATATGAAAATGGGCACATGTCCCCACGAGTGCAGTGTTCACGAGGACAATGATGGGAGAGGTAGCAACCATAGTCGACACACCAAGGACCGGCCGGACAAAGACTTGTTCGAGCCTTGTAGCGATGAATGGCAAGCTCAGCGCTGGTCAACTCTACGTCATGAGTCTTGTCGCATTTATTTGCCCACTGGCAGCTGCCCTTGAGATAATGGTCATTGCAAAAGACGGACGGCTTGATAGTCTGAAACTTGGCCTGGTAAGACGTCTGCGCCTGGGTTCTTGGCGGATGCGAGATTTGCGTATCGACCCGATGTTGGTCATCGTTGTAAAATATAGCTTTGGATTGCTTCTTGGGCTTCGAGGTCTTGACGGTGACGTTCCGGTGGTCCACGGCTCCGCCTGCCGTTGCGTAACTGATCGAGGTACCTCCATTGCCGGAGCTGATGACACTCGGTGTACGCGCAGGCCCCTGAGGTTGAGGCGTCGGCTGAGATGCAGGTTGAGGCGAAAGTTGAGGTTGGCGACCAACGGTAGAGTTGGTCTGACCCGGTGAGGCAGGAGTAGGCATCATGGTCTTCATTACTGGCGTTGCCTGTTCAGGATAGATAGGCGAAAAGCCAGGAGGAGGCTTCTGTACAAAATGAATGGGTCGTGCGATCGGACCAGGCGTTGACTGCGGAGGCGAGTAGCTCCTGATGGGCATGGTCTGGACCACACGCTTTGTCTCGTTGTTCAACGGTTCTGATCTGAAAACCTCGTCGAAACGTAGAATGGGGAACTGAAGGGATCTGAAGCCCGACTCGGCAGGGGTTGTCTCTATCAGTACTATATTATCCGCAATGCCAGCATAATCTCGGAGATCGTGGAGGTAGCCATTATCGTGGCAGCATCCAGCCAGGAAGATCTTCTTGCACTGAATGTTGTTTTGGTAGTGACTAAGCATTCCTACATAGAGGTCAGCAGACTATTGGAGACTAGCTGGAGGAGGACAGTCCGCTCGACGGGCTGGATCTGTGGAACCCACGTCTCATCTTAGCATCAGCATTCTCTTTGCCTTTACCGACGTTGATGAAGTCAAAGTCGGCACGGGTGTTGGTGAATTTCTCGGCAAACAAGCGCATGTCGTCATCATAGTCGATGACATGGGACATGCGCAGCGACTTGGACAAGTCGTTCAGATTAGCATAGACTCGGACGAGGATGGGAATGTCATCGTGACCGAGGCTCGTTCCTCTAAAATTGTCTCGGACAGCCTGCTTGAGTTTCAACGCGGCCTTCTCAGCGCCACCAATGGTGTCGCGAAGGTATTCTTCTCTAAACTTGGCACCGTCGCCATCGATCAGCACGACGACAAATGAGCCTTTGCTCTGTTGGTAGGTCAGCTAGGCTTGTCTCCTGTGTTTGGAAGGCTGGGTCCAGCATACAACTTTCTGGCGCTGTCTTTGGAGCTCATTGTCCAGATTGATGGACTGGGCCTGGTATGAAGCCCGAGATTTCTTCTGATCTTCGAGGTCAAGCTCCAAGTCAGATATCCTCTGTTGATCTGCCTCGATTCTTTGCAGAATAGTCTGGCGTTGCCTAGTCAGTATAGAATCCCGTATATTCATGTGGGTTGATGGGTCCAGTCGCGTGAGTGGTGTGGCTAGCCGCCCAGGCCATGGTCACGACGGCCATGATCAATGATCATGACTGCCATGGAATGGGTAATGAACTGACTTACTCGCATGAAGGCCTGTCGTTCACTGTCCAGTGAGAAATAAGCGTTAAGTCGATCGTTGGCCTCTAGGGAAAGACCATTCATGTTGGGCTCCTGCCCGTTTAACATGTTGGATATGCCCGGCATTTTGCAATTGGAGGTGCGAAGGCACCCTGTTATCCTGACTGGATCTTGCTTGCCGCGCAACCTGGTCTCGTCTCTCGACTCTCGAAATGCCGCCTAACCGAGTGTGATATGCGAGACTGTGCTGTTCAATCGTTGAGCGGTGCCGGCTTCCGGGATGGATTGACGCGAAACCCTGGATGATGGGAGTGATGGTGGGGTTCAGGTTCAGGTTCAGGCTCAGGACTCGTACTATCAAAGGCTGAGAGTCTGAGACGAGACGGGAATGGTGTGCCAGCTGGAGGCCTTCCTTTTATCTCCAATGCGCTCGCTTCAGGGCCCTAGGTGATCAGTTGCTGTTGCATGAGAATTGAGCAAGTGACTGAGGGCGCTGCAAACGCGTAGGGATACCTTGGTAGTGGCAAAGATGGTGATGTGCCGCCGGGCAGCTGGCTGCTGACTGCCTGGTGTTTGTGCCTTTTCGGCAGTGGGACCAGGAGCGAGGTCACGTGACCCGCAATGCCCCAGCTCATCTAGACTATCGGCATGTTTGCTGCACTGTGCCGCTGGCCTGCACAAGGACCCATCGATTCAGCTCCTTCCTCAGGCTTCATCTGCCTGGTCTAGTCATCCACACCTTCAAGCTTGCATATGGTTCTAATACAAAGGAAATTCTCATCACCCCGCTGGAAGTGTCGAGGTGAACCCCTAAAACCAGCAATTGGCATTGGCCCTTATGCAGTTCTATCACTATGAACTCGACGGGGTTTGAACTGTTGACTACATCTGGGCTCAACTACAGATCAGACACTTTGGCGACAACCATTCATATTGTCGCGACCATTGTTCATGTCGATAGCTACTAGATTTGTCTTATCAACAGAAGGTAGCTCAGTATCTAGCTACTATCATGCTACAACATAAGGGACAAGTGTCCAGATGAAGCTTCCATCATACTATGGTCCATACATCTTCTTGTCACATCTATGCCGCGCATGAGATTTCTTGGTGGTAAGGTAGCTAGAAAGGTCAGAATGCGAAAGCTCTTTCGAGGTTCTTCGGGGTTCAAATGGATTAGCGTCCGGCAGTGTACTTTACCCTAGCCCTTCATAGCTTTGATGCAGAAACATCATCCTTTTGCGCTTGTGTATCTTCGTAGGCTTTCTTCGACCTCTCTATCTGCTCCCAGTTGGTTTCCTCGATACTGAGGACGGTATAGGTCCATCCAATCGCAGCTTTTGGATCCCTCATCGGCTTGCACAGGCACCAGCAGAGCCTCGGACCTCTGCTCGTGTCCAAGAAGGCCGAACTATGCCGATCGAGTTGGCTGTTAATGTGCCAGTCGCTGAGGATACCTGCTGGATAAGGTTGCTGGTCTTTGAACAGGTCGACAAATTGGAAGTGTTGTTTCCGCGCGAGGGTCTCGCGATTCGAATAAGTCACGCGCGCGAATAACTCAAACAACATGTCCTGTTGATCACCGAAACGCACCGTCTGATTGAACATCATACCTATCCGGAAACAGGTTCGTACCACAGTGTTTGGTGACATTTCACGCACAGCCGACCTATTATGAACTTTCTCGAGGCCAGACGTTCGGGTGCAAGAAGCACGAAACTTCGAGTTTTCTGGAGGAAAAGGTAGCTCCATGGTGTTCGCCGCATAAGTAGCTCGCGGTGCAGTTTGGGCTCCCATTTCTCGGGCGGCAACAAGCGACGGGTCTTTAGGAAGTGAGCTGATCACGGTAAAAACTGCATGCCAATCGACGTTCTCGTCAAGCAGGTCTTCCTCCTGTGTAGAAGCGCCCCTTTGGTTCGCTGCTGCAGCTGATGACTGCGTCGAATTGCCATCGCACTTCCCCCATGGCTGGGGCGAGGAGTACTGCAGGTTTGAGTCGTACTCCACGGCCGATCGCGAATCGTGGTCCCATGCTTGAGCGACGCTGGAGGGCGGGATATGTTGCTCCTGTACAGATTTCTGTGCCGTCTCTAGGAGTGAGGCAATATCTTCGTCCGCCAAGTCGTCGTCAAGGAAATACTCGTCGTCCTGTGCAGAGGCTCCAACCGGGCTACCAACCTCGACTGCGCGTTTCACTAGCCCACCATCGCAGTGTGCATGCTCGACAGGCAGATCCGTGTCTGGAATAATCAGTCCCAAGAGCGACTCGAAGCGCTCTTGATCGCTTGAGTGGTCGTAATCGAACGACCGAGATTCCTCGACACTGACAGACTCATGGGCACCCTGATCTGCACCAAATCTTGGCAGCTGCTCTTCCATGTGGTAGCTATCCACTCCCTCAGTGCTCCCTATCACCTCGGATCGCTCAGCTTTGGAGTGGCCGTAGGAACCGTGCTGCTCCTTGGTAGGGTAAGGAGTCAATTGCTGAATAGTGGTAGGCGGTAGTATGTGTTGGGATTCTCTCAATTGACCTTGATGCTTCTGGGGTGAAGGACCATGGGAGTTGTCGGGCAGTTTGGCAGGTGCGAATCGTTCAACGGCAGAGCTTAATTTGGTCACCCTGAGTGTCTGGAAGGGGCTTAGAGTTGGCGTGGCTGGTAAACGCATCTGACGCTTAGATGGAGCTCCATCATTGTCACCTGGAGCCTTGTCCCTTGGGCGTTTCGAGGCCGAGATTCGAGTGCCAGCTGACTCCCCGTGCTGAGAAATGGTATGTGTCTCTTCGCGGTTGGGATACACAGCGCTGACTTGACTGGAGGGGGTTTCAAGGCGGTCAAAATTCAAGGGTCCATGCTGGTTTATCGGAGTGAAGCTGCTACCAGGAGACGATGAATCCAGGGGTACTATGTCGCTATATTTGGTTTAGTAGATTGCCTTTGCTGCTGGCCGGTAGGATCACCTTTCGGTCTCCCGAATGCGCTCCCCTTGGAGATTCTCCCGGCAGGATGGCGGATTGTGAGTTTCCATCACGCGGGTGAGTCAATCCTTAGGTCGACACAAAGATACGACCACTGCTCAAGTATTGATGACAAAAGGAAAGCGCAACGAACAAATGGAAGGCGGAAGTTGTTTCATTACTTGGAGGAATGAACGAAGGTACGAGAACGAGAAGAACCGAGTAAGCGGTGGAACACTTGGTCGTGAATGACTTACGACGTGAACCCTAGAAGTGCAGGTGTTGACGAGGACGATGGATACACCAGTGTACTTACATGACCGGAGGGAGGTGAATAGATTTGCTGCCATGTTGTGGGAGATTTGGCACTTCAGATGCTGGAGCTTGGGAGGGAAAGAAGGATGAGTTGCATGGTGACTGCCGGTGAATTGATATCTGTTTAGCGGGACTTCGCACCAGTCAATTCAATATATGTGGGGCTTGTATTGCATCAACAGACATGTGAAGCATCCGAGGTTGGGCACAAGCCGGGCCCCACTCGGCGACGCGGCATGAGCCAGGTCACAGCACTGAGGGGCGCCAGCTGACCTCGTAATGTCCACATGAGATATGGACCTTCTTCAACTCTCCAGGCTTGCCGCCGGACACAGGCAATCCTGCTGTTCTGAGGAGGCTGTTTCGAAACCGTAACATTGCTTGTGCAGGCCATCGAGTGACGATATCGTCGTGTTGATATTCCCTCAACGCCTGCCAAAACCACCTGCACTCGTCACACTAGCACAGTTCCTCGTTCGTCGCACCGACAAACAACATTGCAGTCAACAACTCCGCGGCGTACAGTACCGTATCTTATCGGGAGCGCGCCGCGTCATATCGACTCACCTTGAGGACTCATTGCGCGCAGAGCCCGTACCTCAACCAAGTGTCCCGTCTTACAGTCTAATCTGAACAAATCACACATCTTCCCCGGTCTCTTATCACCATCTGCGGCTTTATAGGGTGAACTCTGAGCTTCCACATCTACGGCGACTGTCTACAGACAGCTTTACGTCACGGCCCCGGCCCGGCCCTTCCTCCGACATGTTTTCTCAGGTAGGCCAAGATCCATCATGAATCCCGGGGACCGGCATGCAGGTGGCTTGAAGAGCCACGCGTCTGTCACTGGCAGGAGTTGTTCGTGTACCATGCGGGAGTCAATACCCTTGCTGTTCCATACTGCCTACCTAGCTCCTCAGTCCTTGCCCTCATGGCGAACAGGGAAACAAGGGGAAAGGTTCTAGTCGGTCAAGTCCAATCAAGGCTTACTCTGTAACAGAAGAAACCATACTCGGCTGTCACCGTCACCGTCGAACGCCTCACCAGCGAGCAGTACGAGGAAGATGACTTGAGCGGTATCCCAGACCTTGTTGAGGTCATTAAGTTGCAAGCCTCTGGCCCTGCGGAAGCTGCTCGCGCGTTGAGAAAGAAGTTGAAGTATGGAAACGTTCACCGGCAAATCAGAGCACTAGTTCTCCTGGATGGCTTGATCCAGAATGCAGGGCCTCGCTTCCAGCGAACCTTCATCGATGAGCCGTTGCTTGAGCGCCTCAGGGTATGCGGCACTTCAGACCTATCAGATGCAGATGTCAAGAAGAAGTGCTCTGAGCTCTTCCGAAGTTGGGCCGCCGAGTACAATTCTACTCCAGGCCTTGAACGCATTTCCGTGCTGTACAAGGTAAGCAGCTCTGCAATAGGATGGGGTTTTCAGGGGTAACAAGTACAGGAACTGCCACGACGCAAACAAGTCGTTACTCAGGCGAAGTCTAAGGTCCTTCGTGAGACTGAGCAGGACCCCTTCCGTGACTCCGAGGACGAAGCAGAGCGTCCCCCAGCATCGCCGCCGGCTGCACAGGCTTCATCATCTCGACCACCACCAGTGAGCTATCCGCAGCCCGCGCAAACGGTCCAGTCCTTCAGCCACGTCAAGTCCCCCTCGACTTCTGGCTCGTTCTTCTCTAGTTCGTCAAAGGGTAAGAAGAAGAAGGACAAGGATAAGCAGAAGAAGAAATCTAGGCCCTTCAAGCTGGAAGCCGAGAAGGATGCTATGAAGGTCTCGATAGCTGAATCGTCCATCGCCGCTACCAATCTGAGTAACGCACTGCAAAGCATCAATCGCGAGCGGGAGAGGATTTCCGAGAATGCTGCCGCTGTACAGCAATTCGAGATTTGCAAGAAGCTCAGAAGGAAGGTCCTGCGCTACGTATGTCTATCGAGTAACGCAGTCCTCGGATGTGTAGCTAATGATGACAGATCTACCACGTCGAAGATGAGCAGTGGCTGGGAAGTCTTCTTCATGCCAACGACGAACTCGTCATGGCACTGATGACATATGAGCAACTCGATCGGTCTATCGATGCTGATAGTGATTCTGAAGATGAGATGGCAGAGCAAGCCCACCTATACAGAAGTGCGTTGCTCTGGCAAATTTGTATAATACGCAACGCATGCTAACCATCGACAGTGGCCACCGAGAAGAACAAGCAGCCTATGTCACCAACAGGCTCAGCCAGTCCCACGGGCTCCGTGCCCAATATGGCCGGGCTCAACATCAACCCGAGCCCACCGGCTCGCCCGATGCCCCCTCCTCGACCATCTGCCTTGTCCAAACCAGGCATGCCTTCCCGTCCAGTCCCTCAGCCCGCTCAGGATGATGACGATGATGACTCTATCGTTGATGAGGACGAGAACGACCCCTTTGCCGACCGCAATGCCCTTGCGACACCGAGAGTGGAAAGGGGCGAGCCTAAGTGGTGAGCCTCCTCCTGCTTCGGCGCCCGGTACGTTGGTCGACCAAAGAGCGCTTGAGTTTGATGATCCTGATCGTAGGTATGCTTTGAGAGTGATGAGAGGCATCATAGAAATACCTTCTTAGTTAATATCTTAATTAAATTGACCGATGCCGTCTCAGCATTTCCTATCCTTCCTTTGAAGCTAATTGAAGTTCGTCAACTCGCTGTGCGGGCGATACTTCAGTTACGGACAGTCGTGGTTATCAAGATAGGTTATCAACATGTGCAACCTATAATATGAGACATGATGGATCTGCCTGCGTGATCTTTCCATCTCGGGCGTCTTCACTGCCGCATCCCCGACGAGCCCAGTCCCTGAGTCTTCCGTCCGTCAAAATGCTGAGCCCCCAAGCTCCACAATTGCTTCGGCTCTTGGAGATTAAGGATGAGAGCAGTGGGCCTCAAGTAGTTCCCTGGCCTTGATCATTGCTTGTAGTTCACCCCCATATATGGATTCGTCATTGACCGTTCCTAACCCTATCCATCTACGGATCTACTCGATCGGAGAAAGGTCCAGGAAGCCAGGCTGGTCGCATCCATTCAACCGCCCATGGACGCGCTTGAGACACCTTTGGGAGACGACTTTGAATTTTATCGCTGTTTTTGGCTCATGCGTATACGTCTGATCGTCCAGGCTATACTTTTGTTTCCGAGCATCCCTTACGACAGCCTAGGGTTCGGGGCTTACCGGGCTACGTCAATCCGGACGAGGGTGGCAGGTCTTTCTCTAACATGTTCTTGCGGGAGACCACTTCGTGATGCCCTCGCGAGCTTTGATGGTCAAGTCAGGTTCATACCTCGCTCTACCTGTGGTCCTCGCGCTGAACTGGAAGCAATATTCTATGTTTCATGAACTGTATGGACTCTGAAGAGCCATGCAGCACGTCCAACTCCACGTCCATCTCCACCCTAGCAGTTTGCAGGTTTGCCTGAGTGCTTCTGGGCGAGGGGTGTGTTCGCAGTTCTGCCATGTTTACCTGACTATCAAGCAGAGATCAGAAACCGTCAGCCCGGCCGAAGCGTCTTACTTGGTCCAAGATCACAGGATAGTCATGCTGGTATTCAACTACTAGATATCATCTATATGCCTAGGGTGGTTCGCACTCCCGTACATGCTCATTCGCTGCCGGCAGTCTCTGAGAGTATGGCGTATGACACTGATTTCTCTAGATACGTCGAGCAGACTGAGTTAACGAGGCACTCATGATATAAGCCCATTCCATTGAACAGATTGAGTCAGCAAGGCACTCATGATATAACCTCTTTTCGTCGTGATGTTATCATTCGTTATATATATGCTTTTACTTGATTGAGCTGCGTCTACCCCTTTACCTGGGGTTAGGCGAAAGCAACCGAAGTACTCTGATCTCATGTTATAGCATAAGTAACCTCAATCACTCGCAAGACTTGGTTACTCATATAGACTATAGTCCTACCCACTGTCTACATACAATTGGCTTCTGCTGAAATGACTACCAGACGATATGAGAGGTAGAGGAAACAGAGGTAAGATATGAATAGCCCCAGTCAAAGCCACAGACTGACCAGCAGCACACGAAGTATTTCCAGACAGTTGGAATGAATGTATGCGGCTCGCACTCACAGAGGCCACATGGGTCAGTTCACACTAGGCTGGCGGACAGGTGCTGGATCGAAGGCCAGGTAATCAATCACGGCAGCTCAGAGAACGATGTCCTAGATCTGTCGGATCATCATCATCGCCAAGTGGAAACCATCAACGGATGTACAGCCCGAAATCGACCCAGCATGCGTCTTTTTCGGATGACCCGCACGGCCAGAAACCACCGCGTATACCTATGGCCCGAGTACAATCACCAGTGTTCAACGAACCACGCTGGGGCCGATCTGACGATCCTGCCATCAAAGAGGCCCATGCTGTGACATTATGCTGGAAGCGGTACCGTGCTCAGATGCCCCGAGAGCAGTCGTAGCCGAGCATACATATCACCAACAAGCACATGTCTCTCTTCCCAGCCCGCGCTTCTGGTGGAGGGGGGTACTGAGACCATTACCGAGTAAAGCCCATTGTCCCGAAAGATCGGTGAAGGCGCAGCAACGGCACGTTGTGCAGGGCTGAGCTGTTCGCACATGCTGTTTCAGGCGTGCGCGCGTGATGGTGCTCCATGTGGGGGACGGCGCGCACAGCAGCGCCTTGCTGAAAGGCTGATCTGCTATATGCGTATGTGTATGTGTGTATGTGTGTGTGTGGTGTGGTGGTCGGTCGGTCCACCTGCCTATAACGAGAGGGTGTGGTGGTGATGTCTCAAAGAGCGACACCCCCAGATGCGTTCACCGTCCATCCTTTATCCTACAGTACTACCTCGTCGTGCTAATATATAGAGACCATGTGGTCTGGGGGGGCTACCCTGCTTTCCGAGAACAGCACTGCACTGCACATGCCAGCCCGTGCACAAGCATATATGTAGGTAGATAGGTATCTATCTAATGTACACGTACACGTACGCACGTGGGGTCCTAGGCCCCAGGCAGCCCGGGAGACGGGCTATCAGATGAAGCCGCAGCGAAGATCGCGACCAAAAGCTGGGGAAAGCGGGACGACCATCCTACGCAGATCGCCGCGTACAGGGCACGTGGTGCTTGCTGCTGCTGCTATTGCTGCTCAGACCTCCAGGCCGTATCTACACCGCTGGATTGTGCTGCGTGACTGCTTATTCGGGCGCCGCGCGACTCGTGCTGTGTCAGTCGCTGAGTCGGACAAGCTTGAGACAGCCACGTCGTCCTAGAACCTCATCGATGTCTTACGCTTCCCTGCTCTGGACACAGGCCGACAGACAGAGAGATGGAAAGATAGACATACAGACACATCAAACCAGCCAATTATGCAGGCACGGAGCTGCGTTCCATGGGAAGGTCGCACGCAGGATGTGTGCCGCGGCATGCGTTCGCTTCGGGTTGCGAAACGAAACGAGAGCGAGACGAGACGAGACGATACGTCCCGATCTTGTCCCAGTCCCGTCATCCACGCGCGAGAGCGAGCCCGTGTGGGAACGAAACCGGCGAGACGGGTAGTGCAGCAGCACCACCACCACCGAAGCTGGCGGGTTGACGTCTCAGTAAGGGCACGTACATATGATAATTGTTCGTCAGCGAACGCCCATCCATCATCGCTGCACCGCTAGATTACCCTACCACCCCCTTCACCCGGCCCAGATCCGCGGGCCAACCGTTGATGGAAACCCAAAGGGTCCTCGCAGAGCGCAGAAGGCCACCGCATACCCATGCCCATGCCCCGAGGCCCGGCTGATATAATCAAGTGTGCGGGTGTGCAGTCGAAAGGGTAGTTACGTCGTCGCTGTTACCTTAAACCTAGCAAAAGGCCCTGCTTCTTTTAGCCGGCGACTTTACCCAGGGCCCTACGAAGCCCACTCCCCTGGCAGCAAGCAACAGCACGCTTCTCCGAAGAACAAGGGTAAGGGTACGGGGGCGTCCAGTCCGCTTCGTTCGAACCCTGGAACCGATCCCTCGGGGCTTTTGGGACGCATTTCCGCCCGGCGTCGGGTGGGTGAGTGATGGATGGGGTGCGAGGATGGTAGTATCCCGCTTACTAGGAGGCACCACGGTATTCGGTGCGTTCGGCTCTGCAAGGTCTTTCTTTGGTTGGAGAGTTTGCGCGTTCAGCTGGGCGATGATGGGGGATGCTACGTGAAAACGCTGCCTCGCCGGTGCTTTATGGGATTATTGTGGTTGAGTCGCGTTGTATCTCGGTTAACTGACATATAACGCGGTTTCCTCCCATTGGAATGGTAGACATACATGTGCATACGTAGACGGGCTTCCCCGGACTGCTGCCATAGCTGGCTCTGGGGTACATATTGCGGACAGCTTGCTGCTGCGCGACGGTTCCATGATCGACCCTGCTGTTATTACTGCCGTGTGAACATATTACCACTCAATGGTGCTCTTTTGTTACAAGTACTTGCATATTATATGACATAGGGATATACATACACTCGTAGACTCAGGCACGAACCTGTTGCATCGGATTCGGAAGCGCTGATCCAGAGTTTCCAGCTCCCTTCCCTGACCGAGCCTGTCCACATGATCTTGAAGATGACTCGAGGATCAGTAAGCTTATCGCTCACTCATCCACCAGTCACGATCATGCTACGAGGCGGCGTATGGGCCAGCAGATGTCCCGCGTAACAACAGCCTCCACTGCTGCGATTCGTCCACGCCGTCGTCGTGACTCTGACACACGCCCTCCACGGAGGGATTTTCCACACCACACATGGTCTGTTACTCCGCGAGCCTTGCGCAGTCCTAAACTACTGAGCCTGTGCAGACGACGCAGGTAGTATCGGGCTCGATAGGATCATGTCTGCACTGGCAGACTAGTAGTTGTCCTTCAGTCTCCCTGCTTTGTCATCATCTCACAGCAGCATGGCAAGGCTTGTTGGAGGCCTTAATGGAGGCCGTTGGACGACACTGCTCTTGTGGGCATGTGTATGCGGCGCTTGAACACCGAGTAATCTCCGCAACCAGACTCACACTCGCTGGAAACCGCATTCCGGGGTTGGCGGGCACGTCACGTCGTTGGCGTCGTACCAAGTACAGCGTGACGGTGGGTTGGATGGCCCTGACGGGATTGCAACCATGGCTCGTTCGCAAGATACTATAGAAGACAGACACGGCTGAGGATTGAAGAACGCGCACGTAATTGTCAGCCGGTGAGTGAGCAGGCTACGGCACAAATGCTTGACGATAATACTTATAGACAGACCGCGATAAGGCCGAAGCCATGAGCTGATTCCCCAGCCCCAGACAGGCCCCTCGGAACCGACGATGACAAGTTATTGCTGACGTGATGACCCGTGCCTGGATCGCGGACCATCCGTTAGGACCTATCCGGGGCGCGTTGTAAATAATTGGGAATCCTTCAGAGGCGGCGAATCCATCCCGTGAATCATGATATCCATTCATCCCACGACTCAAGTCTGGCCTTACCGCACCGTCGGGTGTTCTTTTGCAGCATGCGCGCTCCCTGCCGACATGTGCTTGTTTCAGAATGCGGCCGTGAGGCCAGGGGACCTGGTCACCGATAACGTTATGCGCATCACCAGACCTCAATCTTGCTTCCCCGCTCGGTCATTCTTTTACTGCCGCCAGCCTTATGCGCATAGGCTCAGGCCTGTAACGCGAGTACGGTGCGCTGACGCGTGCGGCGTAAGAAACGCTGGTGATTTCTCCGAATCTCGTCCATATCTTCACCGTGCCCCCCTTAAAAGTGCTCGTAAGCAGGTGATGAACCGAAAATGCTCTTTGTACCTTCAACGTCGACTAGACCGGTCTGTGTCGGGCATTGGAAGACGAGCGGGATATAAACAAGCAAGCAAGCATATGCGATCATCTCCAATGGCGCTCGCAGAAAGCACCGCATTTTGGTGATATCGTCTGTCGCAACTGTGACAAGTCCGCCAAGTTGGGGGTGCCGTAGACCTGTCACTCCCCCCACGAATAGCGAGAGAGGTAGTATCTGCAGCTCAGCTTACCTTGCAATGACCTCGCTGGTGGCTGGCCGATTCTGACATGCGTCGTGGGGTTTCAGCGGGGGGTGATGCGTCTCCGGGAAAACGTGCCAACCGGAGCGCAGCCTGGGGCCTGCGGCTGACCACTCATTAGTGAATACCCAAGCAGCTTAGCAGCCGAGGTAGATAGACAGATGATACTCGAACATTGCCAGCGGCGTTTTGGGCTTGGCAACGAGAAGTCTGTTCTGCCATTCGTCAAAGGGACGGCCCGAGTAAGCTGGAACCACGACTGCGCCGCTCGCCGGTGAGCAGGGAATGGCTTCCCCGGTGGTGAGATCGCGTAATCTTGTTGGAGCGTCGGTTGCTCATCCGCCCTACTGAGAGGGCTGAGGGCTGTGAGCGTATTACGCTCAGGGGGGTCATGAGGACGGTTTTCGCGGCAGGGCTGACGGGCGCCCATTATCCCATACCGCCTGTCTGCGGCCGACGCATCCAATGCCACGACACCAGACAAGTTCGTGCTGGAGCCAACTTGTATGAAGGAGGGCGATGGGGCCGTCAGCGAGACAGCCAGGTCAGCATGGCGAGAAGCGCGAACCCCACGGCACACTCTGATGCACTGCCAATTGGGGAGGCTGATGTAATCACGGGGTTTGGAGCCCAAGCACGTCGTCAGGCGCGTGATGGACCCCGTCTGGGGGATCCTTGGCTGCCACGCCGTTCTGGGGACTTCTGGAATAACCCAAGGCGCCAGCGCGCCGAATTTCAACACGTCTAAAAGATGTGATTGGGCACATATCGTACGCCACAGCCGCGTGAAGGTGTCAACATTTGGAGTTGACCGCCAGCCTCTGTAACCTCCTTGCCCAGTCTGGAAGGTCGGAGGTCGGATATCAAAGCTGCCACGCGTAGGACCCTTGACGCCTCGCCCGCCTCTGAAGTCATCGGCTGGCCCGCCACCCGCCTCGTATAATTTTGCCCTCTAGGGAACGAACGGATGGCGGCGCGTGTAAGACGCGGAGCTACGGTACGTGACACGAAGATGACTCTCGGCCCTGTGGCATGTTGGCGGTGGTCATATGAGGGGACGCCAGTGGACTAGACCTCCAAAGTCTAGGCATCTGACAAGCAGACCGCCGGAGGTGTCCTTTGCCTTCTCACCCCGATACACTAGTTCTTACAGTGAGCACGGCAAGTCTAGCCAGTTCGTCTGTAGAGACTGACTAGCATCAAGTTATTGACAAGGAGTTAAACTGTAGACGAGTCCGAGACCTGCAGTTCAATACATTTATTGCAAGGCGACGGAGTCCGAGATCAATGTACAGAAACCGACGGAAGTGGCCCGACAGCAGTCCCGACCAAATCCTCTAATCTCGCAAGCCAGCCTGCATTGAGCTATCAGTGTTCGAGTAGCTCCTAGATCACGAACAAAAGGGGCTGACGGTGCTCTTCGACGAGTACAGGATTCATAGATCCTGATTTCATGGCGCAAGAGTTGGCTGATATTGGAGGAGGTTGTGGCCGTCAAGGACCATCTCGAACACTCCAAGAAAAAGGGGTCTCGGTCCCCCGGGGTGGCCCTCGGGTATCTGCAGGAGGATTGCGTATGTAATGCTGAACAATGCTCGTCAGCCGCTGCTCGGTACTCGAGGGGGGGCCAATGGCCGTCGTCATCACAGGCGGTCAGGTCGTCCAGCATGCAGGTACTTCCTTCCCAGCGACCGCATCTCGGACCGTCGCCCAGGCCGGGGTTCTTCATCTCATCTGCCACCTGTAATGCTCTGGAGATCGTATTTTCTCCTTGGCGGGTAGGTAGTACCTCCGAGAGAGGCGGGTCCGGGGTGGGAGGCGTTGGGGATATGCAGCAGCAGCAGCTGAGTACAGTCAGTCTCGCACAGATTGCGTATGTACGGCCAATGCGCGGGCAATGACTTGCAGAAGTCCCAAGATGACGGTGTAAGCCCCCGACTCCCAGCTGGGTGGTTAAGGTAGCACTCGATGCTCGGCTGTCTTTCCAGCCGCAGCAGGCCCTCGAGTAGATCGCCCCAGTCTGTATGCTGTCCGCCATCGTATGGCCACCACCGGTCTGGCTCGCAAGATAGACCGATCTTCACGATGATGCTGAGTATGACTAGATACCCGACTGCCTCCTTTATGTAGGTCTCGGCCGTCGGTACGTCGTTCGGGCCTCTTTTGTGAGGGCCGAGAGAAATAATCAGAAGATAATCCTTCCACATTTATTGTGATAATTCAGATAAATGTCGAGTTGGATTTAATCGAGTCTGAACTTCAACCTTGCCCCCACGTGTGTCAGGGACTCGCTTCCCACAGTCCCGAATGGGCTTCTAAGGTTACTGAGGAGGATCGGTACCAGGCCGCAGGCACATATGCGAGTGTCCCAAGCTGGTGGTTTGACCGTCCGAATCCCCACAGCTGTGACGATGATACTCCTGCCTTTGGGGATAGGCGTATGCTGCTGGTGGGAACGAACTTGATAATATGCCAACGTAATGTAGTCGCAACAAAGCGCGGTGGTAACAGACGCAGGCGTGTGACCGAACCCGTGACGCCAGGCCAACTGCCCATCGTCCCCCCTATCTGCCTTATTTACTACTCACCCATACGAGAGCGAACAGGCGATCGGCTGGTATTTGAGTGGTCGTCTTGGCATGTTCGGACTGATCTAGCCTCGACATCACAGAGCCCGCATGCCTAACTCAATCTTGTTTCCACGATTCAGGCTGTCAGGGCGAAGGATTCCGACAACCCGGCAGGGTTGCAGTCTTGCAAATCGACAGCACCAGGTGACCGCACATCTGACGCGATCCATCCCGAATCCGGACCCCAAACATTCCCCATTCCCCCAGGCAAGGTCAGCAAGCTATTAATAAACAGAGGCATGCATGTGCACATCTGCCGTTCTCTCGGCCTCACCATCTCGATGCGCGAGTCGTCGGATCCGTATCTCACGTCCCCCCATGTGGAATACTGCAAGTCCCGAAACATCGAAACAAAGTACGGCGGGTGCATTCGTATACCCAGGTGCCCGGAACGGAATTCGGTGTGGGGGATCAACATAGCAATGCCATACATCCGCACTGCCCTGTACTATGTATGTAGGTAATCACTGCGATATGCCGTTCGAGACACGGAAAGAAAACCACCAGCCTGTCGGGGACGACAGACACTCGACAGCGTTCACGTTACCTGCCAGAACCCGTACCGCACAATCGCACAAGTGCTCGATCCGCTCCTCGCCTCGCACCGCAGTTCTACCTAGCCGTCCTGACCCCCATCATGGTGAAACCTCTGCTCAGGGCCCTAACAACAAGTCCACCTCGCGCTGGAGCAGAAACACGTCGAGTGACGGACGATGCGTTGTCACCCCGTGTCTCGGCGCTATCCTCGATGGTAGCCCACGGCATCGAGATGGGATGGAGATGGGGGGTCTTCCTGTACCAGTACCTGGAGGCGTCTGATGCGATGCGCACAAACAGAAGTGCCCGTTGGCAGTTGTTTCCTCGCTCGCGGTGGAATGCCAGTACCCTTCCGGTTGTCCGCTGTCTGCTGCCGAGGAGGCCACGCGCAGCGGGTGGCAGACCGTTGTGATGGGATAGGCTATCTACATCTACTGACCAACATCATATCTGAGGTACAACGCGTTGCCGTCTGGACTGTTGGCCGTCGTTGTTAACGGGAACCGTTTGATATTTCAGCATGGCTCACGAATGAGAAGCAACGCCCTCGTTGCATGTCTGCCTGGCCATCCGTCCGTCACATGAGATGCGCCGCAGTAGGCAGCCTCGCCCCCGACGCCATAGGCCACATTCCGGGACGGGCCAACAAGCCCGTTGTGTAAGCCCACGGAGGCATGTGATTGACTATAGGTGCGTCCAGGCTGGTTGTAAGCCTAAGCCCACATAGGTACCTCAACTACTTCATCTGCTGTGAGACGGCATGTATCACCGCCTTGCGATGGCTCGTTGTAATATCAAGTCAGGTAACTAACTACGAGGCGTGACGCAGAAGTGTCATTCACTCACTCGCTCGCTCACTCAGACGGTAATCTATTTACCCGCGACAGTTCGTGGTGTGGGGGTTTTATGACCGCGAGTCTTCCCGCGATATATCAATCACATCTTGGCATTGGAACTGCCCATCATCACACGCCCACCCGCGGGCCAAGCCGCTGACGTTGCGGGGAGGGCGCGGGAAGGACGAGTCACAAGAGCAGCAGAAAAAAGGCTCGTTTGCACGAGACAGTCAGGTAGGAACATGTAAGCCGCCGCCCACCCCCTGATTCCTCCCCTCTCTCGCCCCTCACCCCTCGACCCCTCCGTGGCTTCGGATCCCCCGCAGTCCAATAGGGCAGACAGGGGGGAGGGTCTTGGATGTCGAAATCTGAGATGCCACATGACCATATTCGCCCATTCCTACGGCCGCCCCCCTCCGCCGCGCCGCTACCTACCTAGTAGCTATCACGTATGTAGGGAACCGAAGAAAAGGCTTAGGTAGAGAAACGACTGATTACGATATTCATTGGTACTCTAGTCATCTGATGCGCAGTATTGTATACGGAGGCAGGAAAGAACCATGCATGTTCATATGTACAGGTATGTCACCTTGTTTCGAATTCATAAGGTCGCTAAGCGATGCCCTCAGTCCCAGTGGGTGGCCGCGTAGTAGAGGAACACCCATTTCGGGCCGCAAGGGAGCATGGGGGGTGCGCAGAAAACGAAGGATCAGGTCACATTGCCGTCCGTACCTGAATCATTCCAAGGGGATCGTCATCGTGGGCGCCAGGATCTAATAAAGTGTGGTGTGGTGTGGTGTATGTGTTGCGCTGCGTGCTGAACAATGAATCACGTACAGAGGGTTGCAATCTTGCTCCTTCTTTTCTCTGGCAATCCATCGTTCTGTGTCTTGTGTGGCACACCTGTTCCCGACAATGTGAAGACGGGCAGCCAAAGAGGAATCTGGAACCGAAACCCGCTCGCAAGTCCACGAGGGCAGAGGGGCCGAGGATCGTAGCTATCGTGCCGAGGAATGCAGGACTGGTCGTCGCCCAAGAATCTCTGCAAACGAGGGCCTGTCGTTGGCCACGTTGGCGCGTGCTGATGCCGTAGAATCACAGGTTGCGCACACCGATACGCGCGTAGTATGGATGGTATGAATGATAGACCGGTAAGGTGGCCACCCTTTCACTTGGGATTGGTATGAAGACCTCCCAACCAACAACCACAAGGCTCATCCGGCCGTATACAGTAGACGCGATATATGCAATGGAACGCTGCGTCGTCGCCAATCGCCAATGATAAGCTCTGGTGATGGGCAGACGGGCACGCGGATGACCAGCTGAGATATTTGGGATTCGCAACCTGCCTGCCAGTCGGCCACTGGTTTGAACTGCCGGCCACAGGGCTGACCGAGCCAGCAATCTTTATAACCCTCTCTATCTCTGTCTCTGGCATACGTAATTCGTACATGCCAGCCCAAGAGAACTCCCGCTGGAACGGCATTTGCCTATCAACGTACAGACACGTAAGCTGACGATGAGGCACACGGCTGACCGGTCTGCAACTCAGCCCCCACGACTATATTAAAGCTGCACTTCAACGGAGCTTGACTGTCCTGTGATGGATTCTTTCTCACGCTTTGATTCATCGAGCCACACTCGTACGATTGAACGTAAACGTGTCTGAGGATTCCAGTCAGACCTCGGATCGGCACCCACGGCACCCAATTGCCGAGGGGGTGGGTGGTCAGGTTTGGCGTCAGGAGGAAGGAGTTTGCCAAAAAGATTACTGACGAGGAAAATGCGAATTAATCACCAATAGAAGAATTCCATTCTGGGATACGTCTTCTGTCCTCGAGACGGTCCCATCTCAAAGTACCTGTCACTGTCGTGCCCCGTAGGGCTGGCCGTCGGACACGCCCACATGATGCGGAGGAGCAAAACAGTCAGCCATGTCTCCGCGCTCTCATACTGGGGTTCAGTCAAGCAATGGAGACCCCGGGTTTCCGCGCTGATACCCGTATTCGACATCATGGCGCATCGTGATCACCGCAGCGCATTATCTTTTCCAAGGACGAGCGACAAGGTTCAAGAGCCGGCGGTAACGATGTCCCACGGGGTTTTCACCGACGGCATCTCGGTGGAGAGTGAGTGAGGATCTATTTCACTCGTGATGATGGAAGCCATGCCTCGTAGCCTCACCGGGCTGTGGAGCTGCCCGCAGCGTGGAGCGACCGCTGATGTGCGGAGTAACAGCTATAGCTCTGGGGCAACTCCGCAGTAAAATACTAGCACAGGCGTCACATCAACAGTGTGATTGGCGAGAGAGCGCTCCAAATTCTCGCGATACTCCAGAGAGCCGCATGCTATGATATCAGAAGCCTGGGTATCTTGCTCTTTCGCAGCCTGTTGGTCGGGAATGTCAAGGTACTACCTCAATCCTAGTGGAGATATGAACTTCATATGAGATCATCTCGCTGTATCGACAGAGGAATATGGAAATGATTGACTTGTTGCACCGATATGCAGGGTCCAGCTGTTCTGTTCAGGAGGTCTGCTGTGTAGATCGGGGCTCCCCACGCAAGGACCCCCTCGAGTGCGGGGAAACCGGAGCATTGTGCCTGGAATCGTGAGATGTTTAAAACTTTGTGCGCATGAGCAGCGGGAGACTGGTGCCTTGGTCGTCGCCGGTCATCAACGGCTTCTTCACCAGTGAGCCTAGGCTGTCGGCATTGGCGTGGTGGCGCTCTCGTGATCGAGAAGCGGGCAGGCTGATACGTGGTGGAGTAATCGTCGAAGGCTCGAGCCTCGACCAGAGCCCATTCGTATTGGATAGATCGTGTACGGGGTATGCACGGGGTAGTTGGGGCCAACGTCTGGTCTGTCCTGGTGGCTTGGATTCGATGGATTCGCGATAATCCACACGCGGAGACCTAAACTCGAAATAAGTCCGCGGTCATGCCGACACCCTAGATGCTATTCGTAAATTCGTAATAACTTGTAGAAGGCATTCGCAATAGGTCACGCAGCTGAGCCGCAAGGCCAGAAACAAACCGTCTCGTGGTCGTACTTCGGCCGCTACTGCGTATTAAAAACGATAGGACGAACTCGGCAAGACCGGACCGGCTGCCTTGCTAATTACCGAGCTCTAGAACAATCACCCGCGGCTCTCGTCTCCGAGCTAGCCTCCACGCGCGGCAGGTACATTGATCATTGATCATGCGCGCTGGCGCGTCAGTGCGTATTGCTTGAAGCTTCCAGTCGTTCGGCGTTTCGATGGTCAGTCAGGTGCTCCCCAACGAACATCGGACGGGTCACGGAGAGCCAAGCGGCCCAAGACCCTTCTTGCAGTCTCGGTATCGTATCATGCTACTCCGCGTGGTAACCACGTGGGCGACGCCTTTGACAGGCGGACGCTTGTGCCTCTAAGTTGAAGCTAGATTCTGATTTGGAGAGGCCCAACTTCCAAGGCAATGACTCGTAGATACAAGCGTATCTGACTTCATATTGTCAAAGGGGTACCTGCGACTGTTGGAAAAGGGGTTTGCCATATCGCTGTCGTGCAACCCTTTGAGTGGCTTGAAGCGTCCCCCTCGCTGGAGCTGGAAAATCAATTATCGCAGGGCTGCATGCAGGCGGCAGGGTTGACTTGGCATTTGATGTCACCATAAGGGCACGTTGCAGCGCATGTGTCCGAGGCTTATCAGGCGTATCTTGGGCAATTCTCATCCCGCCCGCCTAGGTTTGGGCTCCCACGAGGCGCGGGGAGTGCGGATTTGGCATATGTTGCGAGCTAAAGCAATAATGTCAAGGGATGGTGATTGTTTGTTTGTTCGAGAGTTCAGGAGAGAATTGCTTGTCATGGAAAAGTGACAGAATGATAGGTGACGAGTCGCTCGTCCCCGGGCTCAGAAAAGACAAAAGTTCAAACCCCGGTCGTGCATCGTGAACGTTTGACACGCGCGCCCATCGTGCTGTGAGTTTGGAGTTTGGAGTTTGTCGGTAAGTTGAGAATGAGGAATGGGGAATGGGGTAGCATGGCGCTACTGCAATCCCCGGATATTCGTGCGACGGAATAGAAGTTAAAAGTTAAAACAAGAAAACGAAAGTAAAAATTAATAGAATAAAATTCCAGTCTCGGTTGACCTTGCAAGTTGAGACAGCCCGCGTTGGGTGGGAAGTATCCTGCGAGAGGAAAAGCAAAACGCCGTGTTCAGAGAGGCGAGACGAGACATGGCTGCAGCGGGAGCGTTCCCGTGCCCGATCATCCTGCAAACGTGTCTAATCGCGTTTCCAGGTCCGGGTTTCGTGGTTGGAGAAGACGTCAACGGCTTCTTACGAGGCGCCCGCCAGAAAAGAAAGCTTATTGACTACTGCATGTGGTGCGGTGAGGTGAGACTGCAGCAGGCAGTGCATGTAGATGCTATGGCCATCGATAAAAAAGAAAGAAAAAAAGAGTCTCGGGAGTGGCCCATTGCGATGAGCCATCACGGGCCGCAGTTTCGGCAGCAGCCAACACACATCATTCCGTTCTCTCGGCCCCGATCTGTAGAAGCTGCCTCCTAAGAAATCGAGCCGTGCTGCTGGTAAGTGTCTGAGGCGAAAAGCCTCTCCGCAAAGCTGGCGTATCCCTCCCGCCTCCAGGGTGACTCGTCACAAAAGGCTGAGACCTGTAGCTCTTGCGAGGCGTCCGGGCATGGTGTTGATGGCATTGCTAACCGGGTTCCTGCGAGGGAGCAGCACACGTGTCTTGCGGTCAGGAGAATCATAGCGGACGAACCCCTCCGCCTTGTCTCAAATCTGCGCAGAAGCCAGAAGCCAGAAGCCAGAGCGTAAACTCCCGTGCACCGCAATTGCGCCAATGTCACGATACTTGCCTTACTCTAGTCGGACACATCGTGATAGAGTCCAATGTTGCGGTATGTGCCACTGCCGGCAGTCTGGAGAGGAGCGGCAGGGGTGGTGATAGCTAAATGCTCGAATTGACCATGTACCGGTACTTTAAGACGGCAGAATCATGCCGTGCAACATGTTGCCCGTTGCAACTTCAATGCAAACGACGGGGTGGAGCCTTTGATACCATACTATTCCCCTTGCGACGGACAGCCCATTCTGGTAATCCCTTCATCGCAGACTGAGAGGCTTCACTAAAGCTCGCAACAATAGCCTTCCGTATAAACCTATCGTCGTGTCAGCTGGTAGCAGGTGCTCGAGGCCGACAAGGTCGGCTGCGGCTTGCTCGCGTCGCTAGCCACAATCCTCAAGCCACAGTGGCTTAAAGTGCAATGCAAAACTAAGCCTATTTGGGAACAAAAGTTCGGGTAAAACTGAAACCCAGACCCAACAGACACCTTTCCTATACGGAAGGCATGGACCGTTTCGCGTCTCTTCTCGGTGCAGAGCGCTCAACTGACCTGCGACGGCCCCGACTGGACGGTAACGAAGCTCAGGGGTTGTGATGCTGATACCCACTCACCACATGCACCCACTGTGACAATCTCAATTATCTGTAGTCTCGGCCGTGTCGTCCCATTGCCCTGGGATTGGTATGGATTGGGTAGCAACGTAAGGAGATTACCGTACCCTGGTGGAAGTCCAAAGGACGAGGCGACGTCGCAGGAGAGCTTGGGAGAGATGTAAAGCTTGGGGGAGATGCAAACATAGAAGTGCGAGTATTACTCCATTACCACAGTTACCTGACGGTCATAGAAAGTAAAAATGCATGAAACCGACGGCGGGCAAGGCCCAGTCAATGTCTGACCTCCACGGGTTCCCCAATGTGGCATACACAAGCTTGAGTTTCCCCAGCCCCCCCGGTCTTACACCGCCCCCCGGTCCCCAGTTCCGGGGAAGTCGCCCGGCAGCGTGGGTGATGGATCACAAAAAGACAGATTTGATGGAGGGGTGCGCCGAAACCTGGTCAATCACTAACAAGGGAGACAGGTGACAGGTCAGTAAGGGGCAAACTCTGAATCTCTGATTACCGATTGTGATCAATCACATTTTGTTGGAGACCCATTGCTTCCTTCCGCCGACGACGACGTAATTGCACACGACCAACCCAGGTTTCGCGGGACCGTCTTCCGCCAGGTCTTCTTCTTCCTCTTCTCCCTCTTCTTCTCCTTTCTTGTATCACATCTTCTGTCATTCGTACTAGTAGCTCCCTCCCCGTGGCACCCGTGGGACTCTGCAAGAAGCCGTCGGTAGTTGGTCAAGGCGCGTTCATAGGACATCTGGCGTGAACCCGTGCACTGAGGGTAGAATACTTGTTCTGTCGCGTAGGGGGGCACGGGGGTATGAGGAAGGCGTACGTACGGGATCGGGTTGTGTGTGATGCGCGAGAGGAAGGAAGCGCGGGTCGGACATTATATTTCATTTGCATTTGCCTTTCGGTTTCGTTCTTGCTCTCTTCTGGCAATGTTCTAGAAGAAACGCGTCGGACTGCCAAACCCGGGAGTGTGCATGGCCCCACCGCGGGAAATTGGCGTGGATGGTGATAAGGATTACACAGTAAGGAGGAGGAGGAGGAGACGAGGGGACCTATGTCATTGCGCGCTCTCGGCTGAGGTTCGCGCGTCGATACCACCGTGCTGACCGCGCTGCCGAGATATATAGCATCATACATGTCTGCAGCGGACGAGCTTCTAGACCAGAACAGGATAATATGATCTGCGCTCTGTCACCTGTGCTTGACGCGGGATGGATGCCTTCCTTCGCGCAGTGTCGTACCCGACCATCAAACATTAAACGTGCGTCGTGGGGGTTTCGAATCATCCCGCGCCCCCTTCTGTTATTTATCTCTCTACCTCATCCTTCACGCCGGCGCAGAGCGGGTGACATATCCCACGATGTCTCAATTCAGCCTCTACAAGCAGTTGTCCTTTTGCGGAAACCCCCATGCACGCACGTGTCACCCGCTGCTCCATCATCTGAGTCGCTGCTTCCGCATATGGATCTTCGTGGAGGAATAGATGTAATCGTAGGGCGTATTCATAGTCCATGTTCCATCATGTAGTGCAGCGATGGTGTTTGGCTTGGCGTTATGATGTCAGGGACCGACCCCCTTAGCAAACCTCCAATCTGATGATGGTGGTGGCGGCGGTGATGTTGCGACGGCGGACAGTCTCACCCTGCGGCTCCCGACGCGACGGCTCGTCCCCGGCTTTTTACCTGGTTATTTTCCCACACTTGCAAACAAAGCTTTCCTGTGTGGCATTATCACACCCTCTTCCGCGACCTGGTCTTCTGCCCCGGAAGAATCTGGAAAAGCCCATGGGAGATGCGACACGTCAAAACCACGAGGTCGGATACAGGGACCTGATGAGGGGGTGTTGCAGTGTTCCCAACAGTTTGAACCCCCAACTTGCAGATGATAGATCCTTCGGTCGTCTCCCCTGGTCCAGAAGCTGGTACTGCAAGTGGGCCAGGTTGAGCTGTCCAGCGCAAGTCGAGATATCGCTGAAGAAGAAAACGTGGTGGTGGCCACCCGCCTGCCCTATCGAGACAGCTCGGCGTTATCGTCGAAGGGTCAAGAAGCTTGACGGGCTGACACATTACCGATTTGGTACTGGAGAAGTGCGATCGGTAAATTGTCCTTCTCCGGATCCTACCGCTGTCCTCGTGCTTCCAATACGCTTGCGGGACATGCGCCCCCAACGTGGAAGGCCAGCCATTAGATAGAAAAGCCCCCCACTCGCGATGCGAGAGGTATCGCGGGCAGCAAGGCTCGGGAGAGTAGGTGAGATGAAGCGCTGACAATATTTGAAGATGAGAACCAGCAAAGGCAATCTTATCTTTACTAAAGCCAATATCGCGTGGCTGCGTTGGGTTTTAGAACAGCCAAGGTCAACACTCCATCTGTGACTTGAACAGCTTTCTTTTCGTGACTTTGGGCATGAATGACAGGGGCTTCAGGGTTGTGGCAATTTGATCCGACATGCTATCACCTCATCCCGAGAACAGGTTATCATCCACGCGTCGCGCTTCTTTTCCTATATGTCGCAAGCCTCTAAACTTTGGTTAATGTTGGCGCTTCGTATGGCGCGCAAGTGTGATAGCAACGTGTGCTGGCTAGGCGCTGGCGGTTGTGGGCACTTAGAGGCACAGCCTTGCGAGATGAGTAGATAGGTAGGGTGCATCCCGACTGCCCGACAAAGCTCACCATTTCCCGGTCGTTTATTGGTGGACAATATCCTGAGTTGGCGCTGTCGCTGGCGAAGCAGATCACTTGGAATGCGTCACAGGTTGTGATAGTGACTGAACTGTCATGGTCCGACCAGGTCAGCTACAGTAATAATTCATTCCCGTCCAAGACAACAGCCCAATAGTGCTCGGCTGTGTTCTAACTTGTCGTCTGCAACTACCTTACTTAGTAAGTAAGTATGGACATCAGACTAGAGGAGTAGCAACTCATGTGACCGCTTGACAGACAGCCTGACAGCTGAGAGGATTGAAGGAACGGTGAAATATGGAACCATAGAACCGACCGTTTCCACTGTTCAGATGGGATCGCATGATTGTAGAGTTCTGGCTCGGCCTGTGGGGATGGAGTTCTATGGAGTTGGCTGATCCCCCGTGAAATTTAACCGACACCAGTGACCACTTGTGGCACCGAGGCTGAGTTGAAGGTCTGAGAACATTGATGAAGGGCTCAGCTGACCGCCGTGGTTGACCCCGTTCAGATGCGGAGAGTCGGGTGCTAGACTGCTAGTAGACCACACAATACTGCAGTGCAAAAGGTACCTCTTCGGAACAGCTCACGAGAACTGAAAACGGACAACGCATAGACACCCAGCCTGCCAGCGAGCGCGATCACAGGTCACACCCATTGAGGCCGGGCCAAGCCTGCCTGATCAAGCAACGGCCCAAAAGAGGTGGTTATTGCACCTCGGTCAATTGTAGAATGGTAGAGTGGTAGATTGCTAGATTGGTATCAGAGAAGGGCGAGACATTTGTACGGTATATTTCGGCACATTGGCTTTGGTGATGCACCTCATTTCCCGTTGCGAAAGAAGGCTGGTGGAGGGGTCATGTCAAGTGTGCTGTGCGCTGGCAGGAATCCAGTAGTGGTAGTAGAGCATAGTAGTAGAATGTGAACAAGGAGAGACGGTGTCACGAGACCTCCTGTGAGGCAGGCAAGCAAGTAACCACTCCCAGCGATCGTAGAGCATTCTTTGGTTCTTTGGTCGGCCCCAGAGCAGCCAATGCCCGATCAACAATGAGAGTGAATGCTGTTTTGTACTATGTTGGCGTAACATCTAGGCAGGTATGTGCCCAGTATGACTCCGTAATCCATTGAATAGCATTCACAGTGTCTTGACTTCATTGACTACAAGTGCCGCACCCATCTTAATCTGGGGTTTGTGATGTGTGAGTGAGGAGTGATGAGTCCTTTGTGGTGCGTGTTGGTCCATCGACGGAAACGAAAGCAGCTTCATTCATTCCCGTCCGTAGCCCCAACCAATGGGACCTGGAGGCGTGACCGATGGATTGATGGTTTTGGATGAAGAGAGATACTCCCGCACGTAACACTTATCACATAATAAAACCGTTGGATACGATAACGTGGGCTATACTTCAAGCCACTGAAGTTTGTCCAGTTTGGTCCCCTAAAATTCACTGCAATTGTGGCCCGTATTTTGCCAGCCTAGTCACATAAACCTGAAAGGATGGCTTTCTGGCTTGCTTGAAGACTGTGACACCGATGCCAGCGAACTCTATGGTGTGAGATTGTATGCCTTTGCGGCATCATGTGTCATTGGTTCCCTATTTGCTTCTGACGGCCAGAGACACGCACAGAGGAGTCATAGAGAGGCAGACTTGATACTTCCCAACTGGTGAATCGACTGGTAAATCCAAAATTGTATTGCTATGAAGAGGGTGAAGAGGAGCAGGCCTGAAATGAGCGAGCGACGAGCGTAACATGTGCCCAACTATCACGATCCCAAAACGACCGCTTGCGGATCCCAAAAGGGTCTGCTGGTCAAGCTGTCGGCAGCAAAGGGAAGACTCGGGACATTGGGCCCTTTCGCCGGGCGGCGTACCGGGTGATCCTGGACAGCTCCTAAGTGCCTCATCAGGAGAGTGATGCCCCATTGGGTCTAGATAATACGCTAAAAAGGAGTCCAGACTTGATCGGGCAGTACGCTAGAGGCGCCAGAAGGGATATCATGACAGAGTCTGGCCGCAGGTTAGACCGCTGTCCAGAGGGAGGGGAGGAAACATGGAGCAGGAAAGCACAGGGAGGGGAAAGCGAGGTACGTACCGTTGAGGGTACATGAATGAGGTATCTGGGCTATGTACTCCAATGTTCCCACCAGGGTGCGCTTGTCCCTGCCCCCTGGCCCAGTGCTGCCGTCACCCCCCCTGCCAGCACTCACCCACCCACCCACCAAAGCCTGGAGATACTTCGCAGAGATACATGCCGGTACGTGCAGCGGGCAGGTACCCTCGTACCCTCAATCCGAGTGACTTCCACACCGCGCCTTTCTGCGGGCTATCCTCCACCTTCAGGTTATTACCCAACTACCAGGCCTGCCACTTGCCTACCCACCTCTGCTCCCTCATATCAAATACATATTATGTACACAACTATCCACTCCCTCTGCCCGTCTTCCACGACCACACCCACAACTACAACTGCACATCACGAATCCACGAGTTCGACATAACGAACTCCAAGTGCAGACACCGCCCTACTGCTGCAAAAGAATCATTGATCCTCGCCAGCATCCATTCGCGTCTACTACTCCTGCCAACAAGTATTCCCCTCGAGACCAAATCGGCATACGATACATCGTCACCAACTGTCGCCCATCTCAGCGCGGCAGGTTCACCTTACCACTACCACGACGGCATTTCTACAACTGTAGGACAGCAGAGCAATCACACCAGAACCAAGCAGACTTCTGGCGCCGAGTAGTTCTACTACCGACCTCCAAAGCACAAAGCATTTTGTCCCTCTCCTCGACGTTCGCGATCGCGCTCGCGAAACCAACCCCACGATACTATCACCCACCACCCATAGCCTGCTTCACAGCAGCCAAGCTTGACAGGATGCCTTCTAAAGCCGAAGGACTGGTCCTCACGGTGGACCCGAATGTCATTCACAAGGTCGACACAAACAACCACCAGAACCTGTTCAGCCTGTGGAATGGTACGTTGAGATGGTATTTGGCGGAGCGAACCGAATTAACCCAATGCACAGTCTTTTCCAGATGCGCCGAGTCGGTTGAACAGGGCCGAAGGTTGGAGAACCTGAGCTGGCGATTGTGGAACAGAGAAACCTTCTGCACAAAGCCAATGCCCGCCACTGCTGCCACTGCACTTCCCAAAGACATCCCCGAACCTCAACAACAGCACATACCAGAAGTCCCTCAGCTATCTGGAAGTGTCGACTCCATTGCTGATGAGGAGGCCATCGAGTTCACATCCGAGACCGACCCGAGGGAGATCGACCGGCCCCGAATCGTTCGACAAGATTCATGCGCCAGCAGTCGGAGTAGAGGTCGTGAACTTCACATCACTTCAGACCACCTCGAAAAGATGGTTGTCACCATCATCAAAGAGAAGGAGCCGAACCTATCACCTCTGCCACAGATCAGCTCCCCTTCCATCGAACCACAAAGCGATCACTCAGACTCCCCATGCTCAGAGGTAGAACACCAGACGACGCTCGCTACTGAGTCTGCGTTCTGTGGATCTTCAGCCGTTGCATCACATGCATCCGCCAAGTCTGATTCAAGCGAAGCGTCTCCTGCTAGCATTGTCGTTCGTGGCTTCTCGCCATCGCAGATCCCAACTCTACGGGTGCCCCGCGAGTCCAAGTCCTTGGCCCCTGACGCCATCCCCGAGCCTCAGTCGTCTCCTGCCCCCAAGCCAGTGCAGCCTAAGAAGCAGCCTGCGAAGTTTGCGCTGGGCGGGTCTTCCGATGAGTCGTCTCCCCAGAGCTTAGAGATCCGTCAGCCAGTGCCTCCACCTAAGAAGAAGATGTTTGCGCTTGGCGGCTCATCAGGTTCTGGCGAAGATAATAGCCCGTCGTTGAAGAGTGCCATGCACTCGTCACGACCGAGCTCCTTGCTCAAAGCGCAGAAGAAACAGACGTCCTTCAGCAACCAGGTCACAATGCGAACCATCCCGACTAGCGATCAATCAGACAGCTACATGGACGAGAGTGCGATCGACGACGACGAGGATGACTCGGAGTGGGAGGACTCGATCGAGGAGAGCGGCAAGTCGAGCGTGGATGATCCGATGACATTCAAGCGGGTACCTTCAAAGACCAACCTCACCTCTCGAAGGTCTCTCATCAGCCTCATGTTCGCCGGACAAGAGGAGCGATCTAAAGGTCTCAGCAACTACGCCTCACAATCTACGCCAGCCATCCAGCAGCGTGCGCGTCACTTGCAGAACTCACCCAAGGCGGCTTCTCCGAGCGACTCAGACGACAATGGGCTGGAGATGCGAAGGGGTCTACGTCCCACGCCATTGAAGCCCATCAATGAGATCCCTCGCTCCGGGGCTCAGCCCATCGTGACGAACGCGCAGACCCACCACCACCAGCAAACTGCTCTGTCTCCTCGCACGACCAGGCGGAATATGCTTTCCACCGAATTAACCGAGTCGCTCAGACGTCAACTCCTGTGGGAGCGCCAGCAAAAGACTTCGACCGCTAATGCCGTTCTGAAGAGGCGCCATACGTCCCACGACGTAGCCAACCTGAAGCAATACCCCGAGAAGGCTTATATGAACAAGGCCAAGGAAGAGGTCAATCCTAGCAGCTGGAACCAATATATACGAGAAGACGAAAACCGTGGATACCATGCTCAGGGCTGGTAGTCTCGGGAGCCAACACCCGAAACCGAACATATTCTACATTCGAGATGCCGGCACGCACTCGATGGCAATTCACAATTGCCCTGTATATTTCTCTGCATGCATTGCGAGGCGGTTGCTTTCTACAATGATTGCACGCATCGGGCCGGCGCTTTTTGGTGTTGCTTGATAATGAGGCATCCTAATCACGGCATTAATGATACATTGCATGGTTGGCCTTTTGGTCGACAAAGGTCGGTCCTCATACGACTCGGCTCTCACCAGCGGATGATGATGACCCATCATGTCGCGGTGAACACGATTATGCGTCTACTTTCATTTCGCATGGCACTGATCGGCGTTGCTTCCCAATGATACCACGGTCAGCATTTGATTTGCCCTTGCGATGGGCTGGATTTGATTTTACCCCCAAGGAAGGGGACGAAGATGGCATTGTGTATTATATTAAAAGAAGCAGCAAGGGTAACCTGACCTCAATGGCGAAGTCCAAAGAAGGAGGATGGAAAACTGAACGCGTTTGCTTGACATGGAAAGAGTAAAAAGCCTGCTGGCTTGGACCAAACCCACCTTGGCAGCAGATTGGGAAGAGACGACAAAAGCAAGCAATGCGTCCTGACAAAGAGAAGCAACGGAAAATCTTCTGGGGCTACAAAAACAAGAATAAACTTGTCACACCAGATCAGATGCATGTGCTTTCTTTGTTGACTCGAGTGGTATACATCAAGTGACTCTTCCTTAAGACATGACCGATTACTCGGTAGGACACACATTAGACAGCCCGGGGTTACCTGTGACCCAGCTACATCATTCTTTTCAAACCTCTCTGCTGGAAGCATGTGAAGATGACGACGATGGCAAGGACGCTGACATACATGCACCGCGTAAAGAGTAAGGTCCCGATGCGGGCGAACTTCCGGGTCAATCTATTTTAGACAAAGGTTTCCAGGAACGGCCTTTTGACATCTGCCGATGTGGCGACGGGTAGAGTCCGAAGTAGACGGGATTATTACGGCCGGTTACCTGAGTAATCGATCCGTGGCTTTTTGCCGACGGGTGCTCGATGCGAGTATCCTGTCTTTTTGCCTTGTGTTATTCCGGGCTGGAGTCGTGTATAGGCTTCTCTCGGTTCAAGCTCGTTGTTGATTCTTTTCCCATTGGAATTTAGAGCTTTGGGCATGCTGTGACTGTGATAAATGTGTTACGGTGGCACAACTTGCACCCTCCACATCCATCTCCAAACTCTGATTACATGTACCCGATTCACCGTTTATATCATTGCTACTACCCCAGACGCCACCAATTATATTTAGATAGCCTTTGCAAGCAAAAGGAGAAGTCGGGACGATATCTGGGTAGTAGTAAGCCGCCACCTACATCACCTCCGCCGCGTAAGTGTTAATCAGATAAGATAACGCGCATACATGGTAGGCAGACAGATACAGGAAACGCCACGCAGGACGCAAGACGCAGGCCGCGCAATGCAAATGCAAATGCAGTGTGTAACAAGGTCAGTAACAAGCGAGCTATGCACGTCCCCCCTCTTTGTGTGACCGTTGACGAACAGCTCGCTTGCTCGCTTGCTCGCTTGCTTGGCTGCTTGCTTTGGGCCATGCGTGTGCTACCAGATCGATATACCTTCCTACACGATGCCGTTGTGGCACCAACTACGGAATAATTCCAGCTCCTGGACCGGGAGATGGGTATTGGTAGTCCATAGTAACAATGCGCTGCGTACGTAACGTACCTGTATGTAAGCAAGAGATGGGTATGCGGCCGTCCCACAGCCCGTCTAATCTATCTGCATAGTGCAAGGTATCTCTACCTATTGCGTACAGCTTTACCTTGGTCCTTGGGTATGTTACACAACCTGCAGAAAGGACCCTTGATCGACCATCCGGCGGCACAGCTATATTGCGTTGCCGGTCGATCACGAGAGCTTCTTGTGCTTGGGACAGGCACGGGCTGGACGGTCGGTTCGTCTGTCGGCTCGCCGCCGTCTAGAATCTTCGGGGGCGTTGACAGATGATCGCGGCGTCTGCTAGTCTGGTCAGACAGCCTTTGGACTTGGTCAGGATGCATACTGCCCGAGTCACAAGATCTGTGCGCTGGCTGGCGTTTGGCGTTCCCCTCCCCACGTCCACGTGGAATGCGCACGAATTCCCCGGTTGCCAGACTTGGGAGGTGTCGCCCTTCCGTCCGTCCGTCCGTCTGTACGTCAACCGCCAGAATGCAAGAAGACTTCGTGGTCGTATCAAGTTGAACGCATAAATGCACTTGCAGTAACCCGCGAGTCTAACGAGGTAGTACAGTCAACTAGCAGTCCGCCGCGCGCACGTCACGAGATTGTCTGGCTATAGATCTCCCGAGCCGGTGGCGCCGTCCCCGCGCCGTCCCCGGATCGCCTCCCCGTGCTCCCTGTCTGCTTGGGAGCTACCTGCGCATCGTCCTGACCGCCAGATGTCTTCCGTCCTTCTTTGTTTCCTGGCAGCCGCTGGTTGGCGGGGGAATATGGAATATGGCACGAGATGGTACTGGCGTTTGTGTTGTCTGTCTGATGATGGCATGCTGCTGCGGCAGGAGGATGGCGGTGAGGCGCCAACTTCGCCTGGGAGGACCGGTTTCATTATCTGATACCAGGGTACCGGCATGCAATAAGCAGTGATGATCGCAGTAGCGTACTATAGCATATGCCCCGGGTTTCATGGAAGAGCTTCCGGAACGGCTTCAATCGTTCCTGATGCTCACTTCCGTTCGAGCGGTCTAGCTGACTGCGTATGCATGCTGTGAGAACCCCAAGGTAGACTAGACCAGAGTGACAGAGAGGGTTCATAGAGAGGGATGAGTGGTGAGTGGTGAGTCTCTGGGTTGTTGACTGCCCCCACTATGTATACGCAACGGCATCGTGAGTTCACAACCCCGCGCCTGTCGGTGGGCGGTCAAGTATGTGCGATTATAAACATAATACTAATATACTAATAATACAATTACCTACCGTGTTCAGTCTGCTTTGTCCGGACCGCCTCGAGCAGGCCGGGAATGGTTGGCTCTGAGTTGCCATGTCCTCTCTGCATGTCTTGCTTGCAGATGGTCTTAGACAAAACAACAAACCCGCCAAGGCTCATCCCCCCTCGTCAACAGCCCACTGCCATGCATGAAGGTACATCGCTGGCAGGTAGGGCTTATCAGTACTTGTAATCATAAAGGTGGTACTGGCGGTCAAGTGAGTGGGTGGTGGTGCGCCTGTCGCTGTCAAGTGGGTTTCGACAGAAGCACGATGAGTTGTCCTACACCACCTACCTACCTCTACGAGACACACCTCTCTGACCTCCTCCTCTGGCAGGTGTCTATGCCTGCTCCCTGACAGACGGCAAGCCGTTCGCGCGCAAATCAGACACCAGCGCGGTCCGAGACAACCTTCAGCCTGCCGTCTGGGCCCTGGCTATACCACTGCGACATACTCACCGACTTTTGACTGCGACTGAATGACTGAATGACCCCGATTGACGTGCATTAGATGCTGCACTTTCAGGCCACGGGCCCCGCGCCTTGCGTATCAACATGGAGATACTCCTTATTAATTACAGGTGGATATACTTTGGCATATGAGACGCGAGGGGTGATCGTGACCTGCAAACCCGCAAATGGCTCTGCATGGCGTGCCCCGCGTGATGGGCAAGTTCTACGCGCTGCTGGCATCAGGCATCAGCCAGCAGAGCAGAGCAGAGCAGGCCAGATGTCGTCGTGATGGAGCCTGAAGCATTGGCATTGACTTGACTGGAATATAGTGTTGACCCTCTGCATGGGTTGCTTCAAAGCTGATTATTATCCTGTTCGGTTGTTGCGCGTGGGCACGGGCATTGGGACAGACAGGCAGACACGACCTGCGATGCATGCATGGAACCCCGCGTCCGTGGGCGCCAGCCACGACGTCATTTCAGCAGCACGTCTGATAAGCTGGATTCCGATGCATTCCATCCATGTGATAGAGAGTGGCGCCTTTTTCTCTCTAGCATTGGCTTTGTTACATGCCCGTCATCGTGGGGGCCGTCGTGAGGCTTTGTGAGGCATCCAGAGACTGCAGCCCTGGAGGTTACTGTGGCGAGTTTGCTGGTAGCTGTCGAATTGCATGAACCGCCATTGGGCGCAGTAAGCCAAATGGATTTATTTTTAACAACTGTTAGGTATCGGATCGTATTGAACTGATACAAGCTAGGAAAGTACTTTGTTACTATTTAAAACGAACGGACCGTGAATTTTAATTAAAGGTAAGAAATACAGTATATTTATACGTTAAAATATATAGAGCTATATATAACTTTATTTTTTAACGTTTTTGAAAAAACCTAAGAAAGGTTTTTATTAAGCCGTTAACTAGCTTATTAATACCTGGTTAAGCTGTTAAAGCCTTAATAATTTTTGCTAGTTATTGTGATGGTTCCAACATCTATCAGGTCTAACGATGGTTCTTATGGTCCCCGGGTCACGTGACTGAGCACGTGACTGATCGGACGATAGGTTGATCTATACCCTGGTGGGTCTGGTGGGGGACGACTGCCCACATCTAGCTTCCCACCAATTTGGGTGCATCTCCAGATCTTTTTTTTCCTTTAACCAGAGTTTATTATACGTCAATAGTTAATAACGGTCCCTGTTGTTGAATACACGGATCTTGATTGATGCTATTGATTGTTCTGCTCTGTGTGCAGAGATTGATTATCTGTCTTCTTGGTGGGTCAGATGCCTTGTGCGTCTCTGTCCCACTGGAGATCTTCCGGTGTCTATATCCAGCTCTCATTCAACACCTGTATCCTTGCAATACATTTACGGAAGCGTGACAGTTATGTTATTATTATTAAACTTATTAAGTTAATAAAACGAATAAAGAAACTATTTTTTCCCTTTAATTAACGCTATTAAATTATTTAAGCTATTCGATTTTTGTCACGGCGAACATACTGGTGAGCTGGGACATGGCCTGCAGCAAGCAGCTATTACTCTATTAACAAGAATATCAAGACTAGAGAGGAAAAGAAGAGAGAGAAAGATAGGTATAGTGGGAGGTTGTCCCTTTAAGGGGATCCCCTAGTCAGATCCTTCTCTTATTGGGAGGTATCGGCTTGTCATGTGGGAAGGTCTGTGCAGGCCGTCACAGTGCAGATCGTCACAATTTTAATAGCTATTAAACTAGCTACTTTATTAAATGAGTTACTTTATTAAATAAAGTGCGTTTAAATAATACTTATTAACTACTTTATATCGTAAACAATCTCGTAATTTATAAATCTTTATAACTCATAGCTAATGTAATATATATTACCGTAACTACTTATAATATATAAATAAACTGGTAACCGCTTAAATATTAAAAACCTCATTTTTAACTAACTTATAAATAATAGGTTCGATTCTTATATAAACTTAATTATTTTTCATTTTTCATTTTTAATAACTAGTTAATAAGTATTATAACTAGTAGCTAACTAGCTTAATGTATTATTAAACCTCAATAATGTTGTTAATAAATTAACTAATTATAGTTACCTTATTTATATGGTACCTTTAACTAGCTTTAATCTTCATATAAATTTGATTAAATAAATAGCAGCTATATATATATTTAAACGGTTCGTTTAACTAGGTTTAAACATTATAAAAATCTAGTAGTATAAAAAGCAGTTAGTTAATTATTTAAAGTAACTAGCAACTAGTAGCGGTAGTATTATATTATAATAAAACTTTTAATAAGCTGTTAAACAGCTAACAAGTTAGCTAACAGCCTATTAAAAACCCCTCTTAATTTTTTAAAGTTATTAGCATCTACTGTATTTACCTCTTTGCTAACCATCCGCTTCTCAAATAATAGCTCTGTAAACTACAGTAACGAGATATATCGACTGCTGCCACTCAATTAATCGGTCCATTTTCTAGGTCTATGACTAAAGGGCTCGGGTTATTACTAACAAGCCTTTAACCTAACCGTTAGAGATACCCGCTTCATTTGACCAACCACATGCGGAGACGGGTGACTTTGGGCTCTTTCTAGAGGCGATCCAGGGGCAGATTGCTTGATTAGATTAGGAAGCGTCCCCTCATCCTTCTAGCCGCCTTTCCAGATTCCAGAAGGATTCCCGTTTCGTGGTTGCTGTACCACGTGGGAACCGTTACAGCGGGTCAGAACGGACAGCGACCAATCCCCATTGAGGGACTGGAGGTACAAGCGGTCGGTACATGCGATACTAGCCAAACCACGCTAGGAAGCCAAGTACCAGATGTACCCAGCCCAGGCCAATGAAGGGCTCCAGAAAAAGGCCGAGCGTGCACTGCCTTCAGGCTCATGATTTCGGCGAGGAGTCCCGACTCTCACCTTGGGCGCCCGAAGCTGCGCCGAACGGGCACATGTTCCGATGTTCTAGCCTTTCGTCCGCGCCGCAGCCAGACGCGTCGCCGAGATATGATACGTGTGAAGGGCAGGATGCCGAATCCTACTAATGTCGCGGCGGTCATGCGGCTCCGCAAGCCCAGCTAGCCACTCCTTTCGAAGGACCATGTTTCGTTTCAACCCCGTCGTCATAAGACAAAGGGGCTATTGGGCTGCCTCGCTAAACTGAAGCCGGTGTCGGTCAGGGCCATGGGTATACTTCGCAGGGCAGCGAGCTCCACTGAATGCGATGCAGGCTCGGCAGATGCAGCCTGCGCTGGTGAAGCCATCACCACTGCTGACTGTTAGTACATGCCGCTTTCTAACTGCTGGCTTCCCGGAAGAAGATACAGCCTACATGTACGCGGGACCTACCACATGCTCGAAGACTCGCGACTTCCACGAGACGCACTATGACATTGGACCCTTGGCCAGGAGAAACTCTGCTGTGTCGACTATGCAGCCTGGCAGCACACATCGAGTCATCTCCAGTGCTCTGGATACGACAGGGTTTGATAACTTTGTTCTTTGCCATCAACTCCCGTCCCTCCCACATGTGGCAAGTGGAGCATTTCCCCGCCTGGTACAGATAAAGGGGGGCCATCAGCCTCGCAAGCGGAGACGCCAGACAATTTCACGGAAGCACCTGTTGCCCCTCATACCATAGCCTCGTCACAGATCCAGATGGTGGTAGCAGGCAGATCCTAGAACCCATCTCACCGGCGCGGGGACCATATGAAAGAACGCGCTTCACGGCCTCGGTCTCGGCCTCGGCCCCATTCCCCGTATTTGCGGTGCGTCCTTGATGCGCCGCAGTGGGGGATTGGCCTCGCCGTCGCCCTGCTCAGCTGCGCGTCGCAGGAGGAAAGTTCGTGTGCGGCTCAAGGGGTCGCCGAGAGGGAGGCTGGCGCGGCGGCGGTCGGTCGGATCTTGGAGTCGGTAGTTGTTTGGTGGTCTCATTGCTGACTATGACCCAGGATCTGGATGTCTTATGTGCAAACTATTACGTTGCTATGCCTCACTCCCGAACTGGAGAGGCAGGTGTCGGGCGTCAATGAGGAGGGCTGACGCGTCAGATCACCGCAACGGTCTTGCAACATTAGTTGAGATGATGCCACACTCTTTATGTGCAGCAAGAATCATCAATCACCGACTACAGACGCACCGCGAGAAGAATCCGGAGCAACGAGGTGTACGTTCACGGTTGCATCAAGATTATGCCTTCGTTTCACTTTGGGTTCCTGGTTGTTGTCGGGATGCCCTAGTTACAGTCCCGTCGTGCGGCTCGTCACACGCTTTAATAACATGGATCAGGTTCGAAACATTATTTCCAGTTTCCTGTAAATTGATTCTGATTTTATCTGAATTTACCTTCAGGCCTAGGATCAGTAGTCCCAAGACGGGCTTTACATTCCACGTGCGCCGACTACAGATTGAGTCTGCCGGGTGCATAAGCCGGCGCGCTAACACCCGTACCAGAGCTCTGGGATGAGCTTCCAAAGAGACTTGCGAATGATGAGCCATTGCTAGCCACGAGTTGTTAGTGCTTGACTACGACGGCTTACACACCTCCTCAGTGGTAGCTCGCATGCGAAATGGTTACCCCTGCATGTGGCATACGAGTGTGTCAGTGCTGCATGAGGCGAACCCTACCGCGAGTCTGCTCCCGACTGGTAGAGACGATGACGGTGTATCGTGGACCTCGAGACGATGACGGTGTATCGTGGACCTCGAGACGGGTCACCGTTCTCCCGGTGATGGTGGCGTCTTGACTCCTTTCGCGCTCGTATCCTCCAAGCGGCGAACAGCCTGCACGACATGCCCAAAGTCCCTCGTCGGCCATCAGATATTCGTTCGGTAAGATTGCCCCCTATCCGACAAGGAGCAACCTTCTGATGATCTCGACTGTCTGTCACCAAAACATTAAATTCATCCCGTGACGGCAATCAGTCCTATGGGGGGCGTCCGAGGGTCGTTGGAAGAGCCCCGTTCGCCACGGAAGCCGCTCCGGTGCTGTGTGACTATATACGCGTCAGGGACAGCATTCGCCACCTCCGGGGTTTCCGCAGCAGACTCATTACCCCAGACTTCGCCGGCTGGGGAGGGGCGTGGCGTCGGAAGGCGCACATCGGGTGTCCGCTTTTAACCGGGCAAGGTTTATCTGACGTGTAGTTCTGTCGCAGTGCGGGTAACATGCGCCTGGTATGAGGGTTCAACTTTCGAGGGAGCTCAATTCCATGTGCTTGGGGTGATGGTTGGGTGGCAGCGAATAGGAGCGCTTCCGAACCCTCCTTACCGGACGGGCGGGTAGGTTGGGAGGGCGGGAAGCGGCTCGTCTGAGCTTATTCACTCTTGTTGGTACTGGATGTACCGACCGTACTCCTGTCAATGATGAACTTTCTGTGAATTTATGGATATTCGAGCACGGTCTTGTATGTCGTTTCCATGAAGTGGATGGCCTCGAGGAGCAGCTGCTCCAGGTGATGTTAAAATAGATACAGGGCCAGAATGGCGATGGGATGAAGAATAGGACAGGTCTGTGCCTGAATGTGAGTAGGTGCTTTCAATTATTTCAATTTATTTTTAGTGCGATTTATGACTATATTAAGTTCTAAACCAGCACTGGCCTTAATAGGCTTGTCCATCCGTCGTAGCAGGCGATGATAGGAAGGTGCAGAGGGAAAAGGGAAAAGGGAAAGTCAAGTATGAAACATGCGGCTGGCCGATAGGCGGCAGGACCTTCCAGCATCTGTGACGAAGCGAATAATGCGGTTACCGGCAAGCACGGCGCCCTGGACTCGAAATGGCTCTCGATAACGCAGTCTATAAAGGGGGGACTAATCCTCCTCCTTCGACTGACTCCTTCGACTCCTCCGACTCCGACCGGGATTTCCTGACGGGGTTCTGCTTGCGCCAGAACTCGCCCGTCGGCGCCGCGCGACGCTCGACGTCGACCACCCGCTTGACGGTATAGAGTTGTGTGTCCGTCCAAAACTCGCGCTCCTCATACCCAGGCCGGGCCCACTCGTCGTCCTTGCCGATCACGCCGGCGATGCCGCAGTACACAAAGGAATCATTCTTGCCGAGCGGTGTCGTCCCGCCGGCGGCCGCGCGCAGGAACCCGCGGTAGTCGACGAAGCCCCAGGCGTCGCGCTCCAACGTCGCCACAGCCGCCGGCGCGGGGCACGAAGACGACCCCAGCGAGGCCTCGGTCGGCTCTGCGGGGAACACGATGTACACCTCGCGCAGCGCCGGCATGCACCGTAGACAGCACTGGAGCTGGCGGCTGAACATCGCGTCGCCGCCTGGATCCGTGGGGAGCCCCCGTAGGTAGGCGGCGTCTTCGGGGACGGTGATGGCGAGGCGTTGCACCTTCTTGCGCCAGCCCGCCTGCCGCAGGTGTCGCGGGAGGTCGCGGGTCGCCGCCATGTAGATGAGGTCGCGGTCCCAGTCCACCGTGGCCTTCGGCCGAAGAGCTCCGTCGACAGCAGCTTGTGCGTCGGGTCGGTGGTCTGGTAGACGGTGGGGTGGTTGAGGTAGCCCTTGGGGCCGTCTCATTTGCCGCCGGCCAGCAGCTCGAGCTCGGCGTCGTCCCGGACAGCTTCTTCAAGAAGAAGCTGGGCGTACGGTTGCAGTGCCATTTTCTTGGCTTCGGCGCGCGCCTCGGAATTGGCTTGGGCGGCGCCGGCGGTGTGGCCCGGCATGTTTGTCGCTGCGTAGAGGGGTGTGTACTTGAGCGCGGGTAGTGGTTTGCTTGGATCGTTCTCGTTGTGCTGGATTTGTCCCTTGTGCTTGCTGTCCGTGTCGGGCTGCTGACCAGGCGCCGCGTCGTGGAAGACGTTGATGCGAGGCTCGGGTTTGGCGTTGAAGTTCTCCTTCCAGATCCGAACGCGCAGCTCGGCGGCCAGCTTGCTGAACTGCGGGAAGTCGGTCGCTGCTGGTGATGTCCCGGTGCTGGCGTTGTGTTGTTCGACGCAGGCCGAGAGGGGTCCCTTGTGCAGGGCGCACGTCCGTTGGGAGATGCTTGACGATGACATTGTTACTAGAGTTGTAGTCGATGCAGTTGTAACAGATGGAGTTATAGTCAATAGAGTTATGGTCGATAGAGTTGTAGTCGATAGACTTGTGGTTCATAGATTTGTGGTTCATAGAATTGTGGTTCATAGAATTGTAGTTGATGGAGTGGTATGTATTGGCTCTGTAACTGAAGTCTGGCCTCACAAAGAGGAAGAGGAAGACGAGAAGTGACGGACTGTTCCATTTGATGGAAATGCCGGGGTCTGCTGGGTATTTATTACCTTCAGCCATGGTATCGGAAACAGGTGGGTAAGGGTATTTTCAGAATACATGCTCAGTGGCGTTGTCTA
Source organism: Anthostomella pinea (assembly GCA_963556695.1). NCBI lineage: Eukaryota > Fungi > Ascomycota > Sordariomycetes > Xylariales > Xylariaceae > Anthostomella > Anthostomella pinea. Next base: position 2,759,917 of record CAUWAG010000007.1, on the reverse strand, counting down.
GCCTCGTATGTCCATGCGTTATTGGACATACGTTGAGGCCATTATTTCAGTTTTTCGAACTCTAAACTCTATCTTCGCTTCGTTTCTTTCGCTGGTGGTGGTCTCCCACGTGTCTTTCTCCGAGATAATAGGCGCTCAGCCACCACACCCAGCTCCAAGGAATCCCAGAAACACAACGAAACTCCGATGCGTGCCCATGCTCCTCTTCCAAGACCTTAAGCGCTATCTAGATCACATCTACGGGACTACCTTCCACGCTGACATGCCGAAAGGGGCTCTGCTCTTTGTTGTCTTTTGGGGTATTTGGGTTTGGCTCCTCCCTTCTGGTCGAAGAGCTTAATAATAAAATAAATCGTAAATCGCTACCTATGAGAGGCCGAGTTGCTTGACTCGCTTTAACTTATCATGCCCGAAGCGATAATCTTCGGCAGTGATTGCGGCACTGGGGTCTTTTTGGGTAGAAATGATGTGGTTCGGCGCCTCCAGGTTGACTTTGCAACCTTGGGAGATATCAGAATGGTCTATATTGAAAGGGACCAAAGTTAGCTGAAGGGGGTACCTTTACACTTAAATAGCCAGGAAAGTGACCTTCGACAGCTATTAAGTGATCACATTGGATGACCAATAGACTGCTCATGATAGCTCATAATAAGCGCTGAGCACATATTCTGACAAGACTGCTACAACTCCTTGCACTGCTTTCGCATGGTCGAATTTGTCATCGGCAAGCTCTCCAAACCGTGGAACAGGCAGGCCCCGTAGAAAAGAATGATAGAGAAATACTAACGAAAGGCTTGTCTCGCAAGCTTGTGCAGGTTACCTTCATCGAAGATGGTGGCAAGGAAATGCGTGAACGGTATGGGAACGCCTTGCACGATGGACGCATGCCCTTGATGGTCACACCAGGCCCATGGCAATGAACACGTGGCGGACGGTATATCGAGAGACAGACTTAGAGTTTGCAAACGAACGGGGAGTGACAGACAGCATTGAACCATTTCTTTTCGTACACGCCAGCTCGCTGCTTTTGCTGCTGCAGGCTAATCCATTCTGCTTCAACTTGACCGAAACCCAGACAGCCCAACAATATCCAATAGATGCTTCCCATGTTGTGCGTGAAGAAATAACAGAATCCTACAATGAACCAATACCCAACACTGCTACCGCTGCTTCCGTATATGCTTCTCCCATGATGTGCGTGACGAAATGCCAGAATCGTACAGCGAATCAATACTCAATACCCAACCCTCATACCAGTACCCATGCTCCCGTCCTATGCCTTTCCCAGTTATTCCCGATGAGTGCATGAGCCCCCTCACCCCTCCGCAATGCGCTGCGCCTCCTCCTCGGCCTCCTTATCGATCTCGTCCACATCGTCCTTGGTGAAAGCCTCGGTAAACTTGACCCAGGGCCCGTGGACCAGGCCCGTGCCGGCGCCGATGACGATGCCCAGTCCCGTGGTGGGGATGGCGACGAGGCCCGTGACGAGGGAGCCGACGGTCATGCCCAGGCCGGCGGCGATGCCGGTGCCGAGCCCCGCGCCGGCGGCCCCGCCCTGCAGCCAGCCCTTCTCGAGGCGCTTCGCCGTCTTGAGCAGTTTGGTGGCCGTCTTGTCGAGCTGCTTGGCCTTGAAGTCGAGGTCCTCCTTGATCTTGGGGTCGACGGCCTCCTCGGCCTGCCTGTGCAGGTCCATGGATTCGGCCTGCATGCTCTTGGACTCCTCGATCTTCTTGCTGATCTCGGACATCAGCTTCTCCTTTGTCGACGCGAACCCCTTGGCCCCTTCTCCCTCCCCGGCCTTGCCCTCCTCCTCTGGCTTGTCGGCCATGGCTGGGTGGGGGTGGAGGACGGAAGTGACGACCCCTAGCGACGGCGGAAGTGAGTGAGTGGCGGTGGTAAAGATGGTTTGTGGTAGCATTCAGGGGGATGAAGAGAGAGTTTTCGGGTGCTTCGTTATCAGCCTCATCCCACTCAGAGTGTGTTCCTCTTTGCGTAGTATCGTCCTCGTTGCAACCTGAAAAGTGGCTTGTGAAGACAGGGAGGGGGATTTCGCCGCCGCAAAACAGGGTTCTGGCGGGGTTGGCCGGCATACCCCCTATGACGTCGCGCACGAGTCGCACGACTCACTCAGGTTGAGCTTGAGGGCGCCAATTGATTCATGAATGAATTAAATATCTTACCTAGGTAACACCGATCACCCACATGATGGCTGTGTTACCTCGTCACGGTCCGTTCACCTCCTTTCGCAAAGTTGCAGAGAGATAGATCAAAGGTGAGTACCTAAATGGAGGATATGTATGCGCTATACAACCTCCGGCTAGCTGACGATGACTTAGACAACTACTAGTCGGTCCGTTGTCACATCGTCAGGCAATTGTTCCGACGAATAATCATCTATATATGTCCGTCGCTTGCTCTTCAGTGTAACTTGATAGGCAAGGCACGCAACGCCCAAGTGGCCGTCGCACATCTGGCTTCGCTCTGATCTCACAAACGGCACAGCTCTTCAAGTCGTGCCACTTACCGATTAGTGTTTACCCTGAGGATGGCGCAGCCAAACGGAAACGGGACAGCTAACTGCAGACACAGTGACCAGCACCGGCATCGGCATCGGCATCGGCATCGGCAGCCGGCTTCTTTCTCCTGCTGCTCAGTAGTATCCGGCATGTCCATGCCACCAATCAGCAGCGAGTGCGGCTCATGTACCTGTGGCAGGTCCTGCTACATGTACATATGATAACGGACAAGTGTTTCGAAACAAATCTGATGCGACGACAAAGCACCACACGAGCGCAGCTCCCGATGAGCCGATGAGCCGATGAGCCCTGTGCGCCGCATCGACATGTCATCACGGGGCAGCAGTCCCGCCGCGGCGCGCCCCTCGCGGATCCGGGGACTGGGGCTTTGTTATCTTCCACTGTCAGAGTTGGGACATCATTCCCGCGATTGGCTTGTGTCACCGAGGCTGATGGTTGACAGGTCTCACCGACCGGCGAAGAGTTTTGCCTGGCTAGGCGAGCGGGAGCCATGGTACGGTACGCCTTTTGTCCGGGTGTCATATCCCTCCCTGGTCATTTGGAACAATGCTGAGAGACGGGGTCCCTTTGTGATTTTATTGTTTATTTTATCCTCTCGTTGATTTTGCGTTATCAGGATATAGTACCGCTGTTCTCCGGCTGGAGATACCGGTCGGAAATTACATTTCTCCAGACTTCATCTGGTCCCGCCTTGACTGCTATCCTCGTCCAGCGGGTCTGGCATTGGAATGCCAGATTGGGACATCCGCCGAGGTCTTCGGGAAACCCAAGCTCAAGGACGTAAAGACGCCTTGAGAACGAGGATTTGGACAGAGTCTTGTGGGTTATTCAAGGCTTGAACAGGTGATGCTCCAAGGTAAGTACGTCGTACCTATCGAGAAGAACAAGTGCAGAAGTCCTTCACTCACTCGTCGTCCCTGCTGCGATTGGCAGGTTGGAATCCATCGGAACATTATCCTAGGGAAGAAGCCTCTTCACGGGTGCGGTATCTGCCCAGCAGAATATTCAACGAGATAAATTCGAAACGCATATTATCTGCTTGGAATATTCACCCACGACAACCAGGGTTCAGAGGTGGGTTCTGTCGTGTCGCTGTGTCAGACCAAGGGCCACCGGGTATGCCTTCCGGAGGTCATGGGTTGGGTGGTGTGCTTTGCCGGCCATGGGCCCATGGCGCATATTCCAAGCTCACCTGACCGCGAGCGCACGCCCACGAAACGTGGCGGGCGGGGCTGACTTTCCCGCCGGGCCGGTACTTCTAGAAGGTCTGAGAGCAGGGTTTGATTACCATCGCCATTTCCATCCGTTGCCAGCTGCCCGTATACGTCTTGCACTTACACCAGTCGTCACTCGCACACAGCAGAGTTGAGCCCGTTGTCTCCTCGGCGGCTTTTCCTCGAGATACCTACCTATGCCACGTCCGATTGTCGCAGCCGGGATTCGCACTGCCCTCGAGGTTGACCTAGGAATTTCATGACGAGCGAGGAGAGCTGTATTGCCCAACGACGCCAGGCAACGCAAGGATTACTTACGGCGGGTGGCAAACGGTACTCGGGCTCAGAGCTACCAATCTCTCCCGTAGCCGCCTCCCTCTACTTGACCAATCGCACATAGTTCCTATGTACGATCGGGTGACACGCAGCACTGCATCTCATGCCCACAAAGAGGCCCAAGAAAGTCAGGCCCAGCTGCGAGAGGACAACCCATAGTTACCCGTGAATACGACGCCAAAGGCCCCGAAGACCGGGTAGACGATGCGGAGCAGGAGTGCGGAAAGTATGCAGAGGTTCAGGCACATGGGCTCGAAGACCAGGAGCTCAAAGGGCCTCCTCATCGCCGTGACGATGTCCGCAAGATCGACTTGTCCATGTTCTCGATGGGCGCAGTCCACTTTCCTTCCCCCGTGTCCTTGTGCTGCTTCCGGGCTTAGTTCCGCAGCAGCACGGGGTGGTACGTCTCCGGGACCAGCAGGCGCGATCAGGACCAGGTCGATGGCGAACCAGATGATCAAGACGTAGAAGGTCCATCGCCACCAGGTGTACTGGTTGATGAACCCGCCGACCACGGGACCAACCGAGGGGCCGACGAACCCCGTGGCGGTGAACATGACCATGGGAGCCTGTAGCTGTTCCCGGTTGAACAGGTCTCGACGGTGCCGCCCGCGACGGCCATGAAGGCGCTTCCGGACAATCCGCACAGGAATCTTCCGACCAGCATGGTGGCAATGTTCTTGCCTGCTGCTTCGGACGCCAGCCAGATCAGGAATAAGGTGATGGACACCAAGTATATCGGCCGGCGCAGGTCAAAGCTAATTGAATAGCTTGGTGGGCATAAAAGCCCTCCACTGCACGATCCGTCGGAAACGTCGACGCAACAGTCTTACAACATCTCCTGGCTTAAGCGGCTGCGGGAATGCTTGACTCGAGCATCATGGCAAAGTCAGGTTGGCTCGCCAGCCTTATTCGCGCCGAGAGGATCATGCAGCTTCGGGCGTATGATTGGTTGGGTGTTTGGTTGGTTGGCTTGCTCCTATTCAGCCCGCATACGCGGTCCATTGTAACCTCAAGTCTGGGTAGAGTCTGGTCTCGTAACTCCAGTAAGTCCGCCGTTCAGTCAAAGGGCTGATTGTTCAGCATTCTGGTCTCGCGGCCTCACCTCAGGTCGCGAAGCCCGAGGGAACATACGAACTTCCATGTTCCACAAGCCTAAGCCTCACCTTCCAGGTTCAGGTGAATCAAGTCATATTTACGTGAAACAAACATAAATGCTTGGTCAGCTCAGTTGGCGGCGGGCTTAGGCTCATGGCCGATACAGACTTAAAGAGGTTGAGCGCATATAACCAAAATCAACTTTGCTCTGCAATCCTCCTTTCCCCCTTTCTAACATATCCAACGTCCGTCCACTCATAGCCTACGACATTACATTATGGACGCTCTTCCAATCAAGCCCACGAGACACGATGTCTATGACTTCATTTCTCCCAATGCTGGCACCAAGGACGCCGCTGTAGGAAAGAGTGTCCTCGTTACGGGAGCCGGATCTGGCTTTGGAGAGGTACAGTTTTATATCCGAATCGCTTCTCATCATCCACATCCCCCTTACATCTGACTAAACTGTGGGCATATCTCAGCATTTCGCCATCCATTTCGCCCGGCAGGGGCGGATTCCATCGTCCTCGCCGGTAGAAACGCTAAAGACCTTGAGAAGTCCAAAGCCAGCATCGAAGCCGAATCGCCCAAATGCCGCGTGCTCTGCGTCCCAACCGACATCACCGACCCCGAAGCCGTCGCAAACCTTTTCCAGAGGGCTGGCAAAATTGACATTCTCGTCAACAACGCTGGGTTCACGGGAGATATCAACCTACTGGCGAAGACCGACTTCCAGAAGTGGTGGATGGCTTTCGTACGTTACTCCTTGGGAACACGTCACGCATCTTGCAGGAGATTAACAAGTGCAAGAAATCAACGTTCGCGGCACATACATGGTTACTTGCGAGTTCCTGAAGTTACTTAAAGGCGGCCCCGGTTTCGTTCTCAACGTCTCCTCGCGCTCTTCATATGTCACTGCTGAGGGCATGAGCGCATACCGGGTCTCCAAACCGGCTATGAACAGGTCAGCGCTCTGAATTTATCTACACCCTCTTGTATACTAATACGTTTAACCTCCAGACTCGCCGAGTTCATTGACAAAGGTATACATCTAATCCGACTTTCCTTGTTTCCTTTCCCTCTCTCCCACCCCAACCCCGGAATAAATACCACGCGACCAAATCCCCACACCTCGCAGCGCCTGACAATACAACAGACTACGCTTCCCAAGGCGTCGTTGCAATTGCTTTTTATCCCGGCGGAGTCCCAGGGACCAAAGTCGCCGATGCCGCACCGGAGTGGCTTCGCAAGAACTTCAAAGATACACGTGAGTACCTCACCACACCCATCAATGACCACCGTGCTGCCCACTTGCCAAAACTAACCCGTTGCTTCCAGCTGCTCTCCCTGCCGCCACGGCCCTCTACCTCACCCTCCCCCGCGCTAAATACCTCAGCGGCCGCTTCATCAACGCGCAGTGGGACATGGAAGAGCTCGAGAGCCACCGCGAGCGCATCGTCTCAGAGGACCTGCTGAAAATGCGGGTCTTGGGGATTGACGACCACTTGTGAAGTCAACAATATCCGGGGGCACCTAGTTGTTTGGTGTATTGGGCCACTGAGGAAGCTGGATGAGACGGAACTGTCTGGCCTCAACACCTATAGTTACTCGACTGCCTCTTGAGCGGAAGGAAAGCTCTTTTTCAAGCTAGTTCTATACAACGATAAAATGGATTTGGTAAAATTGCCTTGAACCCCTGAACCCCTGAATCTCAACATGGTCCGTGCACATGCCTCTGTCTTTGACGAATGTGCTTGCAGGTACTAGGTACAGTATCTTGATGAGTTACTTTTGCTGAATCACGCCCTGGTGAATGAAATGCTCATAATTATGATGCTTGGGATGCAGAGATTGCCATCGGTGTGAATGCCCTCGGATGTCACCCCTAACGTGCCAAATGTCAGGACAAGAGCCCCCCACCAGGCAATGGTTTGATAGCTGTCACTGTCAGACCAAGGGCCGCTGGGTATGCCTTCCGGATGGCATGGGTGTTTGTTGATTTGCCGGCCATGGCGCATATGCCCACGAAACGTGGGTGGGCGGGGCTGACTTCCGCCGGGACTTCCAGAAGGTCTGAGAGGCGCTTGGCGTGCCACCCTTCTCCACCCGCCCACCCGCCATGGCCAGCCGTTGATTTGTCTCATTACAATTTACCGAGTCAGGAACAGGACCCTCACGAGGAAACGTCCGAAGTGACTTCGGACGGACAGCCCTGGCAGCTTCAGGTATTTGGCCGAAGGTGTGTTTCGCGATAACGTTACAGTTTCGGAGACCCACTGTCATGTACCTGAATGCAGCATGCATGCCCTGGAGGCTGATGCAACCTCCCTTCCAGTCCAGGTCTGTACCTTGCACGGACAATGTTACCCCGAAGCGTGGAGCCATGGAATGCGTGGAACGCCGCTTCGTTGGCAGACATAGATGCTGACCGCTTATGGCCCAAACGCCGGGAGCGATGTCACTGTCAGAGACGGATAAGCAGACCTTCCTTGAGGACCGAGGTGCAAGACTCGACATGTGATTCAACCTAATGTTTCCAGCCGCATTCTCCGAGCATATCTCTATCCATTGAGATCGTTATCTGGCTGTCCGAACACTCCAACATCATAACGGACGCGAGTTGCGTGATGCCATTGATCACCGAGAGAAAAATTGGTCTATTGTTGCATGATTCTCATTCGAAGAGTCCCGCCATTACCCAAATACCGGGAAACCTTAAACGAAACCGATCAGTAGATTCGCCCAGGAGGAATGCCATGACCTTGCGTCCCGGTGCATGTCGTGCCGGCCAAGATGTGGGACTCGGACCGTCAAACCATGCTGCATTCACTGGCAGAATTCTACCATCAATAAAAATGATTAAATGTATTTTAACAGTGGTTAAATAAAAGAAGCCATAGTATCCGTAGGTATCTAATCCCAGGTGCTGAATCCTTCGTCATGACGCATACCCTGCGTTATAGCTTTAGCTACTATACCCCTAACTTATCAACCCCCAGCTGCACGAAGAGATCGACCCGGTACCATGTCACGATACAAGTCCTCCCGGAACATCTGCTTCGCCACCTTGCTTACTCTGCATATGTCGCAAGTGCTATTGATCTCGGTCTAATCAAAGCCGCCTGGTCCCTAAGCGTAAATATAATAATAATATACGCACAGGTGACGAAGACATGGGCCATGAACTATCGTCAGTCACTAGGACACCAGGAGATGCTCTTCTTCAGAGAGTGGCTGTCATTACACCGTAGTCCTCACGTTGCTTGTTACTCCACACGTGGTCCACAACCCATGTAGGGATAAGGACATCATGCAGTACCGTAATTACTGGTACCATTCATCTTGAGTCCCCCCTGCTAGCGCGAGTGGCTTGCGTGCGGAAAAGAGCCTCACCAGCCTTAAGTGGCTTCTTATCGATATTATCTCTTATAAAGCGATGCGGCTGGTGGTCTGATTTTTGCACGCAAGCCACTCGCGCTAGCAGGGAGGACTCGGAATGAATGGTACCAGTAAATACGGTAATGACTTGATCTGATGTAGTGTACGAAGCATAGCAGCAGTATTATACCAACACCAGACGTACACCCCAGAAGTGGATGGAAGCCTCGAGGCCCAAAAAGGGGACTCGGTCAGTGAGAGAGCCTATCACAGGCCCATCCGACGCAAAGGAGCGTGAGGTATAATAGCGAAGGCTCGCACGCGCAGCAAGGCCTGACCTTGACCTGATCACCACCTGGCGCAAAACGGAAGCTGCATAAAGCATTTCTCGTGGGGGTGAACAGCTTCGGTCCCGTCATCTTCTGCAACAGCCTTCACCGCCGCCGGCGCCGCTAGCCTCCACGTTCAGGCCAGCCTGGGAAACACGTTGCCTGTCAGAAGTCAAAGCAACGGGCCGAATCAGGGGCCCCCCAGCCGCTGCGTGCAGTGGTGGCACGGTGGGATCCCAAAACCCCCAGGGATCGTGACCCCCATCATCTTCCCAGGTTTGTGAGTAATGCGTTTTTGTGATAACATTTTCCGGTGGGAGGGACGGGATCGTGCATGGAGGAAGGAAGCCTTGGTGTCAGCGCATGGGTTCATCCCGCGTAGGATTCTGCAGGAACGAATGAACAATCGAAAGAGGTGACTTATAGGTATACGATGAAGTCGTCAAGAAATAATAACTACAAGATTGCAAAAGAGGCCGATATAACTCCTGCTTGAGGGAGGACCGTTGGCGGCGTGGAAGGATGCAGAACGTTGCTCGGTGTCCTATATGTCACAATTAGTGCACTGGATGAATACCATGCCGGCATCGACACCTTCAAAGGTCTGCAATATTGACACTGGGGGTCATCCTACACCGGCAAGCCGATACCAGTTCGTCGACTCCCCCATGCCTCTAAGACGAAATCCCTTGAGCGTTGGATACTTGGCATTCGTTGACGGATCGACGGTCCCGACGACACGTTCCTCCCCGGATCGACAAGGATTCAATAGAGATTACAGACCACCACGTTGATCATAAAGTCTACCGTGCACCTGTGACCTAATAATTTAATAAAGCGAATCCGCCCAAAGACGGTTATTACCGAGCCAGGATGACGGGCCGCACCAGGGTGCATCAGTGTCTACTTCCATCCTAGCTAGTGAGAGTACCCAGTGAGCACTGAGGCTGGTCAACTCCCCAAAGCAGCAGCTTACAATGAACAAGGCAGGGATGGGGTCGCAGGGCATCAGAAAGCTACGACTGGTGGTCAGGTTACTGGGCATTCTTTCATCTCCGCGACTCTCGTACCAAGGGAGAGGTTCACACCGATAGGGTGGTGGGTTTCGATGGGGCCATGCAAGGCGTTGCGTGGGGGGAGAAACAGCAGGCTGGGAACGACTCCACCATTGCCATCGTCAGCTTTCGCGGCCTTGGGACGTCGTTTCATTGTCGAACGTTCTGCTATTAAATCCTTTCTAGGGAGAAGCGTCCCCGACGACCCGTGGACGTGGTACGATTGACACCCGCAGCGCAATTTCACCAGGACCACGTCCCTGGGCTGCCTGGGTTCAGGTTTGCCGGTGACGTGCTTTGGTCAGTTTGTTAATTCCAATCTCCCAGCCTCTTCCCTCCTCGTCTCTGGGCTCCGGAATTTCGTGCGGGACATGTACGTCCTAGGTAGCCAGAGCCAGGTATCGTTGATCGTTGAGCGAATGGGTTCACCGTTGTTCCAGAAATCCGAACCGCTTGGAAGTTGGAAGCGGACAGGGCCCCTAATTAGATTCTCAGAATGCCGGTGTGGTTCCAGTATCCATGCCTTGCAAGAAGAATGCGTGTCTGTTGCGTAGGGACATACGTTCGCCCATGTTCCCGTGACGCCGCGGGCCATGCAGGCCTTCTACGCAGCCGTCGCAATGCAGGGGTTGCGCGACTCCAGCGCTGTGGACCAGGAAGTATTTCACCCCGTGAACCACCCAGGCGGGAGGGACCACAGTCCTTCCGCGGACCGGACCGGGGGCCTGGCCCCTGGAGCTGGTGGAGTTGTCGACTGATCGTCGCAGAGAAGAAAGGAACATTCGAGTTTAACTGATGGTTTCAAGTATCGAAGTACCTGTACTGCAGCGAAAAGGGAGCGATTTCGCGAAGGCGACGGGGTTTCTCTGAGATCGCCAGCAGGCTCGTAGATACATGCCCTTCCCAAGGCAGGGTTTACCGCATCAAGTACAGGCTTCAAAGTTCAGGTTCGTTACCCTGGTCAAACGACGAAAGGTTCGGTGACGGATTAGGCAAGGACCCAAGGGTGTCCAACGAGAAATATTGTGTGCTATTTCTCTCTGGAAAATAAAATAATGAATAAATAAAATATTGAATATTATCTTTGACTTTTATCTTCGGCCGAGTTCACGGCCGAGTATCCCGTAACCTCGACGGGCATCCTCGGCGCCCAGCCACTGGCCGAGACTCCCACATCCGAATAACGTTGGAAGGCATAATATGTGACGGCGATACTGTCCAATGGCGCTGATTGGGCTCCCGTGATGATTATGACTGGACTATTTGTGCAATGGTCAAGCGCCTATGTCCTGCCCGTGATTCAGCGTCAGGCGCCTGGGCAACTGCCGGCGTTTGCGATGCTTCAGGTTGCCCAGAGCCGCTGCCTGGCATTACTGGGTCGTCGGTTGCGGTTGTAAGTGAATCGGTGAGATGTGGCAGCTGTGTGGTTGAGGTTATCTGCTATCTAATGCACACCTTGCCGAGGTGTGCTAGAGCGAGAGACGACCACCACGAGTAACAATCTGTCAATGCGATCGATAAGTTCCACCACTCAGTCCTTCTTCCTCGCCGCACCACCACCAACACGTCTGAACTTTCGCTTGTCTTTCCGACTCATGCGCGACTTATCCCGCGTTCCCTTGCCACCCTCCCAAAAACCTTTGCCCTTCTTGCCAATCACGCTTCGGCCACAGAAGCCACAAGCTTCGACCGCGTAGTTCTGCTCCCTGCTGCACCAGCCGCAGATCATGCGGTTTGCCCACTCCTGCGGGTGGTCCTCGGCGTCGTCATGGCACTTGTCGCACGGGTGCACCTTGCTGCAGCACGAGAACCGGAACCAGCGGTACGATTTCCGGTAATGCGGACACGCGCCGCGGCCGGGCAGCGGCTCCCCCGCGTACAGGCCCAGCTTTTCCTGGCGTCGCCTCGGCCCGGTCGTGGGCGGCGGAGCGGCGCCGTGCGTGATGGCCATGAATCTGACCTCGGGGATCTTGAAGGTGAAGCGGCCGTGGCACTCGCGGCACACGTTGGTCACAACCTCGCCGCGGACCGACACGAGCCCGTCGCTTGGCGTCGAGCACTTCGCACAGGTGGGGACGAAGGTGCTGGGGAGCATGTCTGCCACGGTGCAGCCAGACACGTCGATGAACCCCCCGCGGACGGAGCCCTGGTGCACCATCTCCTGGCGGAACTTGGCTGTGAAGGCTGTAGCGCACTTCTTGCAGCTGCTTGCCTTCTCCAGCTCTGGCTTGAGCCCCGTGATGTCGTTGATGGTCTTGCACCGCTCACATTTGGCACTGATGTTTAGAATCGACACCTGCAACAGCTCGATGCTGTGGAGCTCAACGGACGGGAAGGAGATGGCGGTACCGTGTTCGACTTGCTGAGCAGCTCCTGAGACCTTGATCTGGCCTACCGGAACACCACCGTCGTCCGACTCGTCGTCTGAGTCATATGAATCCGATTCCGAGCCCTCTGACTCTTCTGCCGATTCGTGCCCATAGCCCCATTCAGGTGGCCTGGGAATGAAGTGGATATGGCTTCTCCCATCTTCACTTGCAGGGACAGGCTTCTCCGCAGGGGCATCCGTTGTCGTATCACCGGTAGGTTTTGTGGATACCACCTGCTCTTGCCTTGATGTCTTGGCTTGCTTCGCCAATGTGTGCATGTTGAGGGACAGATAGTTAAGGTGGCTCATCAACGTCATCTGGCTTTGCTGGCTAGCTTTCGTCGTGAACAGCTCTTCCAAGGCCTCGGCATCCTCCGAATCGACATCGTTAAGGAGTACCCTCAGAGACTGGAGAGGGTAGAGTAAGGGGATGATTAGCTGTACGGAGTGAACCGACCTTAACTCTGGTAGGTCGGACCGCCGTTTCGGCTCTAGAGGCACATTGTAGACTATGCCATCAGCGGACTTCTGAAAGAGGGACATGCGCCCCATTCTGGCTTCCAGCTGTCTGATCTCCTGGGCTCGCCGTGCTTTGGCGGCTGCGATCTGTTCGTTCGTGAAAGATTCTTCAGGAACATACGGTCTTCTCGGGTTAGGAGCTGGCTTTGACGCCTCTGTCTGTGGTGATTGAACAGTCGATGGTGGCGTCCCGCTCAATGCAGTTCCAAGACTACTGAGATGTCTTGTGTCCCTGAAAGACAACAAGGTCACAGTTTCGGCCTTCTGCTCGGACAAGAACACCTCGAGGTTCTTGTCCAAGGCATTGGTCAAGGCTAAGAGGGTCGTGCCCTGCTTCTCCCTGACGAGCCTCTCCCATCCTCGCTCTATGTTGAGAGCAAATCCACGGGGGATATCTCCGTTCTTGACTCGGAGGGCAGCAGGCTTCTCCGGGTACGATGCAGGGACCTGTAGTTCGCAGTCCAAGTAATCCAGCTCGAAGGGGAAGTCGGGATCCGAGGGTTTAAGTTGAAAAGCCAGGTTTTTTGTTCCATCCTGCAGAGTGCTCTGTTTCGCTCTGAATCTTTTCGTTATCTGTTCCAGCTGGTATTTTCGCGGGTCCTGGGCCTGGGAGCCTGGGACCGGCTTCGGCACGACACGGCTCGATGAAGCTTCGGCCACTGCTTGACGGCCATCGATAGATCCATCAGCAAGCGGCTTAGTTGAAATCATGACGGGCCGAGAGTCGAATGGTCAATCGGCCTTTCGCTTTCTCAAAAAGGCTGCTTGCGAGTCGCTGATGATTAAGGTCACGCCGGGCGAGAATGCGGGCAGGGACAGCAGATGAACGTAGGTCTTGCGGTTGGCAGTAAAAGGTAGCTCGCGGATCTCGTAGAGGGGGACCACCAAAGGCTCTCTTTAGAGTTAATTTCAATCTTTGTTCATTTGCCTTAGCATCACTGCGTCCCTGGTGAGTCAAGCCGAATGTCTTTGTCGAGACTCGAGAGACGTGATGGAGCCACTGTTGCCTCGCAGTGCATCATCAGTGTCAGATCAGTGCAGTCGCTTAGCTTTCACCTGCCCGCCAGCTGCGTGGCACGTGCATCTGCCTAGAGCTTTAGGTGGCGAACACATCTTCCCAGCTGCTCGCGTCTTTTCTCATCATTATGATTCATATTCGCTTCAGCTTGTTCCCGTCAATTTTGCATACAGCGACGATTTTCAGAGCCTTTCCTTGCTCTAGTGAGTCAAGAAACAGCAGGCGGACTCGTCTATCCAGCCGGTGTTGGTTCACCATCCCCTGGGCAGACTAGTGAGTGACATTGCGACCGCTGCAAAACACGATGCCTTGCCGCTGCATTCGCGCGTACCGGAACCTCTGAGACTCGAGAGATACCCGGCACCCGACTGAGAATGGAGTTTTACAAGGAGCTGACAAGGAGCTTTCCTTAGGTTTGCCCACGTGCGCTGGAAGCGGTCTCATTTACCCATATTATTAGCCAGATCCAACACCCAGAGCTCAGCATGCATCGATGCGTCAAGACCATGCCAACTCCAGTGAGGCGGAACGGTCCTGCGTTGCGGATGTTGTACATCTGGTCCGATCAACCAGAGTCACACCTCATCTCCCCTGGTCTCTCCTGGCTGAGCATTCTCTAGATGGCGATATCTCCCCTACATCCGGAGGTAGCCGCGTAAACGAACTCCGCGATACCTACATCCGACTCGTGGTCTACCTGCTGCAGTGATCACGGGAACGATCCGTAAAGGGAGCATACGAGATTATTGGCTATCTAGAAGCGAAAATTCCAGCGCGCAACAGCGCGGTTCGTGTTGATCTCTAAGGAGCTCACCTGCGTTCAAATGTCTATCCGGACGCTGAAGAAATCACGAGTACTACGGCGGGATGCGACAACCTGTAAGAGAGGCTCGACCCCGATCACGGGTCGCTGCCAATGCACAGCGATGCGCCATGCAGCTTCAATTGATTGAACCGCGGGACTTGTGCCAATCACCACGTATGACTCCCACTACAGTACAATGGGCTTTGGCTACCTGCCCACGGTACCTTCGCAGATGCCTATTGAGAATGCAGCTAGATTCCAGATCTAGACAGTATCCAATGTCCAGTATTGGCAATCAAATGGCTTTATCATGGCCGGTTGTCGATCAATCATTACTTGGTACGTTCTTCTAATATTATCCATTTAATTGTATTTGATCGCCTCGTTGTCCTTTATTTCTCAGACAGCTGATGGACAGGGTAGCCTGCCAGCTCATCAAGTGTGCAGCAGATGACCGCGGACTTCATGCAAGCTACAAGGCGGTGAAAGCGCAGTGAGTACGGCGCTCGGAGTATTCCAAGATGGGGGCACGATAGGCGAGCCAACGACATGGAGCTCCCGATTGTCAATTGAGACAATCCCCAGGATGGAGGGACGGAGACGGTGGGGGAACGGGACGTACCTCCTAAGTAAGGCAAGTTACAGCCCTTGGAACCACCGAGCATGTGACGAATGTCGACATCAAGTTGATGAGTTGTTAATCATTCAACGGCCATGACCAACGACAACTGGTATTCTTAGCAGGTCATTGACATCCAGGTGAGTCACGGTACTCCAGCGGCAAGTGACTCTCCATTCGTCCAGGTCGTCGTAGATTACCCGCGCAACGCCTCACTCTACACTCTAGCTTGTATCAACAACGGTGTCGCCCGGCTGCTTATAGGCTTGGCCTCAGGAAAAAATGTGGAATGGTTGTCCTTCTGATGTCGAGTTCCGGCCCGTCGGTACAGGTACATATCCGGAATGGAGGGCACACTGACAGATACAGACATTGAGAATAAAACCGATAAAAGTGGTAAAACATTTATTGATTTCCTGCTTTATCTTCGAGCTGAATATCCAAGATGAAGCTGGAAACAGGCCTCGTCCACCCGTAGGAACCGTCTTGGGCCCGACAGGCTTCAACCGATTCCCAATCCAGTGATGGATGATACGACACAGCACTCGTTCCTGACTCAGCCGGCTGTGCTGCTGTAACATTATTACGACGAGGCAACTAGTCCAGCTTACCACATCGCTTGAATGATGACTTAACAGAGAGGACTGGGTAGATCTCCCCAGCTTGCCTGGGGGGAAGTTGGGGTCGGGACTTTTGGCGGTGCAGTGGCTTCAGTAGGTATGTTGCTCAGCCCAAGTGCATGTGTACTATGCTGAAGAAACCCAGGAGTTAAACAATAATGACCAAACAAACGATGAAATGAAGTAAAATGTCCATCACACCGCCAGAAGGTTGTCACCACCTAGGTACATGTAGGTACTCGCCAGTCCTGCCTGTCATTCTGCAACATGGAATACCCACCACACGGTTGGGCTGTCTTGGATTTGACGTGGCAAGTCACCCACCAGGTCTCATATCAAACTTCCAAGCCTGGAGCGAGACAGCATGACGAACGCAGACTGTTCATGTTCCCGACGGCCTGGTTCCTTATCTTGGCTATCTAGTATCGACACACTCGGTCGTGTCCGATACGTCGTGTACCTCCAGATCGCGTACGCCACTGATGAGATGCAGGGCGTCAAGATGTCTGCCAGCATGCCTTGCGCGTGAGGCTGGCACGCACCCCTGCTGGAGTAATCACGAGCACGCTGTCACGACTGCGTATCGAGATATGCTCTACTCGGGCTCTTCGATCTCGTCGACTCGTGAGTTTCTGTGTGTATCCTGGTACTTACGCTTGGTGCCTTAATACACTGACTACGGAGCTGAGAGACTCAGGTATAGGAGTTCTTGACCGGGCCTCACATCCTGGGTCACGGCTCATGTATCGCCCGGAAGGTTATCAGAACGCAAAACTTGCTTAAAATTTCGCTGATGCTAACTGCCGTACCGTATCTACCGCTCATATACCCTGTACATCAGGCACGCCATTCATAGGCTTAGTTAGACGGTATCGTATTCCATCCCGTCTACTGTATCATACAGCCCGCATCATATCCCGCCTGTATCATACTCAACCCAAGCACCGATCAGTCACCCCCGCCTGGACGCTATACAACGTCTTGGAAACCCACTGCGTGGCGAACGCGATGACGTCGAACTCGAACGCCGAGTGCCACATCAGCCCGCAGTCCGCCGTGGGCGTACCGGGCCCGATCGGCCGCCACGGCAGCGTAGGCGCGCGGTCGTCCGTACCCGCCGCGGGCGCAGCCAGCTCGTTGACGTACTTGGGCTCGACGGAGACGCCGGTGCTGAGGTCGAGCCGGCCGTCGAGCACGTCGAGTGCGAGCTCGACGCCGAAGTCGACGTAGGGCGAGGCGTGGATCGTCGTGGTCTCGTCCGACGTGTCGATCGACACGTTGTGCGCCGCGCTCGTCCAGCCCGACGCCGTCGAGCGCGTCGGGTCCACGACGTCGATGTGCACGTGGCCGTCTGGGACCGCGGCTTGCACGCACAAGCTGAGCGTGGCCGCCGCCGCCGCGCCCATGTCGACGCCGATGTCCCACTTCAGGGACGGCCCCAGCCGCACGAGCTTCGGGATGTTGACCATCGAGTACTCCAGCGCGTCTGGCGCCCACGTGAAGTTGCGCGAGTAGGGGGCCGTGAAGTGGAAGATCAGGCTCAGGTCCGCTTCGAACGACGCCGCGATGTCAAAGTACAGGCTCTCGAGCCGGTGCGATAGTATGTCGTACTTCAAATACCCCGATATGGTGACGTTGTCGCGTAGCACTAGCTCGTGCGCCGAGGCGTAGAAGGCGTCACCCTCGGAGAAGATCTGCAGATCGTGGTCCAGCGAGAAGTTTCCGAGGAAGTTGTAGCCTGATCTGTTGAACTGGACGTCGTGCTGGCTCAGGTTGTGAGGGTACTGCGGCGTCCTGAGGTGCGTGAACTCCATCTCGAGTGTGGCTTGGGGGTATGGTTAGTCCTGGGTCAACTCACACTGACCCCCTTCCAGGTAAAGTCAGATACCGGCAATGAAACAACTCACTGGCTGTGTTCAACACGTCCTTCTTGTCCCCACTCGCGACCACCGTCATGTCGTCCTCGTGCCAGGCCAGGCTGCGCGCCAGGAATATGCCCCGCTCGTTCGCGACATCGCAGTTGCCCTGATGGTTGGTGACCAGGACGAGATCGCCCTGGTCCGACCATTCGGCCCTGCTGCGCTCGTAGGCGGCCGGGTCGTCGAACGTGATGTTGACGGTGGTGTTGGTGCACACGACGGTCGAGGCGGCCTTCACGTGTTCCAGCAGGATGGTGGGGTAGTCCATGTCCAGGGTGACGTTGGCGGGCTTCGAGTCGTTGAGACCGTAGGCCAGGTCGATTCGGGTTGAGGGCACGAGGTTTTGGAGGTCTGAGGTGTCTTTGTCGGCTGCGAGGACGGGGCCCCATTCTCGTTCGAGGCTCGGCGTCGTGGAGGCGGTGCTGGCGAGGAGGGCCAGGAGGGTGAGGAAAAGTGTGAGACTCATGGTGATCTGCTTGATATCGCACTTGGGACTGAAAGGCTTGGTTGTGTTTAGGTCTGGTTGTACTTGAGTATGAGTGTGGGAATCGAGGAGAGATAAGAGTGTTTGTATGAGTTTGTAAGAGAGAGGAAGAGATATGTTCGCAAGCAGACTTCGTGGGCCAACTGGTGTTTATATAGAAAGACCACGAGCGAGACTCACGATGGTGTTCTATACGCGACGATAACGTGCTGTTACATATTGGAGGCCTGCCGTTGCCACGTGCTCAACGTGAAATACCCTCATCTGGGCTATAACTTACCGCCATTGTGGTTCTTCATCTCATGTGACAAGCTATACACAGCTCAGCCAGGGCCGTGTACGCGTGACCGAGATGGAATACCCAATCGTGGCTTCATCCCAGACACCAGAGGCCCATAAATGACTGCTCGCAGTATACCGCCATTCATGTTTATCACGATAAACTGTTTCCCATTGTTCTCAGCCTCGTTTGATAAGGGAGCCCCCCTGTTATTAGCCAATTCTGGCGTATCACATCGAGCGAGGCTTTGGATAACCAGGTTAGTCGGTGAGTCACGGGAGCTAATACGTGCTTGGACCCCTGGATGAGATGGGACGAGAAGTCGGAACCTCAAGAATACCGCACGTGGAACTTCATCTTTCATGCTTCTTGGTGGTGTTTCAATCTTGCTGTATCTGTTCATATCCGAACTTGGGACATCAGATGTGTCGGGTTTTATGTTGAAGTTGCCAACACCCGCTCGGGTTGCTTCTCGTTGTAGGCTGGTGAGAGTTGAAGGCTACTCGGGGGCTTCGCTCCATCTTCCAAGGGAACATTGTCGGAAAGAGTCTAATGAATATAGGATAATAAAACAGTCTCACCCGCGCTTGTGACGAGCGTGGTACCTACAGCTGGCATGCTGGGAAAGGGGTGGAGCAAGAGGAACAGTACGCAGACATGGTGTATACAACCCTGCTCCCGATTCAGCTGAGATGACCTCCCCATGCTCACACGACCTACTCTTGGGGCAAAGGGATGTGATGACATTGCTGGCCATGGAGTCAATGCCAGGGGCATGCTGGAGCGCCATGCCTTGGGATATATGTGATGAGTATTGTGTGTCCTACGACATTGCTATTTCTATAGTGCCGCGGAGGGCTCACCTCACCGGGAATGAATGAGCTGGAGATTCATGAGAAGTTAAGCGGCAGCTCCTACTTTCGTGGAGTCTTGCGGAGGGAAGTGGACTCCGAAAGAGCCAATACTTAATCGCACTTCTTGTCAAATTAAACTGAATCGAGTGAAAGCAACTGAATCAGGAAAGAGAAAGATAAAAGATATAGAAGCAAACACCAAGTCCAATCCGCTTACCCAGCCCTCAACCCCCTACCGCGACCCCTATTCATGAGTACCCCTATTCATGTTGTCATCCCCTCCTTCATCCCTGGATTCCCATCGCATCAGTCTGCAATCCCTCAAGATCTCATACCTATAACGAATGACCTCTGCCGTCTTGAAACCACACTTGGAGTAAAAACCAACAGCCTCGTAGTCGGCGATAACGAAGACAGGGACCTTGTCTTTTGTTGCTTGGGCTTTCACTTCCTCTATCATCTTCCGTGCGACGTTTCTCCTGTGGAATTCGGGCAATACACCCATAACGCGCACCACTACACAATCCGGTCAGCAGTTCGAAGGACACCAGAAGATTTGATGACCTTACTCCAAAAAGGCGCTTCATGCGCAAGTTCGCTCAAAGCCTTCTCTTCCGCCCTCGACATCTCGGCCGCGATGTCCCATCGGACTCCCCACATCAACAATCTATACTCATATTGCTCCGGTGTCGCCTCTGGTGCCCTGTCTGTAGGTACGTTCTTTACTTCTGTCTCCACCATGCGCTGATCTGTGCTGGCATCAACTCCCTTAAGCCTTGCTGCCTCCCTCATTTCCCCGACCAACACCTCTGTGTTGAGCTTCGCGATTTCGCTTCGCTCCATCCTGTGTGCCAGCAAGGCGCCCACGACTTTGTTATTCCAAAGCCCCGTGATCACCAGGGATCTCTTCTCGTCGTTTCCGTAGTGTTCTGTCACGTGGGGCTTTAGCCACCCCGATACGATTCTCAGAAAGTCTTTGCCGAGCGTCGATCCCTTCTGTCCCATAAGTTCGTTGGCCTCGTCTGTGAACATTTGGTGCGAGGACTTCAGTGTCCAGGTGGACTCGTCGAGGACGCGCGCGACCTCGTCTCGTTTCTTGATGGCGATTTTTCCGGCTCGGAGGAAGGCTGCGAGGTCGTAGCGCAGGGTCTTGCCCGTAGCCGGCTTAGATGTGGGTGGGCGTGTGAGAGCCTTCGCGGCGGCAAGCATGTCCTCGACCTCGCTGCGTGCGGCTTTGTTGCGTGATGCCATCTCAATCTGAGGGCTCCTCATTGGTCTGCAGATTAAAACTGATCCCCAGAGTGCTGGTAGCTTTTCATGGCCCCGAGTCGCAAGATATGCTTCGGATTCGGACAAAGAGATGGTCGTGTTGGTTGGTGTTGCAAGACGTGCCATGACCTTGGACTTCCTACAACGAGGCAGTTGCGGCATCACCTTCTAATCAGCCTTCACTGCGGCAGTCGCACTACAGGTGAGTACCTAGGTAAATTATTGTGCAAGGGGAAGACTGCTACTGCCTCACATTGCCCAGGTTCACCTACTTTAAGTCAGCAGATGTTAGCAAATCATCGATTTGCGAAAGTCTATCCTCGAATCCCAGAGGTCTAGTCTAGTTGGTATCCCCGCCCCCGTCTATCGAGCCATCGACTCCAGTTTTCATGCCGTTGCGCGTCAAAGCCAGAGGATTTCATCTAGATAAATCCCACCCGAACTTGATCCCAGCGCATCTAGTTCCCTTCAGGAACCATCCACCCTCTTCGCTCCGTTTTGCGGCGCAGCGTTCTGAGCAGCAGCTGCAGCAGCGTGTGCAGCTTCATCGGCCTCTTTTTGGAGCATCATCTTAAGCGAAGCCACCCAAGCAGTCTTCACCTCCATCTTCACGGTCTCGGTCATGGGAATGGCGTGCCGGCGGCGCTGACTCTCCTCCGTTTCCTTCATGGTCGCGTTGGTGTCCTGCTTGCTCTCGTCGACGAAGTGGTAAGACCGGTACTCAGCGTTGGCCCAGCCAGTACGAGCTGCGTAGGAGTAGTTAGTCCGACTGCAACGTGATCGAGCACGATATATGGCTTTGTGAGAGGTCGTTCATGCCCACAAGGCAGCTGGATATTCAGAAGAAAGGAGAGGAAGGGAGGCAGTTACACACCGTTTTCCCCCTTATTGGGAGCATCAAAGACTTCGGTGATGAAGTGGAGGATACCGCCGTGGGTGACCAGGACCAGGTGTCCGTCGTCGCCGGCCTCAGTGGCAAGCTCTCTCAGCCAACGCCGGGTCTTCTTCGCTCGAGCCTCGAGATTTGCCAGGTTCGGGTGGTACGTGCTGCCGGGTGTCTTGACGTTCCAGGCGTCGTCGCAGAGAGCAAGCTCCACCAGGGGCTCGAACTCCGCCATGAGCTTATCACGGTCGGAGCCTGTGTCGCACGGCAGCGCAGAGACCTCTGAATGATAAATGTCAGTAGTCAGTTCTGTAGATGAGACGGCGGAAGTAAAGAAGTCATGAATTCACATACCCTGTGCGGAGGGCAGTGCGAGAACCTTGATGCCCTTTCTAACGGCAGGCTCGAAGGCGTGCAAGCACGTCCACAGGGTGCGGCGGATGGGCGAGGCCGTAAGGTGGGTGACCTTGTCGTGAAAGGGAAACACAGTACGCAGGTCGTCGCATTGCTGCTCGCCCAGAGGTGTCAGGTCGGGATCCCGAAGCTGTTGGTTTTCCTTGCAGAGGTTGTGGTAGCCCTCGGCGTGGCGCACGAGGTGAACCGTCGGTGCCATGTTGGTGGTAGCAATCGCGGGAGTCGTGTGAGAGGTTGAAAGGAGAGAAGTATTGGCGGTGAGGCGCAGAGAGAGTGCGCCGAAGTATGCACTGGGAAAGTTTTGTGAGATCAGACCGCGAGTCCTGAGGTACCGTATCGTATCTCGTCGTCTCTCGTCAGCCGTTGGACAGCAGCAAGGTCGGTGGCGGGGCAGAATTCGCTGATATGGCAGTTTTCTTGCCCCTGACGATGGATGCAAACACAATTTGTCTGATTCCGAGGCAAACACAGCACCGTTTCGTTTCTACAGTGGAAGGCCTGCTTCCAATTGAGTTTTTATGTGTCTGACCTCTAAGCTCTGACTGCATCGTGGGCCGGTCTCTTCGGACGACTGTCGCCCGAGCATTTCGGACCGCCGGGACCGCAGACGATGACTGTTCGCGAACCCGGTCTCGGTACGGCGCAGCTGCGGGCTCGTACCAAACACCTCAAGCTGATTGGGCCCATTGCTCGACATCGTCAGATCAGAAGTTTCTACCAAAAGCCGACATCTTGGTGATACCTACGACGTGGGCTCGTTGTTGCCTCTGAGCCATCGTACTCCCCGTACGCCACTATTGATCGTACCGGGGAATTTCTCGTGGAAACATGGAGTACGATGGTCCGGCTTGTCACCTGTGTCTCCGGACACCGCTTGACAAGCTACATACATGTATGCTACATATGTAGCATATGTAGCGTAATTGTGGCGGACCCGACACGATGAAAAGTTGCACCCGTTGCTAGTGCCTAGGAAGAGATGGGAAGACGTGTCAGTCAGCATTTCACAGACACACCACACCCAGCTGACGGGCTTATCGAGGGACATGAAGTAGCGATGGAGGCAAAGTGAAGTGCATCCCTCCCAGCCGTCCAGTCTCTGACTTTCAAGGGGCGGGGCAGCCGTGGTAATATAACACTCGGCTTGTCTGACACAGACAGACAAGATTGGCGGTGTCGTAAAGTTCCAATGGTGACTCGCTAGAGGGCAGCTAGAGAGTCGATTAGTTATCATTGATAGGGTTGGTGATCATGCACGCCATTATCTATCTAGTATCGTTTGCGTTGATGCAGCAACCCCTGCTCGCACGCCACGAAACGTGCCAACATTGCTGACGCCTCACGGATAAAAGGGCATAGGCTGACGTCGTCCTGCATTACGACCGAAATTGGCACATTGCGTACCGTAATCCGAGTCCTCCATGATGATGATGAGAGTATCATTGGTACAGCATGAATTCCAGACAGACGGCCATGTTCGTAGCGATCTTTGCGTCGACGGACTGAGAGAGAATGAATGGTGTTGATAAAGCTATTGCCGGCCGAGTGTCGCCGGCTTTGAAACTTGAAAGGACACAAGGCCCGAGCTCCCTGCACTAGTAGCCGGGCGCTAAGAAATTAGTATGTCAGGGATGCTGTCAGGGGTGCTTTAGCGGGCGCCCTGCCGTTGGTCCATTTTCTGGAGATATCAATTCCCCAATTTCCTCTCTCCCGTGAGTCCTCCTCACGAACCGCCCTCCAACTTTCCGGCTGACAGACCAAGACTCGTCTTGTCATCCTCGAACATCGTCACATCTGCGTCTTACATCTCCTCCAGCTTCTCTACCCAAGCACAGCTCTTTACCCATCTTCGCCCACTCACTACCACAACCATGCCCGGCATCCGTAAGTAGACCTCTTTTCTGCTCTATCCCCTACATCTTCCTATGAAGTGGCCTCCGTGGCAGTGACGATACCAGTGGTCATTGCAACTGTCAGGCCGAAGATGCTCCCTCGAGAGATCAAGGGAGGATGAGGCTTGGCCTGCGCCGCCCCCGTTGTTCTCACTCAAGGGACACCATGCTGACACCATCATCAAACCACAGCACTAGGAGCTCTTGACAACTTGAAGGGCAAGCTAAAGGCTGTCTTCGGCAAGAAGAAGGCGAAGAAGGAGGATGAGCCTGCCGACGCAAAGGCCGAAGCTTCCACCACCGCCGCTGCTGCGGCACCTGCTACTGCTGCAGCTGCTGATGCCCCGAAGACCGATCCGGCTGCGCCAGGTGAGTCACCCCACCAAGCTCCCAATACAATCAGTTGATTGTGTCATGATTGGAACTCGCAAGGGCAGAATACTGATTCGTGAATAGCTGCGCCGGCTGCCACCGCCGAGGCTCCTGCCGCAGTAGCGCCCCCGAAGATCGAAGAGACCGTCAAGCCAGCCGATCCCGTTCCGGCTCGTAAGTTCCTGCCTGAACCCCTTCAACCTTGTTTACATGTTGGTGCGAACGGAAAGGAGTCTGCTCAAAATCACTTGGTCATGGTAGCACCTTCGCACTCGAGACTTCGATATCCGTTGCACTCGCTAACATCAAGTGATATAGCTGGCCTCACCACCGAGCCCGCGAAGGCTGAGCCTGCTCCTGCAGCCGCTCCCGCTCCGGCCACCGAGACGAAGCCCGTAGAGGAGGTCAAGCCTACTCCCGCCCCGGCCGCCGAGACGAAGCCTGTGGAGGAGATCAAGCCTGCTCCCGCTGCGGCCGCCTAAAAACAGCCACGATGCGACGACACCCTGCTCTCGAGATCGCGCAACCAGCATGATGGAACCCGATTTGGCGCAGGATCGTTGGATTCGGTTGGACAGACGGACGGAGGCGTAGGAGACGCGCGTTGGGAATACATCGACGACATCTTCCGTCTTTCGCTGGGTAATTTTTGCGGTTTACTGGCGTGCTGGAGGATATTCCCATAAAGTTTGTGGTTTGAGAAGATACCCGTCTCGAGGAATAGAATTGAATTGTTCCCCGACCTACTAATAAAGGTTAATGGTCCCGCCTCTTATGGCGCTAGTCCGAGTCGTTCCTTCTTGGAGCAGGCCAGTGGCCCGAGCGTTGGTCCGTCTGGTTGGTGAGCCCGACAACTTGCTTCGAACATGTCTGGTACGACTGAGGGGGAGAGAGAGAAGTCACAGCCTTGGGGGACTATCTGGCATATGAGATCCATGGACTGAGATTCACGGCGTTGTCCGTCAATGCCCAACTCTCAGCAGCCTTTAATGGCTGATGAGTAACAAGCTTGCATTGACTGAATCGAATCTCGCAACACCCCCAAACCACCAAGGACAGTCTTCACTAAGAAAGGGACGGAATTGGACTCTCTTGCCTTGTCATGCACGCGCAGAAATATGATGCTGCTGTACTAGTAGGATTCGTCTCTTTCCAGGCCCATAGAGACGACCACGGCTTCAACCTGATATTGGAATTCGTATTTGTACTCGACCTCACATTAACTTGGAAATGTACTCCTTTTCACCTCGGTTGACCTTAGGTATAAGTAGGCTTAGCTAACTTGACTAGAGCTACGTATCTACTGTCGCGTGACTATCTGGCGGTGAGTTGGCGAAGTTGCCGCAGGGGCTGATAACCAGAGACGAGTAATAGAAGGAAGCACAGATCCTATTTGCATAATCCCCAGCTACTCGAGCACAATATCTCTTCATCCGGTGTACTCCCCGCGTGCATTCCTGCTGGGCGATAATACTGATCGGATGGAGCAAGAGTACCCGTATGGCATCTGTGCTGGAACATCGTACTTAGACAGCCATTATGGACTGTCTACTCCTCTCGTATTATGCTCTCCAGCATAACGAAGTTCATTGCACCCCTCACGAGGCATTGGTTGTCGATCCCAATGTTAGCCGAACTCGCAGGGCACGCCCTTCCCAACCTGTTCGTCCTATACTCTCAGGGAAACGCGATGGGCGTGAGTTCGTCAGCTGCTTATATCATCATCATCATCCACGCGGCCTATCACTCGACCGAGCCCAAGGCGCCTGCGTGAGTCCAGAAGCACTACCCGCCGTGCCAGGCTGCGGTTACGACGGTCTAGGAACAGGGTGGTTCGGACCCCAGGGTGCTCGTGAGGATGGAACACCCGCACCAGGCGCAGGCATACCCGTCGCCTTGGCCCACGGAGCATAAGTCCCGGCGACACCTCCGGTTGGTGGTGGCGGCGGCATAGACGAGGCGCCCATGGGTGGCTGGTTCGCCATGTGCACGGATTGCTGAGGAGGGGCGGCGTCCGGGTCCTGGTCCCAGGAGAACAGGGAGCCGAAGGGGAAGTGCTGCACCACGGGGAATTTAGAGAGAACCTCGGCGTTGAACATCTTGATCATGCCCTGATGAAGCAGTTAGCCAGACAAATTTCTGATACACATTTTACGCGGAAAAAGTTGTGAGAAAATTACCTTGTTGATCTTGCCCCAGCCGTCCCTGATCCCAGATATGTCGAAGAGTATCGGACTGTGCTCCCAAAAGGGGCCCTTCTTGACATCGTTGATGAAGCCGACAGCCGAGAAGTACATATTCCGCTTGCGCTCCTCGTCGACATACTCAGCCTTGACGATAGTCGCGGGCTTCGGGGCGCGGAACAGCGAGCCCTCGAGCGGCATCGGCTCCTCGTCCGCGATGGCGCGCGTGAGCTGCGCAGACCCATAGATGTACGGCTGGAACGAGTGGTCGTCCAGCCCCCAGACGCCGTGGGACCCGGCCGGCTCGAGCGTGTACGTCAGGATCAGCCGCCGCACGACGCGCAGGTAGGGCTCGAAGACCCCCAGCACGATGTTGCGCTCGATGTCGCCGTGTGGCTTGCCGTCCTTGAAGGCGCCCAGCTTCCACAGACAACCCAGGAACGCCAGGAAGCTCAGCTCGTGCCCTGTCCCGTAGTCCAGTCTCTGTGCACTGCCGAACGCGCCGAGCAGATAGGCCGTGAGCTCATCCTCGGCAGAGACGCCGCCCGCGCTACCATGCGCACCGAAATCCAACACGGAGGCGGGCAGGAACTCGCGCAGCAGCCCCGCAACCCTCTGCTCCAGCAGCTGATGCCACGTGCGGAAGCTGACGTTCCCGAAGCGCCTGGGCCCCGTGTCCGGCGGCGCCTCGTCGATGTATGACGCGATCCGCGCCAGCATGTCCTGGAGGCGGCGCGCCGACTCGGCCGGCCGGGTCTCGTACTCGGAGCCGAGCTGGAAGGTCTGGAACTTGTCCTTCTTGTCGTCACCCTTGGACTTGCGCGGGCACATGGCCCGGTTCAGCTGCATGGCGAAGGTGCCGATGTCCCGGTACGCCCTCGACGTGAGGAACTGGGACACGTCCGGCCCGTCGTTGATCTGTTTGCTGGGCTTGATGAAGGTGTGGGATGTTGCCGGGTCCAGCGTCTCCAGGACGGGAAACGAACTCCCGGGGGTTGGAGTAGCCATCTTGAGACAAGTTGCACTGGTGTCGGTGGTTCCAGTCAAGTCGCCTGGGATAGAATCACGAAAGAGCTCGGGGCGAAAACAGATGCAAAGGTTGATGTTGTGTGAGTAACGGTACCTTATGATGGAATATGATACGCCGGTCAGTACCTGCAGTAGCTCATTAGGGTGTCATAGCGCGGCCTTCAGTGGGCAGCTGGCGCAGGGGTACAAGATGGACTTGATTGACAGTACTTGATTGACAGTTGCTGTGACCTTTTCATGTAAGCTGGCATTTGGGCACATCAATCATAATTCTCCTTTTTGGACAACACCGTTATTGTACTTGTTCTATGTTGTTCACAATGCATCTCTTCATTGCTTCTCACCAAATACCACCATTGACTACAATGCTCCAGGCAAGCAAGGGTGGGTATTATCTTCAATCATGTCAAAGGTATGACTGGTAACAGGTCACACGCTTCCTACACTCCTATCATTTAATCATTCGGCCGTATAACTAGACAAGCCCACGAATCACGCCGCCTCGCTGGGCTCGGGTTTCGTCCGGTCAGATATAGGCTGATCCTTACTTCCAGGGTAGCCAGTGCCTTTATTCTTCACCTTCTTTTCCTTCTTCGGCTTCTCAACAGGTGGGTAAGCCTTCAGGGTGATCTCCTGCCACTCCTTGGATTCCTGGTACTTGGTCTGGATCGGAGCCAGTAGCTTGTTGAGGGCCTGCGATACTGCAGGTTTCAGTAGTTGGGGAGTCAACTAAATGTCTGTCAATATCTCCTAAGAAGCCTTTCAATAGGAATATGCAAACATACGACATCGTTCTTGTAATCCTCATGTATTTTGTCGATACTGGAGTACACTAATGGCTCCAGTTCATCTCGGGTACGGCCAACCACAAACTCTCGACGGCCGTTCAGCGCCGCGGCAGGGAGTAGCACGAATTCGACGAATGAGAGAAGACCGTTGTCTTCCGTGACCTTGGGGACAGCGACGGCTTTACGTATCTTCTTGGTGACAGATTCGGGCGGATCAAGAAGGTCAATCTTGCTGTCTGTTCGTGGTCAGTGAGTTCATGAGGAAATCGTGCGCAGAGCCTCATACCTAGATCGCTCGAACTCATCTTGCCTCCATTGAGACCTGGAACCATACCATTGATCAGGTGGGCGCGCTAAAGGGGTCAGCTACGGTGCTCTACCAGCGGGCAGACCCACGAGCGGATGGTACAGTCACCCCTCATAAGTCTTTATTTGTGCACTCAAGACTTCTCTCCCGCCGGGATACAGATAGTGGAATAAACATCCTGGAATGGGCAGTTCTGTTTCCATGAGCGATGCTTGATCACTTATTCCAGAGTGCTTATTCCACAGATCAAGAATACCCCCGAACATTCAAAGACCTTGATAACGGGGTGTACGGAGACTTCTGAGTGTTCAGTGTACATACCTCTTTGTATCCAATCTTGGGGAGCCATTCTTTCGCAGCAATGAATAGCTTTCTCTGATCCACACCTACTCGAAATTAGCCAAGTTTTGTTCAGAAAAGACAGACGAGATCTGCTAACCTCCGAGTTGAGCATCGACGTCCAAGTACTGTTCATCCAGCACTTGAAGAATTGGGTAGAGGAGACCACTCAAGGGGGCATTGTCCGACTGCTTAACAATCTCGGCGCCGGCCCTCTTCGCATCGTGTTCGGAGATCAGCGAAGTCAGTTTGTAGATATCCATGATATATTCAGGGCTTTTTTGGTACGAGCTGCCGGTAACAAACTTGAGTTTGTCCAGTGACACGCCCACTGCTTCGAGGATAGAGCGTATGATGAAGCGGTAGTATGCGACTCGCTGTTCGACGAGCTCGATCGGGGCCTTCAGGTTATCGAGGAAGGCATGGATATCGGCAAGTAATATGGTAACCTCGCAACCAGCGGCAAGCAATTGCGCGATCTTGATAGCGGCAGGGAAGTATCCAGTGTGAGGCCGGCCAGTCGTGGCGGTTCCTGAGGAAGGCAGCGCAGTTAGCATTCTGTGGGCGGCTCGTGGCACTGACGGGATGGGTCAGAGTGACGCGGAAGCTGCTGACCCCAGTAGACCTTTGGATTCCGTCCTTCGTCCAAGGCTTTTTGTACTATCTCCGGGTTGATGAACTCGGCGAGGTTCACCTGGATCAGGGCAAGCCTCTCCGGCGCAGTCATGTTCGCCATGTCGCAGTCTGTCGTCGTGCGTCAATTGGTGGTCGGCCGGAGGAAGTCAGAAAGAAAAGATGGGAGTATAATGATTGACCAGACCTGAGGCGCCGCGAAGTCTCGAGGTTCTACTTGACTGCACATACAACTCCTTCAACGGAAAGTTGACAATGCTGGTGAGTCACGGCAAGAAGGAAAATACAGAGACCAGCAAATGCCCCGCGATCAGAAAGTGTAGGTACCAAGTACCTACATGGATGTGGAGGGGTAGATTGACGAGGGACACGTGCACGAGCCAGTAGCTTGCACCTTCCTTCGGGGTTTCATCCAAAAGTCTCTAGCGTGGAGTCGGACCCCTGCAGCTGCCCTTGCTAGATAAGGCTGATAAGGTAGACACGATGATCCCGTTAGGGAGTAGCTATGAGCTTGATGAAATGGAAGGGTTCATCAATCCCGCTATTCTCGAGTCCTAGCGAGTCGTGTCTTTGGTGTTGACTCAACCGAGAATCACCTCGGTCTCTGTGTCTTGACTGATACCTGCAATCCCGCTGCATTCCTCCCCTCCCTCAATTGGTGTTGCCCCGATCTCCAACTGCCAGCTTCCAAAGATTAGAGATCCGTCATGGCGCACACTCGAAGTGGGCCTCGAGGTCCAGGCAACGAGCTCACCCATCTCCACGACAACCAGTCCGATTCCGAGAGTTCCAGCGAGGATGAAGAGGGTATTCCCGCCAAAGCCGCGAGCAGGTCGCCATCGAAACGCCCGTCCGCTCAATTCTTGCCGCCAGTGGATACAACCAGCTATCAATCAAGCTTGAAGCGACCTTCCGCAACTCCCGACCTCATTTTCTATCCCGGCCCTCTTAAGAAGCGAAAGGTTCGGGATAGTTGGGGAAACCCACGAGGAGCGCGCCCTTACCCGACACCGGTCTCTACAGTCTCTACTCACGCCGCCCTGGTTGCCACGGACACAACCTCTGGTGGCGGGAGCGCATCAGGCTCGACTACCGGAGATGAAGTACCTGCAGGCCTGATTAACAGACTGAACGCTGCACTACATCAACCACTTGACGACAAGACCCGCTGGAAAGACGAAACGCCTGAAACTCCAACCCATCAACTGCTGGGCGAGCTGAACCCGGAAGACGAGGATGAGGCAGAGGCTAGGATCCAGCCCGAGAACCAAGACGAGATACCACAACAGGGCGATCGTGGTACAGTCGCCGAAACACCGATCCCAGACCTAGCGAACGGCGTGGGACAGTTCGATTGGCAGCAAAACAATGCATTGCTCAGTGGTTTGGCCGAAGAAGCTGCTCATGAACGCGAACCACCTATTTCCCCCGAGTCATCCCTTTTCGTAAAGGATATGGTGGACGAGGAGGACGATGTCCAATCAGAGTCAGGAAGCGATCGAGTACAGTTAACCTTTGACCAACAGTCACACAATCACACAATCCTAGGGCCGAAAACAGGTAGCGGCTATGATCAGGATGGAGTAGATGTGTGGGACATACCACAACCGCCAGAACAACCACAGCGGCCAGAGGAACATGCCGTTACTGACTCTTTGGAGGGTACGCGGTCACGAACGCGCCAAAACGAGAAGCGGCGGGCGCCAGGAGAAAGCCCAGGGCCACAACTGGCCACTGTATCAGGTGTCGAGGCCGGAGCAAGCGTGGATGAGGAGGATGTCCTCCATACGACGGACAACCAGCAAGATCGCAGCCAACATGGAGATGATCAAGAGGACGCAGAGGATCATTTGAACCGAAATTCAGACCAAGGCTCGAATCAAGGCTCAAACCAAAATGTGGAAAGGAACGCCGATGATGAGGGGAGCCAGTTTGATGATACTGGCGTGGAGGAAATGGATGATATCGAGACGGGCGACGAAAGTTACGCCGATATTGAGCTGTCCGCCGAGGAAAGCTTTGGGGCGGATGTTCAGCGTTTCAGAACCATGCATCGTCCCAACAACAAAGAAGCTGAGATCTTCACAGGCCCGGCTGCTGACGACCTCATCGCCATACACCTCGATCAGGAACCACTTAGGGAGATGTGTAAGCTGATGAGAAATACCGCCTGGACTGGGTTCAAAGGTGGATGGCAATGGCGACCTCTCAGTTTCGACGACGACGCAAAGACCAAACCGGCTAAAACTATACTCCAACTCCTATCAAAGCTCGAGAGACTGTACTCGGCTGCCCCCAAAGCTCCTCATATTGCAGAACAGAACGAATTTCTGCATGACCACGCCGATCTACTGTCTCACTATTTTTCAGAGATTAAGCTCGCAGTGGATAACATTCGTGAGCAACGGCTTGCAAGCATGGTTCAGAACAAGTCGCCGCTGAATTGTGACGCTGAGAAGCGCAAGTCAATGGCTACAGAGCTTGTGCAACTCGTCATACCAATGATGATTCACATTCTCGTACAAGCTTGGAGCCTGGGTGGTCGCAACTGGTTTGATATGTCGTTTACAGCCGCCACCACCGAGTGTCTTAGAAGGGCTGTTGGCTGGATTAGGAACCTGTATCGGCCATTGCTGGTTGAGTTGAAGCGACGTCCACTCAAAAAGAGACCCAAGAACAAGTCCAAGCAGAACTCGTGGCGCGAAACAAACGAAGCACGCGAAGAGCTCGAACCACTTATCGAAGATCTGCGAAAGGTTATATCCAATGCGCCCGATGAGCTCTGGAGGGAGGAACGCCGCATCACTAGAGAAAGGGAAGATCGCTGTTGGAGCTTGAAGAGGCAAGAAGAAATCAAGCTTGAACGGAAGCTCGAGGCGGAAGCTCGAAGAAGGGACATCGAAGAACGAAAAACGAGATCACTAATGTCCATGCGGGGCATCCATTATCCGCTTGGGTCATTGCAAGACTCAACCCCACGCGTCTTACCAGCATCTCCTAGCCCACGCCCTTCGCCCGGGCTGTCTGAATGGTCATTTGAACAGAAGTTGTACCTCTTCAGGCAAATACAGAGGTCATGCCCCAACTTGCCAGATATGGACAATATTTGCTGGCAGCTCGACAAGACTGCAAAAGACGTAGAGGACATGGCAGCGCAGCAACTGGGAATGATGCTCGAAGCCGTAGAGCCGGACACGTCTGCTGAGAGTAGAGGTGCGGAGGTGCGTAGGATAATGCACAGCCACAGGATTTCCCGTCGCCGTTGAGATGGAATTCGGCAAAGGTTATGATTCTACGTTTCACGGAGCGCTGCTTTAGATACCCATCAGTACTTGTACTATCAGTTTGGAGTTTAGGGAGTTGGGTTCTTTACCCCAATGAATATATGCTACACTCAGCCCTCATAAGTTTGCGTGCGCGACATGTTAATGATATTTTCCAGATCACCCTTTGAAATTTCGAAATACCTTTGGAATAAGCATACAGGAATAAGCAGCTCTGGTTTGATACGCCATTCTTAATGCTTATTCCATGGTACTTATTCCGGTTCGATACATATACCGTTGTTTGCTGGACGGGTGGTGTAGGGAGACTTATGTGGGTTCAGTGTACCAGCTTTCCACTTTCACCTCACATCTCGCCCTCGATGATCTTGTTGAACTACTGGTGAAGTGGTCCTTGCAACTGCACATCTGAACGATTGAGATGACACATGACGTTGCTGGATTCTAGATGTCTAATCTAATCTGCCAAGTCATGTGGTTTACACCTGCAACCCGACCTCCAAGTGTTGCCTCCAACGGCACGCTGCCACATCAGCCAGTCCCGTACCTCACTCACCGTCTATGCGGCATATGGCAGTCTCTCCCCAAATGACCCGTTTTCTCTGGCTTTCTCTGGGCAGCGGTCCGTTGGCAGAGCTGGGCTCCAATGCATGTCTGGGGTTAGTTACGTCGATATGTATGGGACTTGCGGGAGGTGACATTGCTGCTGTTGCAAACGCTTACGTAGGCAGGTAAGACAGCTCAACATACTTCACATGTCGGTGCGAGTTAGGAATGATTAGAGCGCAGCATGCAGCAGCCCGAGTGGGTTCTTCGGTGCCTGCAGGCCAAGCGGCTTGTTGCAGAGAGGTTCTTGGTGAGTTTGAATTTCGGATGGGCTGGCTCTTTATGTACGGTGGCAGTTCTTACCGGGCCTGATAACTTCTTGACTCTTTTGCTTACTTGGGAATTATGAGTTGGTACAATGGAAGAATTACCACGGGGAACCTACAGCTTCGTTCACATGTGGTTCTGATGGCTGGGAAATCGATGCTTCGTGTAAGCGCTGTCGGTAAAGATGTAGCTGGCTGTTCTGCCCGTAATACTTTACG
Source organism: Anthostomella pinea (assembly GCA_963556695.1). NCBI lineage: Eukaryota > Fungi > Ascomycota > Sordariomycetes > Xylariales > Xylariaceae > Anthostomella > Anthostomella pinea. Next base: position 2,726,000 of record CAUWAG010000007.1, on the reverse strand, counting down.
CGCTTAAAACCTACCTAGGTAAACAGGATACATGTAAGACCTCGGACATCGAAATCGTTCGCAAACGCCACCTGCAGCTTGACGTTTGATACACCGGGATGCTGACCGGGACTGCAGGGCGTCATCATGAAGATGACTACGGGCAGCAACCTAGTCGATACCACAGGCTTCACGAATCCTTCGATACTGATACTTATGTGACTGTATACTGTCAATGAACACACGAGAATGAGAATCACCATCACACTACTGTACAGCCTCTTTAAAAGCACGCACCTAATTAAATGAAGTACCGTCCGATCATGGACGTCCGATGTCCAATAGTCCGCCGGACCTCCAGCTACTAGACAGACACACGGACCAACGACAGGAGTAGAGGCCAAGCTATCACTGATTCAGTGATCCGTGCTACCCAGGCCCCTGTCGAGGACCCTGTGATAGCTGATCCCCACCGAGGAGCTTCCCTGTAATTCCAGACACGGCCTAGCCCGAGTGCTTTAAGTGGCACCGCTTCACCGTTTCAGTCTATCCCTACAATTTTCCATTTCCCTCCCGGAGAGCTATCTTGACTCTTGACCCTCGGTGTTTCCTCCCTCAACTCCACAACCGAGGATCGGATATTGAGAGGATCGCGTCGTGGAAAGCCGACTGACGATTTTTGTTCTTTCATCTGGTTCAATTGGGCTCTGAGAAGCCTCGCGACGACTGTCTTGCCAAGTGCGAGTTGTATCTGCTGTACCCGGCAAAGCGGCGCTCATTAGCAGCTTGATTTCAGGGAAATAACGGAAAGAAAAGGGGAGACACGTTTTGACAGGTCAGTCTACCGACGCTCAATTCGAGCCCATCACCCCCCTTCGTGACGTGTCGCAGGGTTAGACCATAGCTGTTCGTGCTATCACTTTCTTGGTCAATGCGACTTGCCCACACGCTTCAATTTGTTCTTACCTTTGGGCCCTCCCGCAATCAACAATCAACTGCGATTTCGGCCGTCTGAGGAAGCGCCTGATGCTAACAGCAGAGGGAGTACAGCATCGTCGAGCTCTCTGATTACAGTACAGCGATCGATATACCGACGCGACACCATTGAAATAGATCATCTGCACAGACCGTGACAAGATGTCTGACGCCGAAGGATTCGAGGTCGTCCAACACGACGAGTCCGTCCTCTCGGGCGAGGAGACTGCCGACACCACGGGCACTGGTGAAGCAGTCGACTCCCCCAAGTCCCCCCAGTCCTCCGCCAAGTCGCCTCCGAACGGGACCAAGCCCGCAGCTACTACCGCCGCGAGGCGACCGGGTACCACGACATCTACAGTCCGTCGCACTGGTACGACTCCCGGCACCGCGCCGAGAACCACTGCTACGAGCTCTACCGCGCGCGCCAGCGGCCTGACGAAGCCACCCACTCGCCCTCCCGCCGGGAGCACTGTCAAGCGGCCTGCTGCCACGAGCTCGACCATTGGCCATCGGTCACAGCCGTCCATCTCCGAAGATGAAAAGAAGAAGTCGACCATGACCGGCGCGGCCCGCCGATCCTCGGTTGTGCCCAGCAGCCTGACTACATCTCCTGGGAAGACTGGCACAAGACTGACGCCGTCCACCACCACCAGCGCCAGAAAACCTGCTACATCGACCACCACCGCGTCGCCAAGAACAAGCACCACGGCTAGAACTACGTCTTCTACAAGTGTCCCGAGTGCTCGCCCTACCACCATCACACGACCTAGTGCTACCGGAACTACGGCTGATGCGAGGAAGCCGCGTCTATCCACCGTTGCAGGCTCGCCAGCGACCTCCACCGCACGCCACGCGACTCGCCCGTCAACTTCTTCGACTGCTTCCGTCGCGGCTGCTAAGGACGTGGAAGATCTAAGGGCAAAGCTTGCCGAGAAAGAGATGGAGGTCGAGTCACTGAAAGAACAAGTTGCTTCTTCGCAAGAGCGGGTCACCGAGTTGGAAGACAAGATCAAGTCAGAGACGAACGGAGTCAATGGCGCCGAAGATACTGTGCACGAGGCCCACGAAGGGCTGCTGGAAGCTTTGAAGGCCGCCCACGCAACAGAGCAAGAAGCGTTAGGTGCTCAGGTTGCGGAAGCCCTCGAAAAGCTGAAGATTGCCGAGGAGCAGCTCGAAGCCCATAAGACAGAGCTGTCCGGTCTGACTAGTTCGCAAGAGGCGAAGGACACCGAAATTACCGATCTACAGGGCAAGCTCGAGTCCCTCCAGCTCGACAAAGATACCGGCGCGACAGACAGTGAAGCCGCACAGGCCAAGGCTGCTGAAGAGCACGCCGCGAAACTCCAAGAGCTGCAGAAAACTCTGGACGAGCAACATCAGGCCGCGATTGAGGCTCTGAAGACGGCGCACGCGACAGAACTTGATCAGGGCAAGTTGGCCTCAAGCGAACACGAAAAAGCACTTGAGGAGCTTAAGAGCGCCAATGAGACACTGCAAAGTAAGGTTGACGAACTGGCCTCCTCGACGGAGAGTGCAGGTGCCACCAGTGCTTCCAAGATAGCTGCGCTGGAATCCGAGCTTGAAGAGCTGAAGTCTGCAGCTGAGCAGGACAAAGCCGCGCTTGCTGCTTCGCAGTCGGAATTGGAAGACCTCAGGACAAAACTTGCTGAGTCTTTAGCTCTCGTGGAAGCCACCAAGGAAGAATTGGCCAAGTTTCAATCAGATTTCGCCGCCATGCAGAAGGAACTGAGCGACGCAAAGGCGGATATGTCGTCCAGCTCCGGCCTCACCGATCAACTAAAGGAGATGGAGGACAGATATGAGAAGTTGAAGGTGGATCACAAGTCTTCGATGGACACTCACACGGCCCAGTTGAGGCAGATCTCCAAGGACTATGAGGATGAGATCGAGAGCCTCAAGGGAGATGCCTTCTTCAAGCGCAAGTTCCATGTACTTGAAGAGGAACACACAGAACTCAAGACCCAGTTTGGTGAGCTGAGTGGAAAGCACGCGAAATCCGCCGATGCCCATGCGCAAGAGCTAGAGGCTGCAAAGACCGAACATGCAGCTGCAGTCCAGGCACTGTCGGCCAAGGAAGACGAGCACCAAAAGGCTCTCGATGCTCTGCAGGCCAGCCATGCTATGGATTTGGAAACTGCCAAGAGCGGCGCCTCTGCCGACAAGGATGGACACCTAGCGGAACTCGAGTCTCTGAAAGCTAGCCATGCGAAGCAAATTGAAATTGCCAAAGAAGAGAGCGAGGCGAGCTTGGCAAAGGAACTGGAAGCGCTGAGAGCTGCCCATGCCGAGGCACTCGACACCCAGAAGCAGGACTTCGACGCGATGATTGCCGACTTGAAGGCCAGTCACGCACAGGAACTTTCCAGCAAGGATGCAGACGATAGTGCGCATGCTACCGAGTTGCAAGTACTAAAGGCATCGGTGGAGGAGGCGCAAGCAGAACTGGAGAATGCTAGATCAAGCAAGGCGACCATTGAGGCTGCCCACGCCGCTCAACTGGAGATGCTAGATGCGGCTCTGAAAGAAGCACAGGCAGAGCTTGAGCAAGCTAGATCTAGTAAGGGGGCCGACGTAGCCGCACACACTGCTCAGCTAGAGGCACTGAACGCGGCCGTCGCAGATGCCCAGGCGGAGGTTGAAAAGGCCAGGTCAAGCAAGGACGCCGACGAAAGCGCCCATGCCGCTCAGCTGGAAGCAGTGAAGACATCCTTGGCAGAGGCTCAAGCAGAACTGGAAGCCACCAAGTCGAGCAATGAGACAGATAGCAGTGCTCATACCGCTCAGCTCGAAGCATTGAAGACGTCAGTGGAGGAAGCCCAGGCAGAACTCGAGAAGGCGAAGGCTAGCCACGCTACGGCTCTCGAAGCTGCCAGGAAGGAGAATGACGACGCTCATGCCGCCGAATTTGAAAAGTTTATTGCCATGCAGTCCGAGGCTGTTGAAGCGGCCAAGAACTCCGCTGCAGACTCCCACAAGGCGGCAATCGCTGCGCTTGAGGCCAACCACGCACAAGTCCTCGAGGAACTTTCGACAGAGCACGAGAACAAGCTCTCCGCCGAAACCGTGAGACTGCTTGAATTGCACTCCGAGTCTATCGAGGCAGCCAAGAATGAGGCCTCGGGTTCCCAAAAGGGGGTTATCGACGCGCTCGAGGCTAAACATGCTCAAACTATTGAGGAGCTCACAAAGAACCACGAGGAGAAGCTGGCTGCCGCAACATCGGACTTGACCTATCATCAAGCTGCTGCCTCCAAATATGAGACTGCATTGGCAGCTACGGAGGAGGCGCTGGCCAAGGCACAGGCCCAGATTCAAATCGTCGAAGGGGAAATAGCTGAAGCAAAGGCCAAGAGCGACTCTCTTGTCAAGGTCCAGGACGATGCGGATCAACTGCACCAACAGCTTGCGGAGGCCAAGATGGCCAATGTGGAGCTGATGGCCGAGCTCGACGCTCTCAAGAACCAAAAGCCGGACACGTCAGCTATGGACTCATTGAAGTTGGAGATGGAGGAGTTGAGGAAGTCGCCGGCCAAGTCGGTTGGTGACCTGGAGGATTTACAGAAAGATGTTGACGCTAAGAAAGCAGATCTCAACGCCCTCGAGGAGCAGCTGCAGGCAGCTCGGGAGGATGCCCTCATTGCGCAGAAAGATCTCGAGGCACACAGACGTGACACGGACGCGAAATTCAAGAATCAGGAAGCCGACTACAAAGACATGTACGAGAGCTTCACCAACATGGTCGAGGAAGAGCACAAGAAGAGTGCGGCGTTTGAGAAGGTAGCCAACGACGTGAAATCAAGATTTGCTGAGATGGAGGCTCAGTTGAAGGTCAAGGACGCCGAGATCGCCGAAGCTCAGGTTCGTATAGTCTACCCTACTCTACAGAAGGCCACCCAGCGTGGTATATGGGTTTGCCCGTAAATGAATAGTACTAATGTTCTTCTAGGCAAAGGCTGCCACGCCGACACCGAAGAAGGGTCTTTCGGCAAGCCGGTTCGCGGATGACGGCGGTGAAGCTGGAAGCAAAGATGGCGAAGACGCTGCCGAGGCAGAGGCTCCCGCGGGTGCAGGTGAGGAGCCAGATCATTCTTCGGCAGCGATGAGTGCGGTGCGCAGATCCCTTACACAATCATTGCTTGCTAGTTGCAGACACACCGGCTCATCTCCCATCTCCACGTCTATTCACCCCCATACGTTGGTTTTCCTGTTTCTGTGGGGATTGCTTGCTAATTCAACGTCTCGACAGCTGGCTCAAGTTAATTTATCCCTCAAGGGCTTACAGTCCATCGACAACGAGATGAGGGATCGAAACCTTCGGTACGTAGACCCGGCGTTCCGCACTGGGTGGTGAAGTCACCTATTTGCGCAGTCTTTGTGGTTGTCCTTGGGTCCATATGGACTGACATGATACGCAGCATGCTCAAGTCAATGACTGTGTCACGAGATTCATGAGTTGAGTTCTTGTGATGAATTCTTTGCACCGGCGATTCTTTGACCTTTCTGGACGTTGCCCACACTTCTGAATTGCTTCGTATCATTGGTGCTTTGCAGCAATGCCTCTTCCATTCTACTTTTCGACCACGCAGAGGCCAGACCTATTGGGCAAAACGAACTTGTCTTGCATTTGTCGCGCAGCCCGTTCGCATTTGCATACCCCAGTTGCTATTTCTGGCTACTTGGGTGGCACCTGTCGTTACATCAGCGGGCGAAACCACACGGAGATGCTTATGGTCGTTGCATATGCAGACGACATAGATATTAGGATTTGTAATGGTGGTGGCTCCCTTCTTTTGACTTGAGCGGTACATACCTGAACATCTAGACGGCGCCATGACGGGTCGTCAAGATACTTGTATGTACGATTGTATGAAGATGGATGGATCGACAGGCGGTTTGATTGTTTATATTCTCGGCCTGGGGATGTGTGGATTGATAGCAGAGACCTTGACTGTCTACCAATACGTTACGTAGCAGTCGGTCGGAATGGACGATACCCCTTTTCTCTCGCTGCCATTACTCTCTGCTTCTGCTTCTGCTCGCGAACTCCGTTAAGCCGTGCTAGATTGACCTGGACATCATCATCTATGATCTGTCTTATCATGAGCTTTGAAGCCTGACCTGTGCTAATGACAACAGACAGATGCAGCAGTTCCAACTCGATCACATAAGATCTGTGTCCTTAGAAGGGGAGAGATAGAGCTGTGTGTATGAATGTATGCATGATAAGCTCTATGACCGTTGTGAAATCGTATGTACGTCTGTGCCTTCTGGCAGGGGCCCAGAATACCATGTTACGATGACTATTATTCTGGATGTTCTGCTTGCTGTCTAGAAGGATGGGAGCGTGTCCCATCCGAAAGGTCACTTAAGTACTAGATACAGTGCAAACGGTACCTTGTCCCTTGGGCAACAATCCGGCCCAACCGACAAGACACCTGACAGCTGGAATCAGCTGGATCCACACGTCGTCAACCCATGTACCCGGCGAGTACTATACTGGCTCTCGTGTCCGGCGCCCAGATTACTATCCACGGACCGTTGACATACTTGCGCAGTCTTCCAACCCTCCCTGCCACCTGCTCGCTGGCTCCAATGTGATTTGAGTGAACTCCATCTAGACTACTCTGATCACCCACCAGCCCATCTTGCACCGCAGCCTCACTCAGTTCAATCTCACCCTGATATGCAGACGTTCAGCTGTACATGTGTTGTATATACATACATGCCAACATGGACACAACCCCTACGCTAAGCAGCAGCAACCTCCTTCTCGTTCTCGTTCCCGTTCTCAGGCCGCACCAGGTCGCGCATCTCGAACATGGCCTGGAAGTTGGACTGCTTGACGAACCAAGCATTAACGAGCTTCCACTCCTGGCTGGGGTCCTTGAAGCGGATCTGCGACAACATAAGAATCCAGTCAGCAATTTATTCTATCTGGTGATACTTTTTCTGGTGACTGCCACGCCACAGGACTGCTTCGAATGGAAACGGAGACGTTAAAAGAATGGGATGAAGAAAGGGACCGGGACGGTACTCACATCGAACCGCCGCAGCAGACTCGGCACAAGCTTATAGATCTCAAGCAGACTGATATTCTTGCCAATGCACGTGCGGCTGCCCATGCCAAATTGGAACATCATGCCATTCATCTCGCGCACGCGCGTCTCCTCCCGCCTCAAAGCCTCCCCAGCCTCGCTCCCGGAGGCTTTCACACTCTCGTCCACGAGCCACCGCTCCGGGCGATACACATCCACGTCCTCGCCCCAGATCTCGGGCCTGCGGTGGATGATCCAGGCCGAGCACCCGACGATGCTGCCGCCTTTGACAAAGTGCCCCGCGATCTCCGCCCCGGGCTCCGGCACGACGCGCTCGAGCGGCAGCCCGGCCGCCGGGTGCAGCCGGAAGGCCTCCTTGATGCAGGCGTCGAGGTACGGCAGGCGCTGGCTCTCGGTCCAGGTGACGAGGCCCTCGTCGTAGTCGCCGAACGCGCCGGCGCGAGCCGCGTCGTCGAGCTCTGTGCGCAGCCGGGCGAGAGCCGACGGGTTGCGAAGAAGGTAGTAGAAGACGCTCGCGAGCGAGATGGCCGTCGTCTCGGAGCCGGCGAAGGCCATCGACACGGCCATGGTCTGCACCAGCGTGTCGGTCATGAAGTCCGGGCGCGCGTCTCGTGCCGCCAGGAACTTGGACAGCAGGTCCGGCGACTTGTTCTGCATGGCTGCCTTGTCGCCGTCGGCCGAGAGCGGCAACAGCGGCTTCGAAGGGTCCACGTCGTCGCCCTTCAGGTTGGGACCCAGGCGCTCGGCCATGCGGTCGCGCGCGAACTTGGCCACCGGCATCGTGGCGTCCGTGTATCCCCATTTCGCGAGCTTGAGGTAGATGGGGTTCTTGAGGAACAGGAGGTCGAGCCAGGGGATCTGACCGATCTAACGAGGGTTCAAGTGTCAGTCTCCAGACTCCCATACAGCGCTTCCGTTTTGGGTGAAATGGCAGTGGGGGTCTTACCGGCGCAACGTATAGAAACAGGTTCCCGAGGTAGCTGACAATGCCGTCAATGTCCTCATTCTTCTCGATGAAGCCGTGGCGCTTGCTGTATGTGATCTCACCAATCACGTCGAAAGCGTAAAACTGCAACCACTCTGTGAAGTTACATCCGTCCGGGCTGGCGGCGAAAAGGCGCTGTGTCTGTTTGAGAAACAGTTTCGTGGTATTGTCGACGAACGGCTCATATTGCACCAGGGCGGACATGGCGAAGGCCGAGTTTACACATCGTCGGAATTGTGCGTGGAAGCCCTCGTCTGTGGTGCTGAAGAGAGATGCTAGGCTATGGCCCTTCACCGTAGATTGCTGAACCACATAGAAGTCGGACTTTAGGTAATGTTAGCGCTCAGGTCTCGGAGGTCTAATGGGAAGAATCCATACCTTGACGAATCCCTTGTTGAGCCCGTATATCGCTTTCAAAGCCTTTGGATCTGCGAAGGATAGAGTGTTGGGCCCTAACCGCACCACGTCGCCGTACTTTATGTGCAGCTTCTGATGTGTTATTTCGGGTCGTTGACCATACACATCCCACATGCGCCAGAAGTCTGTCAACGAGGCTAGGAATGGTCCTGGGTAGTTGTTCAGGCCGTTGTGGTATCGGTTTATCACCAGCCGTGCCACAACAGCTGAGATGGCTATCGGAAGCCAATATTGAGCGAGGAAGCTCACCACGAAGGAATCGCCAAAAGCCCCCATCATGCTCTGTTTTGCTTCTGATAACAGAGAACGAATCATTTTGGTTAGAGATATAAGTGCTGATCTGACAGACCCGTGACAGTATTGATATGAGGAGGTTAAGGGTTGTTGAAACCCTTAGGTAGTTGTTCAGTCGTGGATTTCGAAGACTACCATAGGACTGATGGAAATACCAAACTCGTTAATGGATAGGCGAGGATGAAGTGGTGCTTCCAAAGAACAACCAGAGCATGACCTGCCGTGTATGCGGCTAACTGTGCGATTAGAGGACAAAAGAGTAGAACAATTGAAGATAGAGGGTATACTTGTACTTGTATCGGGGCACCCATCTTGATATGAGATCGGACAACAAGGCGCTTGCCATGGCAGACTCGGTAGCGCGAGCCACCGAGTGAGTCCATCTCGCCTATCCAGTCGTGACTTGCACCCTTGTCGAGCCTGTCCGGACACAAGCCGTCGCTTGCGCTTCCAGTCATGCCGAACCCAGAATCCGGGGTCCCCACTGTAGAGGGGGCGGCGCTCATGATGATCACCAGCATAGTAGACTTCCTACTAGCCGATGAGGGGGTGGGGACGTAGTGGGATTCCCCAGAATCCAGGAGGAGATATGGGTCTTCGGGTTTAGACTAGAGATCGAGCTGAGATAGCCATAAAATCGGCAGTTGTGTAGCCCAATGGTTGGGCGCTTAGTCGGACAGAAATACGGGGTCTCCGGCAATATGTCACGGGGTTGTCAACAGCTCCACGTACTAGAGGTCGAGGGATAGTGGCTGAGTGGTTCCTACGGGAGTTCTTCGCGGAACGGTTGACTGCTCGGGATATCGTTAGGAGCGGCAAGGGGTATATTTTGCCCTATATTGTTCGCCAGACTATATGCCCGACCGCTCGGGTTGAAACCCCAGGATCGAGCCTTGGACCTTCACGCAAGAGTGAGAGCATCCGGGAAACTGGTAGTTTTGCATGCCAAGACGAAGATGTACAGAAATGTCCTCGGCAAATATGAGTAATGGTCACCGACGGGGACGAGGGCGGTGATCATTATCGTTGGATCACCGGTAGGGCATCTGCAGCCTCGATACTGCATGATTCGACGTTGTAAGGCCGGTCGAGTGGCACCTTGACGTGGGTTGACGGAATCGACATGCTCGGCAGGCAAACACTACGTCTTGGTTGCTCCCCGTGTGAGGCCTTTCGTAATAGTGAGTTGCTGTTGTCTCTGGCGTCTAGGTTGGGACGTTGCAGAAGTGCCGAGAGCAGGTGACGACACGCAGCCATGTGGCTTTCTAGCCTGCAGATGACCCCGACTTTCCGACTTTCCGACATGAGGTGGTCTCGACGCCGGGCACCTCGGCAGATCATCCACTGTCGCACAAGGCCACCATCATCGCCACACACACAACCTTGGGAACCACAGGCACGGAGATATTCTTGCCACGTGTGATGCACCATATCGCCGGCCGGTGTCGCTGTTACTCGTCTACCAACGAGCAAATCCCCGGTACTGCTAGAGATGGTGCGAGACATCCAGACTGTCGGACATTTGGGCGCTCTGTCGCAGAAGGATCGTACCTATGATGGATATTCGTCAATTAGGGAAGTCGGTCGGCGCTGAGATATGTTGTTGCTGTCGGACAAGATGCTGCATGGAACTGGAAAAGGTTGATCTGAGGTTTCAACCGGCAAGCTGCAGCATCTTTATTCCCTCGCCCGTCTCACAGTTTAAACAAGTGAAGGCAGGTGCGATTCAAGTGAACGATAAGGTAACACAGGTGTGTACCTCCTTCCTCGCTGCTTCGTCGCTCCATCGTGTGCAACGTCTTTACAGGTTGAACTTGCCGTACAGAATCCACCATCCCTTGCATGTGCTCTTACCCTCACCGATCTGGCATTTCCCATTCAAACTCATTCTTCAGCCCGTCCACACCACTCTTGTCCTCAGCATCCAGGTATCCGCAGATCCTTCCCTCAGGATCCCATCTTTTCCTGATCTCCATCAACCGCTGGCCGCTCTCTTTGCTCCAGAATCTGGTTGTGCGATGCTGGAAGTCCGCATCGCCCAAGTAACTGCCAACGCTCTCGCGCTCCACTTTGCGCATCATGTCGTGCACCCACGCCGTGCAGCGCTCGTCGTCTGCCGCATCGTCCCAGACCGTGTACAGGGCAAAGTAGTGGTCCGACTGCATGCTCAGCGCCATGTCCGGCAATGGCCGACGCGACGTCGGGTTCATGGCGAAGTAGAGCGCGAATGCCTTCTGTGTCGGCAGCGTCGTGAATGCCGCCTCGAGCACCGATGGTACGTCTGCGTCGTTGGCGATGTACGCGTTCTCGCTGCAGAAGCGGAAGCCGCGGGGCTGGGCGTCAATCTGCCCACGGTATTCGACATCCAGGGTCGTTGGGTCGCAGAAAATCTCTACGATGGCGTTCGGTGGTTTGCTGTCATGCACAGCTTGTAGAGCTTCCTCTGCGTGCTTCTTGCTCGGCTTGAAGGTCGTGTAGCCGGCGATGATCTGGATCTCCTTCTCATCTGGAGACCGCCTAGAGACGCATACCATCTCTGTGTCTGTATCCGCTGTTGGACTTGTCTAGTGGACGCCATCAGAAAACGTTATCGTATTTCAGCTGACTCAACTCACATCAATCACCCATTGTAGGACGGTCCGGTACATGGACTGAGGATATACGTATATGCAGTTATACATCTCCAGCAATGGCCTTGTCAGGAGATGAAACTTGGTAACCACGGCGGGAAAACCTGGGCAAGTCAATGAGTCTACTGAACAGGCATGTCTTGCTTCTCAACGCTCACCTGGACCGGCGCCTCGTGCAGCCCAGAACAGGTCTGCGTTCTCGACAGCGCTGCAGTAAAGCTCCCTAGCATCCGCTGTTACAACATTGATTCCGACGATAGACTCACAGGCCCAACCCCAGCCCTATGCTCAAGTCAGCAATGCCATCTGGCGTTCACTCCCAGGACTGCGCACTTTGCAATTCCAACCCATCCCTCCTTGCAGCAAAAAGCCTCCCAGTCCAACATCAGGACAGTGTCCACCAGCGAACATCCTGCCCCAGCTCGCTAGGTGGTGGTTTAGTTCCTCACCGGTAGTGCTCGGTGAACACGAAGCAATCTTCGTACTGTCATCATAGGTTATCTCCTGGAGGCCACCCAGGTCCAGCAGCACCGCATCATGGCGAACACTCCACCCAGCCCAGCTGTGACCACCGCTTCGTACCGACACACGACAGCCTTCTCGGTTGGCCAATTCGACTGCTTCTCGTGCATGGGTGATGCTTGATGCCCGAATGACTGCTCGAGGGACTCGGCTGGTGTCGCGGCGGGCATTGTATACTCGGCCCCACACGGCTTCGTCGAAACCGGCTGCCTTCCGTCTTACAATGGGGAGAGTGCCATGGTCGACAGCGCCAACGTTATTGTCGCTTGATTTGAGCGGCTTCTCCATCGCTGATTCAGATGCCATCGCGGTACTTCTCTGGCGTCAATGCGCTATCGTCACCCGTCCGTCGCCTAGTAGCGGAATATATGGCTGCTCTCAAGTCTCGGTTGGTGCTATAGTAATAGAGGCTATTGGAAAGGACGGCAGCAAACGTTTGAGCACACGGAGAAATGTGGTTGTACGCGTCGGAGTGCAACCGCAACGTGTGCAGCCAACAACTTTGGAAGATTCCCCCACCGCGGACGGGTGGTGCCGGAAGCGGCACCCCACACGGGAAGCTATTTCGATGCATCTGAGGCATCCGAGAGATTCATGAACACGTGATGGATAACCAACGGTGAAGCGTCTTGGTGCAACACAGTCATCCCAAATCACAAACATCGGTAAGAATGTTTGGGCTGTACAGATCGGGTCTAACAGGGCACATGTGGTGGAATGAGCATACCGCCTTTTCCTGGTAAACCTTCATTAATATCCCACACGAACCACCTGCTCATACCCCTAAGCATCATTGGCTTAAGAATCCGGGAAACCTTGTCGTACGTAGATCTATCATCAACACGATAATGAATTTAGGTGTAAACTGTTTGGCTGGCAAATATGTGGTCCGCGTGGGATACTAAAAGTTTGCCTGGAAAAGGCGGTATTCGATTGGTGGCATCAATGATCCAAGCAATGCTCATCATATTGTGTGGTACCGGCTGGAAAACTCCTGAGGTGACTTTGAAACATTGCTTCCGACGTAGGAGGACAAGAAAGCGGCGGCTCCTCCATTATCGCCCGCATACGCGAATGGCTTGGCTACACGGTTTCGATCCTGCTTGGGTCAGTGCTCGAGCTGGTCGGATATGCTTTGCGTGTCGTGGGCTCAGCAACCCATGGAACAAGAGCAGCTGGACGATCCAATACGCCATCATCGCCATCGCTCCCGTGTTCATGACTGCCGCGTTAGTCAACTCTTCCATTCATTATGCCCGAGTCAGAGCAGCGTCTAACGCACTTGATCCGCAGTATATACCTGTCGATCGGGCGGACAGTCAGCGTCCTCGGCAGAGGATTCTTCAACTTCAGCCCCAAGCTGTCTGTGCCCACGCATCTTCGTTCTAGGCGATGTCGTGGCCCTGTTAGTCCAATCGATCCGGGGTGGTATCGCAACTTTCGAGACTACAGGGCACAGCCGCGCGGTCCTCCTGGTCGCTGGATTGGTCCTCCAAGCCATCTCACTCACCATCTTCCTCATTCTGTTCGTGGCCATCGTCTGGCCCAGTAACGTCCTTCGATCCAGTCCGCTGCCGGCCAGGCGATGTTGGTCAACCCAGGAACAACCCAAGCGCGACACAGGCGCCTGAGTGTCTTCGTCATCACATGCTTGTCGCGGTAGTACTGGTCATCACGCGATCGGCCTTCCGAGACGCGGAGTTGTCGGGAGGGACGCAGAGTCGATTTGATTCGGAACCTGCCTTTGTTCATCGTCTTTGGCAGTTTCCGCTCGGCATCGCCGCATCATTCATGATTATATTCCACCCGGTCATCATGATTCCCTCAGGGCAAGCTGATAAACCAGCTTTTGTATGATTTTGGATTACTGCCGTTGATGCTATCCTGACTAGCTAAGGTATCCACAGTGAGCCAGCAGATGGTGCGAGGTAGGCAGGCGTCTTCATCCACGAATGGATGGATGAGTGAATGCGCAGCGCCGGTCTCAGTCGTCTGTCACTCTGGTCCAGGTCCCCTTCTTGGGTCCCTTGATCCACATAATAACGCCATTTTTGTACTCGATGCCCAAGCTCTTGCCGTCCTTGGTCTGGACCTTGGCGACCGGCCTGTACTTCCGCAACCGCCTGTGCCCTGTGGCCTTTTCTGCCTTTTCCACCTCCGAGTTGGCCTTTTCCACGTCTGGGTCCGAGGAATCGGGGTTCTTTTCCGTCTCTACTGGCTTGTCGTCGTCCTTTTCCTCCGTGTCCTCTGGCTTGTCGTCGTCCTTCTTGTCGTCGTCCTTCTTGTCGTCGTCCTTCTTCTCGTCGTCCTTCTTGTCGTCGTCGTCTCCCCTGGCGACGAACGCAAGAGCTGCGGAGTTGGGCGCCAGCCATTCCCGGTTGACTAGGGCGCTGTTTGATGTTGTCGTTAGCTGAGGGTTCACGAATGTCCAATTTGGTGTGTGATGGCACCCTACCTAGGCTGTCTAGCTTCATGGTCTGGGGTGGCCGATGCTACGCTGTAGCCGCTGGCCAGGAGCAGAGCAAAGCCGAGGGATTGGAGGAGCTGCATTGGTGCGTGTTGTGGCCGAGTGAAATGGCTTGGTAGAAGAGCTGGGTAGGTGTGGTTGTCAAGTCATCTTGTACATCGGATGTGAGAGTTATTAGTTGTTTGGTCAAAGGCCAGATGAATATATCGGGGGCCATCGCCCTGCTTTATTAACAGAACATATCGCCACATTATAATTAAAACGGCAGCTCCTTCGGCATTACCTACCGGTCCACAACAATGGTTAATTCGTTATACCTTCCGATTTCAATACCGAACAGAAGTTTCACAGCACAACTAAACTATAAATCTATTTATAGCGACAGCTTCTTCGACATGCCCACCGATGCTTCCTTGCAAGAGTTTATTGTTCCATACATAGGTAGACTTGTCTTATGTGGAACGATTTCCTCCAGAAGAAGTATTAAACGCGTATACATCTTTAGCTATCCGATAGAGGGTCTGTCCCCCTACGATAGAAGCATATTCAAGTGGAACCACCCACATGGTTAACATTCCTTTCGGCTCTTGATACTGCTGCCGACCGGGAGGATGATCAAGGTGAACACGAACTCCGGTCAAGTTCTCAACGCACCAGTCGATCTGAAAATTGCCATGGGATGATTAATAATAAAAGTAGTTGATCGTGATTCTATCCAAGCCATCTATGTGGAGTAGCCCCTGCACACAGACCCCAGACGCCCTATCCATGCATCCATACCTATTTACAACCAGACCGTGTCTCCTAATCAATGGGCCTGCCTATCCGCCTTTATATACACAACCCCATCCACCCTTTCTAATATTCCCAAGCCATGTCCAGTCCAGCAACCCCATTACGTAACATTCATCACCACAGCCTCGCCCACCAGTGCTTCGTCTTCGCCTCGGCGTGGTAGCCCTCCTCCTTGACGTTGTGCTGCCCCACGATAGTTAAAAAGACCTGGTCGAGCGTCGTCGGCGTGCACGAGAAGTGCTCGATGCCCAGCGCCTCCCGCTGCTCCTCGAGCCTAACGATGAGCCGGCCGATGGCGCTTCCGCTTCCGCTTCCGCCCACCACAGCGCTGCCCGGGATCGAGAAGCGCATCTGGCCATGGTACGTCTTGTGCTCAACCACAGCACCGGGAAAGGCCTCGACGACCCATGTCCTCATGCGCTCCATCTCCTCGTCCGTCGAGTGCGGCGCGGTCTTGCTGACGAGGTGCACATGTATAGCGTCGCCAAACCTTTGGCGCAAATTCTCGATCGTACCCATGGCCAACATGCGCTTGGCGAGGATGCCGGCGCGGTTGGCGAGCGCGTCGGCCTCTTCCATGCTGTGCGTTGTGAGGAGGATGGATCGGCCGGGGACGATAGTCCCGAGCGTCCTCCACATGATCCGCTTAGCAGCTGCGTCGAGCCCAGACGACGGCTCGTCGAGGAGCACCACGCTCGGGTTTCCCATCAGCGCAATGCCCAGGGACAATTTCCGCTTGTTTCCACCGGAGAGAGCGCTCGCCATGCGCGTGGAGAAGGCCTCGAGTCCGACGGCGCGGAGAACCGCTCGCACGTTGTGTTCGATGTCGGGGATACCGCGGATGCGGGCGTAGAACCGCAGATGTTCGAGCACGGTCATTGCATCGATAGCATCGAATTGCGGACAGACACCCAGGTGCGCTCGAGCCGCAGCCCGGTGACGGCTGACAGATGTGTTCTCGACGAGGACATCACCGCCATTCAGGCTGGGTTGAATGTCACCGCGTATCAACGAAATAGTCGTCGATTTACCAGCACCATTGGGCCCGAGAAGGGCGAACACCTCGCCGTGTCGGACGCCAAAAGTAACGTTGTCGACGGCCGTATTCTTGCGGAATGTCTTGGTCAGGTGCAGTACTCGCAGCCCGTCACTTTCTTGCGGACTGCTTGTGACGCGGTCAAGTTCACTCGCAACCTCTTCATCTTCAGGGGCGGAATCATCCTGCTTGATGGCTTTTTGAGTGACGCGATTGATCAAGGTCCGACCTGCACCACTGTCGTACCACAGCAGGATGCCGAACAGAAAGGCAGACTGCACGACAAGGTAGAGTATAGGTCCACCATAAGCTAGTATATGCGCAGGGTAGCCCCGGACCTGATCACCATCGCAAGTAGCCGAGAAGAGGTTGAGGGCAACAAACAGGGTGCGGACAACCGAGCCAATGGGCACAAAGGCCGATATGACGAAGTGAACAACAAGGAGGGACTGGTCTATGGTTGTGACCGGCGCGTAGGTGAGGGTGGACAGGTAGGCGATCAAGTAGACCAGAAACCCCACAGCTTGCCCAGCTGCCGAGAAGGCATAGGTGGACAGCTGATTCGCACAGAAAAGGGAGATGACATACGATAGCAGGGTTGATGCTAAACCGTATAGCATGAAGACGACGAATAGATACCCTACATGGTACCATACGTTCGAGGCTGCTGCGAATATGGCGGTGACAATAGCTGAGGAGACGAGCACAATCACAAAGTCGAACGTGGTGTAAGCTACCCATAGGGGAAGCGAGCGTACACCATTCGAGTACTGAAGACCTCGGACGTTCCGACGCCTCTCCACGTTTGGGTAAAGACCAAAGAACGCCGGATATGCAGAAAGGCAAAGTGCCAGATAGACCATAAGCTGCAGGGAGTCGCCAGTCGATGGGATCCATGGGGTATCGAACGGTGCAAAAGACGTCGCGATGCTGGTGTTGGCCAGCATGATATCAAGTGCGTTTTGGCCAAATACAGTAGAGTAGACATCTGCGTAATCTGCCTTGTAAGCCACAGTCGGTGGGGAGGTTGCATCCCCCAACCACCAGCCAGCGGGAGTAACGTTCTTGCGATTCTGCACAACAAATTTGTTGAAGTCCGACAGAGAGTCGACAGGGTGTAGACTTTTAACGAAAAGGGTGAACGTATCCTCGTCACCACTTCCACTGTCGCTTCCACTGCTTCCACTATTGTCAGAAGGGGTGCTCCTCATTCCTGCGAAGACAGGAGCATATAGACTTAAGACTCTTGCCTCGCTGAACTCCGACGACGGGCCAGCGACCAAGAACAAACTGTTGTAAAGATCCGTAAAGTCATCCGAGGAGCCACCCGAGTCCTGTTCAGTTGGGGTACATCCCGGGGGCTGCTGGCCAACGACAAACAGAGAGACCAAGGCTGCAGCTATTATCGGAATCAGAAGGGCAGCCACGTAGGGAAACCAATTTGTTTTGAAGACGATGCATCGCTTCAGTAGGAGTACTCCAGTTTGCTTGAAGAAGCCGATCGGCCGTCCTGAAAGCAACTCAAGGTCATTATCCTTGTCAGACTCGCTGACAGCAACAATCTCCTCCGAGCTTGCTTGCTTATCATCCTTGACTGCAGGTGTTGGCATAACGACATCCTCGCCGTTGACTTCCTCGGCTACCTGCAGGAATACGTCTTCGATAGTTGGACTTGAAAACTTGTAGTCGTGTATTCCTGCGCTTTCCAATGCTCGGATGACTTGGGCGGCGAGGCTCGAAGTTGGTGCTAGGTAGCTTATGACATCGTATGAGATCTTGCGCTTGACGCCTTCGATCTCGGGAGACTCCTTGATGTCCCTGGCGTTGAAAACGTGGATTCTATATCCGGCACCGAGTCTGTCTTTGAGTTCGACAGATGAGCCTTGAGCTCGGAGAGTGCCTTTCGAGAGGATGGCTATATGGTCTGCGAGGAGGTCCGCCTCATCGAGGAAATGTGTCGTCAATATTATCGTCCGTCGCCCACGCTCTGCCAAAAGAATGTCCCAGATCTTCCGTCGGGAAAGGGGATCAATACCCGAAGAGACCTCGTCAACGCAGCACACCGCAGATCCACCCGTCAACATCATTCCCAGTTGTAGCTTTCGTTTTTGGCCACCTGACAGTGTCTTGGACTTAGCCTTGACCTTCGGACCGAGGTCCACTGACGTGACAAGATCGCGTATCTCCTGCTTCGACGCGGTATTCAGGGGCGATTTCAGCCGGTTGAAGATCCCAATATGCTCCTCGACAGTCAACTCGTCCCAGAGGACATTCTTCTGCGGAGCAATGCCCAAACCTCCAGTACCGTCGATGGTGATATTTCCACTGGTCAACTTGCTGATGCCAGCAATCGAGTCCAGCGTCGTACTCTTTCCACTGCCATTTGCTCCGAGCAAAGCCAGAATCTGTCCTCTTCGAGCGTTGAAAGTGAGCGTATCAACTGCAACCACGGGCTCTTTCGGCTTTGAGATGAAGGAGAACAATCGACGGAAGGGGCTCGGGCTGTAGATCTTCGTAAACCCCTCGAGACGAACAGCGTCATCCGGTGCACTCTCAACTGCTTGACCTTGCAGGATCGTGCGACCTTTGGTGGTTGTGCTATGGAAAATTCGCTCCAGGTACACGCCGATTACGGGATAGACGATGATCTGGATGCCGAGGAACACCCAAAAAACAATTCCAGGTAGGTCCCACGGATTGTTGGGTGGTGTACGTAACAAGTCAGACGGAATTGCCTTCTGCTCCCAGCGCGCTATCCAGGTCATGAACCAGACGATATTGCATGGCGCGAAAAGCAAGCTCAGGACGGCAACGGTAGCGGTGTTCGGCGAAGTCAAAGTCTGGGCTAGAATGGCTAGCAGCAGATATACTATGGTGGAAACGACACCAGAGAGCTGCGACCTCTTGAAGAAGGCCGCCCCGAGGATGGACAGTGATGTCAGCGCAAGGCCGGCAAGTATGAAGTAGATGAGCACAATTGCCACACTGGTGTTAGCCCAGACCCCACGCGCAATGATTATGGAGCCGATGACCCAGCCCGGGAGATAAATCATGGTAAAGGCGATGTGGTATGACCAGAGCCGTGCAACTTGCGGTTGCCAGCGGTGCTTCATCGGCATCATGGCATCGAGCAGTTGCGACATACCAATCTCTCTTTCAGTCGCCATATGACCCGTCATATGATAACATACGCCAATGACGACAAGGATGAAGGCAACAGCGAGGAAGTTGGTCAGTGAAGATTGATACATGCGGCGAATCCTCTGCGCGCGCTCTTCTTGCGTCAAGGTCGTGAACGGGTATTCTTCCGTGGTAGCC
Organism: Anthostomella pinea; assembly: GCA_963556695.1. Lineage (NCBI taxonomy): Eukaryota > Fungi > Ascomycota > Sordariomycetes > Xylariales > Xylariaceae > Anthostomella > Anthostomella pinea. The sequence goes on along the minus strand of CAUWAG010000007.1, from coordinate 2,706,502 downwards.
GGAAACGACGACGCTCCATTGGCACCAGTAGCAAGACTTGCGATGGCGGAATCGACCGCTCGCTGCAGCGGCAGCGTATATACCTCGCCGTCATTGTGGTCCTCGGTCACGTCAATCTTGGTACCCAATGCGCCGTCGGCGCGCAGCGTGTAATTCCACAACCCACCGGGCCCCTCGTTCGGCGACGAGTGGAAGACCACTGCGCCGTAGCAGGACGAGACGCCGCGCAAACTGCTTCGGCACGCATAATTCAGCTCAGGTGTTTGCGACAGCCGCGTGGCGTTCTTCCCAGCGCCCGTCACCGTGTCCGAGAGCGAGTCGATGACGCGGTCGATGTCGCCGCCGGCCAGTCCGTTGTTCACAAACGCCACCGTGCCGCGGTTCGTGCTGCTCGCGGCCTCGAGCCCGGCTTGTAGGGACCGGACGGCGTGCGGTTCGCCTATGCCGTATGTCGCGGGTACGACGAAGAGGTTTCGGGCGAAGCTGAGGAAGGCGGCCAGCAGGATGGGGAGGAGGAAGGCTCGTATGAAGGTCGCGAAGGCATGGCGGACGACGACGATCTTGAGGTTCTTGGCCGTCAGTGTCCAGGTCTGCCGCAGGAACGCCATAGTAGGCGACTGTCAGGTGTTGAACACGGTCCGCGGGGCATGCGCTCAGAATTGTCGGTCGAATCGTAGGTCTCCGGGTGGTCCGGATCGGCACCGTTGCAAGAGTCGACGCATTCACCACTCCATATGATGGTTACAATATATTACACGAACGGAAGGAATTCGTACAAGAGAGAGACAGAGAAACTGAGTATTGGAAACATTAGAATAATGACTAATAAGAGAAAGAAAGAAGTGTTTGCAGTAGAGGCAACAAGGCCGGCTGTGTCAAACCCGAGGACCTCTAGGCACTCACCTGACAACCTCGAAGCCTCGCCTCCAGTCCTTTAGCACTCCTAGGCGAGTGGTGTGATTGGCGAAGCAAGAAATCGGTGATGCATCGACTTGCGGCCCATCTCAAAAGGTTGAAGGGGCAATCCCTGCTCGGAGATCGAATCGTCCCGCGGCTCCCGGCCCCTCGGGCGCCTCCTGACACCTGTAAAGGGTCGTGCCAGGGGACAAGGGAAGGGGCTCCAGCGGGCCTCAGCGCTGAAACCATTCTACGACGCGCAACGCCTTTCAAGTTTCGACTGATGAACAGGCTTTAAAACTCCTGGGAAGAAAACCATGGTTCCCAATTGCTTCGCCCTGCCAAAATGAAGAAGCAAGGTGTGCCCACGAGTACAGCGTGCTGCGGTCGTGTAAGCCCAGAACTCCCACCCAAGGCTCTTGGTAAGACTTGGCCCTTACATGTATTTGTCACACCGCGACACATTTCGTCCCGTCCTGTACGCCTCGAACACAGTCCGTACTAGGTTCCAATTGTCCGGGACGCCGTTAAACCACGCAACCGTAAAGCCTAAATAATTCCAACATGGAAGGTAATACGAAGCCTATGCAGGATACCGTAAGTTAATTATTGGACTGCAGCAGCGCAGCGGCTCAGTCAACCATGAACCCCCCTGCGTACTCGTCATCTACCACGAAGCCTCCTCCGGCCTCTTTGCTGTCGTCGCTCAGCTGCGGCTCATCCTCTGGCTCACCGTCCGAACTCACGGACGGTGCGACAGCTTTGCCCTTGTCAACCTCCATCGCTTCCTCGTCCACGGCTTCATCGTCCGAATCCACATCAGCCCATATCCGTTGCCTGACTCTCAAGTTCATCAACATCCGCCTCCAGGCCCGCAGCACCTCGCGCGTCCTCCTCTCCCTCTCCAGCTCAGCTTCCTGGTCTTTGATCCCAGCAATCAACGCATAGACGGCCTCCTCGTTCTCTGCGGCCACTATCACACCGCGCAGGACTGCCGTGCCTTGCCTGCCCCTGAACTCGAAGCCGGTGAGCGCAGGCGCGTAGTCGATCCCCAACGTGAAGGCTGCCTGCGCCCCAAGATCATCAGTGATATGTACACCGCCTTCGGGTACCATGCTAGGCACATAGATATCGAGGTTGCCGAACCGATTCTTCGGTATTCGTCCATTGATGACCGGTGGCGCCTTATACAGTTCCGTCTGTTCCATTGTATAGATTGGTGTGCCAATCGTCCCACCAGCTTCGAGTTCGTCATTATCAGCGCCGAACAGATCCGCGTTCGGGTTGACCCGTTTCGTTAGGACCTTAACTGGTACCTCATCTGCCCGGACTTCTCTGCCCAGCCGAAACCATTTCTCCCTACTGCGGGCGATCCGCACATCCTTGCGTCTGTATATTTTTTCCAACGGGCCTTTGCTACCGGCTCCGATTGTGCCAGAAGCTGACGCATCAGGCACCAAAACTTCATGCCGTCGAAGCTGCCGTTCTAATGCATAGATCGGGTGGTCTTTGAAGTCGGCGATATTGCGCGGCATTGGCTCGTGTGACTCGGCTGCTGTCAACTCATTGGCCTCGATTTGATCTAGGTCAGTCGTAACACCATGCGAGTATGCTCGCAGAGCCTTGCGCCACCATTTCTCGCCATTGCTGGCGACACTTTCTATTCGCATTCTGCGTGTCTTTGCATTGTATGCTTTGGCATAACGACGCGTGATGTCCTTGGCTGATCCGTCCTCCGCAAATCCAACCACATATGTCATGCAGTTCTCTCGATCAGATGCAGGAGGTTCCAGCTTCTGTGGCTTCCAAAATGAGTCTGTCACTAAAGGGTCCGTGGGCTGCCATTTCTGATGAGCCTCGTCGAGAATCTCTACCCAATAGACTGGAAAGGGAGATTCGCGGATCTTCTTTGGCGTCACTGGCACCTGGCGAGATGGGCTTTGGGTGGTCGCAGTAGGAACCTGAAAAGCTGTCGCATTCGGGTGGCCCAGTCGCCTGCGAGCGGGCAGCGTTGAAGGTAGTGCAGGCGAGTCAAAGGAGCTGTCATACTTCGGCATCCGAGCAAACTGCTCTTCGAGGGATAACCTCCCCCGCGCCTTGGGTGGCTTCCCCATGGTAGGTCCTCCAGAGGCAAAGGAGAGGGGTTGAAGAGAACAAACTAGCCTTGCCTCTACACCAGCACTGCGCAGCAGCGCGCAATAGAGCTGAGCTCCTACGTCTCGTGAACCCTGGAGTGAATTTGCTGCTTCGCGGAAATCCGACTTCTCCATAGGCGTTTCGGCGTCATCCGGGAGTTTATACTGTGCCCAAATCAGCCTCGGTTTGCAATGGGTAATTGGACGGTGATTACATTTTGTAGATGCTCTTCGTTCTCTGCCCACAGTGCTCTACGAGACCCTCGTTCTGTAATCTGAAATTTTGTCTTGAACTTGGCATTGACCATCTGCAACCCCTCCTTGAGTGAGTTGGCGCGCCCAAACTGAGTAAGGTGTGTACCTGGGTTCAGGTACGTGATAGTCTTCTTAGTCAGGATTGGCCGTAGCCTATCTTGAACAACAGCGTCGTTGCACCAGCGATTCCTGCGAGCAACATGAGACAACAAGCAGAGGAGATGCGTCTTGTGTATCTCAACCCGACGATCTTTCTCCGCCTTGTTGATGGGTTTGCGCCTCTCTACTACCTGACGAGGAGTGGCATTTGCCCGCGATGAGAAATTGAGTTCGAGGTCTTTTGGGGCGTCCGCCGCAGGATCAGAGTTCAAGTTAGGAAAAGAGAAGTCGACTTCCTCGAACCCTAGCTCGTCACCATCATCATCTTCTTCTTCGTCCTCCTCATCTGAATCTTTAGTCATGGTCTGTATTGTCGCAGTCAGGAGGGACACATCCTCGAACTGTATATCCTTGTCATCTTCGTCATCTTCGTCATCCTCCTCTTTGTCGACTTCGACTTCGACCTCGACGCGACGCTTTGGCTTCTTCGGCGGAGGACCGACCTCGTGTGGTGGCTTCTCGGCTCGCTGCCCGGGCCGTTTTTTCTTGATCGGTTTCTCGGGAGAGGTCACGGTTGGTCGAACGTCGGCTTCGACGAGCATATCACGGTAAATATCGGGGACGTCATTGCGCACGGCGGCAGATCTCGTAGTGCGCGAGGATCCCGCATTGTTGGCAGGTGCTTTGCGCTTCTTCCCAGCCATTGGAAATGATGGAAAGGACTCGAAGTTGACGATGGAGTTGGTGTGTCATGGCGCTATGACGGCATTGATCGCGACCGTCGTGGTTAGCCAGGATGCCAGGGTACCAGGCAGTGCGGAGGAGGGGCTCGACTGATCATGGCCGCGACGGCATCTCGAAAGCACGTGACCGCTTTATCTTGCATCCCAAGCAATTAAACCATTTCTCTGGTCCCGCTAAAAATAACTGTCGCGTTAATTCTCAACCCTCCGTATGCCTCACAGAGTGAGCAGTGATGCAAATGTCCGACGACCTTATCTGCAACGAAAGCCTCTGTCAACGCTAAGTCACGACGCCGATATATGCTTCAATATTCATAAGGTCATTCCGCTATATAGGTAAAAAAAGACCTCACAGGCTCTGATGTCTTCCACCAAATGCGATGGCGACTCTCGAACGCGACCTGAATATATGTAGCTACCGACGAGCCCGGTGCCAATTATGAATCGGTAGCTGGTTTCCATCATTATACCTTCCCACCAAGCTGTAGCAATAACATTCTCTTGCGCCTGCAGAGAAAGAGCGACCTACAGTACTCCATGCTAGTCATGAAACTCACAGACCGCACTGTCTTCTCCGCCGACACATTCGCTCTCGCACATCGCTCGGCAGTCAACTCTGAGAATCCTCAACTACCAGTCGAGTGGCTGCTAGACGAGGCCGGGGCGGCTGCTGTCTCCTTAGCATCATTCATCTCCCTCGCCTCCAGCATCAGCCGATCCCAACACTGATCACACATGCCATCATTCCACTTGATAACCTTCTTGTCGATGTCGCCCCGGGGCCCCATGCACTTCTTGAACAGCTCATCGCACCTCTCCGGCTCGACGAATCCCCAGCACGTACAGCCCTCCCAGCGTTCGAATAGCTCTTTGCACATGGTCGAAGCGAGCGACGGTGACCGGTGATGAATTCTTTTGGTGCGGTAAATGGACTGAGGATGCCGAGGGATAGCTCTTGGTAGTCGACTGTGTGTTGTTGGTATGATCACGGCCTCTAAAGGAAAGTTGAGTTCGAGAGGTAGGTAGGTTTGGGATCTTGAGGTTCTGAACGGGTGTCGACAGTTCCTTCCAATTTCGTTGATGCCTCCTTCCCCGTCCCAATTCTTCGCCCTTTGCAGTATGTCGTATATCTTTGGGGTGATCGAGAGATTTCTCCTTCCTCTCCTCTTCCTCTCTGACTGTCTAGTAACAGCAATGACCACCCAAGATGATTTCTCGGTGCTCAGTCGTTCAACATCGAGGTGTCGTGTACTGCGTCTAGTTGCTTTTCGTGGGCTTGTCTGTGAATCAACTCCGGAGTGGTGGTTCCTGGCTGTCTAGTAACAGCATCACCGTGCCTCCAAGGGGTGAAGTCTGTCCTGTGCTCTTCGGCTCTTCTGCGAGGGGCCGGGGTAGCGACATATTTCAACAGGTCGTTTGGTCCAGGGACTTTCTGCAATGGGCGAAACGAGGAGTGCGAATGCATACATATGCATGCAGCCGCGGCGAGACAGGGGACTTGAGCTGTCAAAGTTGCTGATCAGGGGTCTTGAGGGTTGCCCGGCCCCACTGTCCCGATCCTGGTATAATACGCCAGAAGCTGTCAGATGTCAGAATTGAGCCTTCTCCGCTCCCCAGGCGCTGCTTATGAACGTCATCTTGTATGGTATCGAGATCTTCCTCTCTTCTGCGTGCTCACTGGCGGTGCATTCGGTCTTGGGCCAGTCACCATGCTTCGTGGTCTTCTTGGCCAACCCTAGGGCTCCTCCCAGGTCGCCTGGGGGTCGTAGAAGCCGGCGCACGCAGCATTAAGTGTCTCGGAAACTCGAAATTAATAGGATTTATATCTCTATATGACGAGCTCATAGAGTTCTTCGCCCGGTACTGCATATCGTACAGGTCTCCAGTAGACTGGTCTTCCAACCGACCTGTCAGAGGATAGGCCAATAGTTGGCTGTATCACGGGCCATAGTAGGTGGGCATGGACGTACAGCCGGGATCCGGGGTTCGGGATCCGCGATCCGCGATCGTCTGACTCGCAAAGGGCGGGCGGCGCCTGGCGCATCGGCCGTAGCCGCGTGGTTTCGGCAACCATATTGAGGAATTACTTACTAGATGGCAGACCCGTGATCCCCATTCCCTTTGGTTCCACCAACCGGCGCAACAGCAGGTGTTGCCGAGAAGTCGATCGGCATCGTGACCACTGGATAGCCAGCCAGTGCGCCTGGTCTGCGATGCGAAACCGATCATCTAGCTCTGATGTAGGCTGGACTGTCGACTTACGAGTCGGACGGGCGAGGTACGCATCGAAGGGGCATTTGAAACGGTACTGTTGAAAACCAAGGCTGGTAAGTTGTTCCTTCTTTAATTGGTCTCGTAAAGGCTGATTCGGACTGAAAATGGACCGCCAAGTCTTCGCCGCATGCGCAGTTCACTGCAGATCCGAGTATGGGTTCCACACTCGACGAGACTGACATTCGCGCACCACAACACGGGAGGTCTATTGTGGCAAAAGGAGACAGCGCATAGTGGTTCAGATTGTCAGCAATACACAGCGAACCTATGTGTTCAACAGACCTCATCAACTCGAGAGCAAGCCACCGTAAGCCCGATGATCGACAACATAGCCAGCGCATATGGTGTACAAGACCACCACATTCCGTGCGACAATATCCGACATCATACTGACAACGCCTCATCCACTACTCAGCATAATCTTGCCAGATCGAAGATCTTCGTCGGAAAATTGCGCAAGAGGATCCTTTTTGCTGAACGCATGATCGGCGCGCTCCTTGCGAGACATCTTGAGGATGTTGAATTTCTCTCCACCGGTGGCGCCATATTCCTTCTTGAACTGTGTGAACTGCAGGTAGGCGTCAATTGCAGGCTCGAGGGCAGTGGGTAGAGACGACGTGACTTACGTTCTTCTTCCAGCTCCATCTATCGGCTTTGGCTTTGCCGGAGAGGGGGCCAATGATGCAGTACTCCTCTTCCAAGGAGCTGAGGTTCTTGTCGGTACCATGGCATCCTGCCGTCTCAAGGTCGATGCCGGCTTTCTTCGCATATATGCAACAACCTCCTTGCGCCACTCCAGCTCCTTCTCGTCGAACCCTTGGTCTTGGACGACGCTAACCCACTGAAGATAGCAACTCATGACCAGACCTAGGTCCTTGATCTCGGAATCAGCCGTCATTTTCTGGGCAAGGTCAAGCTCGTTGAGCACTGTGGCCAAAGCACGGCCGACGAAACCGACGGTGGCCGATACCCTCTCGCCATCATCAGTCACTATTTACTGTCAGTTTGCCAATTTCTTGGTGCCAGTGGGTGAGGACTCACTTAGCCACGGGCCAATTTCGGCGTCCAGGAGCCAGTGTATCATCGCCGCTGTGGTCGCCCACATCTGCTTCAGATTCTCATCGTCCCGCTTCTTTCTGAGTTCCTTGTCGAAAGCGACAAGCTTGAGTTTGGTCAGTAAGACCACTTCACAAGGGCCCAAGCCGAGAGACGACCGCTGCATTCCACCAAGAACTTACCATGGACTCGATCAGCTCCTGCAGCCCATACCCGTGGAAGTCGTTGTAGATATACATGCCGAACGAGTCCGGGTCAGTGTATGTAGCGCGGCGCTTATAATCCGCGTACTGCTTCCACGTCTCCCACATGCAGACCCATCGATTGTCGGGGAAATCAGCGGCGGGCTTCATGGCAGGGCCGTCATCTGAGCGCATCTCCTCATTGTACGCCTCAATGATCTCGTCCTCGTCGAGCTGGTCGTCCTCGTCCTTGTCTTCGTTCTCGTTCTCCACGTCAAAGAAGGGCTGGGGCATGCCGTAGTACTTGTGTGGAGGCCGGTTCTCGAGGTCCTTGTCCCCATCCTACACATAGCCAGTTGGTGAGCTTATTGGTCTGCTGCGGGTGAGATGGGATGGCGGCGCGTACCTGCTCTTCGTGTTCTTCGCTGGATGCATCGTTGGTGACATCGGCCCCGGCTGCTTTCTTGCTGTTCTTGTTGCCCCTTGCAGGACCAGACTGGGCGCTTGGGCCCGCCTCCGAGGCCGTACGCTTCTTCGGAGGCATGGTGAATGATTTTGGAGTTTTCGGCGTTCAGTGGCAGCTCAATTGGTGTCTTAACAGTACTTTCTGGTCACAATTGGGATGGAGTCTAGACAAGGCAAGAACGACGCGTGAAGACGCGACAAAGCTTCATAGTCCAGATACCTCATATTAAGTGGTGCTGCTACGATCGCTTGAGCTATGACCACCGCATTTAAGTTTTAACCACGTTGATAGCTCTTTCCAAAAATCTTCTTGACGAGAAGAACACTTCCAGGTGGCGCGTCAATCGATCACATGCAATCAATCATCTTCCCCCTTGGAAACCTGCAGATGAAACGCTCAGTGGCTCCATCTTAAGGTACCTTCTCGCATGGGCCACACCGCCGTGAGCTTCTTCCGGCTCTTTCACTACTCCAACACTGACCGCCTCATCGCTTGCTTGTCTCTCAGATGTCAGAAGTAATCCCGGATTCGACAGAGACAAGTCTCTAAGCGATGTCGTGAAGCGGCAGCGTCCAAGCTGGTGTGTCCATGTTCATGGCCATCTAGACCGCAAAACACTTGCCAATTCGGAAGCCTGCCCGAACCAGATTCCATGGTCAGGGTCCCCTATGGCTGAAGTGTAGACGGGTGGTTTCGCTCGTTCGTCATGACTCATGAGGAGTTGCTTGTCGTCTAGAGGGCTCTGGCTGAAAGTCTTCCTTCATGGACGCGATGTCGCAGATCACGAAATTGGTCGGACTGGAAATTCGCCGCCCTGTCGGACCCATTGGCACGTGGCCAGCTCGTCGAGGGCAGAGATCTAATAATAGGGGAAATAAGTCTGAATGCTCCGGGCTTCGGACAGCAATATTGCACACGAACCCCGAGAACCACCGCTTCGTGTTGGTAAGCTAAAAAGTTCCACGAGTCCACGACAACGTCTTGGGATCCATCATCCTGGCGCTGTAGGTCGCCCCAGTTCTGATACGGAACCTGCATATGCCTTGGTACTCCAGTGGAGATATAGACGGAATCAACACCACGTCGTTAGGTATGTATGTAGGCTAAAGGGGTGCTGACAAACCCTACACGCCAGGCTGCTAGACCGTTTATTAACCTCGACCCATGAAACAGCATTACTGACTGATCCTATATGCAAACCATCTTATGTGGGGCCTGTTCGGTCTTGTATAGGTATCGTGATGGGTTAGAAAGCGCTGGATTGCTAGTGCTTATTTCACTCAGGGATACCGAAGAGGGTCCGCCCCGTCGAGGATCCTCTAGTATCACATATAATAACATAGGATAGGAGCCCAAGTGCTGTGGACTGACCAGCGTCTACGTTCTCAACTTCTCATTAAGCACTTCACACTTGATCTCGACAGCTTTGCGACATGGCAACAACCACTCCCCTTTCCGGCCACGTCACCGCCTCGGATGGCACCAAGCTTCGTTACACCCAGGAAGGACCTCCAGGAGCACCCGATCTCGTATTCCTCCCAGGGTAGGTGCATACACATCCCAATTCGAGGCTTCAGGCCTAGTCTCATCGAATGGACCATGTCGTCCTTCGTCGTTCTGCTTCCAGAATCTGCGTATTGACTGAGCCGCAGTTGGGCACAATCTGCGACGATATTCCGCAAACAAGTGGACTACTTCAAGGCCAATTTCCGCGTGACGACCTACGACCACCGCGGCCATGGCGAATCAGACAAGCCGGCATTCGGGTACCACATCGCCCGACTGGCCGCAGACCTGGAGACACTGCTGTCGCAGCTGGACCTGCACGAGGTGACGCTCATCGGCCACTCGATGGGCGCCACCGTGGTCTGGTCGCACTGGGAGCTTTACGCGCACGATCGCATCGCGAGGATGGTGGTGGTCGACATGGTCCCGGTCGTGACTTCCAACCCCGGATGGTCGGAGGAGGAGAAAGCGACGTTCGTGACCTTGGTCGCACCGGGTGGAAGCCACGGCATCGCAAACGCCCTCACCGGACTGGGAGGCGAGGCGACGGTCGGGGGAATGATCAAAAACCTCTTCACGCCGGACGTCGATCAAGCCGACATGGACTGGGTGCTTTCGGAGAACCTCAAGCTGCCGCTGGAACATGCCGCGGCTTTGTTCATCGACCATGCTGCAGCGGACTGGCGGCCCATGATGTCTACCATCAATGTCCCTACATTGCTGGTGCTGTCGCGGGGTGAAGCTCTCGATCCGTTTCCGTCCGTGCAATGGATGGCCTCCCAGATACCTGAGTCCAAACTCGTGGTTTTCGAAAAGGGGGAGAAAGGCAGCAGCCACTTCATGTTCTGGGAGAGCCCTGAGCGATTCAACAGGGAGCTTGGCAAGTTTCTAGCTAGCTCATAGGACGAAAGCACGAATTCCTTAGGGTTAGGGAGTTAGGGTGAAGGGTGAAGAGCCTTTAAAGATGCACACGGATGAGGTCGGGCACGAACGATCGAAACGGGTTTTGGGCCTGCGACCAGTATAGTTAGAGTTCATGCTAAACCTCGAAATTGATGAGCAAGTACCAAGGAGCCGGTATACGCAAGTGATAGTAAGATCATTGAGCAAATCATTGCACGGACTGTCTTGTCCAAAGACCAAAACATGAATCCAAACCCAACGGCCAACAACAGACTCCAGGCGCCCACACCCAACCCTCACCCAAGCACAAACCCCCCCACATCACGACCGCGCACGTGGCCGACGTCGCCACCACCGCCCACCCGTATTCCGATCCGTCCTCCCCTCTCCCTTCCCCTTGTACTGCGCAAAGACGCCAGCAAGCACGCTCTGGTTGCTGTACCGCGGGAGCTCAGACTCGGCGCCCGGCGGTGTGACGTCCTCGGCCACAACATCGAGCTTCAGGCTCGGGATGCTGCTGGGGTCAATCATCGTACCCTTACCGTCACCCTGTAAGTTGGGAGGTATTAGCGGGAGTGTCAGCGAGCGGCTAACTAGAGGCCATGTTTTTGGGCGGGAGCGGGAGTGGGAGCGGGAGGCTGCAGGTCGTACGCGCGCATGGCATGCAGCTCAGGCGGGAGCCACGACCCACGGGAGCACGAGGACTCGGTACGGCCGAGTGCAGATGTGTGTGGTTCTGCTGCGACGATGCCATGTCACAGACCTTGGGGGAGTGAGGCGGGGTGGAGACGACATACCTTCGAGACCTCGACGCGAAGCTGCTTCTCGAGCGCCTGCTCCACCGCAGCAGGATCCTGACCGCTGATATCAAGGGCGCCGATGGCGCGCTGCAGTGAGATCTGATCATAAGCCAAACCCCGGTCGGGCATGCCGAGCAGCACCGTCCGGCCCGCGAGGTGGGCGCCCAGGTAGATGTCGATGCTGCACGGGAGGTCCAGTTCAGAGCGCTCTACTTGGACGGCGATGACCCATTGGCGCCCCGGGTTTGTGTCTCGCTTCACTCTTGCTGCTGCTGTGGCAGTGGTGGTGCCGGGGCTGTAGAGTCGGTTGATCTGCACGATGCTGTTCTTCCTGCTCTCGTCTTGGTCTACCGGTAGGTGTCCGCTGCGCATCTCGGGGTATGTGTAGCCGAGGGAGTCTGTCGAGATCACGGTCATGCCTGTGTGGAACGTCTTGCCGTCTGCTTGGTAAAAGGGCTTCAGTGGGCTGTCGGCCGTGATGGTCTCGCCTTTGGCTGTCGAGTAGAGGCCGTCGCTCGAGTAGGGTTGCGTTTGGTGCGTCTCGTTGGGGTGGACTGATGTCCACAGAGCGGCGAGGCGGTCGAGGTTGCAGTGGTGGAGCATACTGTGTAAGAAAACTTCATCAGCAGTTGAGTTTAAGACGGGATCAGGGGTGGCATACAACAGCGAGTCGAAACTGGTTATGGCCAGGTTTGGGAACGAGCCGCCGACAAGGTTATGTATATCGTTGTGCGCCGCCTCGAAACTCGACCCGTAGTTTGCCATGGACGCCATCTGGTCGTACGTAGTCGTCGACGCGAAGGTACGGTACTAGACCACCATGTCAGCACCTCACGACCTGCGGGCTGCGGGCTCGCCACTGCTCACAACCGAGTCCTTGATGCGGTCGGTAGCATTCTGGAGATCCGAGTTGACATAGTCTGGGTCAAAGCCGCCACTCCCGTCTCGCGTCGTCACGGGTCCGAAACTTCCATACCCGGGGAACTGGGACTGATTCAGGGGGTAGGTCTGCCAGCGGTAATTGTAAAGGGGGTTGTGAAGCTCCAACGGGCCCTTTGGTCCGTTTACAGTGATGTTCTCTAGCGTACTGGACGATGGTAACGTGGGATCTGTCGCCCAGTCCCAGTACGGTAGACGTAATATCTGGGCTGCGGCGAGATATGCCGGCGCGGCATCATCGGTGTACTCTGAAGCTATTCGCTGTACTTCAAGTCCAAGTGCTTGCTGTCTACGGTCAACGGGTTGTCCCCATGACGCATGGTCGGAGACCTACCTCGTAAAGTGCGAGATATGGACGATGCCATGCTATGAATTGTGTTTCCTTTTTTTCCATTGTCAGGATCTATCTCTGGTGTGAAATGGGCCTGAAGGTGTTGCTCTGTTACCATATGTGGGCAATATCCCATACCACTCCCATTGGTCACGGCGTCGACAGAGTTATATGGCCTAAAGGGCATCCCGTGGATCCCTTTGAAGTGTAAGACGAGCACCACGAGTAGGTTGGTTTTCTGCTAGGCTCGTATCTTACCACCGACGGCAAAGTGCGATCTCACATCGTCCTCCAGCTTATTCTGCATGGCATCGAGACCGCGGATGAACAGATCCCTATTTTTGGTCAGAGGAACTCAGGACTGCACCTGGTGGCCACGTACCATGTAGGGCCTCCTTTGGCTTCGAGCAAGTTGATGTTGAGGCGAGCAGGTCGCTCGCCGGTCTGCGCGTTGATACCTGTGGTCAAGCCTGTAACCGGCACGGGTGCATCTTGGCCGTGCACCGGGGTTTTCCAGGTCGCGACGGCCGCATAGAAAACCAGCTTGCCAGCTAGAACCATCATAAGTACCCAAGAAGCTGAACCGGGAGCAATGAGGAATGGGAGGAGTATTCGAGAACGGAGTTTCTAGTAGTGCCAGGTAGAAGTCGACCTGGGGTGTTTGATGTTGTAAATCTGTACGTTTGCGGTACGTTCTCCGGAGCATTCTCCTAAGAAGAAAAGGAAGAAATAGGTTCATGGAATATGATCAGAATTCGACGTTAATATAAGCAACAATCATCGGCTCTCGTATTCTTCGTCGAGCTCGGCCCATCAGAGTGACCCGCGATGACACATGCCACGATGTTTCAAATGCAGAGAAACCCAAGCAGCGATGCTATCCTGCGTGTTCTGTGAGAGGTACAACAAGCTCCGAGGAGCTGAGGAAAAGGAATGTGGCGGAGAAGATGCCGTGCCAATCAGGCGGCACACAATAGTCGCCGTCTGAAAGCTTCTCGCCTCATACCCGTACTCAGAGCCTTGACGTGTAGAAGGTTTGAGCCATCAGGGTTCAACGAATCATAGGCGAAGCCGTGACGAGCGTGGCCAAACCGAACCCTGAGAATACCATGATGAGAAGCAAACCCAACGCCGTGTTCCACGGGGCAGCCCATCCATGCTCTTTTTTCGCATGGTCGCCCGGGAACCTACAGCAGCACTGCTCGGCACGCACGGGAAAACCAAGCATTTTCCCACATGGGAGCCAACGGGGGCTACCCGGGAGGGTCGCCATCCGCTTCGGTTTGTGTGCGTCAGAGCGAGAGGGAGAGCTCCAGAAGTGAGTGCGTGGTGTGGTCACGACAATAAATAGCGTTGTTGAACCGCGAGGCACGACCCCTGTCCGTGTCGCACAGCATGTTGTACGCTGGAGAATGCTGTGCGAGGACGAGGTGGGATCTTCAGGAACGGCGTGAAAGTTCGCCAGTGGGCGGGTTTATCCAGTCAGCCGCTCTTGGAATGATGGTCTCGTACAGTTGATAGGTAAGGTAGGCAAGAATCTGTCTCCCGCTTGCCAAGCTCACCGCCTCCCATATGAGTGTCGCTATAGGCCTGAGTCACGGTGGTGTTGGCAATGACACCCACAGGTGACCAATCGGCCAGCTTGGTATGTCAAGCTCGGCGATTATCCAGTGGGAAATGGCCACTATCTTGTGGCTTGACAAGATATATGTTCGTAATATTGCGGCTGCTCCCGCTCGCGACCCATGTCTGACTGCCTTACCGTGTAAGCTGGAAAAGGGTTGTCGCTTCTACACTTACCTTTTCGGGATCAGCCTCCAGGGTTATGTTCAGTTCATATTCGCCAGAGACATTGCCTCGTAAAGACTCTCGATAGTTTTTCTTATTTTTAGACGGGAAGGAGACAAACTCATTCCATTCGTCTATTTGTCCTAGATAGGGAGATCGAGGCCAGACACTGGCAGGCACAGGCTCCCCTAGCATCCATATTCCCTCGCTCTCTCTATGATCGGAATGACAGCCAGAGCGCACCAATAACGATAAGGCCTTGAAGGTCTCAGATCTCCCGGATGGACCGGCGATGCCTCGGAACTTTCTTACCTGTCATCGCAGAGCCAGCCAGCCGAGACATGGAGCGGTCTGTTCAGCTGATCCAGCTCGGCTCATGGCCGAGCATGTTTCCCATGGCGTTTTCGAGGATGCGCATTCAATCAAAGGGATAACTTCAGCTTTGCGCACATTTGATTGCTGAGCAGTGATGGGTAGAAGGACGTATTGAGGGTACGAATAAGGTATATACTATAAGTAAGTGAACATGCCTGCTTCCCCAGTCAAAGCAGAGAACCCAGAGCGATACCGTCGACGTGGACGGCAACTAAATGCTGGGTAATGTCAAAGAAGTGACACAAGACAGAAGGACAACTTTTGGTATCTCGTCGCACGGAAACCTCATTGCTCCCAGAACGAAGACCTGTAAAACAGCAGCGCAAACCATGAAAACCTCTTATAACGCCCCTATCGCTCTAGCCATCACTGCTTGGATGTCGGCGATGGGCCAAGCTGCTTTGAGTAGACTTATTTTTGTTCGCCAGGTCTCTTTCAACGCCCGGTTCGGATACCCCAGATTGGCGTGCCATAGACTCGACGATGGGTCGCTACATGTGCGCTATGGTCACAGCAATGGCGGATGCGGTGGCCGGTCGTGCTTCCCCCTCTGCCGGTACCTCGGGTGACAACAGCCTCTCACAACAACTTCTCCAGCGAAACCAGCTCCCTGAAGCCCTCCTTCCACGATTTTGTTTG
Source organism: Anthostomella pinea (assembly GCA_963556695.1). Taxonomy (NCBI): domain Eukaryota; kingdom Fungi; phylum Ascomycota; class Sordariomycetes; order Xylariales; family Xylariaceae; genus Anthostomella; species Anthostomella pinea. The sequence goes on along the minus strand of CAUWAG010000007.1, from coordinate 2,691,114 downwards.
CTCGGCAGTTGGCCTGGGTAGCGGGCTCCTCGCGTAGCCGCCGTAGCCCAGCCACGACTGAATTCCGGCTTTGACACCAACCACGCCACCCTGTATCGCGGTCCAGTCGCCCTGTGAGACCGTCTCCTGCATCTGCTGGGCCTCGTCGTACTTTCCCGCCTTGTACAGCTCGATGGTACTGATACATGCCTTGGGCGCGATGTTTGCGAGACCCGCCAGTATGCCATGGCCTCCAGCGACCAGCGATTGTATCGAAAAGTCGGCCGAGCCCGCAAGGACCAGGAACTCGGGGTTGTCATGGTCGTAGTTCTTGGACAGCTTTCGCGTGGCAGCGACGACACGGTTCAGCTTGCCCGTGTTACCACAGGTCAGCTTGACGCCCACAATCTTGGGGTGCTGCGCCAGCTCGAGAATGATGTCAGAGGAAAGGTCCATGCCATTCACGGCGCCTGGGTAGTTGTAGATTATGAGCGGTATTGGCGACGCACTGGCTACGGTTGTGAAGTACTGGATGGTTGTTTCGGAGGAGGGCGCAAACAAGGGCGCGTAGTACGATGGGGGTAAAACCAGAGCATAATCTCCACCAACCTCCCACGCCTCACGACAGAACTGTATCGTCTCACGGCAACTTTGAGCGCCGCAGCCGACGATGACCGGCATGTGAGAGAAGCCGGCTCCGTTCAGCGCCGTACGTGTGGTAGACGTGACTAGTTGGCGCTCAGCGTGCGTCAAGTGAACGGCTTCGCCATTGGACCCTTGTGTGGCGAGGCCTGTTACACCGGCCTGGGCTAGGCGAACTGAGTGTCGGGCGATGGCATCGGTATCAACGTCCTCCGTCTCAGTGTCGAAGAAGCACATGGTTGGCACGTAGACTCCGGGCACCAAAGGTCGAGTCATCTGAAAGTCGCCTTCCAAGGACGCACTCTCGAGAGAACTGCTCAATGAGGAGTGTGACTCGGCTGGTGTAAAGTTGCCCAATTTCATTGCCGAAGAGATATTAGGACACAATGGGATTTTGTTGAAGCCCGTCGTGTAGCTGCCCGCTGGAGACGGTACGTCCAAATGTGGCGCCATGACAAGATAGTCCGTGGGTATTTGTTCCAGGTTTTCCTACTACAGAAGGGTAAGTTCCCCGAAAACGGATAGCCACAGGTAGGCAAAAGATAGGGGCACGAGTGAGAAATGTGCGGCAGCGACACTTGATAGCCCGAAGTAGTTTTAATACAATGCGCAAGAACGTAAGACTTGGCCCGAAAAGTGCACTAGGATGATTTGAGTAAAGACGAAGTGATACGGAGAAAGATGGGTGTCCTGATTTGTATTGAATGGGAAGACATAGGGAATGGTCTAGGGGCATATATATATATACGCCTGACCCTTCCCTCCTGGCCATGTCTGACCCCCGGGTTGGTGGCGCTCGTGGAGCCCAGGACCAGCTATGCACGAGACATGCCAGCTGAAGATGGACAGATTGGGCAGGGGAAGATTTGTGGCGGCCACATGGTTCCCGACGCAGCAACATGGGTGTTTAGGGGTTATTGGACGGACGCTGTACAGAGTAGCTAGGATGCTGCCATGTGTCGTATTGTCATGGAATCATCTAGAAGACCCTGAGACTGGACCTGCTGAGACGAGGTTGGATCGCTCACCAGTGACAACCCAGGACGCAGAAGGAATTGTGGACAAGAGAGGGTGGGGGTCTGATTTGGCATCCAAGCCAATATATCCAAGGCGACCTATGATATGCGGCTGCGGAAGCTATCAAGTGCGTAGGCAGTGAAAGCGGGCGATCGCATAGCTGACGGCTGACATGGTCGCAGAGGCAAGGAGGACAGTCATTGGATGGTGACCCCTGACGAGGCCGGAACGAGGAATAGGGAAGAGATACAAAAGTGCAAAGCAATAGTGTCAAGAATGTAGCAAGACAAGCAGAAGATCGTCACTCATCGAGGTGCTGTAAGCTGTCTACATTGCCTTTTTAGTATGGTCACATCAACGTCGATGTACGCAGGTGACTTGAAAATTAACCTGGGTAGCCACCAACACTCGTTGGAGCTATCGATCTGTACTTCGGAACCGGGCCGCTGCAGCATCAGGCAGAGTGTTCTTCTCAACTGGGTATTGTCCTTGCGAAGAGCCGCCTAGCTGTGATAGTAAGGCTTCATGCATCCGCAGTATCATAACACGTCTGCGTTGTGAGTTTGGAATTAAACCGAGAGAGTCCATGTACACACCAGAAGAAGAGGGGTGAGACAGAGAAAGCGGACTTACTCACAGGCGAAGACGCAGAGAGTGTTACATGCTTGAGGCGGCTGATCCGTAAGCTTCTGGCCAGTCGTGGCAATGCGACGTGTGAGTATTTCATTGTTAGATGGACGGCGCAACTCTCGTGGAGGCAGGCTACTCGCCAGTCTGAGAGCAATGCTCACGGCTGGCAAAGTCAGCATCTGCGGTGTCACTTGCGGCAATATGTCAGAAAGTGCGAATGACCTCCTATGCAGCTCCCTGGTGGGCTGTGATGCCATCTGTGACAGAAGCGGTGTGTATCGTGCCGCACAGTCGTTCGTGCCTCACACTTACTGGTCAGCAACCAGGGAGCATCGAAGGCAGGCAGCCAACATGATGGACTGCCGCCCGCCTGACAAGCCTGTGGACTTGTTGACACACGTGGCTTGACCTTGCCCGTCATATCTGTGAGTGGGATGTTAGTTGATTTGTCGTTGTGCCAGGACGGAAGATTTCCACCAATCTCGACAGAAATGCACTTTGTATATGAGTGGTGCCGTTGGCGAGAACGAAGCCGTGCCTTTGGGCTGAGAGGTAAGAGGGGCCCGGCCAGTAATCAGCAATCAGCAAGCACCGAATCTGGAAGGCCACTCGCAGACTCGCCAGTTTTACATAATCAGACTTCGGATGGTGCAGGTGCGGAGGTCGTTGCTGCCATGGCTCGTCGATTCGGATTACTGTTTCAAGATGGTGAAGCATCGTACCATCTTCTCGTGATATCAGCCTCAACAAGCGTCGTTATCGAATGTTGGCCGTAAGCACTTACTCTCGCGCGAACTATACGGATGGAACTGTCGTAGCTGGTACCTCGCTGGCATACCACCTGCAGGGTCCGGCTTCCGGCTCCGGCACCGGCAGAGCACCAGCAGCCCTGACTACGGACCTGCCATCGTATTACTTCGACCATGTGGATCCACCAAGGAAGGCAGCTGCCGTTTTGGCTGTTGTTTGGTCTTTGCGAATACCACGGTGAGACCGGTTGGTCTCTCATGCGCGAAGGTCGTAAGCGGACGCATAACATTGAAGACCTACCTGCAAGCAAGCTTCCGAAGCTGAGAACCTGGCACCACGACGTGAATTAGGAGGCAGGGGACGTACTGACCGGCCCAGAACCACCATGGAGAATCTACGAGCAGCATTTGTGACAAGAGCCCCGGAACCGGAGATAGTAAGTGCTGTCGATCGCACTGACCTGTTCCGACAGACTGGTTCGAACCCCTGCGAGCCACTTAGGGGCCTTCGTGGCCTATGATCTGCCTGCAGCTGACCTTGTTGCAGCCAACTACATGTCTACACCTCTCAACCCTCTTCTCAATTCGGGACCATCAACGCTCATACGGGTGCACGAACAGAATGCCCTTCGCGTCCCTGGCATCAACTTCCCTCTGAGTCGTCGATAGATGATCGCCGAGTCAGGCCATTGTCACACGGGACTAGGTACGAGGGCGTGTCGACAGGGGTAAGTCATTGGGTTGTCCCTTCAACTGGACGAGTCGTCCAAGAGGCCATCAACGATCCGCCGACCCCATGTTCGACTTACAAGGCTGTCAGCGTGACACAGACTGCACAGTTTCCTGTGATGAAATGACTATGGCATGGACGAGCATCCTTAGGAAGGAAGTCTCTTACCGCCACCTTCCCCAACACGACACCACCACGGCACCAGAAACGGTTAAGCCTCATGTCATTTCACCTGAACCCCTTCCATTGGAGCGCCAAAATCACTTCACGAATCGCTTTCCATATCCTCGACACGGTAATCATGAGAGAGTCGTATCTGGTAGACGGTGACGTTGACCCACGGTACTGTGGCACGTCCGTCGTCCTGTCATCCAGCTGGAGCAAGCGCTTACTGCTGCGTACCTCGAGAGATCGTCACGCGATGGTCGTTGATGCGGCTTATCCTCACTTTCAAGTCATTCCTACCGTCACCGGGAGATCTCACTGGCGGGATTATAGCTTCTACTACCGCCATGTTGATGTCAAGCAGTCTACGACTATCGCTCGCATAATCCATCCTCAGCCTGCAGCTTTCTGATCACCTGGACAGCCGAACCGACCAACCAGACCGGGTACACAATGCTGTCGTACCGGCGAAGGGACTGTCACGTTATGCCACGTGGCTGCGTGGCCATACCAGTGGATTCGATATTCGTGGCATGAGGCAAACCTGCAGATGCCGCTACGTTCTCGTTCTTTCCCAGGCAAACGTCCATGCAACCCATGTCATCCTCGAGAACGCTCTTTGTCAGGTATACTTGCCCCGCTATCCAATAGACACTTCGTCATGGTGCAGCCTCGCTGTTTTCCAATTCGACCAACGAGCTTCATCTTTGGCAAAACCGTCTGGCTGGTGAGGGTGTCGGTGATCCGCACTTGGTGTTGGGTCAAGTAGATTCTTCAACGCTCATGAGTCCTCGCTGACCTTGGTGCATCGAAGCCGCTACCTCTCTTTTTCCCTCTCCTTCTTTTTTCCCTTTGCGAAGATATAACACGTAAACCAGGCCCATTTTGAGGGTATGGAAGTATGCTGCCAACTCCTGGGTACTGACTCTCACTCCAGGAGGCCGGCCGTTCTGCAACGTCTCTGAAAGGTCTCACAACATATGCCCTTGGCTTGCCACGTTGTGGGACACGGGTAAGCCGCGTCTATCCCGTCTGGTATCCCAGTCATTCAGTATTGTAGACCCTGCCCGAACGATGTCTTCCATCTTGGCAACCTGGCCGTCTAGTTGCTGCACCTCCCACGACTGATACCAGACGCAACACCCGGTGGGTAGGACACCCTCCTCAGCGCCAAGTGCCCACCCCGGATTCTCGACTGCCGCACCGATGACAAAATCTGGGGTAGCAGCTGGGTAACTGCATCCAGTGGTATTGGAGGGTATCAACCGAGGGCCCTTCATGGCGAATCCTCTCAAACAACGGCCATCTGCAAATAAGACAACGGAGGGAGCGACATGAGGCAAAGGGACCTCGAACGTTGTTGGTACGATCGTGGGCCATGACGGTAGCATGGCTAATCGATGCGACACCAGGAACAGTCCGTTAGTCCGAGATACGTTGTCACGCCTTGAGAGGCTGGTGCTGACGATGGTTGCTCACGCGCCGCGGAGGTAAGTTTCCTCATCGGTACCGTGTTCCTCTGATTGAAGCGCCTGAGTCAGGGGCAACTTGGACTTGTTATCTTGAGTCGATGCTACTTAGAACACAGATCAGACATGAGACCGTCAGATCACCGTGGCGAGCAGTCTCAATGACGTGGCATGATATGAACAATCGAAATCGACATACGAAAGCGAGACCCATGTTCGGACTGAGTCACCCTCCAACTGCTCGAGGTCCTCTTCGGAGCTGGCCACAAGCCTCCCACCAGCGAAGGAGTATCGTTGACACCGTTACTCGAGTCTTGAAATGGCTGTTCTCTTGCCATCTACTCTGTGCAAGCTTAGGTACCCAGGAAACACCTGAGAACCGCGCGTTGATCTGTTGAGTCACCACTCTTCTAGCGTGCAATATTAACCAAGAAGTCCCAGGGAAAAGCCGCGAATCCGGTCTCCTGCTTCGGAGTAAAGCTTGCGTAGAAAATTTCCTGCGAGGTATGTCTTCCAACTTGTCCAAGCTTGGATTCTCTCGCCCTCATGGGCGAGATCAGTACAGCAGAACTCTGCAATACATTAAGGAGTTGTTTCGATAACCCAACCCCGGCCAGTCCGTCGAGGCCGGGATTGCCAATGGTACCGACTTTGGGGTCGAGTCAACTGGAGCAGTAATTGTACGAAAGGGATCACATTCCTGGGACAATGTATTTGAGCAATCGGTTGCGTTCTTGATATTGACATGTTGACCTCGTGACTCGATCTCAGCAGACATCCACCAGCATCCGAGCAAGGCTGCAGGTGTATGGCGTTGCTCCAGAAAGCTCCCACAATTAGGATCATCACCCGTAGACTTGCACCGAAAGCAACCCGCCGATTAAAGTTTGAACTCATCAAAACTCCGAAGAAGGTCGATTGGGTCATCTCCAAGGTTAAATCAAAACCGAGTGAATCATCGACGAGCCCACCACCCACTCCTCGTCGGACTTCAGATACGTAGGTAGCCCCCAGCTCAATCAAGCGCCGCCCTCGCGCTTCGCATACTCGTCCTCAATGCGCTCCTCGTACAGCCGATCCGCCTCCAACTCGGCCTCGGTCTTCTCGCGCGTGCTCCCTGCGCCGGTGTCAACGCCGGCGCCCGTCGCTCTCTGCGGTTGCGACTCCGAATGTGTCGTCGACGAGTTGCTCTGTGCCGTCTCGGTGGTTGAGCCCGGACGCTCGGTAGTGGTGTCTGGGACTAGGAGAGGCATTGTGGTTGGTGTCGGGTGGAAGTGGCTTTGTGGGGTTTTGGCTGGGCAGGTAGGTATAATTTGTGCAGTATTAGGTTTGTCTATCTGTCTGTTTGGTTGTTGATAAGTGGTGAAGATCGAGGAGTGAGGTGGTCTGTGATGGTGGGTTATGTATCGGCGGCGGCTCGGTGGCGAGCGGGCTGACGAAGTTCGCCACTGCCAGCAATTGCCTCGGAACAGTGGGCGGCCTCAGCAAAACAAACATTGAAGCTGTGATGGTCAGATGACCCGTTCATGACTCCCCAAGAAAGTGAATCAGGCTCAGACTCGAAGATGATCTCACAAGTTAAGCAAATCGCAATCGGTTGACGAACCTGCAATCGGCTTAACTGCAACGTGCACTGAGTAAACACCCCGCCAGCAAAGCAAGTCTTCTCAGTACCAGACACCAAATTTGGAAGTCATCTAGTGGTGTGATACCCCCAGGCTGGCATACACTCAGCTCAGAATTGGCTACAATGTGGTGAAAATACCTAGGTAAGATCAATCAGTCAACCACAAGACGAGCAATCCCGCCCCGAACAACCCACAGCCCAGCAGCAGCAGTCCACTCCAACCTGCTCCCAAGCTATGAGTACGCACGAGTGCACCCCCCGAGACCACCACCGGCACCGTCCCGTCATTTATCACTAGGAGTTGGTTGTGATTCCTGTGGTGAGGTGTGTGACATGGACTTGTGGATTAGTCTTATGAACTACCTAATGGTGCGCATAGATCAGGGCCAGTTCGAGTCCATGGCCGGTCGACTCATGCAACTCACGTGTCATTCCAGACCGACACTGTGATACAACCCCATCGTAGGTTCAAAAGTTTTACATTGTTCGAAGTCGTATTCGTTGCTGGCTGAACCAGACACAGACCACTCTGCCTTCGCTCACTCACCCACTCGCTAACATACCTCCCCTTGCCACAGCCTCCTTACGGTGACAAGTACTTATACCCATACTTCTCCTTAGCCTCCTCCAGGAACTTCCGCGCCTCCTCCGTCTTCTTCTTCTGTTCGGGATCGCTCTCGATCACCTCCGCAATCTTCTCATTGCTCAACCCGCTAACATTAGGCACTGCGAACCCCTTCCGCACGCCGGGCCGCTCCATGCAGCGGTCGAGCCACTTCTGCACGTGGGGGAACATGCCCATGTCGAGCCCGCTGAAGGTGGCGATGTTGACCCAGCCCAGCAGGCTCATGTCGGCGATGCTGAACTTGCCGCGGCCGGGACCGGCCACGAAGTCGCGCTCCGCCAGCCGCGCATCCAAAATACCGTAGAGGCGCTCGCTCTCCCCCACATATCGCTGCGTCGGGTACGCGATGCGCTCCTTCGCGAAGCGATGAAAATGGTTGGCCTGGCCCTGCATGGGGCCCAAACCACCGTGCTGCCATGCCATCCACTCCTCGCACACCGTATAATCATCACTGTCCACGGGAAAGCTGAAGCGGTGCTCCGGGTCGTACCGCCGCGTCAAATACCCCAAAATCGCCAGGCCCTCGAAGACGGCGAAGCCGTTGTTGTCGTGGTCCACGATGGCCGGGATGCGCCCGTTGGGGCATAGCGCCGTGAACCACGGCTCCTTCTGCGTGTTCTTCATGATGTTGATCGACTGCCACGTGTAGTCGCGGCCGTAGGCCTCCTTGAGCTCCTCGAGCAGGATGCTGACCTTGAAGCCGTTGGGCGTGCCTGCGGGTGTGCGTTAGTCATAATACCAAACTATTTTGGCAGACAAACTTGCATGCACGTAGCTTATATGATGAGGTCACTGAGACCCAAAAAGGGAGCGCAACTTACCGAAGGTCAGGAGCTCGATGCCACTCTTGGCGATGAGACCAGTAGGCTCGGCCATCTCGTCGTCCTGTGCTGGTGGTGGGGAGTGCTGGGAGGTTCTGTATGTAGAATACGAAGCTCTGGACAACGGAGCTACCGGACGGCGTATGAATGGATTAAGAGGATTGGAAAGAAGCTGCTTGGGGAGAACAGAGGAGGTGCAGAGGTTGCGGACTGGAGGGCGGACAGACACGCTTCTTATATGCCGGGGCAGGATGATGCGCGTGTGATGGAGCATGATGTGAGTGCTCTACAACGGGCAATAATTACTACTCTACAAGTTTGGTGAGCGGGGTTACCTTCACAGGGAGCAGCCACATACGCAGTGCTAACATGACATGAATCATCGGAGCTTCAGGATTGTCTTAGAAATCAAGGGAGCTACTCATCTTCAAAGTGGGGTGTGCTCGGGTGTTTTGGAATCGCCATTATTAAGCAGATATATACAATCCTCCACCATCCGGGGTCGTCCCCCTATTATTCAGCAGCCAGTCCGAGCTGCGACTCAACACGAATACCTGTCCCCGACTAGTCCGGAGTCTGAAAGGCATTCTCCCTCAGCAGCAGTACGGCGGCCCAGTTCGCATCCGCATCTATTATCAAGGGCAAGAGTATATCACGGTTCATCTACAAGAGCTTCAAAATTAGATGGGGTGAGATACCGTATTCACTCGTTGTACAAGACGTCCACTCGTACGAGAAAGAAAAGGCTATCCGAAAACATTGTACATGGCGAATTGCAAAGCGTAGCCAACCGAACTTTTTGCATCCTGTTCCTGCTTCATTCCGAAACCGTCGCGAGCGTAGCCTAACGAGATCCACAAACTAAAACCGAAGGCTGTCCCTCGACCTTATTTCCCGACCACATTCATCAGTCTCGCCTTCGTCCATGTCATGCTTGCCCTTATCATCCCGTAATACGGCGGGGGGTCTAGGTAACGTAAGGGGGACGTTCAAAAGGGAGGAGAATGAAGTAGTTTACCGATACTGGAAGTTCCTCGGGCCAGGTGAATGCTGGCGTTCAGAGGGAGCACCTGGTCCGAGCATCCGCTAGTACCCGGCCCGGCGGTAGTCGTCACGAGGGTAGCCGCCGCCCTCGCGAGGTCCATATCCACCTTCACGGGGAGGAAAATCTCTGGGCGGTCGATCGTACGGGCGGCCGGCGGCATACGGGTCGGGAGGAGGGCCATAGTCACGTCGGTAAGGCTCCTCGTATCGTCCACGGGGCGGAGGGTAGTCTTCAGGAGGTCCGCGGCGGGGCGGCGATCGGTATCGGTGTTCATCGTAGTAATCACGGCGGGGGCTTCTGTCGCGGTAGTCCTCGCGATATCCGCGCGGGCTGTAACCACGAGGGGGGCCGCGTCGTTCGTAGGCGTCACCCGGAGGACCACCATAGGGCCGACGTCCTCCTCTAGGGGAACGTGAGCGTCCACGGTCACGGGGTGGAAAGTCCGGTTGGGTCTGTGAGTCGGGGTTAGTAGGAGTGGAGGCGCGTGGCGATACACCAGAAAACCTACATCAGCAATGCAGGTGACCCGTTGGCCCTTGAATTCGCGAGTGTCAAGCTTCTCAACCGCAATTTTCAAGTCTGCGGCTGTCTCATATTCGACGAAGCTGTCACGTGTCAGCACGAGTCGCAAGTCTGGTGGAATAGCGTCACGAACCCTCGACCATTGCCGTCGCGGCCGGTTTCCGAGTAGACAACATCGAGCCCGGCCTGGCGAGCGAAGTCTTTCAGGTCCTAAAGCCAGAATCCGTGTAAGTGGAAATCCTAGGTGCGGCATGAGAGTTGCAGAGAAGGCCAAGATGCTATATCCGGAAGTAGAGCCAGCAAAAGAACTCGGTCAATCCAATCCAGCCAGATGGTAATCGTCCAACAGGAAAGTCCTCCAGGCACCTTGGCCGGCTTTCCCGAATGTGACTACCAGTAATGGACAGAGCATATGGATGATGGTCAAGACGGTCAAGGAGTAAAGGTTTCGGAATCGGCAATCACACCTGGCATGGCGAAGCACGTGGAGTGCAATCCCACAATACCGAGGAAAGGAAAGGACGACATCAAAGCCAGAATCCAAGGCGACAACGGAAAACGGGAGTTTAAACAGACCTGCCAGCTCGTATCACCCGGGAGTCCAGTTATCTGCATGCGATACGGGGTGCGACGGGGCCGTGGAGCAGTGCGCTCGTGGCCGCCGGGAGGGGCGCCAGCGAAGCCTTCGCGGTGTCGAGAGCCTCGTGCGAATTGCACGGTCAGGCGTTCGCCCATCAGGTCGGATCCATCTTATCGCCATATTAGCCAGGAGCAACGGGCGGTGGATTCAGAAGAGGCGACGGCCAGGAGAGGTCCAGGACGTACGGAAGGCTAGTTAGCGCATGGGATGTTAGCTATTGCTTTGCTGAAACACTGAAGGCACTTGGAGGGTGCTGAGGGTGCTGTCATACCAGGAACGACGTCGCGCGCATCCAGCGCATCCTTGTATTCGATAAAGCCGAATCCGTTCATCAGCTTGATCTCGGTGATTTCGCCAGTACCGTGGGTTGCAAAGTGGGCCTCAATGTCGGCCTTGGTGACTGGATGGAAGGCGTCAGTAGAGGCAAGACGGGAGTAGCAAGGCTGACTGGAGCTGTGCGCGGTACAACGCAACGAGCTTCAATGTTCAGCGAGCATTGGGGACATGTCGTCACATACCGCCCTTTGGCAGGTTGCCCAGGTACAATCGGGTGGCGCTAACCTCGGTTGCGGCCATGGTTGCTGCTGTCGACGGACCAGGAAGCGGTGCAGGTGATCTCAAGATGTGATCGTGGTCGTGTGCGTGGCGAGCGAAGAGTGCAGCCTCGTCGCAGTGTCGCACGGATAAAAGGTAGCTCGCGCGACAATGTGGATATTGAGAGGGTCCTGGGGAGAGAAGGACCCAGCTGCCGAAGAGCGGTCAATTGAACCGAGAGGCGCAATTGAAGGTATCCGGCAGTAAGGAAGATGTTGAGGGTAAAGATGAGGGGGAGAGAAGAGTTTTGTCGCAATGCGACGCAGATGGAAGTGATTAAACAGCAGGTGCAAGTGTGCAGTCACCCGACAGTCATTAGAACTTGGAAGGCAGACGTGCAGCGGAAAAAAGAAGAGGGCACCGGCAGACCAAAGAGGTGCTGGAGGTGGCGGAGGTGGCGGGGGTGCTCTTGGTGCTCCGAGCTCCTGCTCTACAGCTGGAGGACATCTGGAGGGGCCGATGCCACCTACCCGCCCATCTGCCCCGAGCCACCTCGAACTTCCCGTTGAGATCCAAGAACGGGGAGCATCGAGGTATCCCGAGTCCGAGGCTGTTCAACCGAAACGCTGAAAGCCACCCTGAGAAGTTAGGTGCCACCAGCTCAGAACCGCGGAGTTGAAACAGGCTGGCTGATTGACCTGAAAATTGCATCTTCTATTTATTGAGCTATTTACGGTGTTTTATACCTCTTCACTCGGCGATAGCCTTGCTCTACCTAGGTACTAATTTGATGGCCTCAAGCAGACCAACTGTGTTGGTATCGTAAACAAGGTATATAAGAATCAGTACAGTAACGCCGCCTCTGCAACCAGCTAGGTGCTTACAATACGCCATACAGGTCCAAACGCCAGTGCTATGCAATGGACTATCAACAATGGAAGTCTCAGGGCCTCTACTCTCTTGCTACACTGAAGCTGCTTCATATTTCAAGCTTGTCTCCCTCCTTGACTGAAGTGCTGCTTCATTCTTCGAGGAACAAAACGTCGACTAGTTCGTCCATAATCGTAAAGACCAAATGGGAACTTCCGTGTGTTAGCACTCGTCTCCCTAAAATTTCCAGTCTTCACACAAGGCAGTCACTCACTTTAGTCTCGGGTTGTTGAGCGTGGCAAAGATCCTGCGGCTGGCAGCCTGCGCGTTCAGCCGCCCGACCACATTGCCGGCAAGGTCTGGCACCAATGTGGCCAGCATCAGACTGGCCTCCCTGCGGGTCTTTGCCTTCTCCGACGTTGTCCGAGGCACTTTATTCCTGTTGATGTGCCCGGCGGGCCACATACTGTCCCTCAAAAGTCCAATGTATTTGAGCATGGCGTCTTCCTGTACCAATACTTTGAAGTTGTCTCGCACCTTCCGTTCGATGGTGCCGCCCAGCATCTGATGCAACACCACCACCACCGCCCGCCCGCGAAGCCAGTTGTTACCGCGGTTGAGGCCAAACACCTCGAGGAAGATGTCGCAGATTGGTTTGATAAAGGGCTCTAATTCCTTGTTTTCGAAAGCGTTCAGCTCAGCCTCGGCTTCCGCTGCCGTCATGGCGTCTTCGGCCACGTTGAGCGGCATCGTGTTGATCTGGCTCGTCGCAGCCGCGATTAAGTTCTGCCCTGCCACCGATAATTGGTCCAACACGGGGATGTTCCCTAGGATATCTTCCATACCGTCCGTCACTGAGTCATAGAGCCGGGTGATCATGTCTTTCTTGTCTTCGCGACTCAACAGATCTTCGCCGTGCGTGATCACGCTCTGCGAAAGGAAGGCTCGCAAGTCCCTGCTGCGGCATACGTCAGGCAGCAGAAGAAGCGACTGTAAATAGGCTTCTAGAGCCTCGCGGCGTTTTCGAAGAAAGTCGCTTTGCAGCTTCATAACCAACTTTCGCCGCGGGAAGTCAAGATTCCGTACTGAGGGATATCTATGCCGCAATCTCTGGTGAAGATCATGGAACTCGCTGTACCGCCGCGTCACGATCCACGTAGCTGCCGGCATCTTCTCCCCGGCATTCCTCTGCACCTCGACGACGTACACCGCAAACTCCTTGCCATCGTCCTCTCGACCAACTTGTATAGACTTGATTCTGATTGAAGCACGTCCATATAGACTGTTGTCGCTTTCCTGAATCACGTATTGCTGTCTCTGCAGCTCTTTACGTCGAAGCTCTCTGTGCAAGCTAGCCTTCGACTTTCGCAAGATGCGCAGTTCCGCAGTGTTGTTGGTCAACTCTGCTTTCTTCGTCAAAGACTCGATGACTGCCTCTTGTGCCGCGAGTCGATCGATATCGTTTGTCAGCGCGGTGATAGCCTCCGCAAGGCCCAAGTCGCCGGGTGCAGCTTCATGGACTTCATCCTCAATTGAAACCTGCTGGTCCTCATCGTTGTCTTCCTGCTCATCCGAGAGGAACCTTTCCTCGTCTCCGAAGAGATCGTCGTCCATGAAGACACCGATTCGGGAAGCCGCACTCACGAGTCCCAGAGACGAAAGACTGGGCTTTTCGATTTCTTTACCGGTTGGGGCGGGGCGCTGGAGGTCTATGGAGGAGCCCCTAGCAGAGTCGTTGTCTTGAGCTGAGAAGAGGCTCGCAGTACCGTCATCGTTTCCAAACAACGACTCTCGAAGATCTTCAGCAGTTTGTGGACGCTCATCTTCCATAATATCATTCAGCACTGCCTCCATTGCTTGGACGACTTGAGTGTCCGGCTGGTCCCTTGAAGGTTCCTGATCAAGACTCTGTACCGAGTCTCCCATTGGATCATGGTCCAAATCGTCGTCGTCGAACAAGGGGGAGCTATTAGAGTCGTCAATTGATCGCCGATGGCCTGCACGAGGTTCAGGGCTATGACTACCATTAGTAGACGCAGCCCTTACATCATTGGCAGAGAGTCCCCGCCGAACTTGAGTGTTGGTTGAGTTAAGTCTCGGATTAAGCCGTGCCACCGGCGTAGGCTTCAGCGAGTACGAAGTTGACGCTCTCTGCATGTGTGTGCTCGTTGATGGGCCTGCCTGAGGTGGTTGAGGCGGTGGGATTGTTTTCGAGGCTTCCTCGGATGCGAGGGCTTTGTAGAATAGGTCCGACTTCTTGAAAGCTTGCAGGTACCTGGATTGCATATCCTCGAGTACATTGCTTTGGACTTTCAGCACAGCCCGGCGTGCCACATGGTATTGCGCCGGACTTGCTTGCCTTCCAGCACTGAGAAACTCGCGAATCGCTTGCCGTGCAGCAACGGGCACGCGTAGCTCGGGTCGGGACAGGTACGCCTGGTCAATCTGAGCAAGGTCGGCGCGATCAGAATCTGTCCAGGGGCTCAATGTAGTCGGCAGTTGGTCGTCATCGGCTGTGGCGTCTTCCAGTGGATTCCGGAAACCATCCACCACTAGCCAGAACTGAACGAGAGGCATCAGACGTTGTCTGTCCATATACTCCATGAAATACGAAAGACCCAAGGTGTCGCGCAAGATCTCCTCTAGCGATGCATGCTCCAACCGCGAGGAGGTAGGGCCCTGCGATGGATTGCTGACGATAGGCGCATTCCTTCTATCGCCCCCAGCAGCTAGCTGTTGAACTCTTTGGTCCAAAAGTCTTTTAGCCATCTCCAGTCGCCGCAGGTACACCGGGTCTTGTCCTTCTTTCTGTGAGTCTTTCTTGAGTTGGCTTGCCACTTCGCTCCTGAACCGCCGTGCGTCGGACAGATTATTCAGTTTTCGAATGGTACGAATGAACTTCTCAAATCTGCGCTCGCCATCACCCTGCGACAGTCGTGGGAACGCAACGGCTTTGGAACTCCTAGGCGTTGGTGATGCATGCGCATCCAAAGCAGCCCGCAGCTTGCGGACGGTAGAACGGTCTTGCAACATGCTGCGTCCTATGTTTTCCATGATCTGGTTCCATGTATCTGGTTCCGACAGGAGCTGCATAACCGGAAACATAACAGCGCATGAGACGATCTCGCGGACGATACTGGATACGGCTCGGCTATCCATCAGGTTACTTGGGAGAACCTGGGGCAAGATGCCAGCTATCATGTGCCGCAAGTGCTCTTGCTGTACTGTCTTTGTGTCCGAGTAGGCCAGAGATGCAGCAGGGTGTAGCTTTCCATCTTTGTACTTCGCGGCGATAGCTAGGTCCAACTCCTCGGACTCGGTGACGTCGCGGTTCAACTTGCGACCACGTACAGCCCTTTCGGCATCGTAAAAGTCTCGAAAGTGAGCCGTCAATATCGGGACGATCCTGCCAATGACGACCTCAACTAGGTCGGTTTCGAACAAACGGTCTCGTATTCTGGCCAGCGCATGGCGCGTAGTCTTGTCGACCTCGTTCGCGAACACAGGGTTCTTGCTGATGTTCGAATACCATGACTTGACGAAGTCTCGCACGACCAGCTCGAGCAGATGGTCCAGCGCGTGTGATATTCTCGGGGAGTCGGGGTAGAGCGGTGCTTTCACGTAGGTTTGTCGGGCTCGTAGAGCGGTAATTCCTTTGTGCCACGCCTCCGCTCCTGTAAAGTGAGCTGCGTTTGGCCGTGACGATCTGTTCCTTTGGGGATACGCTGAGCCTCGGGATGTCAGGAGTATAAGGCACAGACAGACCAGGAGGGTGGCCGCGACGCCCAAGACGAAGGCATGGGCGGCCCATCGTATAGTAGGAAACCAGCTCACGGCATAGCCCCAGGCAATGAAGCAGGCGATGCCAGCGACAGCGACATCTCTCCCCTTAAGGGCCATAATCCGGATCTTGTCGCCGTATGTGTCGCGTCATGTTCTGTTGGCAAGGCGGGAGAGCCTTCGAAATGACGACGGATGGGAGCAGTTGAAGCCAAGACAGTTAGCTTATCGATTGAACCCGCCCGACTGAGAGATCTAGAGATGCAGGGGCGCACAGACCGGCCCCTCTTTATTAGGTGCTGACAGTCACCCGTCACCATTGTTTCAACTTAGTCCTTGTGATTACTAATAGGGAAGTCATTCTACAGTTGTATGAAGTATGTCATTATTTATTAACGTGCTTCTATATCGACAAGTGTAAATTAATGCTTATCAGACACGGCACTCTCAAGTACAATAAGATAGTACGTCAGGTAGGGATGAGACTCCTTCCCATGCTCGTAATGAGTCAAGTGGTATTTACGAAGGCAATGTTCAGGATAGCATCTGGATTTGGATTTAGAAGTTTTGTTCTTGGTATTGGTAGATGTCGCGACTGGAGTACCTTGTCATACGTACCTATAGGCGCGATTGCTATTGTATCATGCACAGTAGCCAGTGTCATTTGAGTCACACTCGCGCAACTCGGCTGAGTACGAGCCCTTCCAAAGAGGCCGAAAAATTGGCTGAAGCTCATGGCCGTTGAGCTGTCGTGGAAGGTAATTATCTCAGCGACTGAGGCACTGAGCTGCAGGACTCCTGAATGCCTACCTGGTCATCTGCGAGATGAGCTGGACTGAGACACTCTCCCATATTCCTGAGCTACCATTTTCGTCACCACGGAGGATCCTCCAGCCGCCGGAATATCGCAACAAACTTCTGGCCCTTGTTCCTCTCCACCTTCTTGCCTTCTTCAGTCTCGGTCCGCATGATCTTGACACAAGTATCTGCTTCCTGCTCTTCTTCCGGGACCCTCTCAAACGAGAGATGCGCCTCGAAATGCTGTACCATCCAGTCATGGAGATCCTCGACATCCGTGATTGTATACACAATACCGCCTGGTTTCAACACGTACGCGTATTCGGAGTTGAGAGTAGTCGACACAATTCTGGCCTTGTGCTTGCGGTGCTTGAAGTGGGGATCGGGAAAACAGATGAAGATCTTGGATAGTTGCCCTTTGCGAAAGAAATTGGGGGAGAATTTCATCGTATTCGCTCGCAGACAGCCGATGTTCTGGTAGAGGTTCGTGTCGGCGTTTTGAATCCTCAGTGCTCGAATCCTGTCTTGCACGTATTCGGTGACTTGCGTTCGTATTTCCATACCCAGGAGGAGCGTATCGGGCAGCGCGGGTGCCAATGCCACAAGTAGCCCTCCAAATCCACAGCCGATGTCCACAACCTCGACATCCTTGGTCAGTTTCGTAGGCGACGGCTTCGACACAGCCTCGGTGGCTTCGGCGGGCTCGGACACGATGTTCGGCTGTTGATCGGCAACAAAAGCAGGGAAGTAGGAGGACCAGTCCATGTCCTGAGGTGTGGTCGGGCTACCAAGACGGGTCAGCACATGTGCGCAACATATTTTGGAGACCCGTCAAGCGTACTAGACTAGGTGGTGATCCGAGAATGGATTCGCATGGGCTCTTTGGCGATAGAACCTCTTTTGGGGCAATTCCGACGTGCCAGTTTCTCTCTGCGCACGGCGGTAGTCCTCCCGCTTCTGCCTTTTGTTCGGTGGTCCGGTCATCGTGGCTTTCTCGACGGACTGAAAGTAGCCTGTCTTGTTCGACTGCGGCTTCGTCGGGTCGTTGAGGTAGGTCGCCAAAGTTGAGCGATAGGTCTCGGTCAGAAGGTTCACGATCAAGCTCAGGAAAAAAGCACAGCTTCAGCTGCCAATGCGAGAGAGGCTGAGAGGGCAATTGATGATGGTTGGACAGCTGATTGAGCTAACGGCGGGGGTACCTTAGCGCTGATCTTCAGATCTTTTATGGGTCTGCTGGGCTCCAGCTGGTTTCTGGGGCAACTGCAACTGTTGATCGGAGCTCTCGGGAGTCGCCCGCTACGCTGGCAAACGACCCTGTTTCGTCCACTCGATTCGTGGAGCACAAAGAGAGGACTGTCGACTTTCAATGGCCGCTTTTCTTACGCATTGAGACATACATCTATTCCACCAGTTTTACGACGCGGTATCTCCTCGTTCTTCACTTCTGATTCTGTCACGCGAGTCTTTTCGACGTCGGCCTCCCTGGGTACCATTGGTCATGTCCTAACGACGGTTTCATGACCCATTTGGCAGCATTCGGCATACAATCCATTGATAGATCTGGCATCCTTGTTTCACCTCCATTTGCTGCATTCACATTCCTAGCATCTGGCAATCATATTCTTTCTGCAATATGGCTTCCGTCGAAAACAATGCTTACGGCGCGGCCAGGCCTGCCCAGCAACAGCAACATCAGCATCAGCGGTCGAAGTCCAGTGTTTTGAAGTCTTTCATGCACCGCCGGAACAATTCCGACGGATCAGCTCTGCCGTCTGCTGGGTTGTCGAATACATCCCAACCGAAGGTCCAGGCTACGACTCAACAAGATATGGGCTTTCCGAACTTCTCACGCCCCGCTGCCCTGGGCGAGATCCAGCAGAACCAGGTTGGCGGAGCCCCTCGGTCGCCCAGCAAGCAAGACGAAAGACCATCCGCCTCCCGATCTCCGAGTAAAGACACCTTCGCCACCGTCCACGTCAAGCCAATAGCAGCCAAGGAGAAACAAGACACTGCTCGGGTGAAGCCGAAGAAGACCAAGTCGACTACCAACCTGGCCGGGCTGTTGAGTAGGCCGAAGAGCTTAAAGAACTTGCATAAGCTGGCTAGTCAGGACGATGTACTTTCCAGGAAGGACAAGGAGAACCGGTCGCCCCCTTGCTCAGTGACACCACTGGAATTGCCTCGGCCACCCATCTACGCCCAATTCTCTAGCGGAGCTTTGGAGAAGCAGAGCGGGCAGGTCGATCAGAACGTCTTTGGTCACGGGTACACCCAGAATGTGTCCTCGACCGACGTATCAGGCCGTTTGGCAAAGCCGAGACCGAAATCCTACCATGCACAGTATACCGCGAGCTCAACCGACTCGAAACAAAGCTCAATTAGTGCGAAGAGCTCCCCTTCAAAGATACAACGAGGCCTCAAAATATTCACGAATGGGTCGGGATTTAAGAACAACCAGCCCTCAGTTGAAGACTCGGGGCAAGTTCTCGACCCCAAAGATGTCGACAAGCATCTGGAGGCAATGCTGGACCGACGGAACATTCCTGAGCACCAGAGATACAAGATGCGTAATCTTGCCGACACCATCAAGATGGAATTCATACGACAGGACTGGGCCGAGAGTCGGGGGATCAACAACGCCCGGCCAGAAAGTCACGACAGTGACTCGAGTATGACTGGTACCCAGCCCAATGATGAAAGCAAGGCGAAGCAGTCGAGAGGGCGGACCTTTACCCTGTCGAGGAACAACGGCAAGAAATCCGAACCCAGCTCACCAACGAAGAAGCAGAAGGGTGAAGGCACCATAGGCCGCCATTTCCGGAGCCGGTCTACCGACAGCGTCGCTAGTGAGCGGCCTTCTTCGGCTGGATCAAAGGAGGGCTCAGGGACCGGCATCTTGTCCAAAATCAAGTTGCAGCAAGGGCCTTCCGATTATGTGAACTACCTGCGCAAGGTCCAGAAACCACAGGCGGTGGAAGTAGGCAAGCTGCACAAACTGCGTTTGCTGCTGCGCAATGAGACTGTGGTGTGGACAGAGGAGTTCATTCGCCAAGGAGGGATGCAAGAGATTGTAGCGCTCTTGCATCGGATCATGGAGGTCGAGTGGAGGTAAGTAGAGGTCGAAGAGTCGGCGGTACTGATCAATTCGTTGACGACGTCGCTAATACCTGCACAGAGAAGAGCACGAGGATGCCTTGTTGCATGAAAACCTCCTGTGTCTGAAGGCTCTCTGCACTACGGCCCTCGCATTGCAGTATCTTCACTCGATCCAAGCGACACTCTTCCCAGCCCTGCTGCACATGCTTTTTGACCCGGAGAAGAAAGGCCCAAGCGAGTTTACCACTCGCAACATCATCACATCGGTCTTGTTCACCTATATCCAGTCCGCGTCACCCCAAGACAGGCCCATCCGCGCCAAGACTGTCCTCGGGCAAATACGCGATCCTGAACCGAAGGAGGACGAACGGCCAGTGGGCTTCGTCATGGAAATGCGACGCGACCGTCCGTACCGTGTCTGGTGCAAGGAATCCACCAATGTCACCAAGGAAGTATTCTGGATCTTCCTACATCATCTGAACATCGTCTACCTGCCACGGGACAAGGAGGCCAAGGCAGGCACTGGCCCGTCCGGGGTGGACAGCCTCACGTATATGCAGAGTCATTTCCCCCAGGAGCGGCCGCCGGTCCCGGCAGCTCCCTACGTCGGCGGTGTTGAGTGGGATGCCACAAACTATCTCGCTTCCCATCTCGACCTCCTCAACGCCATCATTGCCTGCACCGGAACGGCGGAAGAGCGCAACAACCTTCGCGGCCTCCTCCGCATATCGGGATGGGAGCGCTGCATGGGAGGCAGCCTGCGGCTCTGTAAGGAGAAGTTCTACCCCGGCGTGCACGACGCCATGCGGACCTGGGTGGCGGCCGCGGCGGACGACGGCTGGAATGTCCACGATGTGCGATACGGGCCGCCGGCGGAGCCCAGGAGCCCCACGAAGAAGTACCCCGGGGCCAGCAGTCCCAAGAAGAAGGAGGACATCGCGCCGCCCAAGATCGAGATGCCGAAGCTCGACTTCGGCCGCGACGCGGCCAACGGCCCCGTGGTGAGCCCAATGGTGAAGGCGAGCGATGACTGGCTCTCGTAGCGAGAAGAACTGTTGCGCCGCTGGGCAAGAGTTGGGGGAGGCAGCCCGGCGGGGGATTTGAGGAGGCTGTAATCGAAATTGTGTAGTTCACATGCGTCGGCTCGGGCATATTCACGATCGCTGTCTGTCTGTCGCCGCCGTTGTTGTTGAACTGGATGTCAACATTTCTTGTCTGTGTATCTGGATGACGCTCTATCGGCGTTTTGTTTGGGATTTTCCGGGGTCTCTGCGCGTGTGTTTTTTTGTCGTCATGCCCCTTTACGAACACGGGAGGGGGTTGGTCCTCCCCCCTTTTTCCTTCTCAGCCGCTTTTGGCGGTGGTACTACAACATGATGGACAGGCGGAAGGAACGGGCAGGGCTAGAGTCGATCATGGAAGCTTTTATGATAATGGCATGGCTTAATGAATTCAATGACTCTGAGAGAGGCTATTTACTAGACAAACTTGGTACACGCTCTTTCCTGGATGGGTGACTTTCTTGTTTTTCTCTTGGTGGTGATTCTTGTGACTACCTATGCTCAAAAAGCCTGGCGGTGGTGAGGTGTCAAGACAGAGCGATGGGCAATATTCCATACGGTCAGCTGGCCATGCCGACTGTATAGCCGGTAGTGTTGCACTCGGAATGGAACCAGGACCAACGCATCGGGCCTCTCGCCAGAGTAACGAGGCTGTCACAAGCATCTCCGACGGACAGGGAGGCGGTCTGGAACAGGCGCTTATGCCGGTATATCGTACCCTTGGCCGAACTCGCATGGGCTTGCATGGACTCTATCAACTTCAATGGTTTTGCCTTAGCTCGGTGGATCTCGACGATGTCGGTGATGAGTCTTAATCAAAAGAAGTGAGAGAGGCACACTGTCGAGTATCTTAAAATATTACAGGCTAGACCTGCTTGGCCTGTCTATCATGAGCCTTTGGGTCCAGCCATTCGGCCCTGTTTGGTCATCTGCAGGGCGTACAAACGCCTTAGGCCCTGTTCAGTTGTGGTTGCTGTTCTGTGGCCGTCGGATGTGAGTGAGAAGACTAACTAGTAGGAGAAGCTCTGACGCGTCAGTCGATTATGGATACAGTTCAGCGAGGCGATAGGATGAGTGGCTATGTCTTCTGGTATCGTGGCGAGCATGCAGAGTCAGTGAACCGGACGTCCGATCAGGGCTGGCCAAGCTTCAATGTGGACGACTTGTCGAGATCAGTTCGAAAGCGTTCAGCTTCAAAGCGTTTGGGTTGCGAGCAGCACATATGCAAGTCGTCTTCCAAACCCTGCTCGTACGAAATCAACTCGACGCTTTTGTACCACACCAGTCAACCCGAGCCTCAGTTTCCGCTCCCCCGAACCATGAGGGCGATCGTCACTTTGACGTCTGTCCGGGAAAGCCACAGCGGCGGCGAGTGCCAGTCACAGGAACTTCCGGCTGGCCGACTCCGCAGCATGACAAGGGCGGGCCTGAAACCGGCGAGACAGGCGCATTGTACTAACAAGATCAGCGGAAGATGACACGGTCCCGGACGAGGGCGCCCAGTGGCCGGTCTGCGGAGTGGCAACCGAGGGCATATGGGTTCCATGCAAGAGACAGCGCCTTGTATCCATCCAGGGCCTGTGAATGGTTGCTGCTGGGTCGGGACACGATATGCAGCATGCATGTGCAGGCTCAGTTCGAGGCCCTTAATCCCACAGACGAATATCTTGGACGTCGCTTGCGGCGCACATGGAGGTGAACCACACGTGGGTGACACTACTAAAAGGGCCTCGAGGTATACCGCCGGAGGGTTGCCCGCAACTTCCTGGTGACAGATCAGAGCTATAAGCTCGGGGAGGATATTGTCGATCATGACAACACTGAAATGACTTTGAAACGTCTGGAGGAGCTTCAGAGACACATCACAACTGGACGTCAGTCTGCAGTTCTGTGGGTGAAGGTTAAAAGTTGAAGTTTAGATAAGAAGTCGACTCCGGAGCTCACCAGATGGACAAGGTCATAACCCTGCTAACGCTCTTCCCCTGTAGAAAGTCGACAGATGTTGGTCTAGATTGGGTAGAGTGCAGCTGCAAGCAAGCGTTGGCTGTTCCAACTGATAAAGCTTCAAGCTGCAGTACATAGGTATTGATGATGGTGATGTTGATAAATCCACCACAGAAGCAGTCGGGGGCACATGTCTTGGCATTCGCCCCCCGGACCTGGTCCAGGCCCGCCTTCATGTACGAGTCGAGTCGCCTCCCAACTCCCCTCCATTCACATGCCACACAACTAGAACCCGTCCACAACTGCCACAGTGCATTTGCCTTCGTCACATTCGTGTCGTCAGTCCAGTCTCTTGATAATTCCTCGTCCTTCAACTGCATACGCCCGCTGGGTGAGCTTATAGCCCTAAAGCCAACCACATTATTACTGGCAGCCTGGTCCCAACTCTCCCCGGTCCCCTACAAAGACCCCGCCCACGTGTATACCAGTGGGGTGGCCCAACCTCCATCTCGCCATCATCCACCAGGCTGCCTCCCAAGGCTCTCTCATCAGCTTCTCACCCTACAGCTCGTCTACAACTACTACCTCCTATAGAGCACCTAGACAGTACTTTCATCACCGAGGCCGAGCTCCTACCCAGTTACAGACAGTAAACGAGCTACCGTAGCTAACGGCTCTCGTCTTGCCTCCGACCTTGGAACGTTGCTGCTTCGACAGTGAGGCACATCCACACATCCACGTCTGCAACGTCGTGCAGCTGCTTGCCATTTGGCCATTCCACTACTGCGAGTTGAGCAGCTACAGCTCTAGTGGCCCACATTATCTGCCCATTATCTGCCCAATATCTCTCCGTTCTCCATTGAAGCCGTGCCGTTCCGAATACCTACTAGGCCACCACCATCCAACTAGGCCACCACCATCCACCCAGCCCATCTGAACCCTGCCTGTTTTTGTCTTGCCGAACCAATCCGCCCGGCATGTCAATCAAGTACGTGAAACCTCTTCTCTTTCTCCTATCCCTTACGTCAGCTCGCAAGCCCAGGTGTCTTCCTTTCCTCCTTCCCCCGGCATTGACAATGCAGCACGTGGTGTTCCTCTGTTTCCCTTCGAGCACCCTGCTCCTGATTCAATATCCCAGTGCAAAGTATCCGGGCAAGGCTTGGTGTTGCGCCGTCGCCATGGATTACGGCCTCCATGACCAACACGCGTCATATATCCTTAGTCAGAGCACTCGGGATGAGGAAGACGAGACTGATCTGGATGCTAGCTGGGTTATGCTGTCTCGCTCTGGCAACATCGAGCCCCTGCCACACGAGAGTATACTACACAAGACAAAGGGGCGGATAGGGCTGAGCTTGACGGCTCCGAACCAACCAGCCGGCATCCCTCCTCTCTCCATCAAGAGTGATAGTGGCACTGCCTACATAACGAACCAAAGGGTGAGCAACCACGTCTGCTGTCGCGTGAAATATGCTAATGTTGCTGTCAGTTGATATACCTGCCTGCCAGTCCAGCAGAATCATTCAAGTCATTCTCGTCTAAGATACTGGGATGTCAAGATGGACGGATGTGCTCATCATGGATTGGCCCATGGTACTGGGAGGCCAGTGTGCGACCTGTTCCCGACGGCAACATCCCGCCCGAGTTCCCCAGAGTGAATCTGAAATTGACATTCAAGGATGGCGGGTCAAGCGAGTTTGAGTCAAAATTCGTGGAACTAAAGGCACGACTCCACCATGCCGCACAGATTGCGGAAGAGTCGGGTCAGCGAAATTGGGTGCAGACTGTTCACGACGAACAGCTTCCCGAGTACACCGCACCCTCGGGCGCTGGAGGCTCGATTCCGGCGGCAGCAGCACCTCCGGCCGCTGATGTGACAGCACGCGCCGACGAAGCAGCTCGGCAACAGTCAATAAGCCAATCTACCCCTGATGAACCTCCGCCAGACTACGATGAGGCGCAAGCCCAGGCAATCACCATGCAGTTCGATGAGCGTCTGCGAGAGGAGGCAGAACGACAGTGAAAGGGGCTGCGAATGAGTAGTTTCTCGTTGGTGGACGGCAGAGAGACCATTGACACCCACTTAGGTAGGTAGCAGATATGAAAACATGATACCCATCCGACTTGACTGAGGCCGGTGCTCATGACATATGGGCCTTTGAGTGTACGAATGCAGACGGTCACATGTTGACAGCTCAGGTAGGCCATGTTGTAGGGTCCTGGAGGTTCAAGGTAATACCCTTTAACAAAACAAGAGCAGAAATTTCCATGGCGCAAGGAAGTCGTAGTCTCGTGGGATCAAAGTCTCCATTCGTAGGATATCATGATGACCAAGGTGATTTCGTAGAGTACTATCACAACAACTCCGTGTGCGGCTACCGAATCATAGTCGCTGGCTTTGCGATATTAAATCGAACCTGCCTTGGAGAAGATGCGACTGAGACTGAGATGCGAGACCAACATGGCTTCAAGTTTGCACCGGCCTTCGTCTCTGTGGAGCCATGAATCTATGAAGATGGATGCAACTCCTGAGATGCATGTGGGTCCGGCTTCTGGCTTCACGTGATTCGAGCTATTGGTCTGTGGCCAATCAAACAGCCCCAATTGCTGATGCTCTTAAATTTCTCAAAGAGTCCAAGCCAAACTGGCCCCGACGACAACACCTCGGGACACCTCATCAATCAACACCCGCCCACCCGACCATCACAAGCCATTGGACCCGTGCAGTGCTCGAGCTGACCACAATGGGTATCTGGGACGCCTTCACCGACCTCGTCGAGGCCGCTACGCCATGGAGCACCGCCGAAGCCGAAGCTCCTCCGCCTGAAGAGAAGGTACAACCCCCTTCATTCGCCCAGCTCCGACGACCCATCTCGATGCTGTCATGACCCGATGAGCTGCTCGTATGGGGGCCACGTTCAGCTTCATTGCAGCAATGAAGCTGAACAACCCCCGGCCAGTTACAATCAATTCGCGACCAAGCCGCGACTAACCACGTTCTTTAGGAATCCGAAAGCCAAGACAAGGGATCCGAAGAATCCAAGGACGGTGACGAATCCAAGGACGGCGGAGAATCCAAGGACTCTGAGGAAGGCGTTGAGGAGGAGGCCGAGGAAGATGCCGGAGAGGAAGAGGAGGAAGAAGACGATGAGGAACTTGAGGACCCTAAGGACAAGCTCGAGGAAGGTCAGTCCGGTCCGGCTCCTACAACATCCCACGGCACCCCTTTCCGTTTCGCAACCCCTTCCGCAGTGGTACTACGCGATACCATTGAAGATGTCAACATTTCTGTTATCCTGGACGCTTGCTAAGACCACCTATACAGCATGCAAGAACTCTAAGACTTGCGCCCCTGCCAAGCACCACTACGATGAGTGCGTCGAGCGTGTCACGAACCAATCCGATGACGGCGACAGCGAGGCCAAGGAGGACTGCGTTGAAGAGTGTAAGTGCTACATGCTGGCAGGCAGCCTACGCTATCCTATGTTTGGAGGAGGCCTGCGACCTTTCTACAAAGAAAAACAGCATCTAACGTGTACGCCCTTGACAGTCTTCCATCTCGCCCACTGCGCCACCCAGTGCGCAGCTCCCAAGCTCTGGTCCGTCCTGAAATAATCGACACGCGCGCAAGCCTCGAGAGTCGCCGGCATCTGGCATGACATACCTACCCATAGACCTAGAACGAACCAGCGGGCAAAGCGTGCCGGGAGGACTCGATGAGCAAGCCCTGTTACCTCCTGGTTTTGGTAGTGGTTGTATAACACGATTCGCGGCTCGGCGGGCAGCGGGCATCGCAGGTGCGCATCCTCGGCGCCTGGCTGTCCTCTTGTACCATACATACACTGCATTCGACCTCTAAATAGATCTCTCTCTCTGTTCCTCAGCCATCTAGTGATTCTGCTTCTCGAGCCCCTTTTTTATCACTGAACTCAGCCATGGTTTTTGAAGAACATATGCATGGATTTCAGGAAAGCGTGTTCTCCCCTGGAAGTAATTTACCAAGTGGCTGGCTATCATATAAGGCTGGAGAACTTGCAAGATATGTCCCAGCGATGTACACAGTACGAGTACTTTATTAGCTGAAAGAATTCAGAGTCCTGCAGAGTCCTGCGAGCAAAAGCTCAGTGTTCTTCTCCGACACCCCACCGGTACAAGCTCGACTCCAACCTCAGCTGGTCTTCCACATCAAGCACCTATGTATGTAGACCTCGGCCCATCCGCGAACGAGCAGACGCCAAGGGCTGTACCATTTAACATGTAGACTGCTTATTAGATCAGCTCCAGCTTCCGTGTCGACCAAACATGAAGCCAGCCAGTCAGCCAGTCAGCCAGCCAGCCACTTATTTGAAAAGGTTGCGCACATGCAATTGATAAGGTCGGAAAGACCAGGTATGCTCCCTTGCATATTTGTGATGGCGGCGTTAGATAGGCACGCCCTACAGCAGGGTATCCCCCACCTGCTCGTGTGTGACAATAAGTCCAGCTCGCATGCCGTGTGTTACCAGCGGCACGGTCTTGCTCCCAGCGGCGCAGTCTCAACAGCTCGGGGGAAATGAAAGCAAATCCTTTCCTTCTATCGCAGGGCGCTGCGTTCCCCAAGATTGTCTGGCTCGGTCTCGATACTGATTGCTGGTTCATGCGGTCTCTTGTCGTTCATACCGACCACGATACGACGCTGAAGACCGCCATTGCCGACCGTGATGCGACGCTGAAGAGACCACCATCGTCGGCCGATCTCTGTGGGGGTCACTATCTGTTTGAAATCCTGGCAGTACCGCCGACGATCGTTGGAAGGTGCACATACGCTACAAGCAGCATTGCCTCTTTATATCGACGAACGAGCGGTTGAAGGGTGAAGTCCCGCCACCACAGGCTGCCTTGGCGACGCTAGATACGCCGACCTAATAAGACCAAGCCGAACTCTACTCCCCCGCGTGCGCGCAGCGCCGCAAAGCAATGGCTCGCAGCAACAGCCCGCACTCCAACGACAGCTCCGGCGGCACCGTCCACTCTATCAACGCAGACGACAAGGGCGGCGGCGGCGAGAATCTGTACCCGCTGAACACCATGACCAGCAGCAACTCCTCCGACTCGCCCAAGGGGTCCTCGCGCAAGGACGCGCAGCACCGGCGACTGCCGTCGTCAGGTTCGAATGACGACTTCGGGGCGGGGACAGCGGCTGTTCATGCGGAGTCGCAGGAGGTGGTGGAGGATGGGAGTGCGGGTGGAGGTGTGGACGGCGTCGTGTATAAGGTCTACAAGAGGCGCTGGTTCGGGCTGGCGCAGTTGACGCTTATGAATATCATCGTGAGCTGGGATGTGAGTTGGCTTGCTTCATTACTCAAGTTCGTTCGGCTTTCAGTTATGCGGTATTGGAAACAGTTGGATGGGAGTTGCACGCCCGCGTGTTTCCCATCGTCTCCATGGTACACAGGTGTACTTGCGCCGCAGCTGACTTCATTCCCTCTCTTGGTTGGAGACTGGAGTTGCAACGGGATGGATGTGAACGTCTGACAGCGCGATGCTGGAGCCAACCCCTGACATATCCAATATGCACGTACATACAATGCTGACACCATCCGCACATCTAGTGGCTCACCTTCTCGCCGGTCTCACAAAACGCCGCCATCTACTACAGGAAATCCGAGTCGGCCATCAACTGGTACTCGACAGGCTTCCTCTTCGCCTTCGTGGCGACCTCGCCCCTGGCAATCTACATGTTGCACCTCGGGCCGAAACCGAGCATTATAACGGCCGCCGTGCTGATCCTCGTCGGCAACTGGATCCGGTACGCGGGCTCACACTTTCACTCGCCCGACGGCGGCAGCTACGGCGTCGTCCTGTTCGGCCAGATCCTGACGGGGCTGGCGCAGCCGTTCGTCCTCAGCGCGCCGACGCGCTACTCCGACATGTGGTTCACCAACCGTGGCCGCGTGGCCGCGACGGCCCTGACGAGCCTGGCGAACCCCTTCGGCGCGGCCCTGGGCCAGCTCGTCATGCCGTTTATAGTCGCGGAGCCGGCTGATGTGTCGAATGGGGTGCTCTACGTGGCTATCATCGTATGTTTTTATCCCTATCCGAATGACCCCTTTCCAAACAGACCCCTATCCAAACACCCCTTTCCAGACCCCCCTTCCCAGACCCCCCTTTCCAGACCCCACTATCCATATACCCCTATTTAAACAGACCCCTATGAACACCCACTGAATTCTAACACGCAAACCTCACAGTCCTCCATCTGCGCCCTCCCCTCCTTCCTAATCCCCGCCTCCCCACCCAGCCCTCCCGAGCCCTCGGCTCAGACCCCCAAGTCCACCCTCCAGTGGTCCTCGCTCCGCCCCCTCGCCTCCTCCCCCGAGCTCTGGCTGATCCTAATCCCCTTCGCCATCTACGTCGGCTTCTTCAACAGCATATCCTCGCTCCTCAATCAAATCATGACCCCCTACAACTTCACCCCCGACGACGCCGGCATCGCCGGCGCCCTGCTCATAGTAGTCGGCCTAGTCGCCGCCGCCATAACCTCCCCAATCCTCGACCGCACCAAGCAATTCCTCCTCCTAATCCGCATCGCCGTCCCCCTCGTCGCGCTCTCATACCTAGTGTTCATCTGGATGCCTTCCACGCGGTCGCTCGCGGGCCCCTACGTCGTGCTGTCCGTCCTCGGCGCGTCGAGCTTCGCCCTCGTGCCCGTCGCGCTCGAGTTCATGGCCGAGCTCGCGCACCCCGTCGGGCCCGAGGTCACGTCCGTCGTCGCCTGGGGCGCCGGCCAACTGCTCGGCGGGCTTTTTATCGTTATTAGTGATGCGCTCAAGGCCGGACCTACGGCGGACCCGCCGAACAACATGATGGATGCGCTTATTTTTACTGCTGTCGTGAGCCTGGCGGCCGCGCCGCTGGCACTGGCGCTGGGCCTGTTTGGGAGGGGCAACAGGGTGGTCATGCAGCGGCTGCGCAGTGATGAGGCGCAGCCTGGGAGGAGGGTTGATGGTGGTGGGTTGGATGACCCTGAGGGTTGATGGGTCTGTTTGACGGGTTAATGGTAGATGTCCCTTATCGTTGTTTCATCTATGAGCCTCGGAAATGTGTCTCAGATTCCTTGGACAGCAACCGAGCGTATAGAGGGTATGTCGGTTGGGAAAGGTGTTCATAGGATGGGACGGAGCGATATCAGAATCACATCATGGCGTTGTATGTTTATATTACTATTATATAATTAGACGGTGGGTGCTGCCGGTCGTCATATGGCTTGTCTGCTGGAGAGAGTATCATATACCCACGTTGAGACATATCCGCAGATACATGTATTTTGCAACGCGCACACGCTCTCAGCCTATCTGGCAAGCCTATGAATATGTAGAGCGAAATCTACAATAACACCGTTTATACCTTGGCATTGCCTCGACCACCCTTACCGAGCGCAGTCTCCCACGCGCCCCGCAGCCTCTCAAGCTCCTCCCAGCACCGGCGGCCATCCTCCTCAAACGCAATTCTCTGCTCCTGCGTCAGCGTAGCAGCACCCAACTTGCGGCCCCTCGTCTTCCGCAAGAACGCATCTGTATCAGGCACGGCCTCGTCCTCGCGCCTCAGCGCCTCTGGATCCTCGATGCGGCCTTCCCACGCCCAGCCCTCGACCTCGGTCTTCTTGGGCGCGGATCTGTGGCCCGATCGTGTGCAGCTCGAGCCCCATTTGACATGTTGCGCGCCGGCGGCGTCAAGGTCGTCCTGCTCCGCGAGCGCGAGCCAAGTCATCGCGCAGGCGCCCATGTAGGATTCGACGACGTGCCAGGGCGAGCCACACCAGCGCGACAGGCACATGGCACACCAGTAGGCGAAGAAGAGGAACCAGTTAAGCGGGAAGATGGGCGTGCAGACGATGCCCGGGTGCGCAAGATAGAAGCGCGGCTTCACGGGTTTGTCTGATGTAGTGGGCGACGAGAAGTAGGGCGCGGATGTCTGGCGAACGTGTGGCAGGTCCACTGTCAGCGAAAGTAGGTCCGTGATACGCTTGCTGCTCTCGTAGGGTGGCTGGTACCGTCGGGCTTGGAAGTCGTCGAAATCGAGGTGCTCGTCGCCAGCGTCTATGCTGCTATGCCACACCACGCGACCTGGAGCTTCGCTGGTATTCGAACGGCTTAGCAGCGGCAGTAGCTCGTGTGACAGGATATAATGTCCAAAGACGTTGGCACAAAACACCTCTGCTATCTCAGGAGGCTCTGATTCCGATTTCCCATTCTTGACCCCAAGCAGCTTTTGGTTGTCCAGCACGACCGCAGACGGCAGCGGCCTCTTGAAAATAGGGAACGTCGTGGTTTGGAGCAGCCCCTGGCTGAAGAACTGTTTTGCGACCAATACCCAGTTTAACCCTTCCCATCCCCCAATGCCTGCGTTTAGAAGGGCGGCGTCTATCCGAGGTATTCTCACATCGTCGATCAGGCCCGTCGGGTCGGTAAGCTTGCCATTGACCAACTGATCTGCGGCAGCATATATGGAATTGAGGTCACAGAGGTCGACCTGTAGGCTCAGAATGTGGACTCGCAAGATTGCTGTCTGCGGATCGTAGTTAGGCCCAGCCCGAGCTTGGAGCTGCTTCGAGCTACGTGCCGACGTCTCTAGGTGCGCGCGCAGGGACAGGATGGTCTCGCGGGACTTCCTGGCTGAACGGGTCGTCGGTATGAGGATCAGGTGTGCGGACAGAGGACGAGAAGCGAGGAATTGGTCGATGGTTCGCTGGCCGATGCCGAGTCCGACACCACTAGGTTGGATCTGTTAGTTGAACGAGGCCTCTCGTAAGAAGACATGTAGACTGATGTACTACTGCAATGGCATCAAAGCAGAGTATCATTGCCTACCTGTTGGCGCCTGTCAGGAGAACAAAGTACTGTTCATCGCTTGATGCTCCGGCCCATGGGGGTGACACCATCATATAGAAGCGCAGATTGCAGCAGGCAAGTTTCACAGGAGGGTTCTCGTTCAAACGGTTATGTTCGTCCAACTGGGTCTCAACGCCCCACCAGGAGAGTGACGATGGGAATCAATGGGCTTCAAATGCTCGTACATACTACACGGCGAAGATCGCTCCTGTAACCTGTTACTTTATCGTGAAGCTTGGTAGGGCGGTGAGCTATGGCGGAAAGTTCGATTGGGCGGGAGCGGCAACGGTGATGCAAGATTGCGATCAGTCGATCCGGCCCGGATCTCAGCTTTCCCAAGATTCGGGGATTCCCCAATTCCCGTTCTCCCGGTCAGCACTCCAAAGGCCTGTCCCTGATGATCAACAACATTCCATTGCAAGGAAGGTCGTCAACGGAGATAGCTTATCTCGACTTTACTGCAGGCGTGAGCGTTGAGATTGTGGCATTGGACTTCGTAGGTGCCGTGTGCTGTAAGACGTCGACGGGATAGGCGCATCTCAGGTTCAGCACGGAAGTGGGAAGTGGATGATTGCAGTCGGTGCGACTTCGATGCGCGCATCCCGTCTTTATCGCCAGCCAAGCAGGAAGCAGGAAGGGACAGGCAAGAAGGATCGGGCGTACTTGCTATACCTGACAGCTTGATAATGCACACTGCACACTGCACAGGCGTCCTTTCCTTATCTCGCATGTCGTGATGCATGGCTGACGACGGCAGTGACGGGATGGCATGAGCCTGCACCGGAAGCACCTGTTAGATGCCAGGGTTGAGACACACCTCAGCACGGGGCTGGACCTTGCTTGCTCCTGAAATTGTATGACATAAAATGGCTCGGCCTCAACGTCCGTCACCTTGCCGGGACGCAGCCTTCCCTTTTCACTCGCAAACATATTACCTCTTCTTCGACTCGTCCAATTCTTTCTGCCCGTGAATAACCTTGCCTTGACTGGCTTCGAGCCGTGACGCTGTTGTGTCAATCCCTCAATCACTGGACTCCTTGCATTCGCTCGTCCTGTTTCACCCTTTCCTTACCTTATCGCCAAATTAAACTGATAAGGACGCGGGTCGCGTAATAAAGGAGGGCAGCCACCCACCTCGGACATTCTCTCGAACAAGTTACACGACACACCAACCATGAACAAAATGCCCGTCGAAGAGACCTTGAGCCGGATTGCGCAGGTGTTCCATTCAGGGGACGCACTCGCCATCATCTGGAACATCATCCGCTGGGTCGCATTCTTCTTCGTAAGCCCCTCCCTCTTACTGGCGCATTGACCATGATGTATTGTTGGACTGACAACCCGCTTCTATGTAGAAACTGGCCAGCCTCGCTTGCGCCATTCCACTCATCGGCCTCGTCGTCTTCGACTTCTTCCTCTGGATCTGGAGAATCAACCGACCGCCACCTCGAGACACACCCCAACCGAGTAGAAACCCGAGTAGAAGCCCGAGTGGACGCTTTAAGCAGCCATTGCATCACCCAGCGAACGGTTCAGGCTCCAGTTCTGCAACAACATCGACCACCGACAACTCCACCAGCCAAAGACGGACGATATTCTCGACGGAGACGGACAATTCATGAACACCAACTCAAGCATAACGAGGACGAATAGCACAGCAATGATACCCAGTTCAGCACAGCAATAGATTTAGATTTTGGGTTTTAGGCTTCCGCCTTACGAGATTTGGGACACAACTTTGATAAAGTCGCTAGTCACGCCCATGGCCGTCACCTCTCCGCCAGCGCCAGCGCCCTGGATGATAAGCGGGTTGCTTCCATATCGCTTGGTGTAGAAGCTAATGACGTTGTCGCTGCCCTTGAGCGCTGCGATCGGGTGTGACTTGTCAAACATCTCCAGTCCGACCTTTACCGCCTTGGAAGCCACATCGATACTACCCACGAATCGTACCACCTTGCCTTGCTTTTGCGCCGCGGACTTAGTCTCTTCCATCTGGGAATCGAACTCGGGTAGTCTTTGGAGGAACTCATCACCACTCGAGACCGACTCCAGCTCCTTCGGGATCAAGCTCTGGACCGGGAAGGACGTAGGGGACTCGACAGGGAGACCAGCCAAACGCGCGAGTATAGTCAGTTTTCTCGCGACATCAAGACCGTTCAGATCATCTCGAGGGTCAGGTTCCGTGTATCCCAGCTCTTTCGCCTTCTTGACTTCCGCAGACCACTGGCCACCGGAACCCTCGACCGGTGCGAATGAGTTGAACAGGAAGGACATGGTACCGCTGAACACACCCTCGATCTTGATCACCTCATCTCCAGTATCCACCAAATCCTTCAGTGTTGAGATGACGGGTAGACCAGCTCCAACTGAGGACTCGTGGTACACCTTGGCTCCCGAGGTGGAAGCAGCACTGAAGATGTCTTGCCACAGCTTGTACGAGCCTGAAAAGGCCTTTTTGTTGGGAGTGACAATGCTCACACCGCGGCTCAAGAAGAGCGGGTAGGCATCGGCCACATCCTGCGAGCTGGTGTTGTCGACGAGTATGGCTTTGGAGGGCGCCGCAGCGAGGTAGTCGGCGACCTGGGGTAGACTCATAGGAGCTTTGGTCGAGGCTGCGAGGTCCTGGAGGGCATTGTCGCCAATCGAGTAGTCGGCATTGTAGACGGCTTTCTTGCTTGTCGATATGTAGCAGAGACTCAGCTTCGGAGATGGTCGGCGTGTACTCAGGTCCGCAAGCTGAGAGAGGAAGCATTTGCCTACCCCTCCAGCGCCTAATCAACAAGACATAATTAGTCAATTGAAAGGCCAATAAAACCCATTTACATCCAATGACATACCAATAATCGCAATGAATACCTGGTTCGTTTGAGCCATGTTCGCGACTGATTCTATCTCCTGTTTTGAGTGAAATTGTAAAGTTCGATTCCGGAAGACTGACGAATGTTTGCTGGACGTGGGGTAAATTCAAATTGTGGTGACACGGCTCTTGATGAATGTTGAGGCCGATCGCGGTTTTGCGCGGGGCATTTTCAGGGATCGACAGTGCAGTCAGTGGAGGTGGGTCTTCAGGGCCCAGGCGGCTGCATGCTCTAGCTCACCAGCTCACTTCCACTCTGTGCAGCATCAGAAGACATTCACATCGCAAAACAGCACTCTCAAGGTCAACAATATCGGTCTTATAGAGACTCTTTTCAGATTTACCTCCGGCTACCACAACACACCATGCCACAAGACCCAGACCTCTACGGGCAGCGGCCCGCCAAGAAGCAAAAGAAAGAGATTCCACTATCGAGCTCCCTCGCTTTCGCATCGCACCTGACCTCGCTGCTCTCCGCGCCCACCTCCTCGTCCTCCTCCCCCGGCGCCAGCGCCTCTTCCGGGCGCGCGCGGCCCTCAAAGACGAAAGACGACATTTTCTCCGTGAAGGCGAAGAAGAAGCGGAAACATACCAGCAAGGATGACGACGACAAGGAGGCATCGAACGACAAGAGTGGTAGTAGTAAGATCCGCATCAGGGACGTGCGCGGCACCGAGGACGAGAAGCAGGACTTTGCGCGCGCCCGCCGCCGCATGGAGGAGAAGGCCCGGCTGTACGCCGCCATGAAGCGCGGCGACTACATCGCCAAGAACAACGAGGCGGCGCCGCTCGTTGATTTCGACCGCAAGTGGGCGGAGAAGAACCCGGAGGAGGGGGACGGTGGTGGTGATGGTGATCCTACGCAGCGGCACTCCAGCTCAGGCAACGATAACGAGTCGTCTGACGGCGGCGGCGGCGGTGGTGGTGGTGGTGGTGCGGGAGCAGCGGGAGCAGAGATGATCGAATACAAAGACGAATACGGACGCACGCGGCAGGGCACACGAGCCGAAGTATCGCGCCTGCAGCGGCGCGACGCACGCATCGCCCTGGGAGCCGCGGAGCTGGAGCGCATGGCCGCGCGCCCACACGCGGCGCCGCAAAACCTGATCTACGGCGACGCGATCCAGGCCGCGGCCTTCAACCCAGAATCAACAACATGGGACCAGATGGCAACACTAGCAGCAAAACGCGACAAGTCGCCGACACCGCCCGCGGACACGCACTTTGACGGCGGTGCCGAGATCCGGACCAAGGGAGTAGGGTTTTACCAGTTTTCTAGGGATAAGGACGACCGCAAAGCCCAGATGGAGGAGCTGGAGCGCGAGAGAGGGAACACGGAGCACGTGCGGCTGGACCGGGAGGCTGAGAGGGAAAAGCGGAAGAGGGAGATCGAGGAGAGGAGGCGCACGATCGGGCGGAAGAGGGCGGAGAAGATGGCGGATACCTTCTTGGATGGGCTGGCGGGGGAGATGCGGACGCCTGGGGCGACGGGGGAGAAGGAGGGGCTGGAGGAGGGTGAGAAGAAGGCTTCTTCTTCTTCGTGAGGACTTTTGGCCCGTCGAGCTATAGCCACGTTTTACGGAAAACGAGGCTCTTACACCAGCTCGTCGTAATTAGCCGGCATGACTGAGCGGTCTGGGACTTATTAATACAAGATACCCCTTTTGATCTTCTTACATGGTGTCTGGCCCCTGGGGAATGCGACTTGACAATTTTACATCGTGGAGTAATTTGGGAGATACGTATAGATGATATCCGCTGCCGGTTTCAGTCCCCCTTTGCTTAGACAATCGACGTCGTAAAAGTTCATTCGTGGGAAACAGGGCACTAACAGGCTATGTGCATACAGCTCAACTCAACCCATCGTACCCAGATCTCTTGAGTCTCAACCCTGCATGAGACCCCGAGTCATCGCTTCACAGAGAAAGAGCAGAAAACATATATCCTTAATCACGTACAGACAACCTCCAACCCCTCACTACGAGGGTACAACTCTGGCCGTCAAC
This sequence comes from Anthostomella pinea, assembly GCA_963556695.1. NCBI lineage: Eukaryota > Fungi > Ascomycota > Sordariomycetes > Xylariales > Xylariaceae > Anthostomella > Anthostomella pinea. The sequence continues at coordinate 2,654,637 of CAUWAG010000007.1, read as the reverse complement.
AGTGAGCGACAGTCGGTCCTCCCTATCCACGATTACGAAACCAGAGAAACTAGGAGCAATGCAGAGGGACGAAGAAAAGTGGCACGTCTTCGTGTCGGATTAGGCAATTATTCGTCACAGCGATTTTCACGACCCGTGCCAAGACCAAGAATCACTGCATGTAAAGCTGCTTTTATTGCAACAGTTACGGAGAGGCTATCTAACTAGATCGATCGAAATCCACAGTAAGATGCTAAATTCGCATACATGGCGCGAGTTATAGGTACAGGATGTGCAAGTTGACGTTTATGTCAAGGTATTGCAGATACTATATACCGCGGATATATGTAATGGACACACATGCGACCCAAAGCAACTAACAGTAATAGTAGGCTGTCAGCAAGCGTACCCAGTTGCAAAAATTAGCAACATGATTTCAGAACGCCGTTACCAACCTGCCGCCAGGCCCAAGTCCAGTCCGTTCGGATCAATGGATCGATAGTCGGTTCGAAAATAGGGGGTTTCTTTGCGCCATTCTCTGGAAAGAACCCTGGAGCGGGGCAACGCCGCAACTGCCAAATATGTGTGAGCGCTCTCCTGAACGCCGGAATATGCTGTACGATCGCCGTGTCCCGGCCATGCTATGTACAATCTCCTCCAGACATTGCTATAAATAATTCAGTACATGCATGCAGATAAGAGAAGGCTCGTTTCGAACAACAAGAAACATGGTCTTCCAGCGTTCAGGTGAGCCACCACATGCAGCCGCAGTCAGTCATGTCGTTGCCCGAATTATCGCTGTCGCGGTTTGTTAAAAACGGGTCGGCGACAGCTCGTTTCGAGGTCGGAGTCTCGTACTTCGAATCTTCTTCGACGATTTCAACGTCGATGAAATTGCCACTCGCATCGAGAACCGGCCGTGCCTCAACGCCGTCGGCTATCACTTCAAATTGGCGACACCACGGCATAGTTGTCGCATAGCCAGGAATACGGCGCTCCTCCATTTTGACGACTCTCGGGTAAGGTGGGTCCTTGTTAGGCGGCATGGGGTTGTTACTGAAGTAGTCCGTGGCGGAGGACGACGGAGCTGCCGTGGTTGTTACCGTTACGGATTCCACATACGTCGTTGGGGAAGACGTAGTTCCGAAACTTGAAAGGTATTGGTTACCGTATTCCACGTCGCTATCTGAGAATAATGGGGAATGCTCCCCAAACTCCTCCCGCTGTGCATCCCGTCGTTCGACACTCGTCGTCTCTGCCGCACTTGTGGGTGAAGCAGCCGAAGCGGCCGGTACGCTGGCCGCGTTATCACTTGACGGGGTGGCTGTTGCTGAGGCACTATCCGACCCGTCAAGCCCGACAGGACGGCTGTAGCTGCTGTTTTGGCTCGCGTAGATGAAGGTCTCTAGCACCGTGCTATTCCAGTGGCAGATCCATGGTTTGTCTCCCACCTGCGCGATGCCCTTCCGCTTGAAATCGCCGCTAAAATCGCCGCTGAAATCCATGCGTCGGAGCTTCTTATTCGTTGAGCTGGCGGGTGTCAAAAACTCTTCGGGAAGGATGATCGTCTTGTTGTAAGGGATTTCGAACGCCCACGCCGGTCCTCGCGTAGCGGACTCGTAGCTGTCATTGACTAGTTTGAGTTGCAGATCGGTCAGGTCCGGTGGCTGCACGCCATAGCTGTAGATGTATCTTTGGATTGTGTACGTATCATTGTATGTGAAGTTCATTGAGTAGGCCAGTGTGTCTGGGACGTTCCGAAGCTTCTCGACTACCATGGACAGCTGAGAGAAGACAAAGTTGCAGTTCCACGCTTGCGCTTGTGTGGTGTCATTAAAGCACGTGTTCGACATGCGGGTATTCATGAGAGGCATGGCGTAAGTACCCTCTGCCAAGTCCGGCAAGCCTGGCGGTACGGTAGAAAGGGGCGTGGCATCGTAGGTAATCGTTGTTACTGCTGGTTGAGGCGGCCTGTGTATGAAGTCAGTATTTGGATACTAAGTGAGGTTGAACGGACGATGTGGTTACCTGTCTGCATGTGGCCCCTTATGGTCCGAGTGATGGCCCAAGAGCGTTCCTATGACCGTCCCGAGGACCACACCCATCATGATGAGAACGAATACCGCTAAAGTCAGGGCCCAGCATGGAACGATGCCCCATACTTTCCGCTTCGCGGCTACTTGCCAGTTCTTTAGAGGCTTCTTCTCGTCTGTGATTACTGCCGCTGCCGCCATGTTGATCCCTTCGTGGCTGGTAGCATCAGAAGTAAAGCTGCGGACTGATCGACGGGACTCAGGCGAGTTGGCACCGTGAAGATCCTCCGTCGAGGCAAATTCGGGGTCTCTGGTCGCGAGCCCAATACCTCCCGCACCTGGAATCGCCAACGTCGGTTGTACTGGCGTCAGTTGTACTGGTGCCGCTTGAGGTGTGTCTATGCCCAACGCCTTCCTATTGTACGCCTCATCTGGGTATCTCGTATAGGGAGGCAGCTGTTCCGTATGTCCGTCAGGCCCAATCAGATCGGCAGCGTCCTCGCCATCCGGTCCTATCCTCCTTTGGTAATTATCATTTGCACCGGGAAATCCCACATGGATTTCTCTCTGCGCTGGTCGACTTGTCCCGGCTTCGGACTCGGGCACCGTGTTCTGCGGGTACATGCCGTAGGGATGAGTTGGGCCTCGAGGTCCATTATACGATCGCTCCGAAACGGGTGCTGTCGAAGTAGTGGCTAGACTGGCAGTTCTTGCCAGTCGGACATCCTGCGGATACATCTGGTATGGGTGTGAAGGGCCTGAAGGACCTTCGTAAGGTATTTCCGAGTTAACGAACGGTGAGGTTGTAGAGACGCTGGATGCTCTGGTCGGCACTGTTTCGTCGACGGGGTCCATTGGCGGGCCCTCGTTTCGCAGGGACAGAGACTCGTGCGGGCGGTGAGGCTTAGAGATACTCGACGGGCGCGGTGGCGCGAAGAGTGCTGCCGGGGGCTCGAGGGAAGACACAGACGGCCTCGGAATGTGAGACGAATTGTGATTCTGTGCGACTTCGACCGGTCGAAAGCCGTCGGAGATTCCCATTGCTGCCAGGTCATAGTCGTCATCATCGCCCTGGACGTTGGACTGGACGTGGGACAACCTCAAGGACGTCCTGAGCGATGCACTGCGGTCCAATTCGGACGACTTGTCGTTGGAGCCGCTCATGGCTGCGGATTGTTGGCGGTCGGCGGTCGGGTTCGGATGCCGTCACAGCATCAGCGACTTGTCGGGCGATGACCTTGGCGCCAAAAGGTCATCGAAAGCGCTTCCTCTCTATCACTCGAGCGTGTCCAGCCTCGGTAGCGATAGTATGGCGACTCGTGCCGCGTCGTTGGAGCCGGTCAGCGATGATCTTAATTGCGAGTTGTCGTTGTGTATGGCAGAGATCAGTTGGACAAGTAGGAAGCAAGAGTCTCAGACTCTGAGTGGCTGTACGGGCACTGGGCACAGAGCAGGGCCCGCATTGCAACTTGCAAGTACGATCAGCGATCAGGGGATAGACAGACAGGCAGACAGGCAGACAGGATGGACTGCGCATGGCCCACGACTAACGGCCCACGGCCCACGGCCAATCAGTGTGCCAATCATTGAATGGAACTGGGTTTCGGACTTTGGGATGGGGCAAGTGCTAGCAACTGCAGGTGGCACCGTGGCAGCGTTTAGGGGTGACTTGAGGGGGAGCGAGCCCTAGACACAGTGGACACTACCTAGGTGTAACGGCAACTCTCTCCAAGGGCCAAGTCCCATTGGCCACGTGAATCCTCTATCTAGTATGGACTTCCATTTGCAGGATTAAAACTGCCCTGCTGCTGCAGTGCTGCTACAGTGCTACCTGCCCGCACTGGCTGCTTCTCGTTTGCTTTTTAGGCCATCCTTGGACCTGCGCTGCTGGGTGGGATCCATTCACTCTCTCGCTCTCGCATCAACGGACATATCGTAGCACGATCGGGAGCATTTCAAGGTTTGTTACGGTGTCGATGTGCACCTTGCAAGCCAGCAAGCCGGAATGTCTCATGACCGATCAGCGTCCATGATAGTCCCATACCAACGCCATGTCTGTTAGGTACTGCCAGACACTGACTGACATCGGTAAATCAACAGCGACGGAGGTGTCTCCTGTCCACTGCCCTGTTTTGTGTCGTACTACTCGACGATGGAACATTGGTGGAAGCACTCATTACTACACGCAGCCCATACGCGGTATGCACGAGAATGGCCGCACCGAAAGGGTAATATGTACCGCTGCACTCATTTGAGCCTATTCTACATGGACGACGTCCTCCCGGCGGCTCCCGGTCAACCGCAAACAAGAAAAGAGGGGGAAAAGAGTAAAGAGCGGTACCCAGGGGTCCCAGACTGGCAATACAGCCGGCGACCAGGGACTTCCAACGTTCCAGGCGAAGTGGAGCTGGTGGTGGTGGTGGTGTTCAACTTGCTGGTGGTTCTCACAGACAGACAGACTGATCACTGATCAGTGATGACAGACTCTCAGGTCTGGAGGCGTCTGGAGGAGTCACTGACCTCTGGTGTTCATCAGTTGGAGGGACCAAGGTTCCATTAACTTTGTTAGGGTTCGTTCGTCTCCCCAGCTCTTGCCCCGTGTTCTCTCGGACATATTGGATTCGTTGAGTGGCCCCAGGCTATCCATAATCTGGAACTTCTTCAGGATCACTACCCTGAAAGGACAAAGGATTCGGGGTCCTGGAAGTGATGGATGCAGGAACACATATTGCGTACTAGATCGATGAATATGAGACGTGAAGCCATTGCGATCACATAAACAGTCTAAGTACCGCATCTCGAGTGCTGCAGACGGGTAGACAGAAAAGTATATTCCTAGATGATGGTTTCAGCAACGGGGTGTTGGAACTTCCACCTGATTTGGGTCAAAACCACCCGGCCGGTCTGAGCGGAAACAGTCTTCACGACTCAGGTGTCGCATCCCTACGATGGAGCTGCTGCACCGTCCGATCGCGTTGGGCACTCTCACCTACCTACTCGTGAGTGAAGGACAACGACAACGAAACGTGTAGGGATGGGCATATTGGCTCTGGTGATACACGCTCACATGGCGGCTTCCACGACGGCTATGAGCGTCCATGGAGTAGAGTAGCTTCCAGTTTGGGAGCAAGTCCGGGCGGCTGAAATCGGGAGTTTGGCTATTCTCAGCCGAAGATACCCTACGGCATAGTTGTCTACCTTAATATGGATGACTGTGTTGAAGACATCGTCACTCTAGTCAGCACCTTGTGGATGTGACCATTATTAGCAAGACTCTAAACATGAGGTCCGTTTAAGTTCTGGCTTTCCAGCCTCGTATTGCAAGCTCAAGCCGGCGAACTTATTAGTATTCGCGGTGTGGTAGGATGGATATGATGTAACACTGAGCCGGCAGTCCGTTCTCGACTATCACCGGACGCTGTGAGCGCCAAGCTGCGGACCAACGCCATCATCCATATCCATCCTCTGGTCTGGCAACGCCTCCTGAGATCCAAAGCCATGGTTGTTGATTCAAAGACGTCTGGATTATAGCGATATAGACTCACGATATATCCAGGGCGGCACAGTCAGGCCACTCGGACCATGGGATAAAAAGCACATGTGATGTCCTGTTCTCGTCGACTCCGGCAGGCCTAAAGTTGGCTTGAGAGCACACCACAAGGAACCGGCTTCTGTGGTCCGTTTCACCGGACTGGTCACTGGTTAGATGTTGGAATCCACAGACGCACGATGGTGGCCGCAGGGCCGCAGCAGATCTCGGCACCACGACCAAGCTTCTTTTTATTTTCCCGATCGACCCACCCGCGGATGACCTTCCTGATATTCTTTGCGCATCTACCCGCTGCTGTGTAATGATAATAAAGAACGGGGATACGTACGGAGTAATCATAATGGTTGTCTAATATACATCCTTTTGGCGGCCCAGTCGATGTTCACTCCGTCCATCCAGAGAGACCACAATTAGCACAGATGCTTGTGCAAATCACGACTCCCACCACGTTAGGGTAGAGTTTATGAAGAATATGGCGCTTTGATGGATGTCCGAACGTGATGTCTGTCATTCACCGTTGCTAGACGGGCCAGAGTGGGGTATTTATCCCATCTTTGGTGTGATGATAATGATTACCAAGTTCAGCCTGTTTCTTCGCTCTTTGAGGTACACACTCCAACCATTCCAGAGTCAACATTCATCAGGTTTGGTTAAGCCGAAGCCCAAGATTGGTTGCGGAAGAAAATCCGAACTCCAAATCCACGCCTTCAGAGTTGCATTGTAGCCAACCAACAGGCGATGAGGTGCTTGATTGATGAGTTTCATCAAAGAGTCAGTCCTTAGCGGTTGTCAATTCTTGAGAGAGTCCCGAGGCTTCAACCACTACCACTGAATGAAAGCCATCCAGAACAAGCCAAGCCTCCGGCACCAGGCACCAGCAATCAACAGCAAACATGGCATCCTTCGGGAAGGCGATGCGCGATGCCCACTTCGACTTTGCTCCTTCTTACACACCACTAAACCATGGCTCTTTCGGAGCCTATCCTACGACTGTTCGAGACTATCAGCAGAGCCTGCAGCGTGAGACCGAGGCACGGCCAGATACGTTCATCCGGTTCAGATATCCCGAACTGCTGCGAGAGGCGAGGCAGGCCGTCGCACCGTTGCTGGGAGCAGACACAGACGAGGTCGTCTTCGTGCCCAATGCCCTCACCGGCATCAATTCCGTGCTGCGAAACTTGACATACGAAAAGGGCGATGTCATCCTGTACTTCAGCACCATATATGGCGCATGCCTGAATACGATAAAGTCGCTGGAAGACACGACACCCGTGAAGGGTGTGTCCATCAGCCTCACCTATCCCATCGAGGATAAGGCTATACGCGACAGGTTCATCGAGACAAACTTCATACTCCAGATGCAGGGCGCGAGAGTGAGGCTGGCCCTGTTTGACACCGTACTCACCTTTCCCGGCGTGCGCTTCCCTTGGGAGTCGCTGGTCCGTCTCTGCAAACAGCTTAATGTTCTCAGCTGCGTAGATGGCGCACATGGAATAGGGCACATCGATCTGGCTCACTGTGCTCGAGTTGGGCCAGACTTCTTCATCAGCAACTGCTACAAGTGAGCTTGCCTTTATCCCGTCCTTGTACGTGTCCTCGCCGCTGAACATCAGATGGCCAGGTGGCTTATGGTGCCCCGTGGATGCGCTGTGCTGTGCGTGCCCCGACGGAACCACCACTTGATCAAAACCACGTATCCAACCTCTGAAGGATACCTGCCGCAGGCTCAGCGAGAGGCAGTCTCGCCCACTGAGTATTTCGTCAGGCTGTTTGAGAAAGTGTCCACGGTAGATGCAACGCCGTACATCTCCGTACTAGAAGCCCTGAAATTCAGGGAGCAGATCTGTGGAGGGGAGAAGCAGATCCGTGATTACTGCACGAGACTCGCAAGAGAGGGGGGTGAGTTGATGGCAGCACTGATGGGGACGGCGGTTCTCGAGAACGAGACAGGCACGCTTCGAGACTGCTGCTTCACCAACGTGAGACTGCCCCTGGATATCGGACAGCCTCGTAGAGACCCGATTCTGCTGTATGAGAACAGACAAGGCGAGACATTCTCGCCAGAAGAGGTCCAGGCTATGGCTGATTGGATCACGGAAAGAAGTGTCAATGAGTTCGACTCCTTCTTGGCCACGAGGTTCTATGCCGGAGCCTTCTGGACGAGGCTTTCCAGTCAGATATACCTCGATCGTGCCGATTTCGAGTGGGCTGCCAAAGTCCTGCTTGATCTTTGCGATCGAGCGAGAAAAGGCGAATGGAGATCTGTCTCTACGAGTGCCAATATCCAGGGCAGACTTGACATATGACATATCATGTAGTCGCATTGCGTCAGCAAGCCTCGTGTTCATGCAACACAGCGACTGCGCCGTTGCTTCTTTCAGGGCTAAAGAAAGTCAGTCAGCAGTGCGGAGGCGTGGGGTATGGGGGACAGCTTCAGGTTTGTCCTCAAGACGAGGCTGCATACCCTCCATTACGATGATGCTGATTGCACCTCCAACACATCTTCCAGCGCATCGGTTGTGTTGTTGCTGTTGTGCTGCCCGAATAGCATTTGGGATCTCATCCGACGGCATGCTGCATGCACGTCGAGATTACTATCAGCTGTGCAACGAGAACAGTATACGAAGTCAATGCGGAGGCAATGAAACTCATCCAACCATCCACCCGACACCATGGGCAGATCCCAGACACGACATCCCAGATTTGTATCATGTCAATTATCCGGATCCCCGTTGCCCTTGTCCTTGCCCATGCCCTTGCCCATGACACCATGGACATCGAGTCGAGCCGAGTATCCTCGAGATGCCGGGTACAAGCAGGTCAGCAGCATCGATGCCCAAACAGTCATAATGTGGAATCCCCAAACTGCAAAATCCGCCCTAACCGCCTAACGATCCGGGCGAACGACGCCAATCGATGAGGCTCTAGTAAGACGACCTGACCTCGGTGAGCCAAACGACGTGCGCTGGCCAACAGAAATGTCGCGGCGTTTCAGCATCGCCAGACCACCCACCCACTGCTGCCTCCGGTGCCCTGCTGGCTGGCTTCACGAATGTGCGAAACAGGGCGACGACGGTGGCTTCTTTCCAGGCTGCCCCATTGGCTGCTGCGGTGTCGTGGCACGAACATGGGGCCAGAAAACGGGGCAATCTCGACCTGACTGGTCGACCGAGGGAGCGCCCATCGTGAGGCTGCATCGCCCGGGAACTTCCCCAAAGCGCCCATTGTCCAATGACGCACCACCCTCCAGCTGCCCACCCCATGCATGAACAGCCACCAGTCTGGCATTGTGCATATCTTATGGTGAACTCTTCGGATACCTGCGTCGAAAAGCAAAAAGCAAGCAGTGACCCTGACTGTTCCAGGGTTTTTGCTGGCCCCCAAGCCTATATGTATGGATCTCTATAGGTGAGCGTTGGAGTGCATGATGAGGTGCAGGGCAAGCAGGGGCAGTTGCCTAGGTACGCAAGCAAGCAAGCACACGGGCGTGCTGATTCGATTCCGCCTGCCTGGAAGCCTCCTCTCGATGGGGCTTCTGGCCTGTCTGCACACCTATCGCTCACCTACATATGTAGGTATATAATAACTGTGTCTCTCTCGTGTCGCCTGGTTGACCTTGCAAACAGGCCTCCCTCCCCCTCTCAATTTCTTCCGCCTTGTTTGTCTTCGACTCGAGTAGCAGTAAAACCCACTGACCCTGTCTCGTCGCCATTGAGGCTTGACCACAAGGTCCATCATCCATGTCATAGCACGTCGTGAAGTGAGTCGACACGCCACTCGAGGGTGCTTGCAGATCACATCACCGACACACCGCCTCGAAACTCACTTGCACGGTTTACGTTCAAGTCCACGCCGTGTACTTCCGTTTGTACATCGGCGGTACATATTCTATAAGAAGCCACCCAACCCATCTCACCCTATCCCCACAAACCCGGCAGGATGAGCCACCACGGTCCCTTCTCGGACACCTCGTCCTTCTACTCGGGGCACTCGGGCTCCTCGCGCTCCTCCTCGGCGGGCTCGGGCTCGTACGCCAGCTCGGGCGGCTCCGTGTGGTCGGCGACTCCGTCGCGGTCGTTCGTCTACACGGAGGGGAGCGGCGGCTACGACGGCGTGCGCGGCGCCGTGACACGCAAGCGCGACAAGCACGACGACCGCCGCACGCGGTTCGCGGCGCACTTCCTCAGCGGGCCCTTCGCCCAGTCCAAGCCCAAGAAGCACAGCCACGGGCATTCCGACTCGCGGTCTGTCTTTAGCTCGGGCTCGAGCTCGAGCCGGAAGAGCCACCGGCAGCACGGCGGAGGCGGGCCTAGACCGCCACCCATGATGGGCCCGCGCTTCCGGGAGGGCCCGCCGCCGCAGTTTCATCCTGATTTCCGGGGCGGGCCGCCGCTGATGGGGGGACATCCGCAAATGCCGCCACCGCCGCCGCAGCACTTCCATGATGGGCACCATCAGGGTGAAGGTGGAGGTGGTGGTGGAGGCGGTGGATTCGATGCCGGTTTCATTCAGCTTGGTGGTGGTGGGGGTCCGCAGCAGGGCCCGCCTCAGCCGAGGCCGGATCCCGTCTGGGGCCACGATGCGCAGTGGGAGGAAGGGCCTGAGGTGTACGACTGAGAGGCAGAGACCGAGTCTGTTGGAGTCCAACGACTATGTCTTGCTCTTTATGATAATGTTCTGTTTTCCGGCGTAAGGGTTTGGGCGGCAGCGATGGATGGAATTGGAGTCTGGCGTCTGATGCTGATCTACTTTACCTGTCTTCTGTCTGTCTGGGCAACTGGGAGGTCACGGATGGATGGATGGTTGATGGTTGATGGCTTGGGCGGAATAGTCGATCATTTCAGATACCCCCAAGTGTACAGTACCAACAGTGTATGATACGCCAACATGGATAATACATATCTTGCTGCTTCGATTGCAGCCTTTCCAAGTCTACCTGATACGACTGTGATCGCAGACAGTCTGAAGACATCATGAGACAACATGGTTGGGCTGCCTGACCTCGCCATGGCTGTCGAGCGTCAACGAATGACATGGCATTTGCTGACCGTAATCCGCAAACTAGGTAAGGATGAAGCCGCGACCCATCATCCCGGGGGCCCTCCTCAACCACGGGATGCCGCCAGGCACCAGACCAGGCGTTCGCAAGGCGTTCAGTCCACGTGTGGTTTTTTTTGCGTTAGCGTTACGTGAGTGAGGCCTTCCATTGCAGGAGGCGAGCCATTTATTATCCACGATAACTTATGCAAGCCAAGCCACGCCGCGCCTGAGCCCTACCGGAATCTTCTGCCAATTAATCCATCGACTGGACACGGCGGCCAGTCGATGTGAGTGAGTCACCGCAGTCTGGAGCCAGATACTGGCCAGTGAGTCTTAGTCAAACTCATTGGACTCTACCTTTCCAGACGGCGTGCATTGAGATGTTGTGCCGGTCAGCCCGCATGAGTAACCCTGGCGGGCTGGGAGTGATGAGGGGGAACGTTTGTGGCTGATGCAAAAATAAAAGTGAGACGTGATGCTCGGCTCACTCCGCGCTCCGCACTCTGTTTCCACGGAAGATATCGACAAACTACCTATTATAGCTGGGAGTTGGCTCGGTTGGCTCCCTCCACTCAAGCTGACCGATCAGAAGCTTCGCTGCTGTGTGACTCTACTTGCCGATGGCATTATTGTCTTCACAATCTGGGCCGCCATTGGACGCCATTACGGTGGAAGCTCTCAGCCTGCAGAGTGCTGCCTCCGCCTGACACAACGACAACGCGCACGCAGCCTTACTTGCTGATCGCCTCCAGTCCCATCAGTCTGGCGACCTGCCGCGGAGAGGGATGATGCCTGATTTTCAGTCACAAGTTGACAGCATAGGCAATCCGACACTTTGGGCCTGAGAAAAGAACCGGGAGTCCGGGACAACTGAGAACTCAAATGACGCCTCTTTGTTCTGTGGCCTGTGAGGGAGGGCTCTGCAAACCGCCGTAACGGTGCGTCCGTACAGTCATGCCGCCGCAACCAGAAAAGGCTGCACTTACACAGCCGGGCACTGCATAGCCTGCAGATATTCGTTGGCCGATCGTGGAACTCGGCCAATCGCACCGCCCGTGCAGCTGTAGCTCCCCTGCCGCTGCCCTATAGGGATGCGGGCAGGTCTGCCTATGGTCAGCTGGAGGCCGCGGCGAGACATGATGGCCCATGGGATGTTGGTAGCTACGGTATGATGCGTCATTCTAGAGCCTACCTACAAATCGCAAATATCTCTCTCTGCCTGACGGTTGCCTCTCAGTCATCATGGTGTGCCAGTAGGAATTATATAAACCTCGTCTTTGCAGCTGACTGCTCTCTTCTTGTCCTGGACTGTTCAGCACAACCTCTCCACGGAGTAAAGCATCAAAATACACCACGGTTAGTAGCACCAACAACTACGACCTTCTTTCTTCTCTGAATGCCTTCAATGCATTTATTATCCCACCTTCTCCTCGCCATGGCAAGTCCTCTAGCCTCGTCCGCCGAGACGAACGAGACAGTCTCCCCTGAAGATGCTCCCACTTCGACACCACTTCCACAACTCGCCCTGCTGGATCTCTTCTTCCCGGGCTTCTCCATGTACGCTGGCGCCGTCCAGAAGTACCTGCACATCGATCTCAATCTGTACATCCCGCTAGTACTGCTCGCCGGCGCCCTGATGGTCGTCTGGAACTACGCGAGCTCGTACTTCTGGGAGCAGCTCGAGGGCCACTTCATGTCCGTCGTCGACATCCGCACCGACGACGAGATCTACAACATCCTGATGGCCTGGGTGGCCGCGCAGCGCTTCTCCCAGGGCGCGCGGCGGTTCGTTGTCAACACTAACCTGAACTCGAGGAGCTGGTACCTCTGGAGCTGGGACGACGATACCGAGGAAGACGACGGGGTCGACGACAGCCAGTCGGGTGGACGAAACAAGAAGAGGAAGAAGGCTCTCTCGTACACCCCTTCTTTCGGTAGCCACTACTTCTGGTACCGAGGACGGCTGCTCCTCTTTCGTCGGACCAACCGAGAGTCGAATTCCTACATGCTGGTCAGTGAGCGGGAAGAGATCTCCCTCTCCTGCTTAGGACGCGACCCGTGGATCCTGAAGGAGCTGCTGCTAGAGGCTCGACAGCAGTACATCGAGAAGGACGAACAGAAGACGCTGATCTACCGCGGAACAACAAAGTCGCAGTCAGCCGAGCCAACCTGGCAACGCTGCATGGCACGAGCCAGTCGCCCCTTTTCCACTGTGATCCTAAACGAGAAGACTAAGAACGACCTCATCGAAGATGTCACCGACTACCTGTGTCCGGCAACCCAGCGCTGGTACGCGAACCGTGGTATCCCCTACCGACGTGGCTACCTGCTTCACGGTCCCCCTGGCACTGGCAAATCTTCCCTGAGCCTGGCCCTGGCTGGGTTCTATAAGATGAGAATATACATCGTCAGTCTAAGCTCTATCACCGCTAGCGAGGAAATACTAGGTGGCCTATTCGCCGAGCTTCCGCGCCGCTGTGTCGTTCTCCTGGAGGACATCGACACGGCCGGCCTGACTCATACGCGGGCCGAGAACGAAAACACCAGCACCCAGAGCCAACCTGCAGATGATTCGAAGGACATGGTCCCAGGCCAACTCACGACCGGCAACGGCAACACCATAAACAACAACAACAATAACAACAACAGCAACAACCGCCTCTCCCTATCCGGGCTCCTCAACATCCTCGACGGCGTAGCTTCGCAAGAGGGCCGCGTGCTGATCATGACGACGAACCACGTCGAGAAGCTCGACAAGGCGCTGATCCGGCCCGGCCGCGTCGACATGATCGTCGAGTTCGGGCTCGCGGACTCCGGGATGACAGCCGCCATCTTCCGCGCCATCTTCGCGCACCTCGAGGGCGACGACACTCCCACGGATACCGCGCGGTATGTCTCGCTCACCCCGGACGAGCGCAAGGCGCTCGACGACGAGAAGGCCGGGAAGCGCGCGGCGCACGACGCTGCGATCGACCGCCTAGCAGAAGAATTCGCGGCAAGCATCCCGGCCCATGAATTCAGCCCCGCAGAACTACAGGGCCACCTCATGCGGCATAAGCGCAACCCCGAGGCCGCGGTGTCCGGCGCCGAGGCCTTCGTCGAGCAGACGAGGAGAGACCGCAAGGAGAAGGAGCTCAAGGAGGCCGAGGAGAAGCGCAAGGCGGAGGAGAAGAAGTTCGAGGAGGCGAAGAATAAGAAGGCGGAGGAGGCGGCTAAGAAGGCTGGTGAGAGCAAGAGGGATGTGCCGGCCGCGACTACAGAGACAGCTAAGCCGTCGACTGCGACTCCTGAACAGCCCTCCAACCCAGATTCGCCTCGCGTTGAGCAACCCGCCACAACGGTCCCAGTGCCCTGTATCGACATCTCAGCAGCAGCAGCAACAGCAGTCGCGAAGCCCCAACTCGACACGACAAATATCGAGGCTCCAACCACTACCAAGGAGAAGCCAGCGGGCGGATTGGGACACGCGCGGAACGACTCGGGCTACGTGACGCCAGTCAGTGGCGAGCCGTGATTTGCGGTTGCGGCACGTCTGTGGCGATGGATGATGGAGGATCGTGATGATGAAGATCTTGATGTAGAACTACACATACCCTGCTCCTTCGACTTACTGTTTGCATGGGCGGCGTACCGGATTGGATTGGACTGGGCTGGATGGGATTGGAATAGGCTTACACAGGGAGTACTGGGACAGGCTTACACAGGGAGTCTATACATACCTACCTACATATGGTTATCCATGCAGGCAGACAGAGAGAATCTGTTCTGGCTGGAACATGCATTGGATACATGCACGACTTGGATATAGACACAGGGGAGGCAGTTATACACACAGTTATGAATATACTGCTCGTGCTTGTGGTCCTGCCTAAGCATAGTTTAATGAACGAGGAGCTGGAAAGAACTGCGCTGGATAACTCCCCATCGGTATGTGCGTACAACACACCTGTGAACCTCCTACATCGTGTACAGTTTCAGACTGCTCTGCCATGTATATTGGCAAGGAAGCAAGCAGTCAAGTAGCAGTCACGAGCCAGGGGAGCCTGGGTTCTCCGAAGTATACCCAAGATAGAGCGGAAGGAGAGGACAGCCCTCCATCATGGCCACCGGTGAAAGAGATAACCCGGTGCCCCTATTCATACCAGACGGCCCATCGATTATTAACCAGCTTCATGTTGGTGAAAGCCGGAGGGCTGGCTTGCTTGCCTGTCTGCTTCCCTGGCTGCTGCAGTCGAATAACCAGGCTGAAGCTGAAGACTGGAGTACCGGCGGCCTTCACACCAATATATTTCCGCTCGGTCAAAACACACACCGTTCCTCAGGAGCAAAGGCCCAAAGAAAGGCCTGAGGTCGGGTCAGGCGATCTTATGTCGGGGTCTTGGGCCCGGCCGACGGGAGAATATTCTCGCGGTTGGCTTGAGATTCGGCTTATCCCGATATCACCTCGATCGGCAGCCAAGGGATGTCGGTTTCTGGCACAGCTCGCCTAGGGACTTGGGAATCATGTTTCCTGACTCCAGCTTGGCCGGGTTCAGCCATCATCACACTGGGCCTTCCTCGTTGCCTCTCTTCTCGGGTATACTGAGCCTTTAGAGTCAGTCACCCCTTACTGTGTGACCCGTGGTCAAAGGCAGTGAGACTCGATATCAGGAAAGTTGAACCAGAAACTTCTTCTTCAGTTGATACGTGTCGAGAGCTCTATGTTTCGAGTAATTCGATCATTGGAGTTGGGTCGTTCCCAGCCATGCCTAGAGTAGATGAGCTTGCTGCATTGCTGCGGCGAGGAGGTGGCTAAGCTCATGCCATCATACGAGCTGACCTCCGCAGCGAGATAGGGGTATATCGCACCCAGTCCAAATTCAGCTGTATACGAATGAAGGTTTCTTGCCTACCCAACCCCAGGAGATAGAACGATGGGCGGTTCTGATGTATCAGGGGGGTTTGACGGCGCAGTTGAGAACGAGTATACCTAGATCGCTTGTTGGGCTTGTCAAGGCAGAATGAAAGGAATGGCGCGATTACGCGCGGCTCAGGCTATGCAAAGTTAACTGTGAGAGCAGAAAGATAACAAGACTTCAAGTGCTGTTCACCCCTATGGTCACACTCTAGCACTCCGGAACTCCGTAGTCCCAGCAGTACAGGAAACTTGTCCGACTTCGACGTCGACAATAGCCTCCAAGGCTTTGACCTCAAAGTGATGTGAACCCGGACCTGATCTTGATAGTACTCCAGTAGGTAGCCCATACTTGGTACGGATACCGTACCAAGTATGGGCGTACGTTGTCGATACCTCAGTCTTGCAGGTTGTTCCCGTCTACGAATGCAGAAGTGCCCGACTGCCCTGAAGCGGTCTGTCCAGTCGGTTAGGTAGTCCCAGGAGTCTCCAGCTCAACTTCATCCAGAAAAGAAAGACCGGTGGCGGCGCTGCGGCGGCAAGTCAACGCAATGAGAAGTGGCTTAGCAGTTCGGTAAGAGCACGACGCGTGGATGTGTGTGTGTGAAGGTTCCGAAATTGTCCTGCAGGTCCCGCGGGCACTGACGGAAAATGCCCGCCGGTGAGTTGCCCGGAGTGGGTATTGGCCGAGTTCGGCTATTCGGGTAGCCTCGTTGACACCACCGCCGCAGATGTCAGGCCAAAACCAGGGCCCACGACTTACGTGGGCACTACTGTAGAGTGTTTCTAGGCTGGCATCCATATCAGGGACGGTGAAAGTGGAATATGTACACAACTGCACAGCATTGTACGGCGGCAACATGCTCAAGAGAACATCCCTCTGGTGTGGTGTCTCTGATCTGCTCTGATCTTCTCTGGCTGTCTACTTACCTCCCAGTCTGTTATCTCCTGTCCTTTCCTGATGTGCCGAAACGAGATTGACTCCAGACAGTCGGGATTCCAATCGGACGGGACTAGACGAGGGCACAGACTATGAGAGCGCTTACATCGGCTACCAGCTATGCAGCTACTCATGCCCGTTTGTACTGCATAAGCATATGCAGTGAGCATAGAAATCAAGCAGCCATATCAGAAATTTGCAGTGATGGCTCTGAAAGTCTGAATGTGCGAGTGAGATCTTGAGAGATGGAGATGTGATATGGAGACGAGATTGCAGATGGAGGGGCGGGCGCTATCTTTGATTATCTATTCAGAAGTGGTGCGATAAAGGAGGGGCAGGGCAGGCAGACTTCAATGTTGGAACGGTGAGGGGTCAATGGGGATCTACATTGTGAATTATTATTATTCGTATGTTACTGTTGAATTTATTTTATTGACCAATTTGACTTTTATTAATGGGAGACTAGCGGCGCGAGGGACCAACAAGACTCATTTATTAGCTTAGGTTTCTGCCTCTGCTGATCTAATTAGTCTGAATATCCTCGTCCCGCTGTCCCTCCCTCTTCTCGGTCTGCTTCAGTACAGTCCCTGGCGCATACATAGGTACATACATACATAACCTCCGCAATTGGTCCCTTTACTACACAAGACTTGTCTTCCTCGGTCTTGACTCTTCAGGCAAAGTTCCGGGCTGTCATCCGAAGGCAAGCTGCTTACCTGGAGACGGGATCTTGCCGAGAGTTAGAGAGTGATCCATTTTAGGTACGTATGGCTATCGATCCCCACTTCCATTTCACCAACATATCATGCAGGGCCAGCGAAAGCAGCGCCTCTCCTCTGCAGTCCGTCCAAGCCCCTCCCGTCCGCCCCTGATACATACATCCTACATTGGTACAGTCAGTACCTGACACCCCTGGAGCCCTGCCGCATTCGCTGTTGGATGCCAATTGGCGGTGAATCTACTTGAAAAGGCCCCTTCCCTCGTCCTGCCAACCCAACTTGTGCGCCGCCCAGCTTCTGTCCTCCGATCTCGACTTCTCCTTCCCCTTCCGAAAAGCACTGCACTTGCCACGGCTCATAGTCTGATCCAGCCCTCGAGACCATGGCCTCCCGTCCTCAGAACATTGGTATCAAGGCCATCGAGCTCTACTCGCCCAGCCAGGTATGTTGTCGCCACGGCCATCAAGGTCGAGGACCCTGATGAGACCCCTACTGACCGTTGCCTGCCCCGCAGTATGTCGAGCAAGCCGAACTCGAGAAGTTCGACGGTGTTAGCACCGGCAAGTACACCATTGGTCTGGGTCAGACCAAGATGACCTTTTGCGATGACCGCGAAGGTGAGTTGATCGTTCCTTGGTGGCATCGTCGAGTCCTCGCTGACGGGCAACAAATCTCTGCAGACATCTACTCCTTTGCTCTGACAGCGACCTCGAAGCTGCTCAAGAACTACAACATCGACCCCAACTCCATCGGTCGCCTCGAGGTCGGTACCGAGACCATTCTCGACAAGTCCAAGTCGGTCAAGACCGTCTTGATGCAACTGTTCGGCGAGAACACCAACATCGAGGGTGTCGACACCCTCAACGCCTGCTACGGCGGCACCAACGCCCTATTCAACACCCTCAACTGGGTCGAGTCCTCGGCCTGGGACGGACGCGACGCCATTGTCGTGGCCGGAGACATTGCCCTTTACGCCAAGGGCAATGCCAGACCTACTGGTGGTGCTGGCGCCGTCGCCATGCTCATTGGCCCCAACGCCCCTGTCGCTTTCGAGCCTGGTCTACGAGGAACCTACATGTCCCACGTCTACGACTTTTACAAGCCCGACCTGACCAGCGAATACCCCTACGTCGACGGTCACTACTCGGTCAACTGCTACATGGAGGCTCTGGACGCTGCCTACCGCGACTACTGCAAGCGTGAGGCCAAGCAGCTGAACGGCCACGCAAACGGTGCTTCCACCGATGGCAAGACTCCCTTCGACCGCTTCGACTACATGGCTTTCCACTCTCCGACTTGCAAGGTTGTCCAGAAGTCCTATGCTCGTCTGTTGTACCATGACTACCTCTCGGACCCGGACAGCTCTGCTTTCTCCGAGGTCCCTGGGGATATTCGGGACATGGACTACACGAAGTCCCTGTCAGACAAGGTTGTCGAGAAGACCTTCATTAACCTGACCAAGAAGCGTTTCAATGAGCGCGTCACACCATCCATCCAAGTTGCTACCAATGTCGGAAACATGTACTGCGCCAGTGTATGGGGTGGTCTGGCTAGCATCCTCTCGCACGTTGACAGCGCCACCTTGCAAGGCAAGCGGATCGCACTCTTCAGCTACGGTTCCGGTCTAGCGGCAAGTTTCATGTCACTACGTATCAATGGCAGCACCGAGCAGATGTCCAAAGTCTTGGACATTCCCAACAAGTTGGCTTCCCGACGTGCGGTCCCTCCTGAGACGTACGAAGCTGTAAGCCAAATTGTCCAGCCCTTGATTCAGACCTGTAGACTGACCTTCTCTAGTTCTGTGAGTTACGCCACAAGGCTCACCTGCAGAAGGACTTCAAGCCCCAGGGCGACGTGTTGACGCTCGCCAGCGGCACCTACTACTTGGAGAAAGTCGACGACATGTTCAAGCGGGAATATGCTATAAAGGAATAGAGGGGGAAGGATAACAGGCGTTGCCTTTATCTCTGATCTGCGTTCACCGATAGACCGGCACTGCTCGGGTCACTGTGTCACCGATATAAGTGTGTGGCCCTTTTGTCATTATATGTTCAGAACTCATCAGCGCAGCGATGAAAGGAGGATATGTAGAGCCGAGGAGCACGGGCGTGGGATATAATGTCCATCAATGACGTTGGGTGGTAAAGCCGAACCCGACTTGTATATACCAGAGGCTGCTCAAGTCACGGTTGCATGAAAGGCATAATGAAGAATAGATCGACCACACTCTGCGACTTCGATGCAGGTGACCGGCCGTTGCGTTGCAAAGCTGATCGCGCTACATAGAGGCTTCTTTCACATATGAGTTGGATTCGTGAAGAAGTTTCAACATCAAGCAAAAATTCAAGCAACCAGGGTTAGATCACATGTACCCAGGTATTTTCCTTTTCATGTCAACATATGTGGTCAGTATCTGAAGCTGATCATACATATACTTCTATCCAGGGCAAGGTAGTCATCAACCACATATACCTCCTATGCAATGTAAGTGGGCACCCTCGCCCCTTTTTGCCGCCCTCAGATCATTCTCCTGTCACCCACCCGTCGCCTTGGTTCCCAACCACGCCCCAGGCAACCAAATTTCATACCTTGGGTTGAACGATCTCCCTCTCGACCCAGTCTAAGTTTTCTATTTCAGTTACAATACACCCAGCTAATCAGGTCCTTCCCTCCTCCCTTCCTTCTTTCCAGACATCCATTTCCTTCGTCCACCATAATCCTGAATCCCTTTAGCGACAACCGCCTTGGTCCCGAAAGCCAACCATCAGATCATACTGCAGGCTGTTGTCACACCGCTGAGTTTCCTATCGCCTTGGACGTCGAGTATACGCAGGTGACTGGACGTTAACCCCCATCAGGGTCTTCTCCTTGCCACTAGCCACCACCAGGAGGAGGTTCGCGAGGCACGACGGACATCTGTAAGGCTACATTGGATTCGTCTAGGTTCCGTCCAGGTCAACCTCATCTTCATCGGATAACGAACAAGGCACTAACATCATGCAGGTACCAACCAATTGACCTTCTTGAGCAAGCTCATCCGTTCAGCACACTCTACATGAGAGCATCACGATTAAGTCAAGAACTAGCCCGCCAAACCTGGCTTTGTCCGCATCGCCTTCATTCCATCCCCGGGTCCTCCTTGAGCACCAAAAGTGAGCTCCCACTCGGTCCTCCAGGCACCCCAGCAACGAAATCCGTTGCTCTGGTGAACAGACCGCTCAACTTTCTCAATCTTTCGCTCCCCTCCTACTGCCACAGAAGTCGTAAGTTTCTAGCGCACTGCAGTTCTTTCCCAGCTCATCCACTACACCAACGCACTCTCTGCCCTAGGCTTCCCGCGCTTCTAGCACCGTTGACAAAGTCGTCCGCAGTTTGCAAGCTCGGCAGGAGATCACCGATTGTTCGTCCCTCAAGCTACCGTCCCGACCTGACCCCTGACTCAGCAGCGAGACAGAGACACAGGCTCTTCATCGGGCTGCCAGAGGAGGCCGTTTCATATTACTGCGAGGTGCTCCCGAAGGTTGGCGCTACGGTATTTCGACGCAGAGAACATCGCCGGCAAGAACGCGATTGAGAAGGAACACGCGGCCGATACTCGATTGCTGGCTCTAGCTGCGTTACCTCACGTCACATTCGCCGACTATGGTGAACAGATATCTTCTCTGAGTCCCGCACACCGAAAAGACCATACTTGTGAGCTTCTGTGTACGAGATATCGATATCTGCGAGAGTACACAAAACGAGAGACGCCAGGCTTCGAGTTTCGGTGCCTTCGACGTCATCATCGCGTATCAATCCCCTGGTCGATGAGAAGATCCCAACCCACCATAAGGTCTACTATACACAGCCGCGAAGACCCCGAGGTAGGCCGTCGCAACCCAGGCCCAGTTTCTGCGTTCCTGGTATAATCCGTCACAGCAGAGCCCCCATCTACATTGCCCAAGATGCCGATCAACGACGACGGAGAGATCACGGGCAAATGCCTGACGGCGCACTGCGTGGCGCCTGCTGCTTCGAGCGGTCGACGTCACTGCGGCCACTGCCATACCAACCTCCCCCTCGCGGACTTCAGATACCGCATCGCCGGTTCTCCCACGAACCCCGAGCGCGACAATTTCAGAGTATGTCGGGGATGTCACATGGCCTCCCTCGCGCGCGCGCCTGCTGTCAGACGAAGTTTCCAAGAGAGTTTCCGCCCCTCGCAGGCCGCCGCCACCGCGAGCCCAGAACCCCGGGCGGTTGTACACCCTATCAGAGAACCAGAAGATGCCTATCCCGACTATCGTAAGTAGCTGATGCATATGCATGTGCCCTGCTACTAAGAGAATGACCGGCTGAAACTGCGACAGGCGACCACCTGGATCCGTATCACGGCTTGCGAAGGCCCATATATGGGCCCGAGCCCTACGACGGCTTGAATCATGATTGCGATGATGATGAGCACACTCTTGAGGGTGGCGGCGGCTGGGAGGCGACCCATGATGGCGAAGAGGGCGATGGGCCAGACGACTATGACGGGGATCCCTTCAGCTTTCTGATTAGTCGTAACCAGAGTGGACGGATTGAAAGCGGCTCTGAGGATGATGATGATGATGATGAAGCCCTCTGGGAGGTTTACCGGCGTATCAATATTCCTGAGCCTTATTCCGATGACGACGCGGAGGCGACCAATGATGCGGAAGAGGGCGATGGCCCGGACGAAGATGATGAGGACGACGACGACAATGCAGCTCTCATAGCAGACGTCTTCGATTTTCCGCCTAATAGTGGCAGTGGACAGGTTGAAAGCGGCCCTGATGCTGAATCAGATGAGTCCAGCTCCAGCGTTGGCCATGTCACAACCTCCCCACCTGTCGTCGACTACGTCGAGCTCGCACAGTATCGCTTGATGCATATGGTACGTATCCTTATCCCCAACCTCCTGAAGCAAGCGTATACACCTGTTCTGGGGGTATACCATCCTATGGCCCAGTGTCCAATCAAGCTGACGCCACTTATTAATGAAGAGACCGTGAGTGTTTACGGCAGCGAGTTGGCCAACGATAGGCAAAGAAGAAGAGCAAGCAGAAGCCAATTGTTACGCTGCGCGAGGCTCTACCGGATATCCCAACTGAGCATTGTCCGGATCTTGTTGCATTCCAGTCCAAGATAAAACCACAAGACCGCGGGTTGCCGGTGGTTGTTGTGTACTCCTCCCGTCGATCGGAGGCTCGTCAGAGACAGCGGGTGGCACACGCAATCCCAAATTTCATATACAATGGTTGTATTAACACCTCCCTCCAGACATCTCTACAGCATCCCCAAGAAGAAAAATCTTCCTTACGACTACTACGACTACGCTATCGTAATGGATCCCGCACACAACAACACAGCCGACTGCAAATGTGCCTCGTCAAAAGCTGTTGTGCTTAAGGTCGTGTGGTAGGACAAGAAACTGATTGCGATAGTCGGAGGACAAGTAGGGCTTTGCAACTTGACACGCACGATACCTAGCTAGTTGCGGGTTACTCCCGGAGTAAGATGTGTGTATTGTATGACATGAATCGGAGAAAAATGTTTAATGAACCAGGCAGACCATCCTAACGTGAATAAAGATCTGCGAGTATCATCGTCCACTTTGGAATCGGGTTGTAGCCCTCAATGCTTGCGATGCCTTCAGGCGGCCAGCTCGCAAACTTGGCAACCTTGACAAAGGATCGCTTAGGTAGGGTAGGTTTGAAGTCTTCGGCTAGAAACCCCGTTGATCTGCTTTCTGTGTTGACGACTTAACTTGGCGGGAAAAGTCGAGAAAGTCCGAACAGCTGTCCTCAGGTTCTTTCCCCCTTTCTCCTTTCTCTTCTCAGCTTCCACCGCCACCATGCTGACCTAGAATTGACGATTTTACTAGGTATTGGGATAAGCTGCCGTCACAATCGCGAGTACAACCTCATGGGTTGGTTCTTGCTCAACCACGGCATGTGATGGGTTGTGAGATTTCAAAGTGTTCTATTAAGGAGATTAATTCCAGCTACTCTGGAGCGGCCAGAGTGGCCTTATATATATCCAAGATACTAAAGGAAAGGATACGTGGCCTTATATTGGCCACGTATGTGACAGAGTCACAAATGGGAATGGTGATCCTGAAGGATGACTATGGATGGGCTAACATAGCCCAGAATCCAACATGGGTTAGTCAGACGCTTCATGGCATTCCCATTTTCTATACTTGTAGCTGCCTGCACTAGTAACTCATCCACCGCATGAACTCCAGCCTCGGTATTGCATTGCCACTGTCACTGGCAACACCAAGTCCGTTAGTTGTGAGTGCTATGGCGGCAGGTGATCATGACAACCGCTTTTCGAGCAAGAAATCGGAACTATGCCAAGGCACGTGTAAGCTTCGAAGTGGTCAGGTAGGAAAGCAGTCAAATAAGTATGACAGGCCGTGATGGACCACCGCGGATCTCGCTACCCCTATCCGTCTAATTAAAAGGTGCCCTTGCTCTACCTTATCGCTCTCATAGTTTGCATCGTCGCCGTTATCGCTGATCGTACAAGCCACACTGCAAACCTTATAGCCCAGCTCCCTTTTCCACCTGCAACGGGACAGGATATATATACGAGTTTAGTAGGTTTGCTTGGTAGCCGGGTTGGTACGGCCTAGCGAAATACTGTTACAAAATATTCTTACAAGGTATTCTTAGGCACAGCGGTTCGATTCCCCTAGCGGCTGAAATGTCTTTTCTTTTTTTGGGCCTCGTACCGCTCCCCTTTTTGCATTTCGTTCCTGGCTTGGGGACCGGTACAACTAGCATACCAGTGAGCAATCCGCAGTTTCATGCAGTTGGATTGACTATCCAATTTATAAGTCTATACCCCCAGCGAGACACAAACGGTACACTATAATACACAGCCCACAACTCACCAACCCATCTACCCCCTTCATACTACTTACAAAGTCTTCTCCTTCACCTTCTCACCCCCACCCGTCCACTTCCACGTAGCCCCCCGATGCAAAAGGTAATCCCGACTCCGTATCCCCTTCCAAATGCCATACAACCCGCCCACAGGCCAACAAGCCTTCAACCACGGCTTCCACCCGCTCTCCGGCGGGCCCGTCTTCACCTTGACCTTGTCGTACACGCTCGGCAGCGCCGTGGCCTTGTATTTGTTTCGAAGCGCCTCGTACCACGACCGGTTGCCGTACGCCCTCCAGAACTCGTCCTCCTCGTAATATGTGTGCGCGTACAGCCACTTCATGCCGCCCAGCTCGTCGACCTTGGCCTCGAGCGCGCGGTTGACGCGCACGAACTCCTCGCGGTCCTTGGGGCCCCAGCCCCAGACGCCGATATTAAGCATCTCACCGGCGGGCGCGCCTTTCTGGGCCCGGAGATGCGGGTGGAAGCTGGGGCCTGCGGGCGTCTTGAGGGGGCACAGCCACAGCGGCCAGATGTCCAGCGTGTCGGTCGTGTAGTCGACAAAGGCCTCGGCTGTGTCGTAGGGGATGCCGAGGTCTTGCACGAAGAAGCGCGCGCTCTCGCCGCTGCCGTGCAGAGCGCGGTACAGCATGCGTGTGTGCAAGAAGTCGTCGAGGAACCAGCGGAAGAAGCGCGTGAAAGGCACGGGGCGGAAGTAGTCGAAGGCCGCCTGCCCGACCCAGAACCCGCCCCTGTCGTAGCGGAAGAGATACTCGGCGAGCGGGATGTACTCAGTGAGGGAGCCCTCGGCCTGCTGTTGCGTCTCCGATTCAGCGGCCGAGGACGAGATATCAGTAGCAGTAGTAGCTGTTGCAGACGCACACGACGGAAGCGCCTTCGTGGTCTCCCGCACATGCATGTAATACCACGGATCCCACGCCCGACTAAACGTGCGCACCTTGGCGCCCTGCGGCAGCTCGTCCGTCATCTGCCCCGTGACGACGACGCCATGGCCCTTGGAGAACAGGATGCCATCCACGTAGTCGTTGCCCTCCCTCTTCGTCTCCTCCCTCACGACCCGCACCGCCTCGGCCACGCTGCTCGTCCGTCGATACGTAGTCCGCACGAAGCGCTTCGCCTCGATAAGCCGCAGCTCCAGCAACGTCGTCACGCCCAGCGTGCCCACCGCGCCCGCCGCGCCGCGGAACAGATCGGCGTACTCCCCGGCACCCCCTTCTTTGGACGGCCGCTTCGCGAACACGACGTCGCCATTCGGAAGCACCATCTCCACCCCCTCCACATTCTCATCAAAATACCCATGACGGAACGACGAGCTCTCGCCCGCGGTGCCGGCGAAGCCGCCGCCGGCCGTGATTCCCGGGAACTCCATGACGACGGGGGGCACAAGACCATAAGGCAGGGTGTGCTCGACGAGGCGGTCCATGGGCACGTTGGGCTCGACCAGGGCGGTGCGGCTGGCGGTGTTGACCTCGAGTACGTGCGACAACGCACTGATGTCGACGAGTCGCGTCTGCGCCTTGAGGTGCGCGGGACGCGTACTGTTGGTGCTGCCGTGAAAGATGCGGTAGGGCTCCGCGCGCTCGAAGAAGGACCGCACCGTCGAGGCGATGAGCCGCACTGCCTGCCGGTGGCGCTCCATCTTGGGCTATGGTTGGTGTTGTTGTGCTCCTTGAGACGGAACTGACTGTCTGAGATGAGAGGACCCGAAATACCGCCTCAATTGACCTCCTACGCCCCTGGCGGGCCGATGGCTGTTTGTCGACGAGGTGAGACGATGAGATGATGGACTGGGATGAGGTGTGAAAATTAAGTCGTGAGATCAGATCTAGCTAAAGCCCGGGCGTTGGGACGCTAATTCCGCCCCTTGTAGCCCCTGTAAGCCGCTGGGTTAGACCAGGGGGCTCATAGTTCAGACGCGTTCGCGAATCGCCTCGTATTATGAAGGATATCTACGTAGTCTCTGGTCTCGTTTAAGATCTGTATTATTGCCTGTGTACGTTGGGGTATCATTGTTTGCTGCGGACCCCATCCTTATTTTCCGCCATTATTGATTACCTCATCCTCCTATAAATGCGTGTACGTGCTAGCCGATTCGTTTGGCTGAGCAAACAATGCTATGCTGATCTCTCGAACGGACTAGTATATACCAAAAGTCTGTGAACTCTTTATAGTACCCTGTGCGTCGGAGGAATTAAGTGAAAATCACGCTGAACCAAATGCTGGAAAGCCAAACAACCTCACAGCATCGGTGCCGCTTCAGGCAGAGGCGCCTTTCGCCCTATCCGCTCGTACGCCATGGTCGATACATCCTCCTCACTGAACGGCGTAAGTTTCTTGATATCGATCTCGACCTCTTCCAGTGTCTTGGCCTTGATCGAGGTGAAGGTCGACTTGATGCTCTCCGGATCCTTGCACGCTGCCGTGATGAACTGTGTCCAGCCGTCAAGGTTCCGTCTCGACTCCGGCAGCTTCGTCAGTATCGAGGCGAAGACGTGCGGCATGGCCTCGTACTCCTCGAATACCACCGTGACGCCGTCTTTCGTCAGCTTCGAGGCTAGGTACTTGTCCTCGTCGGCCAGACACTCCCACCCGCAGCAGATGTAGATCGGCGGAGCTCCCTCCCAGCTCTTGCTCAGGTGGAGGCTTGCCAGGGGGTGCAGCATGTATGCGTCGTCGATATAGATGTGTTTCCGCGGTGGCTTTGCTGGCCAAGCCTCATCCGCTGGCGGCTGCTTCGAGGAGAGTAGTTTTGCCGGAGGTAGGTAATCCCATTTCTGGTTCGTCGTCCACGAGGGCATGCTCTGCACAAGGTCCAGCCACGGAGAGTTGGCAGTTACCGCTGCCGGGAGAGGGACTTCTCTCTCCTCGCCAAACCACGGGATCTTGACGTGGTGCCGTCGGAAATGTAGCAGAGTCTGGAGAAGAGATAATGTGAGATTGCCTCCAGCGCTGTAGAGCAGGAATTAGTAAGTTTCCCCGTGCTTAGAATGTCGTGATCTTACCTGTCGCCGCCGAAGACAATATCTCCCGGCGCTACGGCTTCGTGGACAGACCCCGGAGGCGGGTAAAGAAGCGTAAAATAGGAGACCAGGGCGTCCAATACCGCTGATGGGAACGGGTGTTGAGGTGCCAATCGGTACCGTACCGAATAAACCCGTCCCCCCGTGAGCTTGGCCAGTTTCTTGCATAAGGGCCTATGCGTCGACGGATCGCATAGGTAATAAGCTCCCCCATGGAAGTATAGCACGGTCGTCGAGTTCTTGCATTCCTTCATCATCTCATGGTACTTCTGCTCCTCTGTCATCGGTGGAGGTGTCGACTCAGGAGTTGCCGCGGCTCGGTAACCCGTCCATTCCGCTTCGATGGGCACGATATCCGGTATCCTGAAGCTTGTGCTCTTGGTGCCAGCATCGCCCATGTCACTGATGGCGGCCAGCAGTGCGTCTCTTAGTCCCTGCTCGGGAGGCACTTTGGAAGCCACCGTGCTGATCCAGATCCTCCCCCTGACACCCGGATCCGACAAGGTCATAGCCTGAGTCTTGAGAATCCCCCGAGGCTTTGAGCGATCCAGCAGTGACCGCAGGACCGAGATGGTCACATCGCTCCTTAGGTCCAAGTAGTGTGCCGCATCCGACATCTTGAGGACGTGGAGTAGAGCGACACGAACGACCAAGGGTACCTTGGGTAATAACTCCCAATAGAGTCCAAGTTGGGCCTTGCTGATTAGACCAGACTTGCTTTTGCCGTCGGAGGGAGGCATGGAGATGCGGAGCCAGGTAGAAAAAGAAAGTAAAAGTGTCGACGAGTCCCGGTGTATCGGTAACGGTTTTATTTCCCTGGGAATAATGGCCCGTCGCTCGATACTACCTAACGTTGGGGTGGCCGTCCTCGCTTGCGATGTACCTCGGTTGCCGTTGAATGACAAAATGCTCAGCGATTCGACGTCCCGATCCAGGCGTCAGGCACAATGGAACAACTCAACACTCGCACTTCAACTCACTCGGATAGATAATGGTGTGACTAATAAGAAGATGAAAGAGCAAGAGACGGTGAAGACGAGTAATAATAAAGCTTGCACCTACCAAGTTGAAACTCCACTACAAATGTCGGTATCATCATGAACGTGGCAACGCTGCTCCGGGGATCCTGGCGCCCTGGAGAACGCTAATGGGTCGAATCTCGGGCGTATCTGAAGAAGTTCCAAAGCGAACCTCGGCATCTCTGATCAGCCATCCCAAGAGCCGGGCCACTGGGCCAACTGGAGTCGGGTGATGGGAAGTTCGGATGACATAACTTCCGATGCGCCACCTGTGCGACACCGAACGTTTTCCGCTCTCCATTTTCCAACGTTGATTCCGCCTCTTTCCCCCTCCAGTCGGCGATATTTCACCGTTCGCGTTTACAGGCCGGATCAAGTATCCCAAGAGAAATCAGGTATCCCCAGAGAAGCACGGAGCACAGGTGGGCTGCGATCACGTTCAGTCTTCAGATGACAGACATGTGCTTGTCTTTGTGCATGTGTGTGGCGTGCTCGGATGGCTTGCTGGCCGGTGCAGGTAGTACTATCCCCCTATTTGGGTTGCGGTGAGAAATGTCGCAAGTGGCTCTGGAATAGGAAGCCGTGGCGGTCGGGAGCCTTCTTAGCTCTTCGCGATGAACTAGAGATCTCAACATGATTCGCATAATCCACCTGATTAGGTATAGCCGGGAGATCCAGTCGATAGGATTCAGCCATGGCTCTGTACGGTACGAATAAACGCAAGAGAAGACATGAAGCAGCTTTGTACTTGCTACCATCTTAGCTAGTTTCGAGCTGTTGGCTTCTCTCACCATCCAAGGTCAGGACTATCCGAATCCGAGTATGGGCTCGGTTCTCAACTCACTAGGAGCAAGGTTCGTAGCTACAATCGCGAGCATCTCGAATACGCCGTTGATCATACAACCGGGTTTAATACACCAGACTCATCGTTGTTGGTTAGATTCGTCATTGCTGTTGACCCCATCCTTGCCCATGAGCTTCTCTCGAGATGCTCTAACTACACTTTAATAACCATCTGATTCCCGAACCCATGGCGTCTACTGAAACGCCCACCAAGACTGTCCCAAAAACCCGCTTCATACCAGTGTTCCATTCATGATTAAGTATTTTTTTTACAAAGGGCACGCGCCTGAAAGTCCCGTCCATGGAACGAACCAATGACCGACTTGTTATAAAGTTTAAGAGCTGCTTCCGGCACTCTGCTGTGAGCCCCCTGCGCCGTTGTCGGAAGACTTGCTCGCCGCCATCTGCCACGCCGGGATCGAAGCCTTACCGGCCGGCATGCCACTTGCGAAGGGGCTCGAACGGCCCCCTAGGGAAGATATATAGTCCTGCTTGTTGGGATTTGGTCCATTTTCCTCCTTCGCTGTCGCCCCCTTTGCATCACCGTTCTCCTTTGCTGCCGTATCGGGCTTCGGGCTCGTGGCCGGACTGGGAGAAGCGGCGGCGGCGTTGCCACTTGTAGGTCGGAGGTAGTTGTTTGCGCTGGACGGGGCCGGGGCCGGGGCCTGGGCAGCAGAGTTGACCCGCTGCATGATGAGCGCTTTCAGACTCTTCACTTCGTTGCTGACATCCTTCAGTTTGCCGTCGGTGAACTCCTTCTGCGTGGCCATGGACTTGGGTAGAAGTCCGCTCAGGGTCTTCATGTCGTCTCGTAGCCTCTCTGTCTCGTCTTCTTGTCGGCGACCGGCTGATTTGGTATCGCGCATGAATGTCTCCAGCTCCTCGAGGACCTTGTCCAGCTTCTCGTTCCGCTCCTTCTCTGACGCTTTTATAGCTTCCGTGTCTTTCACCAGCTGCTCGATCGCCGCGAATGTCTTTTCGAATTGCTCGTCGACTGTCAACTTGTCCTGGTCGAGTTTCTCCGGCGTCGGCGGCGAAACAAGGGGTGAAATATATCGCTGCTGTCGCGTTAGTCTCCAGGCGAGCAACTTGGAAGAAAGAGCGCTGATAGCCGTACCTTTGTGATAAAGTATAGACCGTATCCAACTCCCCCCATCACCGTAGCCATGATGAACCAGTCCCGCCAGTCCCTCTTAGGCGGCGCTGGGGGCGGAGCTTGCCATCCGTAGGGCGGCTGTTGGTATTGGCCATAATACGGTTGCTGTTGGACGGGTCCAGAAACAGCTTGTGACGGTACCGGGGGCGCAGGAACGGATCCTGGAGATGTGCCAGTGCGCGCGAAAGCCGCATCGATCTCTTCTTGCGTCAGGTTCTTCGATCGTAGGAACGAGAGTTTGTTTTCGAGGGGAGATGATACGATGTTCGGATCCTGGAGGACTGCATCGCATACTATTAGCACAGGCCGACCACTGGGGCGGGAAGTGTAGACGCAAGTAGACACTTACAGGAGACCGCAGAGGACACGACGTCCTCGCGAATAGCCATGATTGTAGCTTGAGCGTCTGGCAAGGTGTCAAGTCATGGCAGGATGAACCCTTTGGCGCTCAGACTATGCGAGTTGACAATGCGAAGCGCCAAAGTCGTTGCGTGCGGGCGAGACAGCACTACCCTGGACTGTAGATGACGAACTCGGGCCAAGAAAAGATGGAGGCCGGTCTGAGCCGAGGCTCGCAGCTGCTTCTGACTACACACACCAGCCGTGCCAGCCTCATCTGGCTTTGCACAGTCAGCCACTTCTGAATTCCTTCATCGATCAACACCTGCAGCTCCTCGTTCATACATGATACCGTGAAGGTACCTATTAATACTCAGTCGAATACCCTCCGTCTGGGTTTATGCGAATGATACGCCAAAGCTGTACCCAACAGCCGTTAGGCCAGTACCATAGTCGGTTAGTGAGGCCTGTAAAGTTAATACACGAGCTTCATTCTTGAATTCTCCCACTCATGAAACTACAGCACAGACATTCACGAAATCCTCAGTTCATCTCACCAACTCCAACGTGAAGTCTCAGACCACATCCAGTCTTCTCATCTATACCTCATCCCTATCACTCCATTTTTTAGCCAGCCATATAGCTAAAGCTCCCACCACTATAGAGAGCGGACATCATCGCAATGCCACCCGACGCGATGCAGCCATATCAGCCCCTTATAATAGATCAGAGAGACATACCCCATCTGTCTCTCCTCTCTAGAATGATATATACCGAGCAAGAGCAAAACCCCACCATCCCAATACGCCGGCCGTAATGACGAGTTTTTGAAAGCCATTGCATGAAAACGAAAAAGCAAACCCACCATCCCTCCATTGTGGTTATTGTGGCCATCTTTGCCGTCACCAACTCAACAACCCCTTGCCGCGATCAAACCCGCCCCGCAGCTGGCTGTCAGCTTTGACGACCTTGCCCTGCAGCACCGTGAACTTGACGATGTTCTCGCAGTCCTCGGGCCTGACGCGCGCGAGCCATATGCACTGCGCGGCGCCGACGTCTGCTTCTGCTTCTTCCGCCCCTTCTACCTTCTCCACCCCACTCTCCTTTTCTTGTGCACCCTCCCCAGCAGTCGCAACAACAGGCGCCTCCGTCGCCTTCTTCGCAACCGTCTTCTGCACAACCCGCACCTCTTCACCGGGCCCCAACCGGCCCCTCTCCACGCCGTCGACGCCGAACGCGTCCGGCCGGCGGTACACCATCATGTTGGCCGAGTACTTGTGCCCGCCGACGTGACTAATAAAATAAACGCCCACGCCGCCCGGCCGCTCGTCGTCGAGGTCGCGGAACAGGCCCAGGGGCCGCAGGTGGCGTTCCAGCTCCTTGCGCAGGATCGGCGCGCTCTGTCCGCAGCGCGCGTCGCGGGTCTTCTGCGAGCAGAGGAGGATCAGCGCCCGGTGCGGACTGGGGCGCGCGAGCAGCTCCCTCGCCTCGGGGTGCTGGAGCTTGACGTCGTCGGGTAGGGGTAAGGATTTCGGGAGTGAGACTGGGGATAGCGGGTCGGTGTTGGTGGGTGCGCGGTTGATGTATGCGGAGATGAGGGCGGGAACCGCGGCCGGCGTGACGTTTTCGATGATGGTGAAGGCGGGGAGGAGCACGATTGTCGTGGGCTCGGCGTAGTCGGCATGGTGCGAGGGCGTCGGGATGTTGGAGGCGGAGAGCATGAGGCGCTGTTGTTTTGCTTCTTGTCAGTTACTGATCGTGAATCTGAGTGCCCAGCAACAATGCGACGCACACCAGCGCATAGGTGGACGGGAAGAAAAAGTAAGTAATCGTAGTCCAACCTACCCCATTTTCCGGCTTCTCCGCGCGCCCAAAGGCCTGCATGACACTCCCCTTCTCGTCCTCAACGTCGCGCACCCAGTCGGTCTTGCCGGTGGCAACTAGCACGTGCGTGCTCCAGCCCTTGATGTGGCCGTACAGCAAATCCTCATCGTCGATCTTAAAGCCGCGCGGGTACGACACATGGCAGCTCTCGCAGTCGTGGTCGCAGTCCTCGCCGTCAACCGCCGGGTCCGTCGGCGGGAAGAGCTCCGCCATCTTCGCCGCCGTGGGCTGGGAGCCGCCGCCAGCGACCCCGAGCTTCCCAAAGAGCGACTTGAGGCCGAGCGCCATCTTCTGCTTGAGCGGTGGCTGCGGCTGCGATGGTTTTTGCTGTTGCTGGCGAGCTTGCGGTTTGGAGAGAGATGGGGAGGAGGAGGAGGAGGAGGAGGAGGGCGCAGAGGGAGGAGGCGGTTGTGGTGTCGAGGTGGAGGACGGGTGTGCCGCCATTGTGACGGCGGCCCGGGAATTAGTGATTGATAAGATGAAAGTGTTCACCCCGTATTATTCTCCGTGATCTGATCGCGCTAGTCAGTTCGTGCATCCACACCAATCCCAGCAGCTCAGCCGAGCACGGCAAGTGGGGCTTGAAGATTCCCCGTGAAGTCATGTAGGCATTACGTAGGCGGAGGACCGGACCGACGTATAGTGGTTTGTTTGACCATTTGGAATAGGAGCGGTTGGTGTGTTCTAGGGGTACATACAGGGTAGTATTTCTCCCGTATCGACGGCTTATACGGAGCGCCGAGCTCGAGTTTGCCAAAGGGGATGAACGAACAATCGTGTAAGATGCCAAGGCCGGGCCTGTTATAGATGGTCCCTTGTGTCACTACCTCGCAACGTCGCAAAGCAAACCATCAACTGGCAAACACGGAATAAACATAAACGAAATAACCATAAGGTGTTGAGGTTTGAGAGGTGAGATATTACAAAGCTCTGGATGCCAGTGAAAGGGATTGGCCTCAGGTCCTCAACATTCGGCAACGGGTTGATCGGTCGGCCGAACACCTGCTCCTTCGGTCATACGAAGGAAGTCCGCGCACGGAGAAGACGGTCGGCCTCGGAGCTAGCTGTGGAACAGAGCTGACAACAATATCGCCGAGGACAGCTGACGTCAAGTTTATCAGATCGAACCTAACGATTCTACTGGCCAAGACTCCTGACAAGGGTCTAAGTCTTTGAGACATTTCGACCTCAGAGCAGTGCAGGCGCGCTGTGAAGACTATGAGGGTAGATGTTTGGAGACTCAGCCTCAAAAGCAGCTCTAAATACACACCGAAGACCATGATCAATCAAACCATATCCAAAGGCCATAGTTGTTCAAGTAATACGCTCCATGAGTCTGGGTATGCCCCTAAACTATCTTCAAGGAAAACACCACATAATATCACTGCTCGAGGCCAATGAAGTCACACCAAGATGGATGACGACAAACAAGAAACCCGCCTTACTCGGTACTATAGCCACTCTTCTCGCCAGTCTCGCCGTCACTCGAGACAATAGAGACACCACTCTTTCTCCTCCGCAGCCCCCTTTGTCGCATTGCGGTCCTTATCTTGCTGTTAGCCTCGGCAAAGCCCTCCTGCGAGTCCAACTTCGTGAAGCCCGAGATCGGGAAGCCCCCAGACACGAAGCCCCCACTGCCAGCGCTGTTGCTTCGACTCCGGCTTCTGCTCCTACTTCTACTCCTATTTCGCGATGGGGGCCGGGTCGCGAATATGCCAACAGCACCAATGTTGCTGAACGACTCGTTCCGGGGAATCGCGCGGCTCGACTGCGTAGTGTTTCTCCGTGATACGCTTGGCGAGTCGGGAGGCGTAGATTCATTCGAGTCGGTGCCCCGGTGCATTCCAGCTTGCTCTGGCGAGCTGAGGAAGCCGTCCTCGCGGAAGGGGTCCGAGACGAGCCGAGTATGGTCGAAATCCTCGTACATGTCTGGACCAAGATCGTTGATCACCGAAACGACCTTCTCAGATAATTTGGCCCGCCTCTCACGCAGCTTGTGGACATTGTAGCTCGACGTCGGACTGATACACAGAACAAGCGGCCGAAGGGACTTGAGGATGTCCATTCCGACCTCGCCTATGCGAAAAGCGGCGTAGGTGATGGCAGGAAATATGATCCAAGCAATCATGTAAACGAGCCAGAACGGTACCCAGTCAGGTACATAACCCCAGAGATGATCTTGGTAAACCTTGACCGCAAGTGTTATGGAATAGAGGTTGTAAAGCGCAGGTGCAAATGACATGGCGACAAGAAGCTTCCACGTTGCCATCACATCCCGACCTTGGATCTTGACGGACGAGCCGGCAAGTGCTTCCTTCGCTTTCTTGTGGCTGATGTACTTCGTCGCGACGAAGACGGGGGCAAAGAGAACCAAGCCCGGGACTACACCGATAGAGAGTACCAGTATCTTAGCCACCCGATACAGAAGAGTGAAAATGACGGTCGGTAGAGTCATCTTGGCGTAGGAGACTTGGTGGTCCTTGATGTTCAGGTAGTGAAGCTGCTTATTGTAGTCCCTGAGATTATCCATCAGGTTGGCAATGCGCGGATCCTCCTTGTACTTTGAGAAACCCACGGCCAGCCGTCTGTTGAGTTCCACTACCATTGGCAGAGGCATCTTTCTTCCCGTGTTGTAGAGACGCCGCGCCGCCTGTATGCACATCAGAGTGTCGTAGTCCGGGGAGGACACCGTGACGGCACTGAGAGCCTGATGGACCATGTCGAGGGTCTGGCCTATTGCATCTCTCCGTTCGTTGTTCTTGTACTTGTCGACTATATCCCTCGGAATCTTGAACGGCGCACCGAACTCAACCACAGCCCGCGATCGGAACTTGTGGGCATGGAAGTAATTCATGCCAACAGGCACGATTTGCAGTCCACAGTCAGGGTCCTCAGCCAGAGTACCAAGTGCCATAATAGCCACACCTGCCTTCAGTGGTAGCAATTCCGTTCTGTCATGACTACCACCTTCGGGGAAGATTCCGATACAGCCGCCCGTCCTCAACCGGGTGAAGACGGCCTTGTAGACATCGGTTTGGTCAATGTGAGGGGCCAGCTTGTACTTGGTGCCCTCGTACCCATCCTTCGGTCCCTTAAATTGTCGGTCACCCAGGTTTCCCTGCCCATCGATGTCGTCTCGTCCAGTGAGCTGTCGCATGGGGAGCTTCCCCTTGAACGGCCGCTTGGTTCGCAGCTCTTCCGGCCCAATGATCTTAGAGATGTCGACGGAGCTTCCGGACTCGCCCTTGACGGAAGGCAAGAAGATCATACCGCCGATCTCGGCCTCCTTTTCAAAGTCGGTCCCAACGCCTCGTATAAGTGTAGGGTCGTTGATCGGGTCGGGAAGGTAGATGAAGCCTGTTGCCGCTTTCGCCTTATCCTGTGCTCGTCCGACCGGGACCGAGCCCGTCTGTCGCGAGCCCCATCCGATGAAGCCATGTACAGATTTCTCGGCGATAAGGAGGCCGACGCGTCGGTTGGCTTCGACCTTCAGGGTCCTCTGGAGAACGAGGCCGTCAACGAACTGGTTGGCATGCGGTGCTGCGACGAATAGGATGGGGCCGGATTTCGGGACTTTCCATGCTCCTCTCGGATGGACTTCGCGGAAGAACAGGTCAACCAGGACGGCGAAGACGTGCAGGAACGCATCGTACTTCCACGGCGTCATGGGGTACAGCTCCTTCTGCTTCGTAGGTTCCGAGGCGCCCGACGGAGGCGCCCCGTTGCTGGTGGTGATTTGATCTGCCATGGCCTAGGCCCTGCCGTCGAGGTTCCTTAGATATGTTGATAGAGGGACTCGGACGGAGGACAATGTCTCGCGATTGAGAGGTATCCCATCGACTAGGATTGGCTGTGGAATGTTGTTCGCATCGATGCCGACTGGTCACTGCGGGGTCGCTGTGGAAGAATGCGTCACGCCTGAAAAGCGTTTCTGTCGTTGAGCTGGCGAGGTCTCACAAGTATATGAGACAACGAGCGAGTAAGTAGCTGGGGCAGCTGAAGGAGGCAACTTTTCTAGAACAGGATCGCGAGCGTCAGGTTTCGGAGAAATGGGTTGGTCGCATGGGCGAAGGAGCCTGGAAGCCTGGCTACATAGGCGCAGGCGGCGTGGGCAGGACAGAAATAAGAGAAAATAATCCCTGTAAACGCTAACAAGTCCCGCCCTTTGACTTTAATACCTCCTGGATAAGGCGCCTATCTATCTAGATGAGGGGCACAACGCTGCTGTCTGGCTTTCAAGTGTCACCAAGTCTTGTCGTGAAATGTCCAGCAGGGCTGAAGAAACCGTATACGTATGTCCCTTTTTGAGTCCACAAGAGATATTAAGGTATCGTCTGCTTCTTTCGTTGGGGCTCGCCATTGATTTCCACGTCTGCAGCAATCAAGCTACGGGGCGTGTTCCGTACGAATCACAGGTTTGAGGCTTTAATACTCAATTACTTGGTTTAGAAGTCGTTCTCATTGTCAAGAGCTACGTAGTACACACGTATGAGCCAACATGACAGATGAATGCTCATGTCTAGTCGGACCGGTGAATAAGGGCCAGCGACCCCGGCAGCAGGACATCGCATGTGCATCGCCTTGGCTTTCCCGGTCTTCTGGCGCACGTCCGAGGATACCTTACTTTCTCGCTGTAGTGCTGCGTAAGGCACACCTCATATGCATGTGTTGAGCCGTGGCCCATGCTAGGGCGGACATTATAGTCTACGCCTTGGCCTTCCCCTTGCCCTTTCGGCGTTTCTTCTCCTCCGGTAGAGCCACACTGCCCTCCTGGATCTCGCCTTCCTCCACCTTCCCCTCAGCCTCGAGCTCCTTGAGCTTCTCCTGGCCCGAGATGAACATGGTCAGGTCGTGGTTCTGATCCTTTAGGTCCGCGTTTTCCAGCTTCATTTCGTTGACCTGTTCACTGAGGCTCTCCATCTCCTTGTTGACGTGCTCGATCCGCTTCATCAGACCTTCCGACACCTTCTTCTCTTCCTGAAAACTCTTGCCAAGGCTCCTTGCTAGGTCTGTCGACTTGCTTGCGCGCATGCGTTCGCGCTGCAGATCCTTCTCCAGCGAGGGGATGGTAGTTGTGCGCAGGTGATGTTTATCGTCCTTGAGCGCCCGTAGTTCCTTCAATGCCTCTGATGCCTGCGCTGCCGCCATCTCTGCAGCAGCCGACGCCTTCGTAGCCTTGTCAGCTGCTTTCGAAAGCATCTCCTCGAAGTAGACGCGCTGGCTCTCCAGCTGACTGGTAAGGAGGTGTGTGTACTCCATGCCGATGTTTTCAAGCTTCGCTCTTGGCACGACATCTGCATTTTCATGCCCCCCATGCCCGTTGGGTCCTCCCTGATGTCCAGGCAATTCGACCACTTTGCCATCGCCCTTATCCCTAATCAAACGATGAACCCACATGTCGCCAGCGTAGTCCCAAACGTGCTGGGTATCCAGCTCCAACGAGAACGTATGTGCCGTGTCCTTCCAATGCTCCTTTGCGTGACCTCCTTTGTATCTTCCACAGCCCACGTTGCCGCAGACTAGGCATATCCAAAGATCGTCAGGGGAGTCACACACGGAGCATAGGTTGGATACGTGGGAGCCGAAGGGTTGGGTGAAGGGATTGCCGGAATCGTACGGTGCCGTAGGAACAGAGGTGGAAGGGACATATTGGCTATTCGCGCTGATCGACGGATTCGTGTGTCGACAGACTGGACAGCCAGATCCTTTCCACTTCTGTAGGCACGAGCAATGGAACACGTGCTGGCAGGGAATCGTCAACAAGCCAGTAGTGTCATCCATGCGCTCTAGACAGACGGGACAGGTTGGCAGCTCAATCAGGTTCGGTGTCGGCGGCGGGAACGGCTTCAGCGACTTAGAGGTGGACGAGGAGGACGTCGGCGTGAAGGGGTCATGGCTGAGGTCTGGAAAGCTACCGTTCGAAATACTAGGCGTCTCGAAGGTAATAGATCTGATGAATGCGACAATACAAGTCTCTGGCTGCACGAGAATTAGAGACCGTTAATGTACATGTTACGCCATAAACACAGGGAGTACGTACCTCAATGTCGTTGAAGACTTTGCCATCAAAGTGCCGTCGGAATATGTGCGCCCGTTTGCTGTCACGAAACTTCATGAGCACAAGATATCTGTTCATGCGACCCGTCATAACCATTCGATAGTGGCTGACCTCGTCCCTCCACTTCTCACCCACGAAGCCCAGAAAGTCGCTCGGGGAAAGATAGCTCGGCACGGCCGGTATGCATACGGTGGTACAGTCAACCTGCTCGTCATCTTGCTCGTCCTCGGGTTCGCCATCCCGCGGAACAGCGAGCTCTGAGGTCTGGTCGCCTTCCCGGTATAAGTGCACGATACCCCAGCCCAGGTTCGTGTTCTTTGCCGTCGCGAGTGGGACGTATTTCGCTTTCGTGGCTTTGCCGGCGCTGCCCATAGATGGGCCCACGGCTGCCGCAGCCGCAGAACTCGTTGCACCCTGCATCTTATCCCGATCTTGGTAATTGTCCACGTCGATGCTCTCCACGTTGAGCGGCCCGAACCTCCAATCTCTCAGTGCGGTCTGCGGGTTGATGGCGGCGGAGGACTGTGGAGGCGGGAAGCTGAACGTCCGCTGCCGCTGCTGTCTCTCGCTTAGGATGACAATATTCCGTTCGTCTCGCGCTTCGGGTGGTCGCGGGGCACCGCAGTCGATTACACTATTGTCGACCTTGGACTGCGTGTTCGGCTCCGTCTCTTGGGAATGGTTCCGGCGTTTCGGCAGGCTGTGGATCGGGATCGTCGACTGTGTCCGAGGGTGCGACGGGAGGTTGTCGAATATGCTCGACTGTTTCTCTGGAAGCCAGATCTGAGTTTCCGGAACAATGGAGGTCTTCACTGCCTGTTCAGAGACAGAGGGAGACTTTGGGTAGAGCTCGAACTTGAGATGGTAGAAGTACGAAGGCATCGCCTACTGTGTTCTTCGCATGCAGTTCGGCAGACTGCATTACATCAAAGAAATATGAGGAAAGATTTGTACGTGGCAAGGCACCGGACCTAGCTTCTAAGGCGGGAGATAAACTTCGACGTCGCCTGGCTCTCGAGAAGCAGCATCTGGCATCATCTTCAGTTTCATGGGATGTTGCTGTGACAGTAGAGCTGAGAGGAAAAAAGATTCATTCCGGTGGATGATAAGCCGACAGGACGTGTCGCACTACTGTGCCCGCAGGGTTGACCTGGCAGCTTGTGATGGGGGTGGGTACAGTGCCCGCAGGTGCCACATTCAGTGGGCTCCGCTGATTACGTAGCCATGTTGGAACGATTGCCTCACAATACGGCATAACACAATTTACAAAGCAAGCAAGACGTTGGTTGAAGTAGCTGTCAATGAAACTGATAGTATTCATCGGAGCATCATTTGGCATGATGCATCAGCAGCCCTAGCGGCAAGTATTGGCGCTATGAATGTCATTACTCAAATGGCCATATCCCAGTCCCAACCATAACGCCAGATCGTGAAGGTATCGTCATCTCCAGTTCCGTGCACCTATTGACCACCACGAAGACGGAGGACCAGGTGAAGTGTGGATTCCTTCTGGATGTTGTAGTCGCTCAAAGTGCGACCATCCTCCAGCTGCTTACCAGCAAAGATAAGACGCTGTTGGTCCGGGGGGATACCCTCCTTGTCCTGAATCTTGCTCTTTACGTTGTCGATGGTGTCAGATGATTCCACCTCCAGCGTAATAGTCTTTCCGGTCAGGGTCTTGACGAAGATCTGCATACCACCACGCAGACGGAGGACCAAGTGCAAGGTTGACTCCTTCTGAATGTTGTAGTCGCTCAGCGTTCGGCCATCCTCCAACTGCTTACCAGCGAAGATAAGTCGCTGTTGGTCCGGAGGAATACCCTCCTTGTCCTGAATCTTGGACTTGACATTGTCGATGGTATCCGAAGACTCAACTTCGAGCGTGATGGTCTTTCCGGTGAGAGTCTTGACGAAGATCTGCATACCTCCACGGAGGCGCAGCACGAGGTGAAGGGTGGACTCCTTCTGGATGTTGTAGTCGGACAGGGTTCGGCCATCCTCGAGTTGCTTACCAGCGAAAATCAATCGCTGTTGGTCAGGGGGGATGCCCTCCTTGTCCTGGATCTTCGACTTGACATTGTCAATGGTGTCGGATGACTCGACCTCGAGGGTGATGGTCTTGCCAGTGAGGGTCTTGACAACTGCGGAACGATTAGTACAGTGCTCGCTTGGGGAAGGCTCTTGAGCGGCGAGGTTTCAACTTACAGATCTGCATGCCACCACGAAGACGGAGGACAAGGTGCAGGGTGCTCTCCTTCTGGATGTTGTAGTCAGAGAGGGTGCGACCGTCCTCGAGTTGCTTGCCAGCGAAGATCAATCGCTGTTGGTCCGGGGGAATGCCTTCCTTGTCCTGGATCTTGGACTTGACGTTGTCGATCGTGTCGGAG
Organism: Anthostomella pinea; assembly: GCA_963556695.1. Taxonomy (NCBI): domain Eukaryota; kingdom Fungi; phylum Ascomycota; class Sordariomycetes; order Xylariales; family Xylariaceae; genus Anthostomella; species Anthostomella pinea. The sequence continues at coordinate 2,613,859 of CAUWAG010000007.1, read as the reverse complement.
GACTCGACCTCAAGGGTGATGGTCTTGCCAGTGAGAGTCTTGACGAAGATCTGCATGATGGCGGTATTGACGATGTGTGAAGATTGGGTTGAGTAGTACGCTGATGGTGACGATGATTGTGGGTGCGATGCACGAAGTGGTGAGATGGATGGCGGATGGGTGGGTTGTGTGTGGTTGTGGATGTGGGAAGAAGAGGAGAGGAGAAGGGTTGCGAGTTGTAGGTGCAGGTCGGAGGGTTGAAATAGGTTGGGAGCGCAACCGGATAACCTGAGGGGAGCTGGGGAGGCGCAGTGGCAGTTGCTCTGGAAGCCTTGAGAAAGGGCATGCACGAGTGGGGGGATAAGGGTGCTTGGGCCAATTACGTGGCAGCAACCAGGAATGATTCATCGGGTTGGCAGGTTGGACAGGCCAGCAGCGCTGAGTGATAGCCTGATAGGACGATGGCGGGGGGAAGGAGCGAGAAGGGGCTGGACTCCACCGGGTGTTCGTGCAAGCAATGTACACTGAACCCTCATAAGTCGCGGTAAATCGGCATCAGCAAACCGGAATAAGCAGTTGGATCTTTATTAGCCATCCTTGACGCTTATTCCTGGGTGGTTGTTTCAGTATTTCCAACTATCCCACTGGTTTGCTGGAATCTTGATAACATGCGCGTACGGAGACTTATGAGGGCTGAGTGTAGCATGTACTTACTTTACTTACTTTAAAGTGAATTGACCCGGTAAACAAAGGTCGTGGCGACTTCTGCTGCTTTGCTGTAAAATACAAATCCACAGTGGCGTGGTGGTGCCCTCAAGGTGGCTCTAGTCCGGGTTGTTAATAATAAATCGACGCAAACTTACGGTACAGTGACGTGGAGGCCGTTTATGGTATTCTATGGATATCTACGCGGAGGTTCGATCGGCTCTGTTCTCAAGAGCAAAAGAAATGGAAGGAACGGGAGTGCTGTTGGTGGTAGGTAGGAGGACCTCGAGTAGATGCTCACCGAGCTCCTGTTATCTAAAACACGTCATGTGGTCTCTGGGGGAGGGGTCCGCGATAAGGCCGGGCACGCCGGGTCACGCATGAGACAGTCGAGACACGATCAAAACCACCAAATTCTATCATCTCTGGGTGACACTGGTGACTCAATCATGCACATATTGAATGCGGTACCAGTTTATGGTCTCTACAAATCCCACCAGAATAAGTCAACAATGCAGCGGCTCCCACTGGGCTGCTGGGGTTTGGAGGAGGCGGTGGCGAACAGATCCCCCCCGGATCTCGGGATCAGCTCTCTCGGGAGCCGCCGAGCGCACATGCAAGACAGCCGAGACAGCCAGCCAGAGCCTCAAACACGCCGATCTCTACCGTACCATCCCTTTACATGAATGTCTTCTCCTGAATACTTGTTCGCGGTTCTCATCTTTGTCGTGAGTGAGTCACTTCTACTCTTCGTGATGAAGCATCTCGGTCTCGTCGAGCCCACTCCCACTGGCATCCGACTGCGGGGTCTGACCACCTCGGAGCGGCCGGCGTCATATTCGTGAGGGGTGCTATCCCGCGAGAGCCGCGAATCCCGGCAGGTACAAGTAAATAATTTATGAATAGACAAATATGCAGATAACACGTCTCATATCGACGGCACGATTGCTCCAGCAGTGCGGATACCATGTTTGAATGAAGTGCTCACACTGATAGCATGCTCAATGAACCGCTACGTAGTCTCACAAGCGTGTAACTGATCTCCATCCATCGACGAAGGTAAGCTAGGTGAAATCGCTCAGAGATCTATCCAGCGAGCATGAACATGCCAAGCCGTTCATCGTCGAGCTGAAAGCAATGGCGGTAAATTGAAACATGGAGAAATGGTGGTCCTAGATATATGAGTGGGAAAAACAAGAGCCAAGGATACTCACTCATACGCTCATGCGCATCCTCACCGACACCTCTCGGCGATGGACAGTGGAATGCCAAACTGGAGGATAGGTATGTACAGGTGAGAGGAGCGGACGACCAACTGACTCTATGAGGATACTTCACTATCAAGAAGTACTATCACAGTGCACAAAGACTGACTTACATTGACGCAACGGCCTTTTGGGCTCGCCTGCTCCCCCGAATCGAACATCCAACATCCAACATATAAGAAGTCCATCCGGTGAAGGATTCCAAAATACAACACCAAGCGTAGCACCTCCACACTTGCATCCTCACACCCCTTGCGCGAACTACACAAGGCAGGCAATAGCGATCAAAAGACCACTACCACACGCCGAGACGACCAGTTCCCTGACTGGTCATCCTCCCCAACGTCGTACTCTGGCGGTGCGCGAGGTCGATAAGTGGCCTATCTTTTCGTGCCTGACGTCGCATCCAATTTCGCACGGCGCTTACGGAGGCATGCAGTAGGACTCGACTGCTACGCGACGTTTGTGAAGGTGGCTTACTTGCATGTAGTAGGTGAGACGAGGGTTACAACCGTTCTGGACACCCCGAAAGGATTTTTTTTTCGGACAACTTGAGTAAGAGGCGCAGTATCAAGCTCACGGAAGCGCGGTGGTATGGTTGAGATCGGTAATGTTCATTAGAATATGTCTGTCTCTCGTAGGCATATCGTGTCTGTCATACAAATCAACGTCAACCAGAGCGAACCTCCCTTCCGAGGGAAAGCTGAACCCTGCAAATGCCCATCCATTGATCCGTGAAAGCTATTGAGGCCGTTTCCACCCTGACAGACACCTAAGAAGCAATGTTTGTATTCTATGCTCTTGTACGTATCCGCCTGAGTGACTGTGTTCCCCTGCCATAGTATCCCCGTATCATAAAACATGATCCCATAAGACGCTTTTGGCGCTTGCGCGTGAAGTGGTGGTAATCATCCATAAATTCCGAAATCATACATTCATTGAATCAGCCGTAAAAGTGGTCGTAAATTCGGAGCAAACATGACGTGAATCTGCATGCAATCGTGATGACGTGGTGTAAACGTTGTGTGCGTCAAGTGGCGGTGACCAGCCGGGAAGTGAGAGTTAGAATGAGAGAGAAGGTGTGTTGGGTCGACATGGTGGTGATGGTTAGGTCATGATGAAGTGATCATACCCTCGGAAACGCCGTCGCTAAATGTCTGCAGCAATTTGGACAAATGAAACAAATATCAACGCGGACAAAAGGAAATGGGCCAGTCAAGCGCATGAACCCAGCGAGGGAGTGGCATCTTCATATGGACACCAACCCCCTCAGCTGTTGGCCTTGATGACCAACTTTGACAGAAACTTATTCGATAAGGAATCGAAATCATATCTGTCAAACTTCGCAGTATGTCTTGTACGGAGGTAGGATTCTGGGCACAAGTCAGCAAGCGGAGCCGTGTTCGAGATGCAGGGTCTTCTCTTACCATGCTTCAAGACATGCTGTCGTACTTCCGTCATGGCTTCGCAAACAGCAACATTGTTGTTCAGTAGGTGACCATGTCGCTGGCTATCCCAGTCTATCAAGGAGGGAAGCTTTTGGGAGATGGCATGGAAGAGACCAGTAATCACTCCAACCGGGGTGGATTCCATTTCATTGCAAAAGTGGTTGACAGCGACGGGGTCGGGTACCCGGTAGTGGCAATCAAACTGCATCTCCTCCCAGACGGCCAATAGAATGGAAGCCAACATGAAGATCGTGGGCCAGTTCTTGAGGCGGTCACCGCTGTATACACTAGAGTACAGCGACGAGAGCTCCTCAAGAATGTCCTTCTGCAGCTCACGCCACATGTCCGCCATCGCACACTTGATCTGGAAGTTGATCATGACAGGAGCGACGTACTTCCCGAAGTACTTGGAGTCCTCATCATCGATCTGGCCATCCAGAGTTTGCTCGGATCCTTGTTGCTCAACTAGGGTGATGTGCATTGTGAGGTTGTAGGCCAAGACAAGCTTGAGTGCCTTGCGGATGACGGGCAGTTTCTCCTTGGTGTAGAACCGGTAGGCAGTCTTGAGGATCTCGGTGATGAAAGGCGTTCCCTCGAAGTGATCATCAATGAAGTTTTCGAAGCCGCTCTCGATGTGCTTGTCCAGGTACTCGGCCAGGGCTTCCATGTTGATGCCTCCTTCTCCGACGTCGAGCTTCTCAGTCTTGAGTTCGAACTCGATTGGCTCTTGGTCAACCTGGTACGACTCGACCCAGTCGACTTGGAAACAGCTGTCGTCTGCAACGAACACCTCGCGAACCATGACGGGCAGGCAGAAACCATAGCCATGCGTGATCCACATCAAGTTTTCCTTCGGTGCGAAGCCCTTGACGTTGTAGACAGAGACACCGCGACCAAGGTGTCGCTCGTAGTCGGCCTTCCAATCCTTCATGAAATAGCCGATGTCCTTGATATCAATGCGCGTGCAAGGGACCTGCCAAAGTCGAGCATGTGATGGCTGGCAACCAGCACATGGCTCGCCCTTGTCGCAAGTCTTCTTGAGAAACTTGCATCGAAGACAGGCACGGAGTTTTCTAATCTCGCTGGCCTGCTTCCGCTGCTCGGGGCGAAGAGGACCCTTTCTGCGTCCGACCTTCTTCTCAGCCGCCCCCTCCTTCTTTCCATTGGAAGTACGTCTGATGACCGATTTGGTCGACTTGGCAATGGGGCTCTTCTTGGGACCCGAGTTCCTTCGAGCGGTGGTATGCGTTGGTGAGGCAACTCCAGATCCGCTGGCAGGGCTGGGGCGGGTAGCGATAGGCGAAGTCTTGATCGGCATCGGGGCGACGGCTGCAGCCGGGCTGATGTTCTCGTGAGAATGGTGGCTCTCGCCGTGGAAACAGTTGCGGTGACTCGAGGGATCCGAGTACGTATCAGACTCTGGTGAGAACGGTGAGTAATTGAACGACACATCTTCGTAACTGCTGCTGCTGAACTCGACAGGCTGGCCACTGCCATCCGAATGCGAAGCATCCGAGTTCGTCCTCAGATGTAACGTCTGGCTTGGGTTGAATATTGCCGTCGTATTCTGGGCGTGAGCGTGGGCCTGGTGGTGAGCGTGCTGATAAGTCTCGTAGTTCTGGTACATCTCGACCTGGGTCCAGCCATTCTCACTCGATCCCGGCAGCGACAGTACCTCTAGGAAAGTTCCAGTCGGAGACTGACTTCCCAGGCTTCCAAACCGCGGAAGGCCGTCGGCCGGGTACTGCAACGAGGTGCCGAAGTCTTGCCAATTTCCCATGCCCATTCCCATTCCCTCCCACTGCTGCTGCATAGTCCGAGCATCCTCGATAGGCGAGACGCTGTTGAAGCTCTGTTCCATTGGAATTCCTGATTCGAGCGCGGTCTGGGTAGTTGCTGGCAGATACTCGATGGCGTTGGTCTGGAAACCGGCGGTGAAAGGGTTGAAGGGTATCAAGCCGTTGAAATGGGAGAGTTCCTGCACAGGAGGATGTTGCTGCTGGTGTTGAAGTAGGGTCCAGTCAGTCAGAAGAGGGGGCGAAGGGCCGGCCTGGGAAACAGCAGTTGTTTGATAGGGCGAGTGTTGCAGAGGACTCGCATGCGGTTGGGCGGGCGAGTGCGACTGCGAATGCTGGGACTCGCCCGGGGACGACACATTGCTCGAGTTCCGGTTGTGTGCCATCTCCATCGGCATCGACCAGGCTCCTGGCGGCGGACAAGTGGGCGCCATTGTAGTAGCAGCCGATAAGACGGGATTGGTGCCCGGGGCAGCGGTGGTGTAGGGATAATGGTCCCGGTGGTGATCGAACGAAGTCAGGTCCAGCAGCGCGTCTCCCCCAGCGGCGTTGTAATCGAGGGTCATTGTGTCAGGAAGCAGGTAAAGGGACGAAGGTTCGACGTGAGGAGTGGACGACAGCGCCGCTAGTATTATTGACGAGCAGGACGGACACCGCTCTTTCGTGGTCGTGCCTCTGGTCGCTGACGGGCAGCTTCAGAGGGTGGGAAGGGGGAGGAGGAGATGTCAGAATGCGGAGGAGGTGAGATTTCGAGTGAGATCGAGGGCGCGGAGGGGGGGAGCGGCCCTTGGGAAAGCCTTGGGGCGGCGATGAAGAGGTGAAGGGGACGCACCGGATTGTGCGAGGCCAGACGGGCAACTGGCGGTGAGGAGAGCGACGTTGGCGTGGCCGTCCCACCTGCACGCTGCAGCCGGCGGGCGAATCAGCGACGCCGCGGCCGAGCCCACCCATGCAGGTATCATGGGCCGGCGAGACAGGGGTGATTCCATCTCCAAGAGGGGTACTGTCCACTACAGTACAGTACCGGTAGGTAGCACAGCCGTCAGCCGGTGCAGGTGGTTGGAGGTGCCCGAAGTTGGAACTTGGCCCAATGAATCACTCTGACCAGCCGCCTCGTTCGGCGTGTCTGGGTGTCTATCTGTGTGTCAGGTGTCTTGGTGTCAACTGCCACTAGCCACTTGGCCTGCGTGTTCCGGCCACGGCATTCTGAATCCTCATGTTGACAGTTGTGAGTTGGAGCAGAGCACGTCCCGCCTTATGATCAGTGGGTTGTGGGGGGAGGTCCGGAGAGTTCCAGAATCCAGCCAAGCTCCCCCTGCTTCGTGCAGCTTTTTGCGCGCGTCTCTCGTCTCGCTGGAGGCTCACCCGGCTCACAATCTGTCTATCTACAGCATGGCGGGGTTCACGATACCATCCTCAAGCCACTTCTGGGGTCTCCTTGCCAATCACCGGGCTCGTCTGTAACGGCTCTGGCCACTGACCGGGTCCGACAGCTGCCAGCCTCCAGGCTACTGTATGTACAAGTCAGGAGGAGTTCCAACTTTGCAACGTTGTTTGTGCTCCTTCATCTTGCTCCATTCATCGTCAATGTCCCATGTTGCGCAACAACTCATCAGCTGTGTAATGTGGATTTCGATGTCATGAGCAACACTAGACGAAACAAAACGTGTCAATGTTGACTCACAGTGTGGCTAGGCAGTCTTGAACTGCAAACAGCCGTCCGACAATTGAATGCGGTCATCTGTGGTTTTACCCGTTACTCAGGGGCCATCCAATTGACACGATCTGACCAAATAGGTACCTCCTGGTCGCAATAAGCGCACCCAAAATGGACAAGAGCACACCCGTTGAACCAAGTTGCAGAAGAGCCAACGCCAGGAAGACCGCCGCCGACCCATGGTCACGATAGCATGTAGTATAGCCCCGTGGGACCAATGAATTGCCTCGGTGCTATTCCCAGTCGGCCAATGCGTAAGATCTAACATCTAAAACGAGTCGCGGTCGGCGATATCAACAAGCAGGGTCCAACCGCCTCTAATAAGGAAGCCAGCCGAGCAAGCAAGCAAGCAGAAGCGATCAAGGCTCCTGTCAGTACCCTCGTCAGTCCTCGTACTGTGCATCACGACATGCAGGCTGCAGTCAGCAGCAGCAGCATGTCACACGAAGGGCGGCCACTTGACCTCCAGCGGATCTTCATGTTGCTCCCACCAAGCCCATCACCCTCATAAATCCCCTCAGATGCCCATCTCATCTCCGTACAAGGTGAGTCGTGACATGTCTTGTTTGTCGTCTTTCGAGCAAGAGACCTTTACTCTTCATCGATTCATCGTCTTGCAAAGGACGATGAAACGACACAAGGGTTACGTGGTTGGGAGCCACTAGCAACATAAAGCCCATGAGCCGCCGTAGCAGCCTCACAACTTCCTATCGCGCCGATGCATCAATCTGCGAGTCTATCTCACACAGCTCTCTCGTCAGGCTCTCTGCCAGAAGCGAGCAATGCGATGAGCTTCCCCCACTTTGTGTGACCACAAACCCCAGATAAAACCCGTGGCGGCCGCGCAAATTGTCACCTTGCAAACGGGATCGCTGCGCGCTTTGCATGCAGTAGGAATCTGGAAATGGCTGTCATACTGCTCATTGCTCCCGTCATCAATGAATCAAGCACAGGTCATACTCGATGATCTTCCCCAGACGCCTATCGCTTTCCCGTGCAGATTCGGGACCGGCTTCTTATCGATCGACCTTTCGGTGCCGTTGGCTTAAGATGGTGTGAACCCTCATCCTAGGCCTGATATCGAGCTGCCTTATTATTGCTGGACTGTTGGGGCAGGATATTGAACACGGTCTGGCGGGTTGCCCAATAGATGCAAAGAACCCCTCGTATTTCTGTCCCGACACATAATGACTTGCAGCAACTTCCGAGCTGTTCCGTATTGAGCTTCATCGATATGACCGGCCATTGAGCGGACCGGCTAGAATGCATGGCTGCCGGGCTGCCGGGCTGCCCGTCTAAACTCACAGCACCAAGCTCAACACCAGGCGTGGGGGCAGAGGGGTTGTTTTCAACGAACACAGAGGCTGGAGAGGACTCCACTGCTAGATGTATCGCCGGCGCTCCACCCGGCTGCCAGCCTTCAATGCCAACCTCTATCGTCGACTATAACTCGCGATGGATGACTTGCAATTGTGTGGTAAAGACATCCTGAGAGTATCCCAGCTCGGTGAGTCTGTTACAGCAGACCTCACACCAATGTTGCAATCGCATCGTGCCTTTCGAACGCGGCACGAAATCATGGCATCCTCGGCACCCCGGATCGACGAGAGACCGTCCATGTGCCCACTTGTCGGCTCAGCCCACACGCACACGGACGTTTCTCGTTACTACCTACAGTAGTGCACGAATAGCTTGGTGGCTCTGCCACTATCTACACACAAAAGAGTCCGTCAGTCCGTTCACCCCGAGGGATCCGTTCGTGGCGATCATCGCTGCCGCCAGGCCACGGCTCTTGCGGGTTTGCCGCGTAATATATCGAACTGCTTCGCGGTCGGCGCGGGCACTAAGAGAATTCATCGGGATTGCCCCGACCTCGCCTTCAGTGCCGCATGGCTGATGGGCTGACGATTCTCAAGTAGGGTACCACGATAGCTTCGTTGCAGTCTCTACTAGAAGTCTAGAAGGCCCGTCTTGAGGGCCTGACCATTCTCGCTGCGCTTGGCGATAGACGTGTGTTGCAGTCCTGGTCAACTCTAGAAGCAGACACAGCAACAGCTCACGATGAGCAGTCTCGCTTCCATAATGCACTTGCTTATTGGCCTAGTGTAGGTCATCACCGTGCACCATGGGGTATACCTCTACCTTGGTCTTTCGGGTGGAAGCTCTCACTGCTGGCGATGACTGTGCATGGCATACGGCCGATGTCCTCCTTTGCAACAAGGACAACCTTCTGCCGTACTTGTTTGAGGAGGCGGAGGTCTCGTTCAAATCGTCAATGGTGCACCCATCGCGTATGGCTAGAACATGTGTAGGGCGACCTGAAGCTCTGGTGATCGGCCGTGTCCGTAGCACGACTTGTTTGTGGCAAAGTTAGTGACTCCAAGTGAAGGAAGAAGCGATCCTAAAAGCCTTGTCCAGGCGAGAGACTGTCGAGTGGATGCTTTCGCGCATCTCGGAAGGACTGAGCAATGAAAGTCTACCACCATTGCACTCACGGCTTGCTGGTGCGAGTAAGATCCTGAAAACACCAGCGCCAACTCGTACGCTGAAATACGGCTGGGTATCTGGCATTGCATCTCGGTGTAGGTCGTTTTGTGACGACCATGCCAGTGCCATCGTACCGCAACAACAGCGATAGCACAGATCAATCTGTATCATCCCATCGTACCTTCCCTTATCAAAGGGCCAAAATACATCGGCCTTGAAACTCGTTCCCGTCAGTTCCAATGCGGGTGTTATTTGTTATTCGGTGCCAGCGTTAGATGTATCTGCTCTTACTTGACGAGCTTGGTGAGGATTAGGAAGTACCCATGGTTATCTCTCACTGCTCTGGAGCCACAAAGGACGGCTCCAGCAAGCCATCATCGAGACATCGTCCCAGCAGTGCTGGGCCAGCACTGACTACCTATGGAAGTGATGTCAGCCTGTTAGCATTGGTATTAGGGGTCCGATGATTGTGTCTCTTGGGATCAGGCCCTCCAGGCAGCTCAGGTGTCCATGTGTGCAGAGAGAACTCCCGTCAACTTGTTGTCTTGTGTGTTCAACAGGATCAATAGCTGCAACAACAGTGGTAAGTTTCGGCGCCAAACTGCTAAAGAACGTATCGTTAGATAGTAGCCAGAGCTCGTTTTGGTATGCATCGCGACGAGATGGCAACGCGCTGGCTGGTAATAAGGAGGAGAGACAAACACTGAACTGGAGGCAAGGCTCGGGAGCTGGCTGACTGATGTGGGTGGGGATGCCGGGCGGGGGCGGGCTTGCAACCCGAGGATCCGCCGGGCCGAATCACTGGCGTGAAGCAGGCGCGCGCAACGACTGGTCAATGACTTCCTGTAAGCCCTGCCTCGCCTCAGCCCGTCACACTGGACTTGCGAGGCTCAAAGGTTCCCGTCACATTTGAACACTTGACGACACCGAGCACCAGGAGACATCATCACAAAGGACCTAAACATCTCAGATTGACAGTGAATACGTTGCCACTGAAACCGTTACAGCTGGTTTTGGAGCATTCCCTGGGGCTGAAAGAAGATTTATCCGGCCACATAACGCAGGCGCATTTCGGGGTACGCCACCATTCCATACCTAGGTATTTAGGTACACACCCTTCCCCCTTCACCAGCCGCATCGCAACCGTCGCTGCAGCACCCAACCCAAGCCGTCATCCACCATCCTGATTTCTCATGCCAATCAAGACTAGCCTCGCTCGAGCGCGGCATCGCACACCTCACAACAAGAAAGCCATGACGACAAGTAGAGCCTCCATACCCGGTGGAAGACCCTCGAACAGCCATTCTCATCAAGTAGGGCAACACGAGTTCGTCCTGCCCATCGCTGGTGGTAATTCAGCTCACAGAGCTCCGATGATTCCCAATTTATTTCTTGACAGCCCGCCCATCAAGGACTCCTTGTCCACCGGCACTTCTGAGGAACAAGATGCCACTGCCCGCGAATGCGTGCAATCCGTGGCACCCGCGTCCGATGATGGAATCCCTCGCAACGAGTATGGAGTACCTCACCTGAACCGGGAACGTCACATCAGATTTCTCCGAAAGAGCCTAGGGACGCTTCCTGCCCCGTATGTCGCTGCCGATGCTAGCAGACCGTGGATCTTCTATTGGTGTTTGAACGGCATGGTCCTTTTAGGGGCCGATGTGTCAAGCTACCGGGAAGACCTCACCGAGACTGCACGTTCCATGCAGAACGAGACTGGTGGATTTGGAGGAGGCTTCGGCCAGCGATCCCACCTGGCAACTACGTATGCTCTGCTCTTGGCACTGGCCGTTGTGGGCGGAGAGTCTGCATATGAAGTTATTGACCGAAGAGCTATGTGGAAATGGATTTGCTCCCTGAAGCAGCGAGATGGAGGGTTTCAAATGTCAAGAGGAGGCGAGGTTGATGTTAGGTAGGTTGAAATTTTGTGTTGGTGTCCCAGGGCAGTACTTACTGTGTTCACAGGGGAGCCTATTGTGCGGCTGTCATTATTACGCTGCTGAATCTTCCGCTTGATCTCTCACCCGAATCACCAGCCTGGGTCGCTGACCCTGCCGAACGACCTGATTTATTCACAGGTCTGGCAGACTACGTACGCCGCTGTAAGGGATCTCGAACTTGCCCCTTTTCGTCAAGCCACATATTGACCATGCAGGCCAAACATTCGAAGGTGGCATTTCGGGGAAGCCGGACGCTGAAGCCCACGGTGCATACGCCTTCTGCGCTTTAGGTTGTCTTGCGATTCTTGATGCTCCGCAACGTATCTTCCCGAGGTCTGTTGCATCCAGCCTTCGCCCACTTGTGAAGTGACAGCAAGGAAGTCCGTTAATCCTAACGGTCAAAACTAGATATCTCAATATCCCACGGCTTATCTCCTGGCTTTCGTCACGCCAATATGCTCCAGACGGTGGATTTTGCGGTCGCACAAATAAGCTCGTCGATGGCTGTTATAGCCATTGGGTTGGGGGTTGCTGGCCGCTGATAGAGGCCAGCATTGATGGGCCATCGGACGGGAGCAGCTATGAAGCTTCATATGCCAGTTCTCGTGACTTGTATAGTCGCGAAGGTCTGATAAGGTACATTCTTTGCTGTGGACAAGACCAGAGTAGACGGGGTGGTATGAGGGACAAGCCGAGCCGGTACGTACACAATCGCTTCCAGACCATACCGCTGGAGTTTAGTTGATCTTATCTTTTCAGGCCTTCCGATGCATATCATACTTGCTACGTTCTCAGCGGGCTTTCTTCAGCGCAACACACCACCCGTATGGTTCCTCCAAGAGGCGACGGAATGCTAACGCATTCGACATATGACGTCTCGCCGCACGCTGAGGATCGCCAAGTATTCGATGAACGAGACAGAATCAACACAAGCGATCCTGTTTACGTGATTCCTGAGGGGAAACGAAAGGAAATCATGTCATACTTCATGGCAAAGCAGGGCTTTTGAAAGTATCGACCCGCTTGTGGCCGCATATTAGAGGCCTTATCCGACAGTGCAACGAGCCAATACTAGGAGGCCTGGCTCTGCTCTGTACGCCATCCCTCGACTGTCCATGCCTTCCAGTCTGGATGGGAACAGGGGACGAATTGATTTTCCACGTGCCTAGCACAGGGTGTCGAAGTCGTGCTCCTTCGACAGCCACATAGCAAACATGAACCCCCGTAGTGAGACGGACTGTTCCGAGTACCTACCTACCCAGATGGGCATACCGGGTGTGAACAACAAGAGGCATCAGCCAAAAGCCCCTGTATAGGCTGGACGAGATGCCTCCGCAGTCACACATCAGGACAGCGCATCAGAAGGTCGACAACACAGATTGGCTCGCTCAAAGTACGAAGGTGCCGGTATCCCTTGGCTATACTCTTTCCACAGTTGTATGCAGAAATTGAATATGCACCTCGCAATCGATATATCAAATTCCACCGGTGACACAAGGGCAGTCTGGCGAGAGGATTTCGCCCGATTGCAGTGAAACAAAACCAGACGGAGGGATTCCCACGCGCTCGTTAATCTTGGTCTCCAGCAGATGTCGGTCACTGTAGCACGACATGGCAGCCAGTCCTTCTTCAGCAGCTGGTACTGCGACTCAATGCATGCCTGCGGGGCTACGAGACACTCGAGGGGCAGTATATGACCCGGCCAGCCCAGACAGACTCCGGAGTGACGCCACTGCCTCATGACTGCGCGGTCCCAAAGCCCGTGGCGAGCGGCCAGGTGCAGCTCTGGTCGCCTCTGGTCGAGGCTAGAAGGCTTGTTCCATGATATGGCAGCGCCGATGGCTCAATAGGAGGGGTCCTCGCACCGCAGTTGTTGAGATGCCGTATGATATGAGACACCCTCTGCAGAGCTACTACATGTTGCGTGCTCTGCGCGGAGATCGTCCCAACAAGTATTGGCGAGTTGGCCACATGCTGTGGTCGTTTTGCATTGCACCCCTCCTACCCCGAGCCGATACCTATGGCCACAGCAAACCAGCAACAATCTTTGACGTGGCAGAGACCCCGTTTGTGGCCATATGGGCCGCTTCTTCTGCGGCCCACGCTCTCGCTCGACTTCAGATGACGGAGCCATGTATAACCAAGCTAAGGCGAGGGCGTGGAGGTAACATGACACTTATCTCGCCATCGCTGATCGCATGTGCTCGTCCGCGCGATTTGGTAAGACGACGCTGTATGCTGTACGCCGTTCGACGGAACCCTCCTCAGGCAGAGATTCGTGGTTGCCGGTTCTGCGATCACCGACACGCTGGGACACGCTGGGACGACGTTCGGGCGAGCCGACTCGAGGCCGTAATATCAAATCTGGGTGTGTGTCTCGATGCCACAGCATGTCTCCCCTGTTGACGGCATCGGCTGTCGTGAGCTGCCAACGCTCTCCCTCTCCCTCTCCCTCGGATAGGGGCGGGGTGCATTGTCAGACAAACCTAGGCCGACAGAGGTAAGACGAGGAAATACGGGGTCTCCGGTCTCGTTGTAAGTAGCTCGCTGCAACAGCCAACGAACACCTCGGTACTCGTGGGCAACGATAGTACCTAGGTAATCATAATAATATGTTACGCCTCCGACGACATGTGTGCCTGTACGTATTCGTGTGTCTCTCTACTAGCCAGAGGTAGTACATAGTATGGTATATATGGGTGCGTTTGTCTGTGCGGACAAGGCTTGCTGCACGACATCGCCTCGCGGGTGGGGAACGGCGCGCGCGCGGTACGGAAACTCGATACATCGTGTTGCATATGGGCCACCGCCTACTCAGGTATGTAGCCGTGAGATCCGCAGCCAGGGAGGTTCTCATCAGATGGACGGCCCATGGTGAAGATGATATCATGGTTCACATGGTTCATCTTTTCGGTCAGAGTCCCGGTGGTCTGGACGTGTGCTCCCATCCCTTTCCCTTTCCCTACCTCCCTCCAGCAAACACGTTGCATCTGACCTGACGATGCTGACCCTCGGTGCATGTATGTATGCATGTATGTCTCTCTCTGGCTCGTGAGCGATGCTGGGATGGTGGTGTATCTATAGAGCGTTTGCAATAGGCCAGGCCATCGTGAGACAAGTCCCTGAAAAGTAGTACATAAGCGCTTCTCTTAGTCTGCATAAGACCTTTTGCCTTTTGTGGACCTCGGGACGCGGTCCTCTCTCTGTAGCTCTCGTTCTGTGTATGTAAAGTATGTGCACTAGTGGTTTACAGCTTCTTACCCTTATTGGAAGTGGAAGGATCACGAGTACAAGTTTTGGTAGTATTATTCTCAATATCGTCGGCCATTGATTCCCGATTGGTGTTATCTGGTAGGACTAACACCGAGTAGATACCAAGATCGTTGTATGCAACGCTACCAGCCTACCAGCCTACCACTGCCCAGCCTAGGCATACAAGGGTATCCTTTTCCACTATTATCTTCTAAACGCCTTCCCATTTTCGTTTCTACATTTCTGGAATCCTTCCTCCTCCAGTTTGCCTGCCCAAATGCGGTGTCTGATAAGTGAAAATAAGCTAGGGTCCAAGCGCCCATGATAGTTTCTACTGGTATGTAGAAGTTTCAGAGTTCGCGCTGTCGCCGTCTCTTCCCACGTGCACGGCGTCTCGGTTTGCTTTGCTGGAAGCGCGGAACGGATTGTAGCGCTACAACCAACCAACTACATCTACCTCTGCCTACATTCATTCATTCACACATGTTCTCCGTCCCATCACGCCCGCGCCATCGCCATCGTCATCATGAACGGCGCCCACCTCGCCATATGCACCCACTCGTCGGGGTCTGTCGGGTCAGGTCGAGACCAGTACCAGTACCTCGCCCCAGGGCCGGCCGTGCTGCAGGCGGCTCGTACACGTACCCATCCTGACATGCACGGGACAACGTCTATCTTGATTTTAATGTCAAGCGGCAATGCCAACTCATCCTGCATGAGGTGTTAAGCGTCTCGACTGAGCACTCTGGCTAGTCGCCTCGCCTCTGTCCGGTCAATTGGCCAATGGCCCGTCGACCTCTCGATGGCTCCTGTCGGCCCTCGCAGCGTCTCCAATGGCTCTCCAATGGCTCTCCAATGGCTCTCCCACAGACCCAATAGCTTCTTAGGGCAGAGACCGGGTTCCCATCGAGACCAGGGTGGCCCGGCAGCCCAGTTAGTGTTCATGCATCTCATTTTTGTTCACCGACTTCACGGTTCCGGCTCTTGGGCCAGTCAACCAGTCAGTCGACTTGCTCACCAGCAACGTCTGGCTCCCTGCTCCATCCAGAGGGGGAAATGCCGGGAAATCGACGAGGAAAACCCAGACCTACTTCCGTACGGAGTACCTGGCCGCCGCCGACTGCACAAGTATTGCCACCGGCCCTTCTTCACGCTTCTCCAACCTCTTCACTGCATCGTTAGCCACCGCAGACGCCCCAGTCATATTTTGCCTCTATCTTAAGCAAGTTAGCTGAGTGTCCCTCGGCCACCGTCATCGGCTGGCCTGATTTGTCCGTGTGCTTCTGCCTACGCTGTTTATTTTGACTCGGGTGTGCGTATCGCTGACCCCCTCCCCTCGGCCCACTACGCGTGCGGTCTACCTCTGCAAGGCATCCCATCTGATCCATTGGATTGGTTTCCGGCTCTGATATTGTCGGAATTTGCAACTTCATCGTCACGTCTCGTCACGTCGGTCGAACCCCTCTCTCATCTCGCACTTCGATCCCCGAGTCCCTGTCGTGTACATGGGTCTGTACATACAGGATACATGCGCGTACATCCACAGACAGGCATCGTGGTAGCATGACAGATGGCCGTGCATGTACGTGGGGAGGTATCATTCTTCTTCTTCTTCGGCTTCTTCTGTCGGTTCCAAAACCACACTGTCGCTTCCTAGTACCAGCTATCATTCTCTGGCTCGATTGCTGCTGCATTAGTAGTGGCCGTCTGAGGGACCTTGCCATGACAGTCTGCTTCTCCTCTTCCTCTCTGTCGTTGTACCCCCCGTACACGAACCAGGCACATCCCTCTTCTCGGTTCGCCGAGACGTCTCAATGAGGAGACGTGACTGGTAGCCGGCCCCAGGGGACACGCCAGAGTGCCTTTGTTTTCTCTTTGTTCTCTTCTGAATTTTTGCAGTTCCGCCGAGGACGTGGACTGGCCGCAGATTCGGTTCCAGTTTCATTTTGCCACTTCACTATGCCTACCTCTGCATATTCAGCGTCTGTTTACCCAGCTGGTCCCCATTGTCGGACAGGGTATGGGACAGAACCCAGACGAAGACCGCGGTACCACATTCTGCCAGAAGGGATACGGCGATACTTATCAGAGATGATCGCCTTTGAGAATGCATACCCCATGTGTTGCGGTGGAGTTGCCTAGTCTCTTGAGGTTTTATCAACTGGCTTCGACTCGCGCCAACACATCAGGATGGGTCACACTCTTCAAGAGCCGCATCTCTACCTGCGTCTGTCGAACTCGTTCCCTTCCAACTCCGTTTCTCTTCGGCCTGGTCCCCTTGATTCCGAGTTTAGATATCCCTGCCCCGCACTGACAACTCATTTCTGCAATAAAGCACACATGTCTCGCTGTCGATGGCTCGTTCTTCTGCACCGCAGCCCTGAATACGTAGCATAACCTCCTTCTTCAACACCACCACAACCACACCTCCTCCACCCCGTAGTACAAACCCATCGTCTACAGTCACTGCTGCCTTACCGGTCTTGTCAATCTCGATACCTCATCACCCCTTCCCCTGGTTGGGCTCGACTGCATACTCGAAGGCGCCTGGACTTACTCTCCCGTGCTTGCCCTGACACATTGTCACTCACCACCCCGGGAATATACGGATCTGCTCGACATCTGGTGTGGGGGTTGTTTCTTATTTCGAGTTTTTGGTACAGCCGGGTCTTTACGGAAAGCCTTTGGAGACAAGTCGGCACCATGGGAGGCTTTTACATGCAGTATCTCGAGAGTAAGTTTGCCTACTTGAGCATCCCGGTGACTTCACCATTTCCAATCATCCACGGTGATGCTGTGCGGTGGGGCTGAAGGACGGGAGTTCCTCTTACACACGTGGGCGAGCCCCTGCATCGCGAGGACGTGCAGGTTGCCATCGTGTTCCTGCCGCTGCCACAACGACATGAACATGAATACATACATGCTGTCTGGCAGTCTGTCCAGAGAACCCCCGTCCCTGGGCTGCGTGTAAACGAGCTCCACGTTCCATCTGAGGCTTCTCGCCGTTGGGCTGTCATGCATACATATATTACCCTCGATCCCCAGCGCGTCATCAGGGCTGCATTCATGCACCCGGCATCATTGGTATCGAATGGGGGATCTTCCAGGATCAGCAGCTAACATGAGATCCGATAGGTCTGTGCCGGCGTCGTGGGTGGCAAGACCCTACGTACGAGTGTTACAGAGACCACAGTGGCTTTACATGCCTGGTTCTGGTCAACGGACGCGAGTACCAGACAGATCTTGCATACGAATCGGACAACCTGGCCCAGGAGAATGCAGCCATGAGAGCCTTCATGGTCTGCCGGAACTTTTCAGTCAATGGAGGCATGCTGGCCCGCAACGGCATCGTTCAGGGGCTTCCGGCCAATGATTCCGGCAGGCGCAAGAAGTCTCGTCATACTTCATCCAGCCACAGCCATGGACACAGGGACAGCCGCCACAGGTCTGGGCATCACTCGAGCAGCAGCTCGACCGCGTCCTTCGAGTGAGGGAGAGGGAATGGTTTGACATCCCGATTGGCCGAAACCGTACATGAAACCAGGATGAATCCTAGCCACTGGACACAAGCACACGAGAGAGGGACATACACAGAGGAGCGAGGCGTCCAGTATTGACATATACACTTGGTGAAGCTTCACAGCTTATCCCCCTTGGCATATTCCGCGGAATACCCACACCCAGCATACCCCCAATGAGAGAGACGGAGAGACAAAAATTGCATAAATCGACGATTTTACGACCCTAACGAATCAATGAACGACTTTGACGAAACGATCTTACCATGACAAATTTCCATACATAAGGCGGTCCTCTCCCTTCCGAAATGATTGCTTCGGTTTTCCACTTTCCCTTCTTCTAACAACGACTTACGATGATGACGTCCTTTCCATCTCCGGCTTTTGGGGAATCACAGAACCAGGCCGGTTCACGAGGGTTGGACTTCTGCTTTTGCAAGCGTGCTTTGTCACACGGAACCGACCTTTCTTTCCCGTGGACATCTGCGAGATCCGGTACGGCCCAATGGGAGGCTCCGGTGCGGCAACCTCTTGGCTTCGTGGACCTCGTTCTCATTCTTCTTATAAACTTCACCTGCTTCATTTTGGAAACACTCGAGGAAACCGATGGAACTCAGCTGGCGCGCCGTACCAGTCTGTCTGACGCATCTTCCGTCGGCCACTCTACCATCTCAACCTCGATCTTTGAAGGAAGTTGGACGCATGGCGCTGCCCGGATATTCAATCCAGGATGGAAGAGGCTTTTTGGCATCGCCGCCGCCGCCGCTGTGGTTCTTAGACCAGAGCACAGGCAACTCGGGAAAGGGGGGATATCTCACTAGGCTAGGCGTCATCCGCCATGGATGGATGAGAAATGGGGGGGGGGTGGGGGTGGGGGTGGGGAGGCTGGCTATCTGGGTTTTTTTTGGGGGGGACGTGGAAGCTCTTATAAAGCCTGCCCTCGAGGGCAGATGATGACTCATGACCACGAAAGCTATGACGAAAGCGTATGATGATGATGATGATGAGGAGAAGTAGTAGAAGAAGAAGAAGAAGAAGAAGAAGAAGAAGAATTTCAGACCGAGGACCATTGCGATGGATCAGGACAGACAGACATCCTCTGCTACCAGTTGACTGATGTACACATGAAATTTGACGGTGATAATGCTGCTGTTTGCTGCCGGGACAAAGGCATGTTGATCTGCTGCCAGTTGGCCTGTAGTGGTGATGACGGGATGCGGATATTAGAGATGCAGTTGGGGTGTCGTGTCAGTCAATAGTTGTGTCACGAGGTGTCACCGCATTAACACACAAATGTCACCCACTGCACACACTCATTAAGAGACACACATATGGGACCACCACACCACTCTCCTGATATTCTGTCTTTGATCGGGCGGGATCTAAAAAAAGATTGATGAGCCGCCTAGGTCCCGTCCCGAGGTCCCAGGGCATGGAGATAAATGGACCGGGAGCTTGTGTGTGCCCTGGATCAACACGATGTTCCCGCCGCCGCCACTTGCCGCTGCAGTGAACCCCGCATTTGACCGGGCTTTACAGTACTTGAAATCTCGTTCGGCCTGTGACTCTGTGGCTCCGTGACACGACATTTTGATTTCGGACGACTGGACTCACTGGAGTTCAATGTCCAATTACGGGGTACCGGTATCGTGCATGAAGCCGTGAGGCTGCAGATTGGCATGTTCACTGTTTGCAGCGGCTTTCAATTGATGCTACGTGATGCAGCAGTCCGTTCTCTGCTGTTACAGCAATGGCTTCAATCCCCAGAGATCGAGATGCTATTGTATCCATTGGGGACCACCCTCGTATTCTGCTGGGTGGAATGAGACAGATGCCGACATGCACTTGGACAATTGCTGACAGTCACAGGTCAGCTGAATAGGAGAAACAAGAAGACAACTCATCACTGTCTCTTGGGCATGCCTTTTTGCCACACTAGGTATTCAGATATGGGACGACAATTGACTCAAATGAACACCTCGTGACTGCCACTTCGGATCAGGAAATTAGACAAACCAATGCGTGCACACGTGAGGACTGGACGGGGAAATTGAGGCGACATGGAATTTCATCAACCTCATCTCGTGTAGAGGTTCACCAAGGACCAAGGCTTCGTACGCGTGGGGTCGTAGATCATCTGATTGGCCCGAGGGGGCTTGCCCATTTCCCCTTTTGTACCGACGTGGGCTTGTGCATTTGTGTGGCTAGCGCTTCCAGGGGTCTAGGCGGTACCATTTGGCGGCCATAGGGGTCTTCAGGTACCTCGTGCGGCGGCCCAGGGGTCAGCTGTGCCTGCCTGTAGGAGGCTAGGCAGCTACCACAATTTACGAGGCATAATGGGGCAAAGGGGTCACATTCGGCTTCAGCTTTAATATCACTCCAATCTATTGGTACATTGCTTGTAATTATGGTTGTAAAGAAAAAGAAAAAAAAGGAAGAAAAACGTCTCTTATTTCTCTTGTCCTCGCACATTGTAACATCAACAAACCCAAACACCTGCTACCTCGATAGTTCGTTATAATGAACAGACTTATAGCCCGGGACGGGTATAAAAAGATGCAATAGATTTATTTATAGCTTTATTTAAAAAATAATAAAAAGAAGCCCATGTATTAAGTAGCTATTCGATGCGCTAGCGTATAACTTATTAATTAATTACGTATAATAATTTTAATCTTTAAGCACGAAGCTATATAAGCGTACATCTTGTAAATCGAATTTTTTCTTACATTTATTAATAAGAATGAAAAGTAATAAAATAAAAACATGCTTTTTTATAGCTTGTTATAAAAGTATTAATAAACTTAATTAGTATAAAAGTATTACGGTTGTACAACTATTTTAACGGTTGCTTTTTTTTTACCTTAACTTTAAAACCGGTTAAGATCTTAACTTTGTTTACCTAGTATAAAAGTTAAAGATATTAAAACATAAATTTAAATATATTTCAAGTAATTTAAATGCTTATTACGTTTTATTATTAGACATTTCAAATTATAAGAAATTTAAATTCTGTACGAAAAACCCTCGTTAATTAGTATAAACTTTTATTTAAAATAAAGATATATAAGACAAGATAGTTATAATAACGTTGTTATTATAAAACGTAAACGCTATACGTAAAATACGTAAAGTAAATTTATTTGAAGAAATACTGAATACAATTATTAATTATTAAAAATCTTGTAATAAATAACGTTAAACAGATATAATTATAAACAAATGAAAAACTACGGTAAAAATAACGGGGGAAAAAAAGGCTTTAATACGATATTTTAACTTCCTGTTAGAAAATCAAACACTTTACGATAACCTTTATATATTAGTTAAATCGACTTTACGTTTCTTAATAGCTAAGAAAAAAAGATAAATGGTTATATTTTCTCTTAAGTTTTTTTAACGTTATAAAAGTATAGAATCTAAATAATTTGTTTCAAATACTTGTTAAAATATACGTACAAATAGTCAAAGCTTTTATAATTAAATTATCAGCGTTTATAATTCTTATTAATATAAACATTAACGTAAACGTTAAAGTAAAAGTTAAAATAAATATGAATATAAACATTAATAAAACCGGATATTGTATACTATATATACGTCGATAATAAAACCTAAAATCTTAACAAATACGCTATTTTCAATAAAACCGAGGCTGTAAAAAGATAGAAAAGCCCGAAAAGTAATATAGAAAATTAAAAACAATAATGGAGACAAGGTTATGTCGAACTTGTTTTATTTATACCGATTTGGATTAAGTATATACTTCGTAAAAAAATTGATTTTTTTTTAAAAATAAACAATATAAAAATGACGGAATTATAATTTTTTTAATATATAATATTATTATAAAGCTTAATTAAAGCTATATTTTTATAAGTTATAAAACAATAAAGTTTAAATAAGCAAGAATTTTAAAACAATACTAGAGTTAAAAAGATTGTAAGAACCTTTAAATTAATTTTTATTTAATTTAAAAACAACGTTATAGAAAACCACTTTATGTTTATTATAAAAGATGATAATAAAAACACTGCCGTTTAAAGACTCTTTTTTAATTGATATGTTAATAGATATTATATTTATTAATTTAGAAATATAGTATTCAATAAGGAATTATCATATATTTAAATTATCTCAACGAACGAAAAAAAACCCAAGATATAATAAAAATACCGCATTTATAAGATACTAAGAATAATAAAAGTGAAAGGTTTTACAGCGAGTATAAGGCGAAATAATTATAACTGTTAAAGTTTAAAAGCCCTTTATTATTAAGTACGGTATAACCGGAAGCGATCTCGTCGTTATCTTATAAAAAAACTTTATAACTTTTAATTTCAATTTTTATTTAAAAGAAGCTATAAAGAAGTATATTAATTAAAAGATTATTATTTTAAATGTTAAAACCTTTATTATCGTTTCGTTATATAATACGGTTAGTAAAAACGTATTGTATAGGCTTTATAAACTTTTTTAATTACTCTTTTTAAGGTAATAGTAAAACAAGATATAAATTAATTATATAAGCGGAAAAGATTTTGATTTTTAATATATTATAAGATAAGAAGATATAGTTTAGCTAGGTTAGATAAAATAGGTGTTTTAAAAGTCGCATAGTAATTTTTTTAACGAAGCCCTTAATTTATTTAAGCCTTTCTTATAAAGAAAAAGGTTTAATAATATAAAAAAGGAAAAAAGTTAAGTTATAAAGCTTAAGATCGGAGCTATTAATTAATTAATTAATAATAAGTATTAAACGTGCCGTAATAAAGCCTATATTATTAAAACCAATCTGTTAGTAAAGGCGGTGATATTAAACTTTTGTTACTTACGCTCATCATAAAATAAACCATTTTATGTAAGAAATATTAATTAAGATTATTTTTAAACATTAACTTAGTTTAAAATATAGCCCGTTTTAATATCTTATATGACGGTATTAAGGCGAGGGCTTTTAATATATTGGTAATATGAAAAGCTTTTATCAAAAAAATTAAGCAATAATAAGAATGATCAGTATTAAATTTATTAAAATAATAGTAAATAAAGCGGGATAGTCCAAAGAAGGCGCGACTGTTTTAAATGATAATACGATTATTTAGGCCAATAAAGACCGAATATTCGATTATATGAATTGATAAAGGAAGTTAATGATAAGTAACGTTTATGTTTTAATTTAAGTTATTAAGCGTTTAAAATAGCTGGAAATCTAAGGATAATATTATAATGCTTATTCATTTCTCACTTTTTATAATACAGTAAAAAGGGGTTAAAACATCGTTATTTTTAACATAAATAAGGTTACGTAAAAAAAAATCATTTTAGATATATAGCGGTTATAATGAGGATAATGGTATAACTTGATAATTATTAATATAATATAGTAAATAACTGGCGAGAAATAAACCTAGTTATGAAGAATTATTTTATGAGAAAAAGATAGACGATAGTAAGCTTGAAAAAATAATTAAATAGATACGCTTTACTTACAAAAAGAGCAATTATTTTAAAGCCGTAAATAAGATATAAAGTCTTCTAACATATAAAAATAATAGAAAGCGGTAACATTAAGACTTAAATTCCTAGTTATTATATGTAAGGTTTAAAGCGATTTAAGTTACGGCTTAAGCTATTAAAAATATATGTTATATTAAAGAAGTTTCGGAATATAGTAAAATAAATACAAATTAAACTAAAAGTAAAAAAACAGTAATAAAAAGAAACGCTTTATAATGAGTCCTTCTTTTATAAAAAGTTATTACTTTATAAATACTTATAATTTATATATAACTTTATAAAAAAAGATTTAAAAACCTTTAAGCTATTAGCTTAAAAGAAGAAGAAAAAAAGTAAAAAGAAAAGCTAGTAAAACGATAATATGAAACGTCAAATTTTTTGGAAAAAGTAAACCGCTTTTAAAAAGAATGATTAAGAGATTATTAGGGCAGAATTAAAAGAGCTATGCCGATTACAGAATGGAACAACGCAATTTACAGCAGTTAAAAAGCGTGATTAAAAAAAAAGTTTGCCTAAAAAGAAAAATATTAATAATAAAGATTAAATAATACTTTTTAATAAAGATAAACAGTGAGTAATATGTTGCGAAAGTTAAAATAAAGCATTATATTTTAAGCGAAAGTTTTGTAGAGGCATTGTATATATGGATCAAGATTAAAGATTTATTTCAACGATAAATTAAAAATCAATATATTAGAAATGAATAAAGTACCTTATATATTTTGTACGAGGCTATAAACAAAATTGTTTTAAATTTAAAAGTTGAAAAGCGAGTATTTAATACGATAACTACGTAAATAAAATTAAAAGAAAGCAAAGCCTTAGTACAAGCAATAGATATAAAAAATATCCGTAAGGTTATTTAAAAGATTATAGCGGGAAATCTTTAAGTGTTAATAAATTACCTTTTAAGCTTTATAAAGCGTTTTTTAAAGAAAAAAAGAATGGAAAAGAGTTTTTTATTATTATTATTAGCTATATTATATGATTAAATATTTAAAGCTAAAAAGATTTTTAAAAACTAAACAAAGAACGTGCTAATAAGCTTTGTGAAAAAGAAGTAAGCTAAATGTTGAAAATTATAGGTATTTAACGCTTATAAACGTAAATTATAAAATCTTAATAGTTATACTTAGAAACCGACTAATAAGAGCGTTAATAACAATACTAAAAGTATAATAATTGGCGTTTTTATCAAATAAGCTTAAAAATGATAACGTGAGATTTATATAGCGTTTTATTAAGGAATGTAGGACAAGTAATAAAATATCAACTTATTATCAATAAGTTAAAAGAAAGTATATAATAAAGTAAGTTACAAGTTTATATAAGTAGCTTTTAAAAAGCTAGGGGGTTTAAAGAAATTTATAAAATAAGTAACGATGTTATACATAAGAGTAACTACATGCTTATTTATTAATAAATTATTAAGAAAAAAGAAAAAAAGTATTTTTGGAAATATATTAAGAAGACCTTATTATTTATTATTTATTTACAATAATATTAAAAAGCCTTATTTATTCTAATTTAATAAAAGGCTAAGTAAACTTCTTAAAATAACCACAGCTATCCTAGCATATAATCAACGTCCCTTTTAACTAGCTAGCGCGTAAGTTAAACCTAGCTTATACGCGGCAAAGTTTTTACTATGCTTTTTAGCTAATTAAACCTTTTCTTTTTCTTTTTTCTTTTTATAAATGTATCAAAATATACACGTAATTATATGTATATATATTATTTACTTCATTTTAACTTCGATATTTTATTTTATTTTGATACGTACGTATAAGTATTAACTAATATTACTTAAAACTTACTTAATAACTATGAATTAACAAAAACTAAATAAAGTATGATTTATTATGATAAAAATGTATTATTAGTACAAACACATTATATTATATCATTTTTAAATTTATATAAAACACCGCGGTATAAAAAAGAAGCTATTTAGTTATAAAATTTAATATTATAATCTATAAAAAATGCCAAATCTTTACGTTATATTAGACAAGATATATTATTATACGGCTATAACATTTATATAATAACGGCAAAGTAAAAGTTATTTTTTTATTAAAAAATTATTATTTATTATACATAATATGATGGTAAGTAATATATATAAAAACGGCAAAACTGGGTTAATATCGATATTAAAAAGTTTTAAACCCTTTATTTAAAATATAACGAAACACACGGTTCTTATATATACAGAAAAAGACATACATTTATAAATATAGGTTTATAAGATTAGAAGCCGAATATTTTAATATATATTTAATTTAGTTTATTATTATTTTCATATAGTTAATAATACGTAATATATTAGTTTATAAACTATATTACAATGGATTTAGGAATTGAAGATATAAAATGTTTTTAAATTTATATATATCTCGTTTATATAACGCTTATTATAAATAAGTATTAAATATAAACTATTTATTTATTGTATATTTAAAAGTCTTACTCTAATAAATAAGTTCTTATAATTAGTATAAAGATCGTTAAAATATAAAAAGATGCTTTTTTAATGTATAAAAAAGTCAGTATAACGTAGGCTTTAAAAAGTGATTATTATTTAATATAAAACACTTCATTGTGAAGATAATATTGCGTTAGATACTGGATTAATAAGTTAATAATATAGTTATAAAATAAAACTTTATACCGATTGTATGCTTTTAACAAGTACAATTAAATATGTGGAATATAAGTTTAACGATAGTTTGTACAATAATAAAAATAGAACCGGGTTATTTAACGTATAAAATTAAAAATATTAACGCGATAATAAATATTGAAATTTAAAAACTTAATACATATGTTAAAGGTTAAATTCGATGTTATTACGATAAAATAGACAAGTTTTTAATTAGCTTTTTATCTGTATAGTTAAGTTTAAGCTTAATAATCATTATAAAAACTAGTTATAAGTAAAACAAACTATTAAACGAACGACGTTTATTTCTTTTAATGACTTTTAAAAATTTATTGAAAGAAAATCAACCCTCTTTATTTAATCTTATAACACTGTTAATAACACGTATATTAAATATATATAGCTTGAAAGCATATACAAATTTCCATAGAAGGTAATTAAAATTAAGATAGTTAAATAAGTAAACCTTGAAACATTATAAACAATAAGATAGATTTTTATATAAATATATATAACTATTATTATATATTATATACTTAATTTTTAAACGTATTTATCAACCGTTAATAATCGTATAAAAGATTGTTATTTAAAAACGACGACTAGTATAAAAAACTTGTGATTTTATAATATTTCTTATAAATTAAATAATCATTTTAATGATGAAGTAAGTGGTAAAATATTTTATTATAAACAAAAATTGTTAACTTAAAATAGCGTACGATTGAGCGTTAGAATGAAAAGTAAAACTTTAATAAAATTAACTACTTATTTATATATGAAGGTAAAAAAGAATTTACAAATATTAAGAATAATATACGTAAAAAATACGGATTTTATATTCATTTTAATATAAACAGTTATAAAAGTATTATAATTTGTTTAAAATATCTCGCAGTTTAAAATAATATTTTAAAAAATAGTAAGAAACTTCTAAATATCGTTTAAAAGATCGTTGAATATCACCCGGTATAAAAGCTAGGTACTTGTGACGAGCCGGTTAAACTATAATGCTAAAGGGTTCTATAGGGTTTATGTTCTGAGGTAAGTCAACACGAAGGACGATAGAGGCTTCTGTCAACTAGAAGACATTCAGATGCTGGGGCTTGGTCTGAACTGGGTTCACTGTGTAGTTGAGTCGTCAGGAGATTTCTCCCACCTTAGGGTTGGCTAAGATGCTTAGATTGATCACTGAGGTAGAGACTGTCTATATATCTGGTTGGGAAATGTCTGTCCTTATATATCCAATCTCTCCCTCACTGATTAGGTGGCTCACCCTGGATCACCGGTGATCCAAGGTGATCCAGTGATCCAAATTCTTAGTCACATGACCCAGGCTCTGCTGGTCGCTCTGTGTACCGTTGCTCAGTTGCTCCGATCTCTCCACTGATCAGCACCCCACTCTCTGGTCAATCTGTTTCCAATCGTCCCTTCTAGGTCTGCTATCAGGCCGCACTGTTCGTTGATTCGTAACATTAGTCGGTCGTGTATTATCTAAAGGCTGCATCTACCTGGTGTGAACGAATTTGTATGCAAATTCGGTACCCACGTGTTGAATGGGAGGCGGAAATAGACACCGGAAGATCCCCAGTGGGGCAGAGACGCACAAGGCATCTGACCCACCAAGAAGACAGATGATCAATCTCTGTACGCTGAAGAAGAACAGCAGAACAAAAAACAACACAATCAATAGGATCCATCAACATCCGTGTATTCAACACCACGCGTCTCACTAGTGTAACAGCTCAGCAGTGGGGCAAACGGTCGCTAGTCGACCGTTCTCCAGCGCGCTCAGACCACTCTGAATCCCTGCACACAGACCACCTTCGTCACACACTCCGAGTCACCACATCTGACATATAATAATAAAAGTATAGAAATTGATAAAAAATATCCCGGACCTTACTTATAAAAGATGATACAGCTTAATTTTAATTATAAAAAACTTTAAACGATAAATTACAACGACCGGATTATAAGCGATTAAAATCTATAAAAAAGTATTAAAATATGACGTAATAAAAAACGATTTTAAAAGTTAATAAAAAACGGTTTTATAAATATTAAACTATAAACTTAATATAGCAAATATTTTATTAGAATTTTTTAATTATACTGGATACTTATTACATAGCAATATTATCCTATAAAAAAACCCATAACAATAAAATATATATAAATAAATTGCTTAATAATTTAAACCGTATAAAATAAAGCCAAAAAGACCTAGAAGTATTTATATAATATATCATGGCTTTAAAACTATAAGTAAATTAAAAATAAAGCCTTTTTAAAAAACTCAATGTTTTAAAAATAAAGATAAATTATTAGCTATACTTTTAATTAGCCTTAATTTTTAAAAAAGGTTTTTACTATAAATAATAATAATAATAATATATTACGTAGCTTAAAGTTTATAAAAAGCATACTTATCGTAAGTTTTTAAATAGAAAGTATAATTATTAATAATTTAAAATCCGATTGGATAATTTTAAAATATTTTGAAAGAATAAATTATTAGAAAGGAAATAGCTGTGAATAAGAAGTTTTTAATAGATTATATGAATGATTTAAAAAAACTTTTGAAAGGCTTAAACATAAGACGTTAAAAAGTTATATTGTTTATAAAGGCCTTCATATATTAGAAAATTAATCCTTAAAGAATAAATGAAAAGGGTGAATAATAATTAAAAAATGTAAGGAAAATACCAGGCTAAATATAATTAAATTAAAAAAGGTGGGGAAGCGTTATAACATAAATATTGAAGCCCTGGATGCAAAACTTACCGTGATAAAACTTGAATTATAATATTTCTTAATAAATCTTTAATAACTTTAACCATAACTATTAAATGATTAGTAAAATAATTAACGATATAACTAACGATAACTAGTAAAATAACCGAATTGAATTAATTGGACGTATCGATTATATAAGCCGATCATAAAAGAGCCTATAGTATTTTAAAAAGAAAATATAAGCGGTTTAAACCAAGAGATTACGACTTATTAAATTAATAAATAAGAAACTAAACCGAAAAAAGAAATCTAGTTTACAAAGTAAAC
Organism: Anthostomella pinea; assembly: GCA_963556695.1. Classification (NCBI taxonomy): domain Eukaryota; kingdom Fungi; phylum Ascomycota; class Sordariomycetes; order Xylariales; family Xylariaceae; genus Anthostomella; species Anthostomella pinea. Next base: position 2,584,498 of record CAUWAG010000007.1, on the reverse strand, counting down.
TTTTTAAAAATACCAATATTATTAAAAGGCTTGTTATAGTAATTCAAATTTAGCATTAAATAATAAAAAATAGTTACGATATTTTTAAGCATATTGAAAAAGTTATAATAATAAATATTATATTTTTTATAAATAAACGATCGTATAACCTATATCGTTTAATAAATCTTGTTATACGAATATAAACTTAACGATTTAAAAACGTTCTATTATTTAAATATAATAATAGTTTATTATTATTATTAAATACGATTATTATTAAATAAGGACAATATTAATTTAACTTCTAAAATAATATAATATATAATATTAAATTAAACATGTAGAAAAGTAATAAAATCTAGTTGAATAATTAATTAATTATATATAATTTATAATAGCTACCTGAGTGTTATTATATACGCAAATATTTACTTTAAATACGTTCATCAAACAGTGTTCACCTTAATTGAATATACTTAAAAGTAAATAATATATGAATATAAAAAGTTTATTTATAAATATAATAGAAAATAATAGAAATAATAGTATAAAGATAGGTTAATATACGTCTTTTAAATAATGGTAATAAATAATTTGAAGATTTGAAGATATAAAATATATTAAAAAGTAATAAAAGAAAAGATGATAATTTTTTTAAAAATTGAAAAGATAAATGGGTATAAAAATTTTAAGATAAAAAAATTCTTTCAAAATAAGTCTTTCATATATACGTTGTTATTTTTATTATTAAGCAGCTTTATTAAAAGGGATACCCAATAACCTTATTTTTTAAAAACTGCTTATATGAGTAATATAGGGTTTGACTCTTTTCATTTTCCGATAAAAGATGGTTCTAGCCCACTTAGGCCGTTATACGTTGGTAGTATGTTCTCTGCCGCCTCTAGCGGCGAGGGCATAGCCCATAACTAAACAAACTAAAATACGTGAGAGAATCAACAGACTTGCGCTCTGTTTGGCTCGGTTTTTGCACATAGCCCAAACCCAAACCCAAACCCAGCCTTCTTCCCTTCGCTACAAGCTGCAGCGGTCCACCTTGTGCATTCTTCCCTCCCGAGGCCAGATCGTCGTCCGCTCTCTACCAAACACCACAACACTCTTTCAACCCTCGACTGCGACTGCGACCGATATCTTGCGTCGTGCATCGTGCATTTGCGCTCGCGTCACTGCTACCTTCCGACACTTTCCCCCACTCCAGTCAACCAACCTCAAGATGAAGGGTATGCCTGCCTCTGCCTCCCCAGATAACCAGCATGATAATGTCGAGCTCGCGCGCTGACCTGCTTCCCTCTGAACAGCTCTCATTCTCGTTGGCGGCTTCGGCACGCGTCTGCGACCTCTGGTACGTGGCCCTGCGGTCGCGGAATCTCGAATTTCGAGCAATGCGATCACCCACACCGAGCACCGAAGACTGACAATGTATTCGCGCAGACCCTCACCATGCCCAAGCCCCTGGTCGAGTTTGCGAACAAGCCCATGATCCTGCACCAGATCGAGGCTCTCGCTGCTGTTGGTGTCACTGATGTTGTCCTCGCTGTCAACTACCGCCCGGAGATCATGGAACGGGTCCTGAAGGAGGTCAGTCCCGAGACAGCCCATAATCCGCATGTGCCCCTTTCCCCTTTCCCCGCCGCTGACTTGCGACCTACATAGTACGAGACCGAACTCGGTGTCAAGATCCATTTCTCCCTCGAGAGCGAGCCCCTCGGCACCGCCGGCCCCCTCAAGCTTGCAGAGGGCATCCTGGCGAAGGACGACTCGCCCTTCTTCGTCCTCAACTCTGACATCACCTGCGACTTCCCCTTCAAGCAGCTTGCCGAGTTCCACAAGTCCCACGGTGATGAGGGTACCATCGTTGTGACCAAGGTCGAGGAGCCGTCCAAGTACGGTGTCATTGTCCACAAGCCCAACCACCCGTCGCGCATCGATCGTTTCGTCGAGAAGCCTGTCGAGTTCGTCGGCAACCGTATCAATGCCGGTCTGTACATGCTCAACGTCTCGGTCCTTGACCGTATCGAGAAGAACCGCCCTACTTCTATCGAGCAGGAGACCTTCCCCGCTGTCGTCAAAGACGGTCTGTTGCACTCGTTCGACCTCGACGGCTTTTGGATGGACATTGGTCAGCCCAAGGATTACCTGACTGGCACCTGCCTCTACCTTTCTTCCCTGACCAAGAAGAACTCAAAGCTTCTCTGCTCACCGTCCGAGAGCTTCGTCCATGGTGGAAATGTCATGGTTGACAAGAGTGCCAAGATCGGCAAGAATTGCCGTATCGGACCCAATGTCATTATTGGCAAGGACGTTGTCGTCGGCGATGGTGTACGACTCCAACGCTGCACTCTCCTGCCTGGCTCTAAGGTTAAGGACCACGCTTGGATTAAGAGCGCTATTGTTGGCTGGAACAGCTCCGTCGGCAAGTGGGCTCGCCTGGAGAACGTCACCGTTCTTGGTGACGACGTGACCATCGGTGACGAGATCTACGTCAACGGTGGTAGCATCCTTCCCCACAAGAGCATCAAGGTCAATGTTGATGTGCCGGCCATCATCATGTAACCCGACCTAACTGGTCGATCCCCGCGCCTCTGTGAAACTTGTTCTTTCTCGACACTTCGGATGTATATTTGGCACGGTTCCCCGCCTTGTCCTTACGGCTCATAATACCTTGACGATTTCCTCTTCGACCCTTTGAGAACTCTCACCTCAGCATCTGTTCGGTTTCTGCTTTTCAAGTAGGGTGGCGTTCTGGTTGGACCATCGGAAAAACCCGGCGGTATATGAGCCCAGCATCATGTGGCTTGGGAATCATGATCTGACGTTTGATTCTGTTCTCACGTACAGCATTGTTATTCAAGCCTGGATTTCACTGTTCGTCAACTACGAAGTTCCTGAGATCAAGAACATCCTGGAGAGACCCAAGATCATTTCACACATGCTCAAGGATACACAGAGATTTTCCGACAAAACTTCACCAAGGGAATGGTAGATGATGTTACTAGATGGCACGACCAAAATCTGGTGTGACGGGTGTGGAACTGTGCGCCATACGGCATGGTCTTGGACTGCATGTGCGGGGCTTCGTGGAAACGGAACACGGACATGACATGAAGTCTGTCTTGTTTATGATACCTCGAATTGCCTGTGCCATCAAGGGCCAATGGAGTTATGGCCAATAAGCATGGCGTTGGTGCGCTGAGTGTGGGCAGCAAGTCTAGATATCCCGGAACCACTGCAGAGCTACATAGCAATGAGATGATTCACCTAAGCTTGTTGCCATGCATACGTAAGGGTGCCTTCACACAATCCTAGAATTTAAAATTTGATTTTCGGTATAAGCGCCCTGGCATAAGCAGTCGCAACATAATAAACCATAAATACTGCTTATTCTGGTATGCTTATTCCACGTAAATAATACCACTTGCTTGAGATGTAGGATCCTGCTGAATCAAGCTCTCTAGTCAGCCAGTAGTGCTTGGACTTGACTGTCATCTAAAGTCTGCGCAGCCACTGAACCCGAGGCGTTATCTACACCGCATGTCCACCAAGTAAGGGTTATGGGGTTTGCGGACACGAATCATACACTAGAATCAGCTCATGGATCCTGGGCAAGATCCCAACTAAAGGGCCATGCCAGGTCTGCATGTCACAAGTCCTGAGGCAGCACTAACTTTAAATAAGAATCCTATACTAAAAATAAGTAAAGCAAAATTAATATAATATGGTTTATACCAATTAAGCTACTAATTCTTATATTTCAGCAGAGATTTCAAGATGAATCTATATTATAAATTTATAATTATTTTTAAGCTGAAATGTTCATGTCTAAAGAACGACTACACTGTACAATGTCTATGTCTAAACTGAACTCTCATAAGTCTCCCTATACCACCCGTTTAGCAAGCAGCGATATATTTATCTAATCGAAATAACCACACTGGAATAAGCATGAAGAGTAGCGCATTTAACTAAAGCTGCTTATTCATGTATGCTTATTCCAGTATTTAAAAAAAAATCCACGGGTGATCTGGAACTTTATCAACATGACGGCACGGAGACTCATGAAGGCTGAGTGTACCAGGGCAATGTGAAAGCTATGAGACCCTCACCCTGCTCGGCCTTGGGTACAGTCGCCACTCATAAGTCTCCGTCCGGCATACATCAATGGATTCTTGAGTACTGCTGATACGTTCAGATTGATGGAATGAACGCCCTTACGTAAGTGATTAGCTTTGGTACAGTAACGCACTTTTGATGCTCATTCCAGACTGCTTATTCCGGCCATAAAAGACGCAACTTTACTGCTCGAGGAGCGGCGTACGGAGCCTTTTGGAGGGCTCGGTGTTCTCGTGCTATCATTACCACTGCCAGTCGCGCGACTATCTACCTAGGAGACCGTCTTGATTTATATTTTCTTTTGTTTGATCATAATTATAATCAGAGGCATAGATAAGTTTGATCTGAATGTGAGGAAGCAGATGCCGCGACTTACTCGTCTACTTATTTAACTTTCTATGTGGATATCACACAATGATGCCGCAGTGGAACTGTGGAAACGTTGCCCCTTTTTTAACACTATACGTAGTCACAATGTAGTCAACCATCAGCCAACGACACAAACACAACAATTGAAGGTTCAAGGCCCGCGCGGTGGCAAAAGCGCTCTTCTCGTCTGTGACCTTGCCTTCCGCTTCCCATGTTTCGCAGACAGAGCAGTTATTCATCGGAAGGTTCAGCCACCACTTCAAGCCCTTATCTCCGACAAGAACACCGTCAAGGGAGGGAGATGCCTGACTAAATAATCAACAGTTTGCTTTACAGCGAAACAACATTACAAAATACAGCAAAGCTCGTCGCCCATAGCGTAGCCGTCGAGGTAACATAATGTACCACTGTCTGTAAAAGTATCTATATAAGCATGAAATTATATATCTTTTCCGTCTAAGAAGATAAAGTCTAATACTAGTGATTCAGCGGCAACAGGTCTGATGTTGACCCCCTGGGGTACTGTTCCAGTGGTGTATAGTATTTAAGCTTTTACAGAGCAGCCAATCACACACAATATACTCACACGGGGCCCTGACTATGCGGCGCCGGCGCAGTTGAAGGTGAGCTGTTTAACATATAAGGTTTTCATTTTCCTTCTCCGATGCTTTAGCTGTGGCTGTATATCTGGCCATAAATCTATAAGTATTAGCACCTGGTTTTCTATTACTTACTGCCCGATAAAAAATCCTGCACCCGCAACTCACCATCCCTCCTCCCATATCTTTGAGACCTCCCAGCACCTTCCACCACAACCAAGCAATTGCCTGACACTCTCATCTCGAGATCGTCCCAATAACGACAAGCACTTATCCTCGACCACCCAACAAGCCATCAAGCCATCCCGACACCTTGGCCGTGTCTATATTACCCCCCCATAACTTGCAGCACCGGTTTCCCATCCCCGCCCGACACAAATCCCTGCACCCGCAACTCACCAGCCGACCTCATATCTTGAGACCTCTCAGCACCTTGCACTGCAATCAACCAGGTGCCTAAGCATTCTCTTCTCGAGATCGGCACAATATCGACAAGACCCAGTGTGTATGTTGCTGCTGTCCTCGCTCTCGTAACCGGGTAGGAACAGAAGCTAACCAGATGACTTCTTAACAGCTGGCCTTATCTTCGGCCAGCCAACTGCCCAAGCATTCTCTGCTCCAGATCATCACATATAACGACAAACCCCAGTGTATGTCGCTGCTCTCCTCGTGCGTGGGAGTGTGTAGACACAGAAGCTAACCACATGACTTCTTAGCAGCTCGCCATATCTGCCGCCAGCCAACTGCCTAAGCATTCTCTGCTCGACACCATCACAAGAACGACAAGCCCCAGTATATATCGCTGCTCTCCTCAATCCCCATTGTATGTCGTTGCCCCCTTCGCCCTTGGAAGCGTGTAGGCACAGAAGCTAACAAGATCACATCTTAACAGCTCGTCTTGTCTCCGACAAGTCAGCACGCTAATAGACAACCCAAACAACCAACCAAAACCATCTCCGACCGGTTGAGTGACTCACTCGGGTCACTTCATATTCACAATGCAGCCCCCAATGACCCAAGTCTTGCAAGGCACCAGGTACATCAACCGATATGGGACGAGGACTCCTACGTCCAAAGTCTTACCAGGCACCAAAGAGTTCAGCAACCCGAATGGGAAGAGGATTCGGGAACCCCAAGTCGCCAAAAGATCAACTGCCCCAAAGGCAAAATCGTCCCGGACTGAGTATGACCAGCACGATGTCCACTCGCACCCGCAACACCCGCAGCACGCACCAAACCGGGCATCAAAGGACGGACGAGATGAACAAGAGAGCATCATCGAAAAGATCGAATCGGAAAACCCCAAAGCGCCACTCGGCAGCCCCTCGAACAGCGAAACTGCCAATGACGTCGACCCGAATGGCCTGTGGCCCAACGGGCATAAGACACAACGTGTGATGTTTGATTATTTCAAACGCGCGATCAAACGCGCCCGAAGAACAACTCCCCTGCAAGAATCGAATCACAATCTCCCCAATGGCGCCAACCTCCTCATACAACTCACCGGGGCTGAGAGACCTGTGCAGCTGAAGAAAGATCATTTCAGCGGTGTCATCCGCAAGCGAACCATGATGGATGATATGTATGATCGAGTCAAGGAGGAAGACCCGGAGAAATTCCGCCAGTACAGCAAAAACTACCACAATGCTCGGATGAATTCAAACGCAAACCAAGGCGATGATGAGGACGACGCCGACGAGGAGGAAGACACGACGGACGAGGTTAAGAAGGAGTCGAAAGAGGACTGAATGAGAGTGTATAAACGAAATTTGACAAGAGGACATGAGGACAAACGCAACAACACGACAGTCGATGGTCAGGTCGAGATCAACGGTCCGCGGCATGATCCACAACCTTTAATCGACATGACGTTTCCCGGCCGGGTCGACGTTGGAACGGCCCCGCAACAGGAGGCGTTGAGATGGGACCCAGTTGTGCGGTAGCGATATCACACTGCATGTGGCGTTAGTGTTTCAGGAGAGGATCTCCGGGCGTGGCAGAACATGACAGTTGCGGTGTGGCGGGTGGCGAGTGTTACAACATGAGCTGGCACCCCATTCCGCCATCGTTGTACGGGGTCACGCACGGCATGGCAGGAGATGTATTGTGATGGTTTTTTCCCACTGGGTTTCCCATCCTTCAGCATGAAATGCTGGCAAATGCTACAGCTACATAGGTTTGGTGGTTTGGTGATTTGGTGGTTTGGTGGTGGGCAAGTGATCGCCGATTGTCGCGACGGTGCACGTGGCACAGCGTGGGTAGAGACGGTCAAGGACCGGTGGAGCAAGTGACGCTATCGAGAGCTGCGGGACGAAGCAGAGGGACTCGAATGGTGTCGCATGGAAGATAAAGACGTAATGTTCGTTTTAACATGTTGCGTGCCATACTTCCGGGAAGGCTGAAGCAGCTAGTAATAAAACAACTGTCTCTTCAATCCAGACGTTGCCAATGTGACTATGATGTAATAAGGGCCAAGTATCGTGAAAGCCGGTTTGGTCGGCAGTGGTGGGGTGGTGACTTCGCTCGTGTCCTTGCCGCGACGCGTTATCGTGGGCTCGCGGTTCGGGGCCACAGCGGTCTTTTCCACTCCCTTTGAAGTGGTCTGGTTTGCCCTGGACGGCGGAAGATGGGGCGCCCTCGCAAGCGTCAGGGCTGGAGTGTCATATGCCCCCGTCAGTTCCGCCCTCAGGAACGAACCCGTCTGTCTGCCTGTCTGCCTGTCTGCCTGTGGCGACTCGTCAACAATGCCCAATGAATGGAGTCGAGGTTCGAGTGTCTGAGTGTCTGAGTGTCAGATGTACTTGGCATCCGAACACCCAGCATCCACAAGAACTGACAGGAACTGACAACACTGATGAAGTTCCTACCTTACGGTGCTGCGGGATCGGAAGGCCAGAATGCATCCAATGTGCATGGGAGTGAGGGGCTCGAAAGATCTGGCTACTCATGTGAGACTGGAATTGACTAATGAGGGGCAGCGTCGTTGACAGATTGGGGCTGAACGAGGGCCATGTTTGGATCCTGATGTCACAATTCCCCACTAACGGATCTAAAACAATTCATCAGGACTTGGCTCCGGTGGCCTCGAGTCCGCTGTCAGCTGGAGCAGTGGGATTTCACTGCCAATCAACGCCAAAGATGGGATGGGAGAGGAGCTCCAACTTCGTCTCCGCACCGGGGCCCGTTGGCTTTCTCTCAAGTCTCCACTCTTCAGTGGTGCTCCCCCTCTCCAGCGCCGGGGCCAGCGGTGCCCCCGAGCGGCGAGCGGTTCGACTCTGGTCCTCCCCACTCCCCAGAAGAGACGATCCCTCCCTGCCTGATTCGCCGGGCTCTGCATTCCCACATTACTTGCATGGAGCTGCATACTGTCACCTGTACTGTACTTCGCGCGGTTGACAGCGGTAGGGAGGCACCATAAGTTAAAGTACATAGTGCGACTCTGCCTGCGCGACTTTGCTACCATGAAGCCCTCTCCCATCTCCATCTCCATCTCCATTTCCATCTCCATCTCCTCCTGCTCCTCCACGTCCTCCTCCTCTTCCTCCTCCTATCTCCCCAGTTACCTATTTTCATACCTCTCGCGTCGAACCCTACCCAGACCCCACGGCCCATCGCCCACGCTTACCCTGTGCGCACAGCCGCAACCGACACTATTCGCCCCAACTAGAAGAGCCTCTCCTGGCGTAGCCCACCCCTTCTCGACGTCCACCTGGTACACCGCACGCCGTCCCTATCCAAACTGCTAGGATAAGGGAGACTTGCCTCGCGAGTGCCTTCAGTCCGACATCACCCAAAGACGACCAAGCCCTACGTCCATAGGTTCTGCACCTTACTTCGCGAGCCGCGACGGTAAAGGTGCAATGGGAGACACTCGCGAGCGCAAGACATCTGGCACCGAGCATGGACGCCTAGCCGACGGCGTCAACGGCGTCAACGGCCATGTCGAGGAGGAGAGCTTCATCGGTGCCGTCGATCAGGGCACAACCTCGTCCCGCTTCATCATCTTCAACCGCTTCGCCGATCCTATTGCCAGCCACCAGATCGAGTTCCAGAACTACTATCCACACTCGGGGTATGTCATCGCCCTTGTCTTCGTCCTCGGTGCCATGCCCTATTGTGACGATAAGCTAACGCTCTATCCCGTGTCGCAGCTGGCATGATCACAGGCCCCTAGAACTCCTCGAGTCTGTCGAACAATGTATCGAAAGGGCTGTCGAACAATTCATAACGAAAGGTTACCGCAAAGAGCAGATCAAGGCCATTGGTCTCACCACCCAGCGAGAAACGACCGTATGCTGGGATAAGTATACAGGCGAACCCCTTTGCGAAGCCGTTGTTTGGCCCGATACGCGAACCAAAGACTTGGTACGAGAACTGAAAGGCCACCTGGGCGCAGATAGGTTGTTACAGCTTTGTGGTCTGCCACTGAGTACATATCCCTCTAGCGTGAAGCTGCTCTGGCTGGTGCGCTACCACGACCAGGTGAAAAAGGCCTACGAGGAAGGCCGTCTCGCCTTTGGCACCGTCGATAGTTGGCTGATCTATAAGCTGAACGGCGGCAAGGAGAAGAACGTGCATGTGACCGACACCTCGAATGCGAGCAGAACTATGTTCATGAATCTGCACACCTGTCAGTATGATGATGAGCTTATCAACTTCTTCGGCATCGACCGTTCCAAGGTCGACTTCCCCAAGATTGTGCCCTCTTCGGATGCCGAAGCTTTTGGTACCCTGGCCAGGGGTATACTGGCCGGGACCAAGATTGCGGGCTGTCTGGGTGACCAGTCCAGTGCTTTAGTCGGGCATTGTGGGTTTAGCCCAGGCCATGCGAAGAACACGTACGGTACTGGATGTTTCCTGCTGTACAATGTAGGCACAGAACCGGTCATATCTCAGTATGGCCTGCTGGCTACTGTCGCGTACGATTTCGGCAAGGGGCAAAAACCAGTCTATGCGCTTGAGGGCAGTATAGCCGTGGCTGGGTCTGGCGTGAAGTTCCTAATGAACAACCTGGGATTCTTGCGTGATTCCACCAAGGTTGGCGAGCTGGCCAGGACAGTAGAGGACAACGGCGGAGTAGTGTTCGTCACTGCATTTAGTGGTCTTTTTGCTCCATACTGGATCGATGATGCCAAAGGCACTCTGTGTAAGTTACTCACCCCCAAGCCCGGCCGTTCCTCTTTCAGGACGCTGCCAAGGCGGTTGAAGAGGTCGGAGGCTGATACATCGCAGTCGGCATAACACAACACACCCAGAGAGGACACATCGCCCGCGCCACCCTAGAAGCCACTTGCTTCCAAACCCGCGCCATTCTCGAGGCAATGGAGAAGGATTCAAAGCACAAGCTTGGGGGCGTCGCTGTCGACGGTGGTATGTCCAACTCGGACTTGACCATGCAAACCCAAGCCAACATCATTGGCATACGGGTTGAGCGTCCATCCATGCGCGAAACAACGGCGCTAGGAGCCGCGATTGCGGCCGGCATGGCAGTCGGTGGCTTCTGGAGGGATCTTGAAGAGGTTTCGGAGATCACTCACAAGAAGCCCGGTCGTAAAAACTTCGAACCCGATATGGACAGAAGGCAGGGTCAGAAGATGTACGAGAATTGGGAGAAGGCTGTCGAGATGAGTCGGGGTTGGGTGAGGGATGCAGCGGAGGCTGAGTTTGAAGGCATCGAGCAATCCGAGGTCTAGGTCTTTCGGCGGTTCGGTGAAGTCGCTGCTGTGTGTGCTTCAAGAGGAGAGGGTGAAATAAACGAAGTCGCCTGACATATGGCATAACCGTATATAAGGGAGGGAGAGACAGTGGCTGTGTGGAGCAGGTTGGGACGACTTGCATGGTGAACTGGAGTTGGGTAGCATTTCGCGTGGCTGGAATGAGAATCCATTAGTCTTGCGAGAGACAATAAGTAGTACCTCTGTATTAATACATAATAGACTACTAAGTGATGCATACCTTGGACGTCCGAACGCCTCTTGACATTCCATCGCCAGCCAACCCGCTTGTTCTCAAGAAGTCAGTACACACGCAAACGGTAAGATGTTTCTATTAGATGACAAGGGTATTTGGTGGACTTGCCGCACTGCCAGGGAGGGCCATAGAGAGCGTCGAGAAGCAAGATTCTACAGTTGAGCAAGTAAGGCAGACAGACCTATGTATCCATCCCTTCGTCCCCCTTCCCTATCACCCTATTATCACCACAGTAGCAGAACAAGAGGAAAACAAGGAGTACAAATTGACTCGTCTTTGACGGCACGCTCACAACCAAGCTCCGCCGCCGCCAGGCGCCGGTACTCTGCCGCCAGTAGGGTCGAGAGACTCGAACTATTGCAAGACAGCCCGTGAGGGACTGACTGACTGACTGCCGGTGCATATTTGAAGCTCTTTTTCTTTCCCCCTTTTTTTTTCCCCCGACGGCGTGGACGCTCAGCGAGCGGGCCGTTGACCAGTGGCGGCGGCCTGCTGCTCAAACGGCCTCGGCGGCTAACTGACCCTGACGATCCCGTAGCTGGTGGCCGGTGCAGGGCAGGGAGACGGGTCGGGGTGGGTTATGGGTTATAGGTCCACGAAGCCGGGGTGGTGGTCGTCTGCTTTCTGCGTTGTTCGTCTGTTTTTCCCCTTTGCGACCCTTTAGCGGCCTGCTCGTGGTGTCTAGAGGAGAAGAGGGATGGGAATTAGGTGAGGGCTTAGGGGTGGTGGTGGGCAAATGGGGAAGGGGGAAGGCGAAAGGATACAACATGGCGCTATAGGCGGTAGATAGGTAGGTAAGTAGGTATGGAGGGCTGAGTGGAAGTTTGGGGAAGAAAGGGGCCAGGAAGGCAGGACAGGCTGTTTGTTGATGTCGCTCACTTGAGTCGCCCTTCGCCTTGAGATCTGCGTTTGTCTTGTCGTTATATGTCTGTTCCATTCGCTGGTATCTAGCCTGTGTTGTCACCGTCAACAGGAGCACTTATACCCCTTTCACCAACCCCATGCCTCGACAACTCTGCCCCTGAGCCGTCATGGCACAGGCTATGAATAGACGAAGTACTCCTATCCATATACCACTCCAGTGACCCGCCACCATGTCGAGAAATTCAAAATGGGAAGGAAATAAAAATGGTACTAACCGAATGTCTGAACCCGTCCGTCCCGGTGATTCCTACTGGGGTTTTAAACAAAACCGCCTTGTCATTCTCGACCCTGCCCTCCTTACTGTACTGATAACGTGGCGCAAAACCCTGGTCCCCACGATGTCGATGTCAGGTTACACGCTGCTCCGACATCGCAGTTATCCAGCCTTGCAAAATTTTAATTTTTTTGAAACCTCAATTAATAGAACGAATCCTGCTCGAGCAAGGAACCGATCCTCCCAGACCCCGGACTGGGAAAGGGGGGACCCTTTGTGGTGGTCCACGGTGGGCGTGGGTTGAGTTTTCGTGACTGGTGCTGTGTGATACTGGCTCTGTGATACTGAGCCTGGTGTTTGTGCCTCCGGTGGTAATGATCAGTGCGATAAGTTGTGACGTGTGACTTACGACGAGACAAGAGACAAGAACCGGGATTAGTGTTAAGTCACATGAGTAAGTGCGAACAAGGAGCCTCTACGCGTTGTCTGGGAGAAGACTGCGAGGTTGTTGACAACAAGTAGCATATTTATAGGAGACGACGTGCATTGGAAGACACCGCTGAGATCGACAAACGCACAAAGGTATGTTGTCTACATGAGCATGACAGACCATATCAACCGAGAGTATCTTCTTCCAACCATAGCTCTTGTTTTGGGGGGATTAAGTACTTGGATACTGTCTATGTTCTTTCTCTCCCGACGTCGGTACCCAACTAGAGTACTTTTCGCTAATGCATACTTATGAGAACTCCTCTGCTGTGCGGTTTTTATCAAAAAAGTAGGCCCTATCTGCCTTATGTCCCACGGTACGAAGTCCAAGGCAGTAGCGGGTGCCTCAAAATCTCAAGTCAACTCGTAATCTCATGAACTCATAGCTCTGAGATAGACATTAGCAGTTGACTAATAACTACCCCGGCCAGGGATCAAGGCCGGAGTACTCACACCCAAAACAGACAGGCTCATCGTCGCCAGACCATCCTGACCGGCCAACGATTGCCATGGCAAATTGCGTCTCATCAGCCCCCAGGAGGAGCTACTCCTACCCATTCACCAACAGTCACTCTTCAACCATTTCCAAGACCCAGAAGCACCAAGTTCGCGATATTCAAAACCACGATAACAAGCCAAATGGCCGCAGCCAGCACCGCGACCCACCAGGAATTCGCCATCTTCACGAAGGCATCCTGGTCCACGTCCCTATTACCGGGAGCGTGTTCTGGGTCACTGCCTTGAACACCCGGATGGATATCATTAGAGCCGAAGGCATCAATGCCCTCGGTCTTGTACCGGGCGGGGCCAGGCTGCGTGGCCATGAACTTATTGAAGCACGTGAACCATATGAGGGGCGCCGAGACAAAGGGTAAGACAACGCTGAGAACAACCTGGCTACCGTTAAGCGCGGCATTGAGCTTCTCCCTCCCGGCGGCGCCAGCAATGATGATGCTGGGCGTGATGGAAATAGACCGGGTGATGAGGCGACGAAGCCATGGCTTCATCTTCCACTTCAGTGCTCCTTCGCATATCTGCTGCCCGGCGATCGTGCACACGATGCCTGCGGAAATACCGGAAAAGAGCAGGGCGAGCGCGAAGATGGTGCCAGCCGCAGGGCTGATACTAGCCGAAAGGAGGTCGTGAATGCCGAAGATATCAGCTTCGAGGGCGTCGGGGCTGTTGTAAAGACTCGCGCCAGCCACGATTAAGATGGCGCTGTTCACGAAAAGAGCAAATGTAATGAGTGAGAGGGTCACCTCGGTGTAAGAGTACTTCAGCGAATGTTGAATGGCCGTAAGACTTGGAATATAGTAGGTCTTTACGCCCGTCTTTTCGTCGTTGATACTGTCTTCAGATTCCGCCGGCAGTAGTCCGCATTTGGTATCGTAATCCAGCAGTCGGCTCTGCACAATACCGGAGCCAAGATATAGCGAATGTGGCATCACCTACATGATCGTAAGCAAGACTGTCAAAGGCTCCGAGCCAAATACCACACGCGTCAATTCTCAGGGGCCATAGTAAGACCAGTATGGTAGGGGGATCAATAGCTGGTGGTAATCCCACTACAACCTTTGTACCACCTGCCGGCTCATACTCGAGAAGTGGGAATGGATGAACGTAATAATTGAAGATTCATGATGCCCTAAGAAAACAACATTGTGTAAGAGCAGACGGAGGATGAACTTACAGTAGCACCGAGAATGCCGCAGGCCTGGAAGATACCCGCGGACGTCGTGACGGAGTCGTTAGGGATATAGCCGCGAAAGACTTCACCGGGACTCGTGCCCTTGATGAGCGAGAGCTGGATGCAGAAGCAGATGACCACGGCCAGGACGAGAAGCATGACGAAGAACTCGAAAAACCGGAGGCCCTTCATCGACCCATTAGGCCGGTAGAAGATGAGAATAACCATCACATCGAGGATGGAGAGGGCGCACCCGGCGACTAGGGGTAATTGAGGGATGAGTAGGTTGAGCCCGATGGCCGTGCCAATGACCTACCCCTGAAGTCAATCTCCTGGTCGACGCAGCGTGTCGTGGGGAGGTACTACTCACCTCAGCGATGTCGGTCGCGATGATGGCGACCTCGGCCATGAAATACAAGAAGTAATTGAGCCACCTGGGCAAAAAGGCGCGGCATGCCTGAGCGAGGTTCAAGCCTGTGACGGTGCCCAGCTTGACCGACAGGCACTGCAGGAAGACGGCAAAGATGTTACTCATGAGGATGATGAAGAGCAGGCGGAACCGGTTCTCGGCGCCGGCGCTGATATCTGTGGAGTAGTTGCCCGGGTCGATGTAGGCCACGGCGACGAGGAAGCCCGGCCCGACGAACTTGCCAAAGGTGACGAGCGTATGCGCGACCTTGTGCACGGGAGTCCGTGGGCCATGGGACGGCGGCGGCGGCGCAGGGTTGGCGAAAGCCCTGCTGCCGGGTGTCGAGCCGTCCTTGTTCACCAGCGTTGAAGTCGTCGCTGGCGACTGACCAATAGAACGACACCGGTTGGTCAGATTTGCGGTGGTGGCGGCGCCGCGGTCTCTGTCGACATCGACGCCGGGCGGATTGTCCTCTGCAATTGGCTGGCCCGAGTTGTGCATGCTTCTTGCATCGTGCCCTCTGCGTTCTCTGGAATTTGCGATCCCGTTGAGGTCCTGGTTGGTGACGAGATCGTTTGAGAGGGCGTTGGGGTTCTGATGGAGTCCTTCGCCCTCGTACGGCTCATCAGTCCTCGAGGTCTTGTTCATAGTAGACCTAGACCGGGACAGAGTGCTGACTGCAGCGTCTTCTCAAAAATTCCAACTTGACACGTCCCTGGTGGTCTATTTATGGAGGACCTCCAATTCAAAGAGAGTATACACACTGGGACAAAGGAATTCGATGCTGATGCCGAGGCCGTGGTGCCAACCGAGCCCGAGGAAGGTACGAGACAGAGTAGGGTAGTCGTTAAAGGTAGGAGACGGGACGAAGAGGAAATCGACGTTGATGTGATGTTGATTCGTCGACTCACTGCCGCCAAGGTCCCCACGGAAACCCCAGAGAATGAAGCGGGATGGCCGCATCTACAGTAGCGTCAGCGCCCGGCAAGGTGTCGCCCCTGGGAGTCGGAAGCCACGCTGTGGCTGGACCGTTCCTTCCGATCGCAACTTTAGCGTGCAAACTGCCACGGTTTCTTCCGCATGACGGCATCATCCCGGCGTCGTCAACCGATCACGGCAACACGTGGTTCCTCGGCATCTGCAGAGGTGTGTTGCACATTGCGGGCTCACCCTGTGTTGGCTGGAGTCATCATGGACAAGCGCTCATCTCGCGGCATACTTGGTTGCGCAAAGGTCAGGGTGTACTACAGCCTCTGACCATGGCTTATTAGATCTGCTTGCCAGCGTTGTTTGATCACGATGCGAGCAAACTCGCACACATTGACTTCATATTGGCCATATTGTGCCAATGTTGAACTTGGCAGTTGGTCAAAATCTACCCTCTCGAGCTGCATGCCCGCCGTAACACCCAGCGCTTTCTAGTCTGTCAAATTCACACATCAGGTATTTCACACGCGAGCTCGCCTATTCATGCAACTGAACGCAACTGCTCCAATTTTGTTCACACTTCCTTGCCCGTCTGGCACTCAAATCAGTCGTCCGGTCGTAGACCCAGCTCATCGCGATTTCTTATCACCACCCTTCGCAGCGGCGCGCTCTCGTTCTCTCTTGGCATAGATTCCAGCCGTGAACGGGTTCTCATACTTGAGCGCGATCTGGTACACCACAAACACCCAGGCCGTCAGCAGGATGCCGGCGGGCTTGCCGAACAGCAGCGCCGTGCCTAGGAAGCTGCAGGTCGAGCCGTTGTACATGGGCGCGTCGGTGATATTAAATGGGAAGCCCGTGACGATGTCGTCCATCAGGATGCCGAAGTAGTCGCCCAGGAACGTGCCCGTGATGCCCAGCGCCCACGTCGACGACAGCACTAGGATGTTGCCGCTGGCGATCAGCGCGTACGCCAGCCACTTGGCCTCGGTCGTCTCGAGCAGCGGGTACGTCGGCTGCTGGCGCAGCGCGCGCTCGTAGAGGAGGTCGCGCACGAGGCCGAGCGAGAAGATGGTGCCCGCGAGCGCGTAGCACGCCGTCTGCGATCGCCCGCCGAAGAGCTTCGTGAGCACCTTGTTGCGGTATTCTGGTGGCATGTTAGGACTGGCTGCCGGCTTCCGAGCGGGGTTGGGGGTCAGGGACAAACGGACCTTGCCGGGCTACAATGCTACGCACAGGTGTTAGTCACGCTGGTCTAGAGAAGCATATCGTCTGATTACTATTAAGACTTACTTCCAGAATAGAGGGTTGAAGGCAATAGCGCAGGCCGAGACTTTGGGGAGGCAGTTGTCAGTATGGCGATAGCCCAGTATGAGTGCGATCATGGGTGCTTCAGACGTACGGAGCAAGCTCTTCTGGTTGAAGTCGACCAGCTTGGTGGCCGGTGTCTCGAGGTGTGCCATGATGAGCTAGACTCCAGACGGGTTCTGTTTCATCCAAACTTGGCGCTTGTCAATGAACGTTGAGTTTTCGGTCCTTGGCTCGAAAGAGGTGGCTGCTCGTCGTTGTCGTGATGTGAGGTGATGAGTTGCAGGTTGGGTTGCTCGCCGGCTATAGTCGGCGGAACCAGATGGACGGCACTCAAAGCTGGGGGGCTCCCTGGCCCGGCACTGCGTCATCCCAGTCGGACCCATTCCCCGTTTGCCCGTCAGCATATCCGACCTGACCCAAAAGTATGCGGTATCTCCCTCCACCTGTCTTGTTCCCCGTCGATGGTAACGATGAGCTTTACCCTACAATATTACATAGATAAGGACTAGAATTCGGTCAACTCACTACTAGGCCATCAGGCTTTGCGACGCATATCCGCAGCATCAGCAGTTGAGACTGGTTGAGAAGAGTGAAATATCAAAGATCTTATGATTGGGACTAGATAATGCCCGGGTATCCGATAACCATGCTGACTGAAATAAGAACACTCGACCAGCTGCAGCACTTCGCTTCTTTATCTGCGAGCCCTCGTCTTCTTGGTCGTCTGTGTGGTATCCTCCTCTTCCTCGTCCTGGCCTTTCTTCAGGTCCTCTTCCAAGCCCCATTCTTCCTTGTCATACCAATCCTCGCCATCCGACATGTCCTTGTGTGCTTCGTACTTGGTCCATTGCAGCACCGTCTTCCGCATCCTGTCTGCCCGAAGTAGTCCTTCGTATAGACGCTTTGCCCCTCGACAGAGTTCTTCCTGCTTTTGTATGTACAGCTGCAGGAGTCGCCGCATATCGTCAGCTTCATCCGGCGGAAGTCCTAAATCCCGATCCGGGTGGGCTGACCGCGGAGGTAAGAAGAACGGATGGATGGACAGAGCATCAGAGGGTTCTGATACGGCAGACATCGGCCGGTTGCCCTCCTGATGTGCCTCTTTCCGAACTTCGTGCCTTTGATGTGCGCCACTGGCACCAGCTTCCTGTTGTCCACCCGCCACTGAGCCGTTTGTTACTATGCCGCCGGCGACATTCGAAGCTGGTTGGTCCTGTTTCTCGTTGCCCACATTGCCGTCTGTTTTCTGCGCAGCACTACTCTTCGATGGATCGCCCGCTGTGTTACTGGCCGGATGGTCTTGCTGGCCATCGTCGGATTTTCGTTCGAATTCATGGCCAACGCCTTCCTCGTCATGTGTCAATGTTTCGGTGACCGTCGTGTCTGCATCGGCTTGAGGCTCGGCGTCCGCCATGGAAGTATCGGTATCGTCTAGTCTCTCTGCTTCAGCCACTGCCTTGCTACTGCTAGTAGCGGGCATTGCGCCATTCGTGTAGGCCACCCCGTTCGTCCTGCCTTCGAATGATGTATGCTCCAGCATCGACATGCTGGCGTCCGACTTGGCTGAACCTTTTGCATGATCGACACGTTCCATGTAGTCGTCCCGATACAGCTCGATGTCGTTCGGCCCGACGAACATCCCACAAGGCACCCAGATATGATCACCAACGAGCTTCGTCTGTAGATGCTTAACTTTCCAGAGAGCTTTGTTTTCCTTCTGCATGATGTTGCAGCCTTGCGCGGCAAGTTCCGTGAGGGTCTTCGAGGTATATGGTCGTGACAGGGTGGGACGTGTTGGGAGGTCAGTGACCGAAGTCAGAGGTGCTAGGATGTCTGTAGAGCCCCAGGTCAGCTTTTGGAGTACTTGGGGGCCGCGAAGGGTGTATGCGCACTCTCAAGTCGTACACTCGCGTACGGGTTGAACTCGGCCGCCGTGTCAGCGACATTTTGGATATGCTCTTCGTCATCGTCGCTATCGACTTCGTAGCCTTCGTCGTCGACGAGGGGCGGGTTTCTGCTAATGATAGCTCTTTGGTAGCCGGCGTGGCTCACGATCTGGATGGTCGCAACTTGTCAAGACAGTCTCCCGAATAGAGTAGTCGGGTTTCATGACTTACCTCCCTGTATACTTCTGGCCCCGATGGCGGTGCTAATTGCCCTTCATGTACGAATCTTGCCCTCTTCTGCAGCTTGTGCCCACGGTTGCCCTGGTGGTTGATTTCGGAGTCGGAGTCGGAGTCTATTGGCCCAAAGAATCAGCTTGCTGTAGGTAGGCACGGGCGCTCAGACGTACCGTATGCCTTTCTCTTCCTTGCCTTCTTCATGGCCATAATGGTCTCGGCGAAGAGAATCTGCTGAGACGCCATGGCGACCGACTGCCACGGCGCGCCGCTGCAATCTGTGTTATGTCCAGTAGAGTCAAGATGGCCAAATCGGTTCGCAGGCAACGTATTCACTGTCCCGGTTTCGGTGTGCGAAACACTCGTATGGGGTTCGTTGGGTCAAGAAGATGGTACGAGGGGAGAGTCGTGGTCGTATCTTGGCCGCAAAGCGCAAGTCGCAAGCAGTGTTGCAGTTGATGGTTTTGTTAGAAGTGGTGTCTGTACAGATTGCCCACAAGACAATCGTGTGCCAAAGGCTTGCGCAAGTCTGGGAGAGAGATTACCTAGGTATGGACTTGGAATTCGAGGAGAGAGAGAGGAACACTTTTCGCAATGAAGACAAGAGGCGAGGCTGCCCGCACCCACCGACGCAGCCCACGGCATCTGTCGGCGGAACACAGCTACTGAAGTGTACCTGCTCAAGCGCCAAGCCTCAAGCGTTTCGAGGATTGGTCATTGGACAGTCACACAAGGCGCCCCCACAGATTAGCGATTAGCCCTTTGTTCAGGTTGGCGCAAGCTTGGACCCTTTTGAATTCCAGCAGATGCCCGCCCGCGCCTGCTGCACCACGGGACGAGCTCACCCCGACAAGCCGATCGGAGGTGCTCAGAAGTCACCACTGAAGCCACTAATGATCCCGTCTTAGGTAAGGTTACAGGTACAGCGACTACACATCTTCCCGAAGGCAACCAGCGTTCTTTGCGCCGACCAACTAGACCTGTGATAATTGGTCTCGATGTTGTTATTCTGCTCTACTTTGTACGCTTCGTGAATGCGCATAGGCACCCGAACGAGAGACACCGTAAGCACCGTATATCTGCAGTAGGACAGCAACCAAGCAAGACCCCGAACTAATTGTGTGCTATAGCTGCCACCTCCATAGCTACCTACCTCAGCACCCTTGGTCATGGCACTACGCGCATCGCCTAAATTATGACCTTCCAAGTGCCCTCGCGAGCTCTATCGTCGATGCCTTCCTTGCCCGTGACGATACAGCAATGGACGAATACCCATCCGGCAGCCTGGACCTGAATGTCCCGTTCCTGGTCGTCTCGGGGCTCAGCACCAGTCATAGCAAGCCTCTTCTGACTGATCCCGACTTGAGGGAACGAGGCATTCTCATACGCTCCGAACTGCCTCCTGTCGATAGCCAAGAAGCCAAAGCAGTACTCCACCATATCCAAGAGGCAGATGCTGCCAATCTCCCATGGAGCGCGCGGGACAGTTCAAAAAGATATAGATTCAAAGTGAAGACTATTGGGAGGGTACGTGCTCCCGTCTAGTGGATTCGCAAACGTTGATGGCGTACGTTGCGTGTGGTTACGGGAGGTCCTGACTCTGGCTGTAGGAATTCCTCCTCCCACCGAGGCGTGCACGTCTTCCTGACGACGTTGATGCTCCCGTGTCCGGCGCCTCGCTGCATTCCCCCTTTTCACCGCTCAGTCGCGGCTCGACCCTATATCCGGATGGCCTGATAGATACACGATGGCTTGAAAAGCACCAAGCACTAATACCTAGCGTTTGCTTGTGTTTCTACAGCTTGTCGTCGGACACGACTCTCTCCACTTTACATGACAACCAACTCAAGACCGACATCAACGCTGTTAAGAACGCCATCAGTCGATCCGGCTATAAGTGCCGCTTGGCTGTCGTGATTTTGAGTGATCAGTCGCCTAGCTCCATTGGCCAGTTTCAGGAGAGACTTGATAATATCAGAAGAAGCAGTGGTCTTGATCCCAAGACTTCGCTTTTTGTTGTCCCTACCCGGCGGACCGAGACAGAGCTCGGGACTGCTGTTGACAGTGTCCTGATAGCTGTTTTCGATCAAGCGGTCGAATATTATCGTGACCTAGGCCGACATGCCCGCAAGAAGAGGGCTCGGGGGTTTGCGCCGCAGCCGACTGTGCCACCAACCACTGGCACTTCTCATACACTCTCTCTTCAGGGCTGGAATGTTCGCTACGACTATAAGACAGCGGTATTTGCCGAGTTTCGACAGGAACTGGACGTTGCTCTCCGCTCTTACGAACAGACTTATGATACACTGGTTGGTGCAGATGTACTCGAGACCATTCCAGCTTGGAACCCCAGATTCAATGATGCTCGGCTTCTAGCTGATATCGTAGCTATACGTGCTCTGAGATGTCTACTCTTGACGGGGCAGAGTACAGCCGCTGTCCGAAAGTGGCAAGCACACCGTGACAGGATGAGTGATCTCATCGATCGAAGAGGTCGCGGGACGCAGAACTATGGTTGGAAAGCCTGGGAGGCCAGATGGTGTACTGTCATGGCAAATCTGATCGAGAAAGTGAAATTTCCCGAGCTGGACCCATCAACCAAGGTACTGTTTCGCCCACCCGAGAAGAATCTCTCTGCTGAGCGTCTACAGCCGTGGGAGCTACTCCATCACCCGGGATATTGGTTTCGAGCAGCGGCGCGACATCTCATTGAACGGCGGAGAATGGCGCTCTCTATGCCAGAAGACGACCGAAAGGCGCCAGACGAGTCTCCTCGGTCGCCGCTTACAGGGAACGCTTACAAGTACGACACATTCATGTGTCCCGAGCCTCACGATGAACTGCCCCTCACCGGACTTGGTGTTAACCACGCACAGCTGATCGTTGATCGCTTGACACTAGCGAGGGCCGAGTTTCAGAAGCGGCAGCAGCTCCGGATGTCTGCAGAGTTGGTCCTTGATACGTGTAGAGAGCTGGGGCGATTGAAAGAATGGAAGCAAATACTAGAACTACTCACTCCTCTCTGGAGGAGCATGTCGTTCCGCACAGAAGGATGGTGGTATATAACCGAGGCGCTGAGCTGGACATTAAGAACTGCGGCGGTGGAGGTGGGCCAGAAGGATCTCATTGTCGCAATTGACTGGGAACTTCTGAACAAGTGTAAGTCTGGCCTTCGGGAGGATCATGAACAAGTTTTACTAATTAACTCAGGTTTCTCTAAGCGTCCAGACTGGCACTACGATATAACGAAATCCTTGGATGGAGTCACTATGGACCACCGACCTGCCATAACTATCAACGACGACCATTTAGCTTCATTTCTCCAAGCTTCCTTTGTGTTCAAGAACGAGGAAGGGAAGGCTGGGCAGAGCTGTCCAGCACAACTCTCGATTGTCTCTAACGCATTCCCCAAATCAGCACCGGTGGTGCTAGAAACGATTCGAATCGACTTTGATGGCAGCCTACGAACAATTCACCTCAAACACGATGGTAGCGAGGACCAGACAACGACGTCATCGTCACCTTTACACGTTACTCGAGTGCTTTTGAAGGAAGCGGAGTCCCCTAGTGATGCAATTTCCGACGACGACGCTTCAGAGACAGCTTCTCAAGGAGTACCTACTGCACTACTCGAAGCGGTGACTAACCTGACTCTGCTCCCGGGACAGACACGAGTGTTTGAAATGGATGTTCCATTAAGGGAGCCTGGCGATGCGAAGGCATCTTCGGTCCAGGTCTCAATAAACCCTGAATCATTCTCTCTGAGATGCACAATGAAACTCCGAGAAGCAGACTTGGTGAATCCATGGTACTCACAGTCTTCTTCCAGGAAGAAGATCACGAGGATGAACCCTCAGAACATCAGAATCCTCCCCAGACCTCCAAAAATGGAAGTCAGAATCAACATGCGCGACCAATACTATGCGAACGAGGCCGTCGAGCTGGAGCTAGAGATGCTCAATGAGGAAGATGCAGACGCAGATACCAAACTGGAGGTTCTTCTCCATGGACCTGGAGCCCCCGCTTATACGGTGCGAGTTGCGAATGGGGAAGAAGGATCATCTTCAGGGGATGATAAGTCAAGACGGAACGGGGTCACAGTTGGCACTATCAGGGCATCGGGCACTACAAGGGCTATCATCACATTTGATCCTGTTGATCAGCCTGTTGTCTACGATTTGACAGTTAAGGCAGTGTATCATCTTGCATCGGATCCCGGCACGACAATCTTACAGGAGGCGGCTTACCATCTCAATATTGTCAGTCCGTTCGAGGCTAGTTACGACTTGCTGCCCAGGTTACATCCCGAGTGGCCAAGCCTTTTCGATTACGATAATATCCAGGACTCGGCTAACGAAGATGAGGTAGTCGGTCGCCCTCGAGGGCTCCCGCAGAAATGGTCCTTGGCGACACGGTACGCATCCTTCGCTCATGAGGAAGTGTTGATATTGGACCTGGATGTCAAGGTGCTCGCCACGCAAGGCAGCGTAAACTGTGTAGCATCAAAACCCAAACCCTTGCCACCAGCCGGTCTGACCATCAGTCCGAAGACAATCGAAGAAGCCCATTTTGACCTCGTTGCTCAGAAACTGAGTCTCGATGATCGATCTCCATCGACAGCCGACCTTGCCTTCACCATCAAATGGAGGCGATCGAGTGCTTCGGAAGTGTCAGTCAACACGACGACACTGCCACTCCCGCGCTTCTACGTCACAGTCGCCGAACCTCGTGTTCTCGCAGGTGTTTCCTACTCGACATCCCCCACCCCTGCATCGTCCACGTCGCCCTCCACCTCTATGCCCCAACTGCTCTTCTTCGACATCACCATAGAGAACCCTTCCTCCCATTTCCTGACCTTCGGTCTGATCATGGAGCCCAGCGACGAATTTGCGTTCTCGGGGGCCAAGACCACGACGTTGAACGCCTTGCCCGTGGCCAGGAGGTCCATCACCTACCGTCTGCTGCCGTTGGTGAGAGGGGCATGGATCAGGCCGACACTCGTGGTGCGAGACAAGTACTTCCAGAAGGTGCTGAAGATCATCCCGACGGAGGGCATGAAGAGTGACAAGGACGGCGTCTTGGTCTGGGTACCCCCTGAAGAGGAACCGGATAGTGATGCGGATGGGGCTGCTACGGTTGCAGAGGGCGGCAAGGGAACGGCGCAGAAATCGACTGGGTAGAGTTCCGGAATTACCGTAGGCAAGAAAGAGGTTTGTAAGAGCATTGTCACTGGTTCAAGTAAAGCAATTCAAGTCTGTTGTTCTTTGAGGTTCTCATCAGTGTGTACATGCCCTTTTTGAAGCACCCCTTATTCTGGTGAACCGCGATCCGCTCACACGCTTTTAAAGGCCATGCTCTCTGCTCCCAGATTCGTTTCTACCCAATACCTCTACTCGATTATCCCGAGTGTTTGTGCTCGAAGAGGCCAGCGCTTCACAGCCCATAGACGGAAGACCTGCTTTGGGTTACTTACGATCCTAGGAACACGATTACTAACGCTGCCTTCGTTCCTCCAGGGGAGGTCCGCAGTTTCCATAGGAGTGTGTGCCCTTTGAAAGACCAAGTAGGCTTTCGAGTTTAGCATATTACCTAGTCCCCGTCGTCTTTTGTTGGAAAGTCCTGCTTAGCATATTCTGGCAGTATATTCAGTAAGGCTTGCTCCCCCATTCCCTTGCCCCCCAACCCAAAACGAGCTCTCCGCTCTCCTTGGATCGCTGCCAACCAACAGACTCTTGGTCCAAGGCAAGTTTGTGCCACTTCGTCAAGTTTCTCCTTAGGTTGGTTTAGCATGTGGCACGCACGGTCCGTGTCATACCAGCAGACACCGGTGATGAACGCTTGTGCAATAGAACCAATCTTCTGGGGAAATGTTCTGAACTGTAGGGTTTTCTTGGACGCATGGTCAGGGAAAGTCGTCGCCTATAGTTTGAATTTCTTGATATTTGAACCACGGAACAGATGTACTATCTGCCTGGCATGCTTCTCCTGAATAGGCCCACCAGACGCTCAGAACCCTGGAAGTAACCACGGAATTATGCAAGAATTATTAACCAGGTTTCGTGTTCTGGTATTGTACCATGGCGCGTGCTGAGGGCGGTAGGTTCGCTGTGTTCTCAGGGCTCGATGTACTTCTCAGAAGTGAAAAATGTATGCATATATTAGATAAAGATCACTAAGCCGCAAACATGAACTTCGTAGCCATGTTGGACGTGGTACTCTACCCGAAAGAGCCAGAACATACGCAGCCACATGAGCACACCAGGCTGACCTACCAGCAACTAGCACCAAATTGCGATTCAACAGGAAAATGGTCAGCGCGCTTCTCGACCACCTACAACCACCGGCCTACATCGACTGATCGAGCTCGAGAAAGAAGCGTGGCATAGCCTCAAAGATTGGGTCAAAGCCCAGGCCAACTCATCATCTCAACGAGAGCCCTCGGCTTCACAGTGCCTGCCGTCAGACGACGAGAACGAAAAAGTAGACCGGCAGGTATTCGCAGCGAAGCATCTTCAGGTGGCACTAAAGAGATTCTATTAGCGGCATGTGTCGAAGCCCAAGCGAAAGATGCAGCCTAAAGAATGGGCCAGCTGAAGCGATATCGAGAATTCGTACGACTGTGGTTAAATCGACTGACGATGCGAGGCGCGAGATCTGAGTCATCTGACCCCAGGGAGTCGGATGGAAGGTCCCGTCTAGACCCAACGGGACCTCAGCTGCTTCCAGGTTGGTACCACAGTACCTTGACATGTCGTCATAGAATATGCGGGACGGTCCTTGCAGAGGAAACACCATGAACCGGGTTGCACCTGCTGTACCTGATCAAACGGGAAGCAACTTCTCGTATGCAAAGCTGGAGATCTCCTCAAGCACAACGCATGCATTGCAAACAAAGTGGACAAATATCCGACGCAGGGGCATTTGCATCTGGATCGATCATAGGATCCATTCACCCATTCTCGTGCCCGTTATCGGTATCGTTGATGATGGGTAAATGTATTTCTATAAAAATGACAGGCGGCCTTGGGCTAGTGCCCAGTACCAATGGGGCCTTTGGGGCCCGTGTCGTCTCCACAAGGCCCAGAGAGAAATCGGATTTCGATTTTCGATTTTCGATTTTCGATCCAATGGCGTTGGGCGAGGGGCCGATGGCCAAATTCCAATTGCGAGTCAAGATCTGGGCGGAAACCGTTTCTGCAGCGATCGCCATCATCAGATTTGAATCAGTCGTTTTGGGCGGGTCGATGCCCGGGTCATGCAGTCGAACCCAAATCGGCCGTCCTCTTACTTGCAGACGATGCCTTCTACACAGTAAGTTACCCCCGTACTTTGCGGATGATGGCGTATCGTACGATGCCAGAGCGTTGGTAGGCGTTGATGGTCTTTGTCTCGGGCTGAGAGTCTCTACCACGATGCCCTCTCTGAGACGAACCGAGCAACGGACAACGGGCATCGAGCATCGGGGCGGATGCCTACATGTACATACCGAGGTACTTACCTGATGTATGTACCTTATGTAAGGTATCGAGATTTCAGACTTCGATGAGAGCGACATCCCCACAAAGACCGCCTCACTTCCCAAAACGACGCTGATGGCTACGGTAGCTGCAAGCCGCCAGCCTCCGTTTGGGTGTTCTGGCTGCGGCCGCAGCGTTGCAGGGCTGGCTGGCTCGATCTTTAGATCGCTGGGCGGTGGATCGCCTTGTTAGATCCCGATCATGGCTCTCGACATCGGGTTGCCGCAATCGTGCTGCAGCAACGCCATCCTGCCAGAATCCCATCCTCGATTCCTCATCGCCCGGTGTGTCAGCTTCGCATGACTCAGTCTCTACCCGCCCGCTTCCAACTACCATGTCCTACCATGGCAACCTCGATCCTCCAGTGGTACTCGTCCCCCACAAATCCTCCACAACCCGGGGATACACGCACCTGAAGCTCCCCTTCACCAGACCATACCAGCCCTGCCATACCCTCAATACCTTGCACACCGAAGCGAGAAGAAGAGACATTGGTCGGATGCTCACATTCAACCTATCAACTCCCGAGCTGCACATCCAACCTATCAACTCCCGAGCTTCACGATACCTGAAAACATACCCTTGGACCAGTCGATACTGCCGGTCACCTGTTCAGATCGTACATTATGCTCCTCCATCCTTCATCTCTGCCCATCATCCATCGGCAAGGCTCCTCTTCGTTCGTAATCCCGCAAAGAACAAGACTTGAGCCGCTGTCATCACGGTCCCAAAATCAAGCCCTCACCGATCCTATTCACCCGCCCGTGCCAACTTACCGGAGCCAACTCATCATGAATCCCTGGGAAGCCGATGCCCTGCAAGTGAGACTACCTCTATCCTGCCACTGCTTCTATCACCTACTTCATGTCCCAAACCCCCTTGGTAGAGGGCGTACGACACGCAGCTAATAACGTGCTGTGAAGTACCGATACCCCGCCTATGGCGGCATGGCCACCTCGAACGACACCGTTAGCGATCCCATCATCTATCCAGGACTATATGCCCCAAGCGGGTTTGACATGATGGATATCTTTGTAAGTCATATATCCAGCCAGCTCAACATAAGCTTAACACCCACTAATATCCCCCAAGTTTCGGGTGATGAGCAGACCAAGTCCCATGATCGACCTTGGCCCCGTGGATGCGTCGTGTGCTGTCTTGATGTGCGACCTGTGGCAGCCTGACTCTCCGATTGTGTATGTGAACGATGCCTGCGTGGAGATGACCGGATACTCTCAAGCTGAGATCCTTGGGCGAAACTGTCGCTTCATGCAAGCTCCAGGGGGCAGGGTTCTCAAATCTTCGGTACGGAAATACTTAGAGAAGGATCTTGTCAAGAAGATGCGACGCGCCGTCGAGTCCAATAACGAGTTGGCTATCGAGGTCACCAACTTCAAGAAAAATGGTCAGAGGTTCACCAACGTGCTGGCCATGATTCCCGTGTACTGGGACAGCGATCAACCGAGGTACTCGGTCGGTTTCATGGCTGAGAAGCCTCGGGGACATTAGATCCGACGGACGCATGCGAACACGACATTCTCGAGAACGGGCACGACGATACACGAGGAGACCACGGCGGCGGCATTGCATCGATCGTTACACGGCAATATGTTTCAGCTCTCGGTGCTTTCAGGCATCTGCATCACAGCGAGCGTTCTTTTTGGGCAGTTATCTGCTTTCAGGCATTTTATTGATACCCCCATGTTGCTGCATTTAGTCTGACACAGCCGTCACGACGCTCATCGGAACGCATTATTAGACGCATCATTAGGAGAGCAGGAGTCATTTGGGAACTATAAGGATGCACTGGCGCTGGAAGGGCTATGAGGCACCATCTACATTCATGCATCACGGCACGGAACGCTGGAGTTCTGGATCTACGCGCGAGGCGTGGCTTGGTGAAGAAGGGCAGTGCTTGGTCTAGGGCGATCTTTTCAGGGACTTGACCTCAGCATCAGGGCACTAGATACTCGACTGCATAAGAACAGCAGTCGTCAGAACTCTGCTATGACAATCCAAGCATGTCGTGTACTCGGTGTACGTGTGACGTGCCAAGTTTTAACGCATGTCGTGGGCAGCTCGCTGCGTGAGACGAAAATCCGCTTGTGGGACAGTTCTGATCGGACAATTTGAGGACTGCTTCAACACTCCCTTATCCTACCATGGAGTTATTATTGGCAGACATCAGTCTCGAACTTGGACATCACGCCACTACATGACGGTCCTTTCTTCCGTCCCTCCATCCCCTATCTCAAAGATAGCGCCTCCGCGCCTTCATGGAAGCCCGCAACGGAACCATACATAACAAGAAGTCCACAGCACCAGAGCACAGAGGATATGTACTCGTCAGTGGCTCTAATGGAGCCCTCACGAGTAGCACAACTAAGGCAAGGCCCATGCCCCCCCATACGGCACCTCGATAGACAAGGTACCTTTATGTTCATGTAGGACTGGGTACAGTATGCCCCTTGCTTGGCTGGCAGCTTGCAGGTACGCTCTGTTGCGGACACTGCTTTGCTACCTTAGGCTGCGTTTTGCTTCGCACCGCGTCTGCTAGTCTGATCAGACTCCCCGCGTTTCGGTGAGGTGATTGTACTGGTCATGTGGCTTTGGTTGTCTTTCCTTGGTTCCACGTTGTTGCGGTCTTGTGCAAGCAAGTAGGTGTGGGTTTGATGGGATCATGGACATTTGTGAAGGTGTAGGTGGCTGCCCTTTGCGTCTAACGTATAAGAAGCTCGCCTGTGTTACTCAAGGTACGAAAAGCCACTATCGGCGTCTTACAGTGAGAAGCTCGCGTGTGATTTGTTTGTAGTAGTATTATAATGCTTGAGAACAAGAAATCTCCAGGCTAGAGCGACGTGTACAGTATACAGTGAATCCCCGCGATACGACTCACTCACCCAACACGCGGTCCATACCCCCCGAGAGGCTTGCACCAAGCCCGAGCCAACCATCGTGAATATATTCGATACCATCGGGGGTCTTGTGCAGGCGAATACTGCTGTATTGGTGTACGTGTTGTGCGTGGGGGCTGTGGTTCTGAAGGTGGGCTAAACCCCTATATGGTGCCCTCGACGGTCACCCAGGGCAGCAACAGATTCCCGTAGAATCTGCTATGCCCTTCATGATCTTCCAGAGCCCTTAACAAATCCGACCGCAATCCCAACCCACGGCGAGAACCAACACGGGTGTCTGACGGTGTAGAACACGTGGTGCCTGACGGTGTAGAATGCCGCCGTCAGCTTCGTGAAGTAGAGAAGCTCGCGTGCACGTCTGAAGTGTGGACGCCGTCGTCAGTGTCTGAAGTATGAGAAGCTCGGAGTGTGTTGCTCAGGGTATGAAGAGCGGCCATCAGCGTGGTAACGTACAAGAGGCTTGCGCGCGTGTCTCAAGGTGTGGATTACCCGGAAAAGTGCAAAGCACGCTGACGACTCGAGAATGTTTCCTCCTCCGCCGAGATCCTGTTCCGTAAACCCCGTTCGCCAATGCCTCCTTGTTCTCGCACGCTGATTCGATAGGGGTCGCCCGCGGGAGCTCGTTTGGCTTCACCCAGAGGGCTACTAAACCCTGTTATAACATTGATCCGAGGAGGAGGAAGAGGAATCTCCGGAAGAGAAGGACTGCCAATAGGGGTCTAGGTGCGGGTGCCGAGAGGTAGAGTCCTAGGAGCCGAACGCGGACCTGAAGATCGCGGTTGATCGCGTCTTGGTCGTGGAAGTGTATAAATATACTCCTCTAGGAACCGGAGCCGGACCTAAAGATCACGGTTGACCGCGTCTTGGTCGGAATTCCCCCGCCGGACGGGGCGGAAACGGCGGAGGCAGCCGGGTGCTCATCTATCGATGCCGGGGAAATGATGTTGAGGATGAAATGATTAAGTTGTGTAAGATGCTGGGGAAATGATACTGTGCGTGAAATGTGAATACTGTGTAAACTGCCAGAATGAATGTGGCGACGGCGGCGAAGGGAGCCCAAACTCCCCAGAAGAATCCCACCATGATGATGATGCTGGCTCGGGAGAAGAGAGGAACGGTTGACAGAGGCATGTCTTGGAACGATGAAGTTTCGGTGTCTGTGATTATGGCTTCTTCGCGAGGTTTAAGGAAGATGGAAGATTGTGAGATGTTAAGCTAGAGGGGATGGAGCGGACACACACGAAGGCAGCTTATAAGGTAGCTATCCGAATCAGCAGGACGTGCACGAAAGGAGTCAAGAGCGCTGTGGGCTGGAGAGAAAGGGCTTGAACGTAGAAGGCGTGACGGTGTACAGGAAGGAAGTGTATCAGACATTCGACTGACAGAAGCTGCGAGAGCTAGAGCATGGGCGCTTGAGTTATTGGGTAGGGGAGTTACGAGAAGGAAACTGTATTCGGCTCCTGCTCCGAGGGAAGTAATGGTCTTGGACTACCTGATTGATATGCCCTCACATCTGGTTCCTTCTCAGGAGACCATAGTGGAGACAGACACCTTCCAGAGGAAGGCAACTACGAGACAGACACTTGCTGCCACACAAAGCTTGACTAACTCAGCGTAATAGCGGGTGAGCAGCTTTGACCGTGCCCTTCTTTGGGAGGTTAGGTAAGGTAGGCAGGTACGGAGCACCGGGTCGAGCAAGGGGGCGTTGATTCGCGGAAGGCACGTGGTAGACGGTTGTTCAGCCAGAGCGAGCCGAGGAGATGACGTGGGATGAAGGAAGGAAGAAAGGTTCTCATGGGGACTATTGTATTTCTGACCGGCACCCTGCTCACGCGTGGACCAACAAAGCACCATCAGTCTCAACGCACCGATCATGCCGACCCGAAATCGAGTGTACAGATACTTATGAGGGTTTAATGTATTGAATGAAATGTGACAGCTTGGGTCTTCTCATTAGAGTACCTTCCAGGGACGCCGTCTCTCGGCGGGCTTTTATACTGCGTTGTCGAGCGCAAGACGGTTACTGTTTAGAAGACCGCGCGTTGCGGAAATACAGCCGTAAGTACTCGCGACGGCGAGGAGCGAACAAATGACACGGACACGTGGGCTCACATTACACGTTTTGTATTTGATGACGGGATCTGCTCTCATAATTTCTCCTCCCCATGAACCCCTAACGCAGTTCCGAGGGAGCACAGCGGAGGAGCCTTGCTGGTAGGCCACGCTTCTATGCAGGTTTGACTCCGCCAATTCTCCACAGATCCAAAGTCTCATAAGATCTCCCGCGACGAGCAGCTGTATGGGAGCCCTTAGGTTCGGTGACTTCTACGTCGCCACGTGGCAACCCTTGCGGTGCCTGACTATGACCACCAAGCTCAGAGGAAGATTGTGCGCGCAGAGCTGTTCTGTGTGCGCCACTATGAACGCTTTGTATTCTTGTCGGATGCTGTATGGAGCATACATGTAGAAGTGGAATCGTGCGTGCTGCGGTTGCTTCGGAGCTGGCTACGACTTCCAAGCCGGGCGGCAGCTTCTTCTCGGTCTCGAGTAGTGTGAGGAAGGTGGATAACACTCAAGCATAGAGGTGCTCTGTGAGGGCTTTACCAGCATCTTATCGCATCCCAGTCTGAAGTGTGTAGCATCGCGGCAATAATAGCGTGGTGTGTGTCGTATGGGAATGGATATCCCTCCTACCCGGTGTGTGATGTTACCGGGTCTCAATGCCCCCCATCTCCTCTTCAGGCACACCCAGTGACCCGAGCTTGTCATTCAGCCAGCGCGCCAGTTCTTCAGCCTGCCGTCGCATGGCCACCACAGCCGAGGCGCCGGCACTGGCAGTCGTCGCAATGCTCGCCGTAGTCGCAGCCCCAGCACTCGCGACGCTTGCGACCTCTGACGGCGACCCCAGCGGTTCGGGTTGGGCCTCGGTATCAGGTTGAGGCGTCTGCATCGGTCGACCCTGCTGCTGTTGCTGCTGTCCCTGCCCCTGCCCACCGTGCTCTGCTCCCTCGGCCGCTGGCCCCATGCACACGAACAGCAGGCCGCACCGCAGGCGGCGGATCACCACGACGGCCCCGGTGAGCTGGACGGTTATCGCGCTCGATGTCGGCTCGCCGCGCGCGGGGGACGAGGACTGCTGCGGCGGCAGGGCCTCGGCGATGTTGGCGCTGGTGGAGGGCGCGGAGTAGAGGGCCCATAGCGAGGCGGAAACGGTGCACTGGGTGCGCAGGGTGGCGATGGAGTGCGGCGAGGCGTGGGCGAGGAGCTTGCCCGAGAGCGTCGTCAGGAGGGCTGTGTGGATCTGCGGCGTCAGGTTCGCGCGCAGGAACGCGGTCAGGCGCTTCGTGAGGAGTAGCGGTGGCGCGGGCGCCGGCAGCGACATGTTTCTGTTGACCGTCGCTTTGTGAAGCGACTTGTGTTCTCTGCGAAGAGTGTCGTGAAGAGGCTCGCGACGGGAGAGTGAAGTGGAGTGGAGTGCTGTTGCTGGTGACGTCGGATTCGCAGCTTGGTGGTGGTGGACCGTGGACTGTGGTGGGACAGGATCAGAGCTCCACCTCTGACACCCGCTTCAAGGTTAGATCAGGCTAGGTACCTAGGTACCTTCTTCACTCCAACAGCTTCTGAAAAGGATAGGGGGCAAGAGGAAAAAGAGGCAAAAGGGGCGGTTCATCACCTCGAGAGCAACCACACACATCACTATCATTTCACATGCCCCTACAATGGAACGTGATACAGTCGTCTCACTACGCTTTGGTCATTCGAATAACAAGCTACCATTATGACACGTTGCCCCTTTTCTTACCCAGAGACAGACCATGGAACCAGACTGCCCGCTCCACCGACCCTAGACTTTCTGGATGACATTGGCGACCTGCGCATATGATTCCGTGTACTTCTCGATCAAGCGCTTGAAGTCCTCAGAGTCCTGGTCCCGCTCGGCCTTCGTCCCCGGGACCTCGGCTTTGGCCTCGGGCCACCGCTGGTTCTTCTTCCAGTCCAGGTAGGCATCTTCAGCGTCCAAGTGCAGCTCGCGCGTCTTGTACATGGCGTCGTTCACGTACGTATCCTGGCCCTCGACTGGGGCCCAGTGGTCAAAGATCATCAGCTTCATCACCATGTTCTTCAGCGCCGCCGAGTAGCCCAGGGGCTCGAGGACGCGCTCCACCTGGTTCGTGCAAATCCATTGCCAGTGGTAATCCACCATAGGCGGGTACATGAGCGCCTGCATCACCTGGCCGAGCGCGCGGTACTCGCTGCGGATCGTGTAGGGCTGGCCGGCCTGCGGGTGCGTGAGCGAGTGCATCGGTGATGGGGTTACTATGCACCAGCTTACCTGCTGTGGGTGGGTTGCGGTCCACTTCATGTCTCCTGCGATCATGTCTCCCAGGGACATGAACTCTCCCTTAGGTGGTGCCAGGGCCTTCGCGAAGATGGGCCATTCGAACGACTTCCCACGGGGCTGTTGACAGTGTCCAGAGATCCAGGCGCTGCCGAAGTTGCCCAGCTTGCACGCCCCGTACCACTCGCTCCGGCGCGGGTGGCCGATGAAGATGTTCTCCGGGCGGATGTTGCGGTGCAAGATGGGTTGCCAGTCCGGGTTTTCAGCGCTCAGCATCGTCGGGTGGCCCTCCTCTGGGAAGAGTGGGTTGTCTATGAATCTCATACCGTCATGCAGCCACACCAAAGCTTTCAGGACCGACCGAAGCACGTGCCAGCAGAAGCTTTCCGGCAGGTGGATAAACGGCTTCTCAGGAGGCGGAGTGCGCGGGCGCTTCTCGCCGGCCTCGCTGGTATCATCGACGTCCATAGGATCATCGAGATCACCTGGGTAGGTCTTGGCCTTCGGATTGCGGCGATGTTGGTTGACGATCAAGTTCCCCAGGTTGCCGGCGTCGCAATAGTCCCAGACGGTGAACCAGCGTTTCCGGCCGAACCTGCCCGAGTTGGAGAAATGGAAGGTGATGATGTCGACGATGGACATCAGGTTCTCGTGGTTCAGGATGATCATGAGCGGTTCGAGCAGGTTGTGTTGCTCGGGGGACAGCAACTGCCCCGCCAGCGAGAGGTTCAGCTTCCCGGGCTGGTTGGTGACCTCGAAGAGCTTCTCGGTCATGTCGTGGGCGAGGAAGAACATCCGGTCGCTCTTCCGGGTGATCTTCCAGACGCCGGGCGCCATCTCGGTGACCAGTTCATACTTGAGGCCACCGTCGTAGAACGGATCAGAGGCATCTTTGAAGCTGGCCATGATGAAGATGAGCTGGATTGGCTCTGCGAGATGGGACGACAGGCAGCACGATGTGATATGAGCAGGAGGAGAAAGTGTTGAAAAGTCGGACACCTGGTAATACGACTTCTGTTGTTGTGGGCTCCCTTGGAATGCCCGTACTATTGATTGCCTTTGTTCTTTGCGTCTCCTAAGGGAGAGGCCACATTCCACGACAGACGTTACCAGAAACAGCGAATTCCATCTTCAAAGCGCCCGGGCTTCTCTCCTACGTTGTCGTTCTGTGAGCTAATACCAGCCTTGCCTTCAATTTGACAGCTTGGAAATTGGTCGGCGTTCATATATATGAACGAGGTTCGAGGTTGTTTTGATATGTTCGCCAAACGCCTATTTGTTCAAGTTGAGTAGTACTATATTTGCCGCTATTGTATTACCTTCGATGAATTTTCACAAGTACGGACTTACTCTGCGGGATAAGGTATCTTTATACCGCTCGACTCAAGAGTGTTGTTAGGACCAGCTCGAGATCGAGATAATGTAACGAAGAATAGACTGAACCAGTGGATGTTCAAAAACCTCCCAATTGACCAGGTGAGGAAATGTGACCAACCTCGGACTTCACACAGTGTCCTTGTGATACATGTGTTACATATGAAGAGTTGGGTGACAGCTGCTACCCATTTGATGAATGTATCACTTGTCGTGTTACTTGGTGAAGAACAGTGAGAGTCAACTCACTAGCAATCAATGTTGGCGAAGTCAGACATTGAGGTTTGTCATAATCCAGTTGCCTACAGGCTCAGAAGCACTCGTATTCTCTGATCCCGAGCTACCTTGCCAGGAAACACTGTCACCAGAGTGTGACGAGCTACACCCAATGAAGTGGTAACAAGGGAAAAGACATGGCCGGCAGGAGTGGCCAACAGAGAAGTCTCTTGACCGATAACCCGGAATGGCTGACTGAAACAAGCGCTGGCCATGCAGATGTCCACAGATGTCAGATAGAACAAAGACAGGACGATGATGATGGCCAGTCCATGTCGTGCATATAATCGGAACTGCTAACAACGCTACCTGTCCAACGGTTCCAAGCGTCTAGATTATTAGCGGTCTGGGGTTTAGAGGCCACTCGACACATGACGTTTGTGTGTATCGTGTCTCTGGGGACGTGGGTCGGGGCTCGAGGGATGAAGTTTGCGCTCGTGGGATTCGATGTTGGGTGGCCGAGCACACGAGGTTGCTATGTTCGGAAGCGCCAGGCGCGGCCCCTTACATCCAGTACTATATATGTTTGTCTGTTAGACGCTGTGCCTGCATGTTGTCGCGGTTATGTGCCTCTCCCGCGCAGTAATCGTAACCTGTCTCAACTCTCAACTCTCAAGGGGCAGAGGAGCCCATCGACTGCGAGCCGAGCAGCGGTTCGTGAGAGTTTATCACCTCAGCCCCTCAAACGGCGGAAGAGGTAGAAAGGGTGGGAATCGATAGAGCCAGGCGCTAAACTGGAACCAGCAGCCGTACCTTGCATGGCCCAACGCGGGCTCAGGCGGGCGCTCCAATCAGGGCGCTGACAAGCCCCACTCAGGCCGAGTGCTACAAGGTTGTTCCACGGCTCCTGGCGCGTTCCCTCGATCCATGTGGCGCGTGCCCTCGTTGGCCCCCTGCTGCCCTGGACGCACATCCTGGGGCTTATCGGCCTCGTAGCCAATCCCGAGCCGCCATCGGTGCCATCCCCTCGACCTCAAACAGGCCCAAACCACCCCTTGGCGGTCCGTCCTCGCCCATCTCCACGCTTCCCGTCTCCTCCCACCTGTGACCTCCTTTCCAGGCCCTCGCCCATTGACACGGTGAAACTGCCGTTGACTGCCATTGACTGCCACCATCATCATCGTTGAATGGGATGAGCGCGTCGTCCACTCCTTGACCCATTCGTTGCCATCCATTGGACGGTTTGCAGAACAGTAAGAAACAGAAGGGAAAACACACCCGCGCACAAGCACGCTCGCTGAACAACAGGACAATTGCTGCCATTGTCTCTCCTTACTTTACCCAGGTATTACACTTGAGGCTCAGCAACATTTGTCGTTTTCCTCAGGCTCCGGTCTCCCCCTCACCAGAGCCGATCAAACTTGATCCGACGTATGCCAACATTGGACGTGTTTGCCTGCGTCCATGCTGTAACCCCTCGCACTCTTTTCAAGCCATCCGCATTTCACTTCAAACCCGGCCACGAGCTTCAGGCATCAGGCAGAACCCGTACCCAACAACCCGCTGCGCTCATCCAAATTCGAACTTCGAAGCTGGGACAGCAATGACACCGCAATAGCAAGCAGCCACTTGCACCCCTGGGATGCCATTCCGCTGAGGCATCTCGGACTCTTTACCTATCCGACGCTCACTACCTCACGTTCAACGCAACGTCGCGCGCTTGGGCGACGTTTGTTTCCCATTATTGCGCAAGCCTCCTTGGCGAGTCCTCTCAAGACATTTCTCGCCCCACTGCGAATTTGCCTTTTCATCATTTCGAAGCGCAGTCGAGAGCTTCGCAGGCGGAGGACGACTGTGCAACACGGCGGGACCGGTTTGACGACGACGACTTATCTCGGCTCTCTTGATCGATGACGATAACGACTGCGAATACATTCACTCCAACTTCACGAAACGACATTACTTGATACCCCTCTTCTTCTCGACTGCGTCGAACCTTCGTTCCCTCGATCTTGCTGGCCAGATTATTTCCCAATTCCCACTCGCCAAGATGAGCTGCTTCAGCAGAAAGAAAGCCGTCGAAATTCGGCCAGAGCAGAAGTGGGATGCTATCGTAGGTAGTCTCTCAGCGCAGACCATATCTTCTGGCAGTGTACTAACAACGCCACCTACCAGACTCTTCAGGATTTCAAGTCGTCATCCTGCTTTACCCCATTCGCCTATGGTTATCTCTACTTCTCCCTTATCCTATCCATAGTTGTCTATGGTGTCGATATCTTCACCGCTGTCAACCTTCTCGCCTTCGACACTTGGTCGTCGAGTATTGAACCGACCCAGTTGATCACCTTCGACCAGGCGAAATGGATCTTTTCCATATGCATCATCGCTTCCTTCGTGAACCTGGTTTTCGAGCATCTTCGTGCCATGCGAGTCATGAAGCGAGGCAGTGTGGCCGAATGTTACCTCGACCCCTTGGCAGTCCGACTCGAGAGCGTTCGCGTCGGGAGCAGTGGTTCAGGCTGGAGACGATTTCTGGTATTCGCCGAACTGACCAAGTCGAGGAAAGGCGCTGAATATGTGGCCCTTTTTACCTACTTCAGCTTTCAATGTGAGTTCCGAAGTACTGGCGCGGCTTCCACTAGAAGCTAACCAGTTTACAGCTTGGATTAGAGTCATCTTTTGCTCTGGCCCTCGCCAAGGCGTGAACGCCTTGACGCTGTATGCGGTATATACCTCTACCCTCATCCCAACCGATGTTTCTAGTGTTCAGAGCACTCTTGGGAGCTTTTTCAGCAAGCTCCAGTCACTGGCCTCGGAAAACACGCAACAGGCAGTCATTCTGTCAGGTATGCTGTTCACCCTGGTAGTCTGGGTCTTTGCTGCGCTCTTTCTGCTCGCCGGCATCCTCTTCTACGTGTTTTTCCTCTGGCACTACATCCCCCGACAGGATGGTGGGCTTCATGGCTACTGCGAACGGAAGATCAATAAGAGATTGATGAGGATTGTGACGGTCAAGGTGAACAAGGCTCTCGCAAAGGAAGAAAGACAGCGCGTCAAGGCTGCCAAGAAGGCTGGCGAAGAGCTGCCAGTTGGACGACAGGCAACTCTGCCCAAGTTCCTCGACGCTGACGACGACAAGCTGGCTGGCATGCCTACGATGAGTCGCAATGACACCATGGCCACACTACCTGTGTACACCTCGAGGCCTGGGACGCCTGATAGCATCGAATTCAATTCATTCGACAAGAAACGGCCGCTGCCGTCACGACAAGGAACCAATAATACGACCATGTCGACAGCTACTTATTCCTCCCGCGCGCCCCTGATATCAGGCGCAGCGGGAATGGGTTTCGAGCGGTCTGCATCACCCGCCCCGTCGTTGCCCAATGTCGAGTTCAGCAACTACCAGTCACAAGCCCGGCCTGGAACCGCAGGGTCGAACAGGGGCTATGGCCAGGGCCCCCAAATGAACCATTACCAAACCAACGGCAGCAGCTTCGGTGGCGCCTTGGTCGCAAACCCGTCTACATACTCACCGGATGCGTTGCCGTCCATGCCCGAGCCAATTCGCTCTCCCGGCCCTGGTATAAATCCTTATAGCCGGCCGATGCCTCGTTCAATCAACGAGATCAACGGGCGACCAGGACCTGCAGCTCGACTTCCCTTTGGCAACGACGGGAATTCGAGAGATGGTCGCTCTAGCCCAGCACCGTCTACATACTCGAATCGTGGAGCACCCTTCAGCCCGGCCTATCCTCAGATGCGGAGTGCCACGAATCCCATCGCTTCCCCGCAGAGACA
The DNA here is from genome assembly GCA_963556695.1 of Anthostomella pinea. NCBI lineage: Eukaryota > Fungi > Ascomycota > Sordariomycetes > Xylariales > Xylariaceae > Anthostomella > Anthostomella pinea. The sequence continues at coordinate 2,545,207 of CAUWAG010000007.1, read as the reverse complement.
GCATTTCCCGCCGCAACGGAACATGACGGCTCCGATGCCACCTCGACAGCACGACGGGTATTCCATGGCGCGTCCCGGAGCTGCTGCGAGCCAGAGATCGATGGGTCCTGGATACGGCTATAATGCCGATCTGGAAGCACAACGCGGCCCGCCAAGATACTGATGACGGGAGGTTGCGTGAATGCAACATGGGTGGGATTTGGGAATGGGAGATACCCATAGCGAGTTACCTTTGGCCTGTATTATGAGCTTCATTAAGCGTCAAACTCATATGACCTTTGATGACCAAGGATAGAAGTCCGCGGAGGTCACCCAGTTGCCATCTGGAACGGGTATATATAGTATACTGAGGGAGTGCCACAGGCAAGGCTCCAGACTAGGATAGCGACACATGAAATGATGATTGAAAACGTGATCATGATCTCTGGTGTTACCCGCATTACGCAGACAGGAGTTGCCTACATGGTTCACCATCGAGGTGTAGGTATCGACGTCAATGGAGGCAGAATGGGTATTCCTTGGTGGCTTGTCAAAGGTTTCGGCTTGATCTCCTCGGGGTTTGTTGCCCTCGGGCTTTGACTTACTCAGACCCGGGCCTAAATCCAGACGCGCCCTTGCGATGTAGTTACCATCCCTCTACATCTGATTCCACATCATCACTCTCTAGCCAGGGAGCCTGAATTGACGACATCGTACCCTGTTATAGCGAGCTATGGTTGCCAAAAGACATACCTGTGGTCTTTATGGTGCATACTTTATATTAGTCACGCGCACGGCACTCCTTGAGTCCACGGGGTCCGAATGCGCATATCGTCCTGATTACAGCATGGTATGAGAGGTTATTTTCGGGTTGAATCAAAGGTCCTCGTGGTATTAAGCCTCTACGTTCACCAGGGAGGGTATTCCGTCTACGCTCTACTCTGGCCACCTTACTTAACCTAGGTACCTTACGTACCTTACGTACCTAATCCACCCGCTCGCAAGAGGCCAATCCAAAAACCACGACCATCCACCATTCACAGGGACTTACTCACACGAGTACTCAACCCCCCTACAACCTCAGACCATCCTACCTACCTAGTTCCATCCAGCAATGGCAACCCACGTAGCGCCCACCGCCGCGGAATGGCACCCCGGCGAGCAGGCCATGCACCGACTGCTGCGCGTCCCGGCGCGCGACAACCCCACGGCGCGGGGCTTCCTGCCGCCCTCGACCGGGTCGCGAATCGCCGCCGCGCCGCTGCTCGCCGTCGGCACGCTGGATGGGAGGGGGAGGCCGTGGGTGGCGGTCTGGAGCGGCGAGGCTGGGTTCTGTAGGCCGGTTGCGCGGGGGGTGCTGGGGGTGCGCGTTGAGGGGACGGATGTAAGATGGGATCCTGTTTTGGGGGCTTTATTTGGAGGTGGGGAGGGTGCAGGAGAAGAGGATGGGAAAGGGAGAGGGGGAAGGCAAGAGGGAGATGGGGACGACGGGGTTGTCCGGCCCGAGGGCGGCAAGGTCATGGCGGCGCTGGCGATCGACCTCGAGACCCGCGACCGGGTTAAGTTTGCCGGCCGCATGCTTGCCGGCTCGGTGGCCAGACGGCAGAATGGCGTCGGCGGCCTGCAGATGGCGGTCCAGGTCGAGGAGGCGCTGGGGAACTGCCCGAAATACTTGAATAAGAAACACATCACGCCGCATCTCCCTTCACCGCGCCTGGTGTACGAGGGCAAGGCTGCCATGCCGCAGTGGCTGCCGCGGAAGGCGGTCGAGCTGATCCGCAGGGCGGACTTGTTCTTCATCGCTAGCAAGCACGGCGGCCGCGACAGCATGGACGTCAACCACCGCGGCGGCGCGCCGGGATACCTGCGTCTTCTGCGCAACGGCGACGACGGAGGAGGTGGAGGAGGAAGAGGGGGCTTGACCCTCGTCTACCCGGAGTACTCGGGCAACCGTCTGTATCAGACCCTCGGCAACCTGCACTCGGACCCGTGCGCGGGAATCGTGGTGCCGGACTTCGAGCGTGGGGACGTGCTGTACCTGACGGGCAGTGCGTCGATCCTCGTCGGTGCGGAGGCGGCGGTGTATATGCCCCGCGCGAAGCTGGTTGTGCGCATCGAGGTTGAGGAGGCCCGGTTTGTGGAGGATGGGCTGGGGTTTAGGGGGGAGGCGGGCGAGATGTCGCCGTATAATCCGCCGGTCAGGCGGCTTGTGGGGGAGGATCGTGGAGGGGATACCGATGCTGGTGGTGGTGGTGGTGGTGGTGGTAGAGGAGATGGCATCGTCACAGCGACACTGGTCAGACGGCAGGAGATTACGCCCACGATCGCGCGGTACGTGTTCCGGCTCACACCCAGCACCTCACGCGTGGCAGCAGGGGCGGCGGCGGCGCAGCCGATGAGGGCCTGGCTGCCCGGCCAGCACGTCACGCTCGGCTTCGCGGGGGAGCTCGACGCCGGGTGGTCGCATATGCGCGACGACGACCCGGGCAGCCTGAACGACGACTACGTGAGGACGTTCACGGTCAGCGCGCCCATCGACCCGGGATGCGTGGACGGGCGGGGCGGTGTGCGCGAGGGGGCGCGGCCCGAGGTCGAGATCGTAGTCAGGAGACACGGGGCCGTGACGGCGTTGCTGGCGCGGTGGAATTTGCGGACGCCGCTGGAGGTCCCGGTGCTGGGGTTTGGAGGGCTGGAGGGGTTTGCTATGCCGGTTTTGCGGGAAGGAGACGATGAGGGTGGGGAATGCGTGGTTGTTGCTGGAGGCGTCGGCATCACGCCCCTGATGGCGCAGGCCGCCGCCGTGCTGGATGGCAGGCGCGGAAAGGGGCTCAGGGTGCTGTGGAGCCTCCGGGGCGAGGACCTCGCGCTTGCCGTGGATGTGCTCCAGCGGATATACGGGCTGGGGGATGTGATGAAGCTCTTTGTTACTGGGCACGTAGACGAGAAGGCGAGGGTGCTTGTGACTGCGGTTCAGGGGCTCGGTGCTGAGGTTTTGGAGAGGCGCGTGGGGGAGGAGGACGTGTTGATGGCAGGGGGGAGGGGGGTGGCAAGGCGCAAGTTCTACTGCTGCACGGGGCCGGCGATGATGAAGACGCTGTTGCGGTGGGTGGAAGGCGAGGAGGTCGTTCTCGAGAGTTTTGAGTATTGAGGTGTCTAAGGAACTGTGTTGCGTGAATTCAGGATCCAAGTCTGGTTGGTGTTCAGGGGTTTGTGGATTAGGGGGATACTTCTGATTTCGACTTCGACCCGGGAAACGACGCTTCGGCATACAGACAGTATGGTGGGACGGTAAATAAATGTACCTATCTAGGTACATATACTGGGTATGTCTCGTTGCGAGTACATCTGGTATGTGATTTTATGCCAATGTTGATGAGGTACAAAGTCATGAACATGCAACGGACGTTCGATTAGCGGCTCTAAGAACTCAATTTCGTCTTTGTGACATGTATCTGAGACGGTCCAAGACGAAGACACTTGATAGTCTGGATCGTGTGAGTTGAGAAATTGTACGAGTCAATGTCACATCGAGATGTCTGGACATTGCTATGATGTTCCTCCTGGACGACGACGGTCAGGGGTCATGGCCGGGGTGGTACGATATAGCAACGCTTGGACCAGCTGGGTCATGATTGCCGCCGAGCTGCAGGGGTTGGGATATTAAAGCCGATGGCGCAGGTCCATGTGCCTTCGTGGTAGCGGAACCAGAACAGAGATCTATCACAAGTCTTGGTTGGGATGATCTGTATTCTGGTTGGTGCTTGGTTACGTTCGGGTGGGAAGGGATCCCATCCGAGAAGTATCTAAATACCTAAATTACAGTGGGTTGGTTCCTGTCACCTGGGGCAGCCATCCCAGGTAACCGTATCGTAGAATGCCCTGGATGACAGGAGATCCGATAAGGTACTGGTGGCTGGATCCAGTGGCTGGGATCCACATCCATCCGAGGCGGTGGTGAAAATAAGCTCCGCGGTGGCCAAGACCTGGGACCATATTTTTTAGTTGTTAGTGAGGCATTGGATATGTTTAGCATATGCTTACCACCATCACCACTATTATAACGCATGTGAGGATTGTGGTAGCAGTATGGTGGCAGTCAGGGAGGCTGCCAGCTGACAAGGGGTCAGGCAGGCACCTTGGCAGAATAAAGGGATGGAAGCACCAGGAAAGGTGGCTTTCATTGGTGATAGACAAGGGATCTTTGGCTGGAGGATCAATGGATGGGTACATCTTTGTATTTTGGTGTGTATTTAGTACTAGATTGGTCCCCCAGACCCATGGATAAAACGCAACGCACTAGACCGATCATCACCCTCATGTTCTGACTCTGATGATCCGATAACGCACATATAAAGACATATTTCCATATAACCCTAACTCTAACCATAACCCTAATCCTAACCCGACCTTAACTCCTAACTAACCCTAACAAGCGTGGTTACCCGTAGTAATATATGCTAAGCATATGCTAAGCATATGTAAAACTACTAAACAGTGGGGCAACCTTCAACCAGGTCTTAGCAGGTCTTGGCCAATGCGGACCTTTTTTTCACCACCGCCGAGCTGTATCCCGTCCGAGGCGAGCGTGGCGGCGGTTGCATGCTGCATGTTGCCCGCCCGTGGATGACGCAGGAGACTGCATGCCCATGTGGACAGCGCACTAGCGCCCAGACGCCATCCACAAGTCCGGGGGAGCTCGCAGCTCGTCGCATTGCCATGTCTTCTCCATCACCACCATCGACCATCGACCATCGATATTCCCACATCTATCCATCAACGCACCCTATAGTTGCATTTGCGGTGCATATCATACTCCTCCGCCCATGCTGGCGCTTACCTAACTTCAACATTAGGCCGCAAACATGGCTCGACTTTCGTTTCTGGTCGCCGCTGGCGCTGTGCTGCTAGCCAGCCACGCCTCCGCTGATGACCTCTACACACCCAAACACGAAGCTGGTAGATGTGCTATGCGAGGACACTGTGGCAAGAAGGGCTTCTTCGGAAAGCCACTGCCCTGTGTCGATAACGGGCTAGCCAAGTCCCCTGACGATGACCTCGCCAAAGACATCGAGGAGCTATGTGGTCCCAAGTGGAAGGACAGCAAGGTCTGCTGTGATTCTGACCAGGTTCGTTTGTCTCATAGTAGTTACACCAGTCTTCTGACTATTTGCTAACCATTCTGCAACAGCTCGCCTCCCTTAAATCCTCGCTCTCTACCCCGAATCAGATCATCGGTGGCTGTCCCGCGTGTAGAGACAACTTCTTCAACCTGTTCTGTTCCTTCAGCTGTTCCCCGGATCAGTCACTGTTCATCAACGTCACGCGAACCCAACAACTGAGTGGAAAGACCGCCGTCGCCGAGCTCGATCAGCTCTTGACTAAAGAGTATAGTGATGGGTTCTACGACAGTTGCAAGGAGGTCAAGTTCGGTCCTTCGAACTCCAAGGCAATCAACTTCATTGGCGGCGGTGCACACAATGCCACCGAGCTTCTGAAGTTCCTTGGCAAGGAACAAGCAATCGGGTCACCTTTCCAGATCAATTTCCCAGCGAACTACTCCGAGCCCAGCATGGCGCCCCAGGAGATGAAGCCGAAGAAATGCAATGACGAGGATCCGAACTTCCGATGCTCTTGTGTCGACTGTCCCGCTGTATGCCCGGAGCTTGCGGATGTCGATCAATCAGGGCCATGCCGGGTGGGCGTGCTTCCCTGCTTGACTTTCGCCTCAATCTTCACCTATGGCGTCTTGCTATTCTCGCTCATTATGGCTGTTGTGGGACATGTCGCTTGGAGAAAGCACGCTCAGCGGCGGAGCGAACGGCTCCACCTGCTGCAAGGTGCTGAACCAAGCGATGACGAGGATGAAGGCGATCTTGTGCGCAACGGCGCCATGTACGACCGGCCCATGAGATACTACAAAATCAACACTTGGTGCGACACTGCTTTCAGCAACCTAGGCCACTTCTGCGCAAGGTTTCCCGCAACAACTATTTCCCTAAGTCTGATAGTAGTTGCCGTGATGAGCGTCGGTTGGTACAAGTTTGACGTGGAAAGAGAACCCGCAAGGCTATGGGTAGCCCCAGATTCAGCGGCAGCCCAAGAGAAGGCTTTTTTCGACGAAAACTTCGGCGCGTTCTATCGAGCACAGAAGGTCTTCCTGGTCAATGATACTCTTCCGTCTGGACCAGGTCCAGTGCTGAGTTACGATACCCTCACTTGGTGGACAGGAGTTGAGAAGGACGTCAGACAGATTAAGGGACAAAACTTTGGCACTACCTTCCAGGACGTATGCTTCAAACCCACTGGGTCAGCTTGCGTCGTCCAGTCGCCCACCATCTTCTTCAACGGCAGGAGGAACTGGGAGTCAGAATTTCAAAGCTGTGCCGACACACCCGTGGAATGTCGACCCGACTTTGGCCAGCCGATTGAGCCGAACATGATTCTCGGTGGGTATAAAGACGACAGCCAGGTTACCGAAGCACCCGCCATGACGGTAACATGGGTCGTCAACAACTATCCGCCGGGAAACCCCGAGCTTGCACATGCTAAGGACTGGGAAAGGTCGCTGAAAAATCGACTTCTGCAGGCGCAAAGTGAAGCAGATAATCTCGGCTTGCGGCTTTCGTTCTCGACGGAGATCAGTCTAGAAGAAGAGCTTAACGACTCTACGAATTCCGATGCTACGATCGTTGCTATAAGCTATCTGGTCATGTTCATTTATGCCTCTGTTACGCTGGGTTCGTCGACCATGACCATCCGCGAGCTACTCCGGAATCCGGCTGTCGCACTGGTACAGAGCAAGTTTACGCTGGGTCTCGTGGGAATTCTCATTGTTCTGATGTCGATAATCTCATCTATCGGACTTTTCTCTTGGGCAGGTGTCAAGGCCACCTTGATCATCGCCGAGGTCATACCCTTCATCGTCTTGGCTGTGGGAGTAGACAACATCTTTCTGATCGTACACGAATTCGACCGTGTAAACGTGAGTCACCCGGATGCTATGGTCGAGGAGAGGATCGCCAAGGCACTTGGTCGAATGGGCCCATCGATTCTCTTCTCTGCCATTACGGAAACCGTCTCTTTTGCGCTGGGAGCATTCGTCGGGATGCCGGCAGTGAGAAATTTCGCAGTCTACGCGGCAGGCGCAGTACTCATCAATGCTCTACTTCAGATGACGCTGTTCATCTCTATCTTGTCATACAACCAGATGAGGACCGAAGACCACAGGGCGGACTGCTTCCCTTGCATCCAAATCAAGGCAGCTCGGGTTCACTTGAGCAGCAATGGTCGCAACGGCACCCGACCGTACGATGTACCAGACGAGAGCTTGCTACAGCAATTCATTCGCAAGTACTATGCGCCAGCTCTGCTGGAGAAGAAGGTCAAGATTGCCGTCATTGCTATCTTCATGGCTCTTCTTGCCTCCGGAGTCGCATTAATCCCATACGTCAAACTTGGGTTGGATCAACGAGTTGCCCTGCCTAATGGCTCCTACCTCATCGATTATTTCAATGACCTGTACAGTTATCTGGACACCGGCCCACCCGTCTACTTTGTAACGAAAGACCTGAATGCCACGCAGCGCACCGAGCAGCAAGAGATCTGCTCGCGTTTCAGCACGTGCGAGTCCCTGTCTCTTGCAACTGTGCTCGAACAAGAGCGCAAGCGACCGGAAGTCTCGTACATCTCCTCTCCAGCGGCGAGCTGGATCGATGACTTCTTCCTGTGGCTGAAACCCGAGAACGAGGATTGTTGCAGGGAAAATGGCAAGGTCTGCTTCGAGGGTCGGGATCCGGCTTGGAATATCACCCTTGAAGGCATGCCAGAAGGCGAAGAATTCGTGCACTACCTGCAGAAGTTCCTAGCCGCTCCCACCACGGATACATGCCCTCTTGGAGGACAGGCTTCGTACGGTCACGCTGTCGCGGTGGATGCCGAGCATACCAGTATCCCTGCCAGTCATTTCCGCACTATGCACAAACCACTGCGCAGCCAGGACGACTTCATCGCCGCTTACGCGGCAGCTCGCCGTATTGCGAATGATGTCAGCGCGAGCACTGGCAAAGAAATATTCCCTTACAGTGTCTTCTATATCTTCTTCGACCAGTACGCAAACATTGTCAATCTTACGGCCACCCTTCTTGGCTCAGCGGTGGCGATCATCTTCGCAGTCGCTTCAGTACTGCTGGGTTCTGTAATCACAGCACTCGTTGTTACTGTCACCGTTGTGATGATTGTGGTCGATATCATCGGCGCCATGGCAGTCTTCAACGTGTCGCTCAACGCGGTCTCGTTGGTAAACCTCATCATCTGCGTCGGTATCGCCGTGGAGTTCTGCGCCCACATTGCTCGCGCCTTCATGTTCCCATCCGGTTCGGTCATGGAACGCGCTAAGAACCGCTTCCGTGGTCGGGACGCTCGGGCCTGGACTGCGCTTGTCAATGTCGGCGGGTCTGTCTTCAGCGGCATCACGGTCACGAAGCTACTTGGAGTCAGCGTGCTCGCGTTTACTAGTTCGAAGATTTTTGAGATCTACTACTTCCGCGTGTGGCTGGCACTCGTCGTGTTTGCCGCCACGCATGCTCTGATCTTCCTTCCTGTCGCACTTTCTTTGGTTGGTGGTGAGGGTTATGTCGACCCTGAAAGCGAGGGCGGCCTGGTGGAGGATTTGGAAAATCGTCGATACAGAGCACTCGTTCCGGACGATAACAGCGACTCGGATGAATACGATGATTAGGACTCGGATGAAGACGATAATTTTCGGCATGTATTCCATCGCGTGTTCCGTCAAGGGAGGTGAAGCGGAAGAACACTACTATTGTTATTGGGTTACCTACAGCGTATATTGGAGTACTCGGTTATTGTTTTATTAGCTAGAATCACTGGCCGGGGATAGCTGTAGAACACGCAGCGCAAGCATACAATGACAGATAATTTGCTACATCTTTTGTCGCGGAGTTTCCTCCAGTTCACCGTGATTTGCCACATGGAAAGGCTCTTACAAACTCCTCGAATCCCTTCGAAGCTTTGAAATCGTCTGGTCACATGAGATCATGCTGTTAATGTATGTTGATTGACCAACCCGCTATCGGAATGATTGGTGAGATATCCTGAGCTAGGCCTCGGTAGAGCAAAGAAGCTCTTCTTCCTACACGTACGCAAAGCTGCAGTCGTTAGGTACAGTCACCCCTCATAAGTCTCCGTCCGTGCGCTCGAGATTTCTCTCCCGCCGGGATACAGACAGTGGAATAAACATCCTAGAATAGCTATGCAGTTGTTTCTTGATGAGCCATGCTTGATCACTTATTCCAGAGTGCTTGCTCCGCAGATCAAGAAATACCCCTGAATATTCAAGACCTTGATAACGGGGGTGTACGGCGACTTCTGAGTGTCCAGTGTACCGGGCTGCTCCCTTCCCAGTTACAAGATTATATAGTCTTGTAGGTCCTCCATCTCCGTCGTCGGCTGGGCCTCGCGGTGCACAAAGGGCATGCTGAGCCGGTTGTGGCTCGATGACTGGTATATAAGTTAGCTCCTTTGCTTTTCCTTCTCGACAGACTCCACGTAAAGTAGATACATAGAGTGGCGCTAGGGGCTGGAGTTAGGGTTGGGGTTCTTCACATCGTACAGCGCCATCTGGTCGACCAGCACGCGCAGCTCCCTCAGCTGCTCTGTCAGCTGCTCTGTCAGCTGCTTCTCCCGGTTTCGAGCGTCTGCATCTTCGTTCCCGTTCTCTTCGCCTTCGTCGTTGTTGTCTTGGGGGCGGGGGCGTGCGATCGTTGTCGCTGCCGAGCTTAGCCTTCTCGCCTCCGTGCTCGGTACTTCCTCTGCTGAGCTTGGCAACGTTGCGGTGTCTTTCTTCTTCTCCGAGATCCGGCCCTCCCCTTTCTTTTTACTCGTCGCCGTGTCCTTTCCCCCCTTTTCGCCTTTTTCCCGGGCCGTTTCTACCGCCTCGAGTTGTTTTCGTAGGGCGTTTCGTTCCGATATCAGGCGGCGCAAGTGCTGGTTCGAGTCGCTCAGCAGGGCATCCTGCTCGACGAGGCGGTCCTTCAGCCTCTGCCTCTCCGCCGTCCCCTCTCCCGACACGCGCACTCGAAGCACGCCGCCACCACCCCCTTCTTTACCTCCATCTCCGCCCCCGACCCCGACGACCCCCAGGACGCCGGGGCAGTACGTGCGCAGCGCCGTGGTGATCCCGCCGCCGAGCGCCGCTAGCGCCGGCCGCAGCACGTACGCGTCCAGCGTGTTGCCGGCGGCATAGGCGTGGTGGCGGTTGTCGCGCGCCAGGGCGAGCATCCTGGCGGAGACTTCGAGGCAGGTACCCGTGCCGGTGGAGATGGCGGCGCTGAGGGCGTTGATGCGCACGGCTAGGTCCTGCTGGTTCTCGTTGGGGTGGCGGGGCGCGGAGGCGAGGGTCGTGGTGGTAGAGGACCAGGAGGAAGAGAGGGAAGGGGGGTCTTCTGACGGTGGGCTTTTACGGTTGTAGTTGCTGGTCTTGGGAGGCTGTGGGCTTGGGGATGGGTTTATGTTTGTGTTGCGGAGCGCGGTGTGGAAGGAATTGTTGAAGGTCAAGCCGGAGGAGTAGCCTGTGTTGGTGTGCTGCCGCTGCTGCTGCTGCTGCTGCTGCTGCATGGGGGATTCTGTGGCTCGGGGACGTCTGCACGGCTTTGCTGTTATTTTCGTCGATGACGGTTTAGAGGTGACCAGGCCGTCCTCGTAGATGTGCGTTGTGTCATTGTCGTCCTTGCCGCCCATGCCTTGCGATATGTCCAGCGCGCTGATCTGGCTGTCTGCCATCATGAGTCCCGGGAAGGTGATCGGCTCGTCTTCCTCGTCGCCCCATGGGTGCATCATGGTCTCTTCTTCTCCGAGCTTTGCAACAGCGAGCTGGAAATTAGAGTTTTGCTGTGGGAGAAGGGTACGTGGCAGAGTTTTGGAACTGGCGTCCTGAGATCAGACGGAGGACACGCTGCTCTTTGGCTCTCCAGTCGTAGAGATGTGCGGCGAGTAAGGCGGCATCAACTTTGAGCCAGGTCAACGGTGCATCTCCCGGTCACGATGTGTGAGTGAAGTTGAAGTTGGGAGTACGTGTAGCTCGGTGTGTAGCCCTAAGCTTTGTCACACCATGCAGAAAAGCCATTTCACCTTGTGAACTGAAAAGAGCTCGCTGCATTTCGTATAAGGTTTGGGTGACCGCGGCTTGTCCCGTCCGTCGGCCCAACGAACGAGGCTCTGAGCAGGATAAGGTCGCCCTGAGAGACGCCACATGGTTGATGGTTTGCATGGTAGCCTTGCCGGACTGTTGACGAGGCGTGGTACTAGGCTTCTCACCCCGACTGGGCATATCAAGGTGCTCTGGTCGTGACACCAAATATGTCTTTGAAATGTTCTGCGTTTGAAAGCACATTTCGCCTTCGAGACCTAGATGAAGGGCCCTGATTGAGGACACTCAAGGACTCACTCCAGCTGTGCGTAGTGATTGGTCTCTTGCTCTTGAGTATCTTACCGGTATGCAACACTGTACTGCTGTGTGATTCTATCTGCTCGTTGTGTCACTACCCCTCAGGTACGGCCAGATACATCCAGCACCGTGGAAGAAGATTGGTGTGTTCTCCTTTGTGAGCGGAAAGGTTGTTTATTCTCTTCCAAGTCTTGAACCACTTTCACCAGTGAGTTTCGGTTAGTAGACTAATAAGGGGCTGGTCCTCTTAACTCCGATCCCGGCGGGGGATTAGTCATCGATCAAATCGAGACATTCACGTGCACCTGGTCCCCTCGGCTGCCTGGATACCTCCTTGGTGGCATACCCCCCACTTGGTTGGTGAAGATCTGCTTGGGATCTGGTCTCATGCCGTGTAACACGTTACAGGATGTGAGTATATGTAACAAGTATCCTTCAGGAGCACTACGGCTGGTGGAAGGTGGGATATTCTGAAACATTTGCAGTGTAATAATAGCAGCCGCTGCCCAAGGGTTATGTATCCCAGGAAAACCACTACACTTGTAGTCTTGTATACGGTACAGCTGGTGTAGCGTGTTTAACCCCGCCTCTAAGCACATGCACCAACCGATGCAGGTGGCGTGCATTGCCAAGGTACCTACGTATCTGCCTAGTTAGGCTACCAAGGTACATGTAGTACATTGTGTCAGTTGCGTGTAGGTTGGCGGCATGGAAGGAAGGCGCCAGGTGCTGGTGCAGGTGACGATGCCGACGGCGGCCAAAACCTTTGACTGCATGCGCGACAAAGGAATATCTCACTCCTCTCTCCTCTCTGACTGACTGCCTACATTACATGCACACACCACCCACCGCTCCATCCCACAAGCCATAAAACCAGGCACTGGAGATGGGGTCCGTCACACTTATGTAACTTCGACTTCGTTGACCACTTCTTGTCTACACCCAGCTGGCCCACACTACCTTCCAGACGACCGCGATATCTCCTCTCTGTTGCTGTCGTTGTCGCTGTCGCTTACCCTCTCTACCCATCCGTCGTTGATCGCGTGGTTCTGTTGCGCCGCGCTGCGCCTTGTCGCGCTCACCCTCCACCATGACGACTCACCCCGCGGACCCGCCCAAGACGTCGGCCGCGACCATGACGCGCGACAACTACAAATTCCCATCGCATCGCCTGCTTCGCCAGCAGCGTACTGACCGCACCCCGGTTGTCCTTGTCGCATGTGGCAGTTTTTCGCCCATTAACAACCAACACATACGTATGTTCGGACAGGCCGTCAGATACACACAAACCCACCCCAACGCGAACCTTGAGATCGTGGGCAGCTATCTGTCGCCCGTGTCGGACAAATACGGAAAGTCTGGTCTGGAGTCTGGAAGCCACAGGTAACTAACCATCTCTTCCGACGGTGCCGGTTACGGTTACTGGCGATCGCCTGCTAACACCTGTTTGTCTGACAGGGTACGCATGTGCGAACTGGCTGCCGACGATGAAGGCGGCTCCAAACTGCTCATGGTCGATCCTTGGGAGGCTGTCCAGCCCGAATACACCCCCACCGCAGAAGCCTTGGACCACTTCGACCAGGAGATCAACGGAAAACTCGATGGCATTCTGACCAAGGACGGTTCGCGCCGAATACCGGTCCACATTATGCTGCTCGGCGGTTCTGACCTCCTCACATCCATGGCCTCGCCCGGCGTCTGGGACCAGAAGGATGTCGACCACATCCTGAAAGACTATGGTGCCATCATCGTCGAGCGTGTCGGAGAACCCACACCTGCTGATGTTCTGAATGACCCGGAATACAAACTTCACAAAACCCCGCCGATAAAGGAATACGGAGGTAAGAGCGGCGCGGACCCCTCGGTCACTCATAAAATGCTGACTTGGGGCCATATAGAGAGCAGCACGATAATTAGGAGTCACCGGCAGCAGGGCATGGCCATCAAGGCCCTGACCCCGAAATCTGTTATCGACTACATCGAAACACACCACCTTTGGGCCCCCACAACAGTATGAAGTCCAAGGCAAGCGTTTGTCACTTAAACGAACGAGGTTGAGGTCAGAGAAGGTGTGACCTGCCAGGCTGTTGGAAACGGAAACGTGGCGTAGTCACCTGGGCAAAGCGCTTGTCCCAGGCGCGAATGCATCGAATAAGCACACAGTCGCTGCTTGTTCCCCTGAGATTTGTTTCTGCCAAACGCCTGATTGCGACTAGACAGAAACAGCAACACCATCGTTGGTGTATTGATTTGCTTGGGCTTTAGCGTAATAGATACCTCCCATAAAGAAAGAACGAATAAACGAGAGATAGACTGCCAAGCCCCAAACGGCCACCGGCGAAGGGTCTCGAACCTGATTGGCATTATATGCTCACACGTCAGCCTGTGTCAACCCGCTCATCGACAAGATAGAGAGAAGTGCAAGAATCCCTTCGAGTTGATATCAAAAGTCAACATGCACGTATAGTCGCCGGTTGCAATAGATAAACATGTTGGTACTAAAGCATTGTACTTTAATTAAGTCTATTCGCTGTGTACCTAATCTATCAAGACATCCATCATTCATGAAAGACCGATTCACACTACACCCCCAGGATTTCCCAGCCATGTTTGTAGAAATCAGTCAGAGGTAGGAGACCAGCCTATCGCTCCTTCTGTCCCCCATGCCGCGCCATGGCCGAGTTGGTATCCAGCTCAGAGCTCCATCGTAAAACAAATCATTCGTTCGTAGTCATCAGCCGTACAATACAAGACAGCTCGCAGCATGCAGCGAATCTAGATGGTTATATACAAGAGGAAAAATCCTGCAAATAGTATCCAGAGTCTCCACGGCCCAGAAACAGGCCACCATCCTATCTATCGCCTTCGCCCGGTGACGAGATAGGACCCCGTCATGACTTCGACCTTCCAGCCGTCGGCGACGAGGGCCTTGAACACGTTGATGCGCAGCCGCGACTTGCCGTCGGTGCTGTGGCGTCCCAGGCCCGTAACGACGGTGAAGCCATCCCGCGCCTTGCGCACACGCTCCTCCCCGAGGCCGTCGTACCAGCGCCAGACCCGGTCGATGGCAATGTCGGTGCCGTCCTGCACCGTCACGCCGTGCAGGTCGATCGAGTCCCGCGTGCTGGACCGGTCGACCAGGTAGCTGGCCTCGACGCTGGTCGCCTGGTGGTGGCTCGCGGCCTGCTCGCGGCCGCGCTCCGCGTAGTAGGCGGCGGCTTGTCGGAATAGGGGGTCGGATCGGCCCTTCCTGAAGGCTGAGGAGGCGGACGTGAAGGAGTGGTTGCGGTAGGCGGCGATGGCCGCTGCCGAGGCGGTTGGGGACTCTGAGGTTGACGGCCTCGCCCACGCCTGCGGTCCCAGCTGGAGTGATGGCCTTGCGAAAGTGGACTTTGGGAATTGCTTGGGACTCGACAAGCCGGCAGGGGGTGGCGTGGCAGGCAAAGGCTCCAGATCCGAGGCCGAGGCGACAAGACTGTACGATACGTCGTACTTGAGATACGCTGGCTTCTCGAAGTAGTCTGCCAACATGTTGACTACATCTAATGCGGCTTGGTGGGATGGTGTAATCTCGAAAATGGGTGCAAAGTACTCATGAGGGACCCAAGAGACTTTGTTTGCCAGTTCTTGGACTTCGGGTAGCTGCTCGAAGCTCGAGGGCTGCAGACCGACCGCGATGTAGTTGTCCAGGATCTCGACGATGGCAGCGCCGAGGGATGCATTGTTCCGCTCGTATATGCTCGTCGATTCGGACTCGGAGAGCTTGAACCGGTCAGATACGAATGCGACGTTGTCTGCTCGCTTCTTAGCACTTGATCTGCCAAACTGGTGGCTTCCGCTGTTATCGTGGTAGGAACACTTACCGGCATTTTCCTTTTCATTTCGCCTGTTGTCCGCTTCAGATGCTTCGACTGAATCTGAGCTCCTGGTGTTAAGCGCTTTTGATCCTTTTCGTTTCTTCTTCCGGCCCTTCTTCTTTCTGTTCGGTACATCGTCATCTGAAACATAGAAGCCATCGATCCCCTTCGGCCGTTGTCCAGCCTGCTCGAGCCATTGCAGGTTGAGCAGCTCGTCGATAGCGAAGCTGGCGTCACCCTTGCACTTTTGCAATGCTAGTCTGACATCAATCGGCTTCAGCGAAACAAACATGGCGCATAGCTGCCGCTCCTTCTCCTCGTCACTGAGACCATCAAAGACAACTACACGGATGTTGCCTGGGCTCTCCTGGGTCGATGTCTTTGATGACGCTGCAGACACATGGCTCTTGGGCTGTGAGCTCTCAGTTGTGGTGGTGAACCCATCACTGCTTTTGATATCGCTGTCTGCGGCATGTGCTGCCTCGCTGGCGCCCTGGTTGGACTTGTCGATGTCTACAAGGCCATCGAGACCCACGCCACTCGGATTGAAGCCTGTCGCTTCTTCTGCTACCACATCCTTGGATATGGCAAGGAGGACATCGCGCGCAGCTGCAAATTCCTGCGGATCCTGCAGATCATAGTCACTGGATATGGACAGAATGGTCGCCTCGTCCAGAAGCGAGCACAGCTCGTCCTATGTGCATTGTTAGCCAGACCAAATGCTCCATGTGATTAATGTGCTGTGAAGGACCGAGATGAAATAAGCATCAATGGATATAGCAATCTGAGCGCCAGTGAATCATTCATGCTTCTTGTTGCTTACTGTCCATTTTTTTGCAAACTCTGCCATAACAATACAATAGGTTTCACACGTTTCTCAAGACGCGCGCGCTCTCGGGGGCCCCCTTACGTGAAGAACAAGCGAGAAATGGGTATTGTGGGGTGTACAAGTCGAATACTCTGACGATGCATCGTCGAATCGGTCTGGGGCAATCGGGACGTGAGGGCTGACGTATGCTGTCGGTATCAATGTCGCGACGGAGGATGTAAGAGACGGGCGACGCAAATAGGACAAAAGCGACAGATGTATGTAGTGGTAGCCGATGGAGCTTGGGGGATGAATGAATCATTGAACAGGTGGTGCCTCGTGCTAATCATGGAATCGCAGTCGCCCGGTTTTCAGCGCTGCCTTGGTGGCCTTGGTTGGCCTGTAAGATAGGCGGTCCAGGGCAGCAGGGGCAGATGGCAAACACGTGGTCCCAGCGCCATGGTACCGGTCCGCACCAGAACTTGCAGGTCTCAACCAACGAATGCTCAAGAGCTTCTCATGACTTGAATACCGTTCATGAACTGGGTGTCGAAATCAATGAATGTTGATGAATCCAAGCTTTATGGTGATGCTTTAGCCGTTTGTTCGCAGTTCATCAATAGATAACTGATTGTTGTTGCCCGGTTGGAAAACTCGTCAATGTTGAAAGTTACGAACTCTCAGGTCTTGAGCACTCGTTCACTGGAATCGCCAAGACCTGGTACGGCACCGGTATAACCAACAAGATGGAACTCTGACTTCCTTCATTTTCTTGCCCTGTTTTCTGATGCGCTTCTCTTTGTGGCTTGTTTTGAGATATCATCACTGTCAGGTGAGAAACGGAATGAATGTCAATAACTTTTGTATTAGTTTGATTATACCCGTCATCAAAAGTGAACCTCAAACTCCTAAACCGCCGGCTATGCTATAACATTACAGAGTAGGGACTAAAAACAAGAATGTTATCACAGGTTCTCTATTCTCCTTCAGAACTCGCGGCTTTCTCCAATATCACAGATATCGAACACGCCCGTCTCCCCCATCCTGCGCCGTCTCAGCGCCTCCCGAAGCAGCTTCGGCGGTTCCAACGGATCTTCCGGGGTGAGGGCCCAGGTGCCCCAGTGGATCGCCATCGCCCTCTTACACCCGCTGTCACGGAACATCTCCACCGCGTCAAACGGGTTGGCGTGCACCGGCGAGAATACGTGTCGAGGATCGTAGGCGCCAATGGGGATCAGACCGAGGTCTATGGAGCCGAGTCGCTCTCCGATCTGGCGGAACTGGGGACACACGGGAAGGTGCTGGTATTCCGGGCCGTAGTCGTCGACGCCCTCGGCCACCTTGGGGACGGTGCGATAGCCCGTGTCTCCTGCGAACCAGACTGTCTTGGCATCGCTGCCGGATCTCACGGCCCAGGACGCCCAGAGCGTGTGGTTCTTGTCGAATGCCGTCCTGCCAGAGGCATGCTGGCTAGGCAGACAGATTATCCTGGCCGTGATAGGCTGCGCCGCCGCCGCCGATGTGGTGGTGTCTATGGCCGAGTCCCCCTTCGCGGCTTGTGGCGTGAATGTGACATCTGCCTCGTCCCACCAGTCCATCTCTGTCACATTCTGCAGCCCGCCCTGCCTGAACCACTTCTCCAGTCCCAGGCCAACAAAGAAGTGCGCATTGGGGTAGTTCCTCTGGATCTCCCGGACTGACGGGTACGACAGGTGGTCGTAGTGGCTGTGGCTTATGACCACGGCATCCACGAACGGCAAGTCGGATATCTTACACGGCGGCTCGGTATACCTCTTGTAGTTCTGCGACTTGATCGGTGCGCAGTGGTCCTGGAACACCGGGTCGAAAAGCACCCGCAGGCCTGACGCAAACTCAACATAATAGCATGCGTGCCCGAGCCAAGTGGCCCGAAGTTGGGAAGACGAGTCCCTTGTGGGTAGGAAGTGCGGCTCCACGACGGGCACCAGCTTCTCACCTATCTTTGGCTGTGGCCAGTTCATCAGGCCAGTGTGGGCTTTACTACATGGTATGGTCAGTTAACGCCGTTCTCAGCATCGTATGAAAGACATCACTCAGCGCTCTGTGGGCGAGGGAGGACGAACAAGAGCAGGCTCATCAAACCCCAAATCGGCGGATCAGCATGACTGGGGTGCGGATTCTGGAATTTGACAGTCTCGCCATTTCTGTTTTTGACGTGGTGGGCTCTCGCATCGGGGATAAGGTCCTTGTCTGAGGATTGGTGTGGGCTAACATTGCAGGCGTAGGCCGCCATCGAGAGCCCAGCCGTTGCTCCAGTTGCTGAGGCCATCTTGGTGTATTGTCTTGCAGGCGGTTGACGAGCGTGCGACAGGAACTGTCGAAGAAAACGCATTGTGACAGCGGAGGCCTCGCCGTGGAGGCAGATGGACATCAGAGGAATGTTATATGTGCGCCTGGATTCTGCAGCAGCGTTCCAGACTCGTATAATTAGATGCAAGCCACAGGCTCACTGCAGGACTGCCCATCTCGGATTTACGGACATACTGAAATTAATAGACGAACTACCGGCGGCTGATGATGCCGTTTTGAGTTCTATGCGGGCCACCGGCGCAATGCGTAATCCGAGCGTGATGGATCCGATGCGAGAGCGAAGGCCCGGCGGAATCCGAGTGGTGCCGTCATCGATATGTGAGACCGCATCAGCTCACCTCAATGACTCTTGACGGGCCGTCTATTTTGGTGGTATTGTCATTCATTCCAAGGACCGCGTCTTTTCCCCAGACGGCTACTTGAATTACCTCGGGCAGTAGAGTGCCAAGTAGCAAAGTTTTTATCATAATGAATTTCAAGGAGTAGTATCTCTGATGCATCTCAGCCGCTGCCTCCGTCACGCCAGGCTTCAAGAGACGATACGTAGGTACTTACATCTCGCCCGCCCAACGATGCTTTCTATCCATGTACCGTGGCAAGGTGACATATCATCACCTAGGAACCCCATGCGCGCCATCAGTGCTTTGTTTGCCACGTTCCTAAAGTGTAAGACCATACTCAACCTGAAATCATACTCAATCGATTTGGTCGCCCAGTCACCCGCCGCGCAGACCTGTAAGAGCGAGGACGGACCGACCCGCGGCAAAATGGCAAGACGGCGAAAGAACCATGCATCGGTAACCACTCGTCGTGTTAAATGGCAAACCATGGATATCACACTCAGGTGCGGATAGGTAAGGACTGCGGTGAACAACTCTTGGGCGCAAGAATGGATGGACGTCTTCCGACGAGGAGAGCGGGAATAGCAAGGAGTGAGTGGCAGGCAATACCTCACAGGCAGTGAAGACACGCCGGCATCCCACTTGTGTCACTCGACTGTCAGCTGATGGCTGGTTACAAGAGGTTGGTGTTCGTTTGAGAGACGGCGTCTGTCTGGTAGAAACTCTACATAGGTAGTTATTACCGAGGTAGTAAATCAAAAACATCAAGACGCGAGTTCAGATGCTTCACATGCCCTCAAAGTGTCACATGCAGTAGGGCCAGCCACTCGAAATAAAAAGTCCAAGAAAACGGCTCTAACGCGCGATGCATGTGACCACACACTCAAGCCAGCCACGCCGTTTTACAGATGAATGGTAATTTCCTACAACTCAACGCATGCTCGTCCTGTAAACCTTTCCGTGATTCATACCCTCAAACACTGCGAACGCCTGTCCGCGGCTATCACGATTGGCCTTATCACCACACAATACCAACGTACAATTTATCATACATATGACAAGACAGGAAGGCCACACACCGTGGTGGCCATCGAATACACATGCAAAACCCGCTCGCTACTAATGTCGCCAGCCCCCAACGAGGGCCATCAGCAGCTCGCATAGAGCCGCAATGCAGCTGCCACTTTCAGACTCGCATTCAGAGCATGTCGAGACGCAGCAGTCAATACCGCCAAGGCAAGATGCATAATACACCTAACCACAAGGACGAGGATGCCTACTGAAAACCCCAACACAGTCCGATACGCCGGCAGTCAATTCATGTCGACCAAGCGACGGTTCTTCGCCTGAAGTTGGCGGAACTTCTTGTCCAGGGCTTCGTGTTGTTTCTTGGATTGAGACCACACCGTCTCGGCGTCCTCGACGCTCATGAGAGGCGTGCTGCCAATCGCCGGGGAGGCACCACCTTCGGGGTTGTCGTAGCTTGCGTACACGCCGTCAGCAGCGTGGCCGCCCGCCACGCCACCGAAATCCTCCCCAGCTCGGCCAGAGAACATCTTTCTCTGATCCTCGACACTATCAGCCGAAGGGTAGATCCAAGGCGCCAACTGCTGCAGATTTACATTCTTGGTGAAGTTGGAGTTGGGACCCATGGTCTTGTAACTGCCTAGGTTCAGCGAAGGGAGAACATGCTGATTGATGCAGCTGATCGCCTCTTCTCGATGCATTTTGCCCACGGGATCGCTGGGATAGTTATCGGGACCTCCAGGGAAGAACGAAGGCGTGCCATTGGGTACTGCGCGGTTCTTAACCAAGCTGAAACCATTCGCAGGCGCGTAGCGAGGTGCCGAGAAGGCGGTTGGGCGAATGCTGTCAGCCCTCAAGCGATCTTGAAGCTCGAGGAATAGATCCGCCTCGTCCTGAGTCAAGTTGAGCAGACAGTCCCCGTTAGGAGTAAGCAGCACGGGGTGATCGTTGACCGACTTGCGGACAGGCTGGAAAGCGTTCAGCTTTTCCTCGTCTTCCTTCATAACGATCGCTTTGAGGGTCGGCGGAAGAGAGACTGCCGTGCTGTTAAATGATTCGAACCGATAGCCCGGCGAAGGTTTGAAGAAATTCATCTTTTCGGGGTCAGGAAGGGCGCCGGCCTGGACGAGAGCCCTGAAGATGTCACGCAAGCTGGGAACTTCGCCGACATCCTCCTCTAACGACTGTACCTGCATCGAATCCGGAGTATGACTGACATAGTCAGGGGTGAGAACCGTAGTCTTCGTCGATTCGTTCAACCTAATAGACGTATCGATTGCAGCTGGGCTCCTAGGTGGGCTGTTCAAGTCCTTGCCTTTCAACTCCTTGGGCTTGGACGACTCTCCTGTCCAGACGATGTCCTCGGCACACGCTCCGGGGTCACCGCTCACGTCTGCAGCCGGCATGGTAGTGCCCTTCTCTGTAGTAGACACATCTCCATGCGAGTCGGGGGCTGTAGGGGTCCCAGGCCTGCTCGGTACACGGCTCGTTGGTGCGGTCTTCCTCTCCTTCTTCTGCTTCTTCTTCCTCCCAAGGATGGGTGCAATCTCAACCTCTTCCTCGATAGACTTGGATTCGGCAATCTGTGCGGCCGCTTCCTTCGAAGCATCTTTACGCTGCTTGCGTTGCTGACTCTTCGTTGTAGCACGCACAGCCGCAGAGCCAACTCTTGAGGGCGGCGGGGAACTAGTCCGGGAGGCTGAGATGGAGGCGCTAACAATCGAAGCCGTATCCGAAACAAGATCACTAGCAGGAGTCGCCGGACGATGTGCTGAACTAGCCGCCGCAGCGGAGCGTATCGAAGCGACGGCTGCTGGAGCTATGTTGATGGGCGGTGCTTCGGTCTTCGGAGTCTGCACCAGACGGAGCGTCTTGGGAGCAGCCTTGGCGAATGGTGAGGATACTGAAGCACTCGTTGGAGTAGGCGTTGGTAACGCCGAGGCTCCTTGAATTTTGTTCAACTGCACAGCGCTTGCAGGTTGGGCTGAAGGCTTTTCCGACGTGTCTGTGGTTGATCCAGAGGCACCTGACTGGTTCAATGTCTTCGTGGCAGCTGCAATGTCAAGCGCGCCCGGCATCGGACGTTTGTCGGATTTATTGGGTGTTTTTTGCGACGAGGCCTTGCTTGACGACACGTCTATCGCAGTCTTCGCGGAGGGCGTCTTCGCCGAAGGCGTCTTCACATTCTGCATCGGTTTAGACGGAAGAGCAGGCGTTTGTCTTGAAGGTGAGCCTGTCTTGACGGAATCAAGCGCTGGGAAGTCTTCATCCTGGAGTAGTTTTCCAACCGGCGTCTTTGAGGCCTGAGCAGCGATATCTTTCGCCAGTCCACTTGTCGTGGCGAGCTCCTTGATGCTCTTCTTTGCATCATTGTCGACGGTAGGAGCCTCTTCTTTGCCACGCAATGGGGTAGACTTCACAGCTGACTTTGGTACAAGTGGGGTGACTGGTCGTGGGACAGCAGGGGTAACAGGTCGCGTCGTGGCCGTACCTGCATCCAGCCGATCCTGTGGCACAGGGCTCGGGTTTCTCTCACCAAACTGTACCGGTGGGTGCGCGTGACTCAATCCGAGCCCAGGGGGCAAGGACGGCGTGGTAATACCATTACGCAACAACGGCTCCTGGGGTTCGGGTGAATCCGAATCCGCAACCAGCGCATCCACGGAGAAGGACGCTTCGTCGAGTGGTAACAGGTCGTCATCTAGAGGAACACAAGTACGTTAGCTGCCGAGATAACAGAGAGGATGGGCTACAAAAAGGAACGAGCATGCGTCACGTTACAGGCTTCCAACGTCATCTTCCACAGATTTTACATGATGGCACCAGTGTACTGGGGAAATGCTATATTAGCCAGCCGCTCAGGCGTAGGCCTGAGGCTCGCTCGGCGTGTTAACGTACATGAAGAGACTTTGTGGAAGACGACGATGGCTTGCCTGACGTGACCATTTATCGAATGATGCGTGAAGAAAAATTGAATAATGTGGCAGGAAAGGAAGTGTGTATCTTGTGAAAGGCAAAGCCGTGGTCGAGAAGCCCCGTCGTTTCCAAGAGCAAGCGGACGCCTATGCACCCCTGACCCGTCCTGGGTCATCATGCCTCTGCAATGCTCGCTCAAACAGATGTGGTGGAACATTCCGATCATCTCATCTCCCTGGCCATTTCCGAAAACCTTGACGCCCAGGCGCGATCCCTTCCGGAAACCAAAAGAAATCAAGTGTGCCGTCCTCAATCCACGCGCTCTACAGAGCGGCTACCATCTGCTGTATCCGCCACCGCCGCCACCACCGTACATTGTGTTGGGATTGTACCCACCTTGAGTCTGGCCACCAAAGATGTTCCCCTGTTGCTGCTGATGATGCATTCTCGCCTGCAGGATACTCGGGTCCGCAAGATCTACTACTAAGGCACCTCCCCCAGAGGAGGAAGTGTTAGCGTGCCTGTGCTTCTTCCCCTTCTTCTTCTGCTTGGGTCCGTAGTCCGGGAAAGCTCCAGGCTGAGAAGCATAGAGCGAGGCCAGGAGGCCGAGAGCCGAAACAGGAGCAGTGGTGGAGGAGGTGGATGGTGGATACTGGTTTTGAAAAGAATTAGAAAAGAACTCACGCTTTCCTGCGTCGTGGGCGTGGCTACTGCCCGCACCCCTTCCTCGAAGCATAGACTGCAAAAGTAGCTCTGTGTTCTCTTTGGAAGTTGCGGTGGCGAGCGGCATTTGCGCGAAAGGCAGTCCACCAAACATGCTACCACCGACAGGGGGTGTACCAGTCGACTTCAGACCAGGCGGAGGCCCCGGTACCGAGGTGTAGGGTTGAGAACGGAATGTTGAAGGCATCATGGCTGACTGCTGAGCCATGTATCTCGGATTTTCACTAGTCTTGACGTTGACCGAACTCGAGCTGTTCTCATTCGCAAAACTGAACCTGGATTGCTGACGGGTGTGACCACCTTGTCCTTGGAAAAGGCCGGATTGCTGAGTCGCTATTCCTGGTGGCAGCATCTGTTCCGCAAAACCGCCCTGCCCTCGTATACCCGGCTGTTGCTGCGTTGTCATTGTCCGGCTGCCGATAGAGCCGACAGAAGCGGCAGCAGCAGCACCTTGCCCGAATCCTGTAAGTGATGGTCCAAACAGATCGTTGGCAAAAGCTTTCGTTCTCTGGATCGGTGGCTGTTGTGCTAGACTTCTCGCCTGATCAAAGCTGACACTGTTACGGCCGTGGTCTCGGTCTTCGGGTTCACCACCAAGGGCTAGACTACCGCTCTCGGGTTCTCCTTCGGAAGTCTCAAGGATGTCGGCTTGGTCCTCATGTTCGCCCGTGCGGTTCTCGTCTTCATCGCGCATAGCTCGTCTTCGTTCGGCTCCATTCACGTCGAACAAGGGCGGATACGAATCTTCCGCATCCTTCGGTGGTACGAAAGCGCTAGGCGAAGAAGCAGCGAGCATTCTCCAGATTGCGCTGAATTCCATGTCAGACTTGCGTTCAGCATGAGGCCTAGTACCCGTTGCACTGGCTGTATTAGGGGTGTCAGTCGCGGGCTGCTTCTCAGCCTTCCGACTTGTCAAATCAGGTATTTCTGCCACCGGGGCGTTATCAACCGCTTCTTGAGCCGACTCGGCAGTGACAGGCAAGGAGTTCGAGATGGCGGGGCTTGAGGTCGCACCACTGGTTGCGTGACTACCACGTCTGCTTCGCTGTTGGGTAGTACGAGCCCAATTTGCGGATGCTGGCAATGCGGGCCCGTCACCAACATCAGACCCTTCTTTACTAGAGGCGCGGACCATAGGTTGCGAAGTAGCTGTGGAAGGCGCAGCCGAACCCTGTTGGCGTGAGACAGACCGGGATGATGAAGCTGCAGTAGAGAACGGGCGCTGCGTGTGGACGCTGTTCAGCGATGAGAGATCCTGCCGGGTGTAACTATCCTCTTCGTCGCCGAGCTCATGTAAGAACATGCATTGGCGATTGCCGCACTGCTCATGCCTAAGCCACGCAGAGCAGTACTTAGTCGTTCCTAATTGTGCCTTCAAAACACGATCGCCGTTCTGAGAGCCGTGAACAGCCTGGATACACCGTGCCGCGTCGTCTTTCTTCTCGAAGGTAACGTAGATACCGAGTGACTGTTGTTGGCCATCAGAAGACTTTCGATTACTAATGGAAATCTTCTGTATGTTGCCATATTGACCAAAGAATTCGGGTTTTCGCAGTGTCTTGAGTAGCTCGTCCTCGCGAACGGTCGGTGTCAAGCCGGTTACGTATACGAGATTCTTCTGTACGACGCGGACGCCCTGGAGGTTTTTGCGGTTCTCCTTCTCGGCCTCGCGCTTCTGTACCTCTTTCTGTCGTTGTTCGGTTGCGCGCTTCTTCTGATTCTTCTGTATGTTGGCTCGGAATTCCGCCTCCCTATCTCACATTAGCCAGTGATACGCAAGATGTGTTGTATCGTTCAACGCACTCTTCGTGAGTCACAACCTTGAACTCTATGTCTTTCTCGTCGTAAGGCCGTCGACAGGCGGGGCAGAGTCCACTCAGGTTGTTCTTTAGGTTATTGAAACAAAATTGGCAGATCTGTGATGCAGAAGCGATGTTTAGTTGTTGGATGCCCATGAAACAAGTTGGTGATATATGCTCCCCTACCTGGTAGCCGCATGGACATGGACGGAAGTTTCGGTCGGAAAGGTCGAACTCCTCTATGCAAAGAGGGCTAATGGAGCAATGTCAGTATCGAATCGGCAGAGGACGCCCTGAGGAGGTAAATAGGCTATGTTGGTGTTGCTGGGTAACGAACCAAGTATCTTCCTCGTCATCGATGAAGCTATCCTGAGGGGCCATTTTGCTTTTTGGCAGGCTCGCGAGAAGCTCGGGCTGCTCAGAATGCGAGTATCAAGGCTACCCAGAACCGATGGGGGGAGTGAGCGACGCTCCGGGTTACAAGTAGAGGGATCGCGTTCGTGTAGTCGTATGCCGCAGCGATCGCGAAAAGATGGGCGAAGGCTCGTGGTCGTAGCCTCAAACGCGTCGTCGACTTGGGCTAAGAATTAACGTCGGGGTGGTTATGCAGGAGAAAGGAAATGGCTATATCTGAGTGAAACCATGCAGAAGTCCTTGCCAAACGCCAGGGAAAGTGACAACGAGGTGGGAGAGCAGCTGGATCTCTTTTGCTGATTGTGTTCCGTCAAAGGGCAGAAAGATTATGTCGACAAGCTGGCGCCAGAGGGTGATTGATGTGAGGACTGGAGATTGAACGGATGAGAAGGCAAAAGAGGCAAAGGAGGTTTGGTTGGGTGTCTGGCACTCTGGCTGCTCAGAGCCTGCAGTGATCAGAGTGGTCAGAGTGCCCCGTCAGAGTGGTCCTGACTCCTGTGGAAACGGAAGTTACTTCTGTGGCGCTAGAGCTGCGGAAGGCCCCAATTGGTTTAGTGCATAATTCCCAGTTTTTGCCTCACCCGCAAATCAACAGCTGCCACCTTCCGGGGAGCCACACCTGCCCGCACTCACTCCTGTCACTCTGTCACTCCAATTCACTGCTGCTGCACCGCAAGGGGGGATTACGCTATTCATTCGCAGGAGAGCGGTAATCTACAGTTATGTTCGGCATAGCACATCTGTAAAATGTGCACACGTAGGGGGTTAAACAACCGGTTTGTGTGTTGGACATCTCGGTCGACGCTGATGAGAGGTCCGACGAGCTTGAGAAGTTGAGATGAGTGCTAGCCACCTTGTGGGCTCTGCCGTGGCGCACCATGGGCCCTTATTCGTATACCTGATAGATGCATAGAATAGTAATAAGGTTTCGTGCCCTGTCTGACGGGATGAACTTATGAAGTGCAAGAGCGGGGCCGGGCCTCACCCGCAGCTGGAGTGCTCATCTTGCATTATTCGGAGCTCGCCCTAATATTGTTCCTTGTTCGTCGCAAGTGCAGCATTGACCTACTGTCTAACCTCCCGGGTCAATTGAGTGGTCATACAACTCACCCAGAGGCCAATCCGTCCGCGATCAATTGGTCCGCCAGCCATTGCCCACCAGCCATGGCGACCAAGTTCTGTCGAAGTAGAGCTCTTGCTTCAGCTCTGCGACCCGCGAAGCCCTCGTTGCAGCCGCGCAACGACCAGGTAGTCCGCTGCATCGCCTCGACCGCCCGTCAAAATGTCGCCGTCCCCATCCACGCCCAGAACATGCGGCAGGCGCCCCGAGACCACCCCCGGGAGCTGAAGGCCCCTATCGTCAACCCGGCCGACAAGTACTCCTCCAAGGCCGACGACCTGCACCGCTATGGCTCGTGGCTCATGGGATGCATGCCCAAATACATCCAGCAATTCTCTGTCTGGAAGGATGAGCTGGTCATCTATATCCCGCCGGCCGGTGTTATACCCGTCTTTTCCTTCCTCAAATGTGAGAACTGGCTCTGACGCCACCTCTCGAGACCCTGTGTTTTGCTGACTACGAGACAGACAACACAGCTGCAGAGTTCACCCAAGTCAGCACCGTCACGGCCGTCGACTTCCCCACCAAAGACCAGCGATTCGAAATCGTATACAACTTGTTGAGCGTGAGACATAACGCGCGAATTCGAGTCAAGACATACGCCGACGAGGCCACGCCAGTCCCCAGCATTACGCCTCTGTTTGACGGGGCCAACTGGTACGAGCGGGAGGTCTACGATCTGTTTGGAGTCTTCTTCGTGGGCCACCCCGATCTTCGCCGCATCATGACGGATTACGGTTTCGAGGGCCACCCTCTGCGAAAGGACTTCCCCCTGACCGGATACACGGAGATTCGTTACGATGAGGAGAAGAAGCGCATTGTCACTGAGCCATTAGAGCTGACACAGGCCTTCCGCAACTTCGAGGGGGGTTCCACTTCTTGGGAGCCTGTCGGCCCTGGCCAGGACCGCAAGCCGGATACGTTCAAGCTGCCTACGCCGAAGCCTGAGGAGAAGAAAGAGGAGCCCAAGAAATAGACGCCTGCTGTGGGCCTTGTACATAAGTGTGATACAATCGACATTGATATCTTTGCAAGCTGTTCTGCCAGTATGTTGGCATTGTATTTCTTACGGCTGAGACCACGGAGTGCGTACGAGACCATGCAGCTACGTTGAGTACTCCTTGTTATTCCTATGGCGCTGCCCAATCCCCGCAATTTCGATGTATTACCCGCACATGACTCCAACAGCACCAGCAGCCAAGCACGCCTATGGCTGTTCGTATTCCTCGAGATTCTGTTCTTCGAGGGCCGCCTGCTCCTGCGAAGTGGGATCAGAGCTAGAACCAGAAACAGGTTCTTCATCCCATACCTTCTCAGCAGTAGTCTGCTGTTTCGCGCCGGGGGTCTCCGCAGATGCCGCAACAGGATGTCCATCTAGCCCGGCATGCTCATGGTGAGCTGTGTGTGTCTTCTCAGCTAGTGTATAATCAGATATAGGGTTCGACCAGACGAGCTCTTGTAGACGGGGGACAGCTAACCACATGTACCGCGCTCTCCCGTGCCCCCAGAGTCGGTTCGCGGGCGGGATGTAGACATGGCGGGATTCAGCGGTCTGGTGGTGTTGCGTGCGGCACAAAACTGGTCGACGTGCCCCTCCCAGTCTTATATGTATCATCTACACACGATTTCCCATGGCGTTCCACTGGCATGAAGGGAGGGCGTACCAGATTTGGGGTAATCGGATTCCTGCATTCCTGCGCCTGCAGACGGCCATGAGTGTCGTGCCGGTGACATCATTCTTCATCGTCGGTGATATCTGGCGCTTGGCGATATGAAGGTGGCGAAAGAGTCTCAAACAAGGCGTCTCCCGATGCGACCAAGTGTCAAAGCTTAAGTTGAGTGACAGTTGGCCCCTGCATCTATGTCCAGTTCTGGCGTCGCGATCGAGGGCCGCGGGGTCACACCCTGTTGCTCTTGACCGCGACTCATTAACCATGCAGACTATGCAAGAGATCGCTGACACTGACTGAAAATGGTATCTACCCATCGTGGCCTTCACAACCGCAGCCCTCGACAGTGGTGTTTGCATTCTAGGGATTGAGTGAGCACCTCACCCAGGCCTAGACTCCTAGGCTTAGCAAGCACGTTTGCATTTGCTATCAAGAACGTTGTTGTGCGCCAGTATGGGTTTCCAACTCCCCCGAGCTGCCGACTTGTATGGGGGACCCAAAAGCTTCGACTGGAAGGTGAGGCAATATGACAACAAACCATCGCGCGCGGCTCACGCGAGAAAGTATCCAGCGAATCAGATCAGGAACCAAAGCTTCCTCAAAGCTTAACCACCGTTCCGGGACAGACATGTGTTAACTCTCATCACTTTTGAGACAGCAAGGTGCTCGGTCTTGCATCACGCACAATCTGTTACGCTTCTCCTTCCAAACCACGATGACCTCGTCTTCGTGTGATCCCCTATTCCCACCCTGCCCCTGCACCCACCTAGTCACTCCAACATGTCATCCGAACACCCCATGAAAGCGCATAGCAGCGCCGGCTGCATCATCGCCGTTCCCAGCCCCGACGGCTACCTGAAGACTCTCACGTCGAACCAAACCCTATGCCAGCAGTACATCTCGCCCACCCCATCCCCTTCTACCCCCCTTTTCCGCCTCTCCCCTCCCCTCCCTACCCTACCCTCTGTCCTCCTATCTTGACGCCTGGCAGGCTAACCAACCCCCAGATATTCCGCCGTGGGCAAAGACTTCTGCCGCATGAGCACGCAGCTGCGCGCCTACTGGAACACGACGAGCTCGTCGTGCCCCCCGCAGATGATCCAATGCCACCAGCTGCTGCACCAGGACGCGACGTCCTCCTCCTCCGAGACCCCGGTCGTCAGCCACGCCTCCATGTTCTCGTCCAACGACCCAATAGGTGGTTCGCCCGCGGGAATCGACGGCGAACTCACAACCGCGGTACTGGCCGTGGTGGCGGGCCTCGCGGTATTGATGAGCGTCGTGCTGTACGTGTACATCTGCCGCCGCCGCTGCCGCAGCTGCCGCAAGGAGGATGAGGAGCTTTATGATATGGCGAGACTGTTTGTCTAGCTGGAAGGCTCGTCTTGTGTCCCCGCTTCGGCTGCACGAAGGCTACAGGATATGACAAGGCGAGCCGGCGAGCAACTCTCAGGAAAGGGGGATCCGCAGAGAAAAATCCAAGACTCGACGGGACGCCGGCATAATGAGAGGTTTTGCCACGTTTTTTGCGATATTCTAGCAGCTATAGTCAACCCTCCCATAAGTTTCCGTCTGCCAACCTCCAGGTTCTCTTCCGGACAGGACACAAAATGAGCACCCTGGATCAAGCAATTATAATTTAATAAGCCATGCCTTAGTCTTTTCCCAGTGTGATTATCCCACAGATAAATATGTACCCCTAAACATTGTAAGAAGTTGATCACGGGGTGCGCGGAGACTTCTGGGGGTTCAGTGTACCAGGACATGGAAATCTCAGCCCGGACTTGGGTGGAGAGCATGGGGATTCAACCACAGCGCAACAGCCTCTTAACCTGCTAGGGTGTGACGGCGATCTACCAACTATGATGCCGTCGGCGACGACGAGGTCCCGGCGTGGCCCGAGTGCGGGTGCAGGTCGAGCGAGCCCGGGTGCGGCAGACCTCGTCCCGCTCGAGTACCGCGCAGGGGATGCGGTGCAGGTGCAGAATGCGGGAGGGTCAGGCCGGCGGGGCCGGCTCCGATGATCGCGATTTCGGGCGTGGTCATGTCTGTGGTGGTGACGAAACTGGAACCTGCAATGCAAGACCTTATGACGTCCACCGTTTTCCCACCTTCTCGCTTTTGTACTATACGTCATCATGAGAACGCTCTTTGAAAAGGGCCTTTGGGGCCGTTTCCACAAAGGCAGCTACAAGTATCAATCCCAGTCTCCCACGACTCTTCACCATGCTTCGTCTCTTTACCAGAACCGCAACTGCACCTTCCGTAAAAAATTCTTTCGTAAAAAACTCCAGCTTCACAATCGCACGAACTATGTCTTCCGGCAAGGCCAACAACGACCAGCTCAAGAGCTCAGACCTCTTCGACGTCTCTCATGTAACAGCCATTGTCACAGGAGGAGCCACGGGCATTGGCCTCATGATAACTCAGGCCCTTCAATCCAACGGAGCCAAGGTTTACATCGTAGGCCGGAGAAAGGAGAAGCTCGACGAGGTCGTCAAGCGCTACAGTACCGGTCCAGGACAGATTATCGCGTACGTACCACCCTCCAAAATGACCCATAGCTATTACTGACAGCTTGTCAGACTGGAAGGCGATGTCAGTGACAAGAATGAGGTTCAACGCCTTGCCAAGGATATGTCCTCCAAAGAGCCCAAGGGCATCCAGCTCCTGGTCAACAACGCCGGCATCGCTCGTGACGACGCAACTTCGTATTCAAAAGCCGGCCAGCCCGACCTCTCAGACCCCGTCGCCATCTCGGAACACTTCATGAAGACTCCCCCGGAGAGCTGGGCCGACACTTTCAAGACCAACGTTACGGCAGGTTACTATATGTCCATGGCATTCCTGCCCCAACTCGCCAAGGGCCGCGAAGCTACGCCTGGCTACACGAGCAGTGTTGTCAATGTGTCGAGCATCTCGGGCGCCATGAAGGGCAACAGCGCTGGTCAATTTGCCTACGCGTCCTCGAAGGCGGCATTTACGCACCTGACACGAATGCTGGCGACGACCTTTACGCAAACCAAAGTCCGTGTCAACTGCATCGCACCGGGGATGTTCCCCAGTGAGATGACGACAGGTAGCTCGAACGAAGAGAACAAGTCCGAGATGGATATGAGCTCGACCAACCCGGCTGGTCGAAAGGGCCATGACGCGGATATGGCGGCCACGATCCTCTTCCTTGCTGGAAGGGGAGGTGTCTTCTACAACGAGCAGATCATGTACCCAGACGGCGGCAACACGATTACGCAACCGGCGGTCAAATAAAGTTGCTTCGGCTCGGTATGCGTACCGTTCCCGCATGGCGGCTTGGGCAGGCATGCAGGGTAACCTGAGGATTACCTATGTATATAGCATCAGTAACACAAATAACGCAAAACCAAACCTGGCAACAAAAAATCTGAGGGTCCCTACCATGTAATCAATGTGAGATAGAAGCTGGGACCGTTTTTAAAACGACTGCAATGCCATGCCACCATCGTCCCAGATCGGAGTGACGTAGAAGGATAACTATCAGGTGGACGAGCCTGAGGAAGAGCATCTTGACGAGTAACTATGCAAATGTGCCTCTCCTTTATCAGAAAAAGATAGAGAGCAAGCGAATCAAGGGTGGCTACGTCTGGCCCTCAAGCGAGTACTGTAGCTGGTCAACAATTCCACCCATTCGTCCGCGGTGCTATGCAAACGACAAACGCGGAAGAACCGGCTTGTGAAAACTGACGTTTGGAAGACTGCTCAACGTAAAGCACTGGCCGAAAGTACAAAGGGTATTATCTGCTCTAGACCGGGATTTCTGCGGAAGGTGGAATGGTGAGCATAGCCGCTGCATGCTCAGCCCTGAAGGCTTCAGAGTCCAGCAGCCTGCCGTGGCTTATACACGCTGCCCGTTCTCTCATCGCATCCTTTCGCACGTAGGGCACTGACACTCCACAACTTCCAGACCAAGATTTTCTCACACTGACGATACCACCGAGACGTCGTTTTGACTGCCGCAGCTTCTTCCCATCCCTTCGAGACGGCAGAAATCGTCGGTCTTGTCATCGGGGTCATGGCCCCTCGCCGGCACGTTCGAAGACTGCGTCGACTACCCTCGTACATCTCTGCGTCCGGCTGCTGTCGAGCAGCAGACATACTGCAGGGACAGGTGGCCGGTTAGTTATACCAAGGTCGACGCCGCCATCAGACTTCAGTGGCCCACGATGGTGTCAATCACAGCCATGAATACGACGAACTTCAGATTACGTGTCTCATCTAGGCGAAAGGAAGCAGTTACGAAGAGCTGCGTCTGGCGGGTGGCCCAAGGCAGAGAGAAGTTCAAAGGACTGCAAGAAGCACATATCCTTAAGGGCGTAAAAAATTACATAAAAAAACCCCCCCCATTATTACACAAATGCCATTTGAACTGGGGACCTCTAGAAAGTGTGCCAAAAAAATCAAAAAGAACAGCAGTCCGCCAAGATCAGCATATACTGTCGGAAAACCTGACGGCTAGGTCATCTAGCCCAGTCACTCCGCTTGGTTTGTCCTGGCGACTACTTTACCCAACCCGGGGGGGGGCGGGGGGTGGACTTCTAATACTGGTTTGCGCTCGTATTAGGATATATATCCCCCAATCCCCCATCCCCTTGGTCCCACCAAGCGGGAAGCTCACACAACAGCTAGTGCCCTTTCAAGCTGGCAATCTCTCGCTGGCTTATGCAAGCATTTCTGCAATCTAACGACCAAGACCACCATAGCTGATATCTCATGCTCATCCATCAGCATCCCCAATATATACTCCAGTCACCACGCAACCGGTATCGGTACCTTTTCCAGATACCTACCAAGTACGTACTCAAGAAGCTGATATCCGAAAGATCAGGGGTCTGTCCTCATTCGCGCCGTTCTTGCTTGCCGATGCTGATGTCCATACATACATATCGAGAGCCAATTGGCGACGCTGCTGGATGTGGACACAACGAAACGGCTTCTTCACTAAACTCGGCTACAAAAAGGGGCCCAGGTGCACCCGCGGACTGGCGACGAGGCGCAATCATGTCCCTGTGGGATGACTGACCATAACCAGGTAATGACATGAAGGTAAGCTATGGATAGGGGTCTGATGAATATATGCAAAGCAAGCGTGGCAAGGTTTCCTGAATCGTGACCTATGCGCACAGGGTGTAGGAGCACATAGCAGCGTTCCGTTGACCATCAAGTCACGTATTAAACCCGAAGCAAGGCCAGAAACCATAGTACCCGTCGTCATCATAATTACACTAGGACGCCGTACACCGCGGTCGACCCTTGCAGACATGAACTTAACAGAACTACCTACGAACCCTCAACAAGTCCCGCCTTGCGGCGTTTCCTACAACGACACCTAAACTCCCAATCTATGCCACCCAGACCCAACAATGCCACACAATCAACACAAACTCCTAAACGAAATGTCCCGACACACTTGGCCCCATCCCTCATGAATGCCGTACAATTAGTCCGACTCATCCGCCGAGTCCCAGATGATGGGCGGAGGTTCCTGTATCTCGTCGTTGACCAAGCTGTCCGGCAGCATCTGGCTCCTCGTAGGGAACTGCGAAGATCGCAGAGAGTGTGTATGATGAAGGACGCTCGGACTGCTGCCGCGTAGCTCGCTGGATCGCGACTGGCTAGAGATGGTAATCAGTCGAGGGGCCGACTTCTCGGGAGAAATAGCCGGACTCGACACTTGGCTCGCCGTGGTAGCCTGAGAAGGCCGCACGAAGGCGTGGGGTCGCTGGCTGGGAAGCGGTGGCAACCCTTGCGTGGAAGAGCCCGATTGTGCCTTGGGTAGAGCGGGCCTGACAAAGCCGCTGCCAGCCCCAGTGCCGTTGCCTTGCTTCGATGCCGGTTTGCGTGGCGTCTGGCTCGAGGAGACCACCTCGTTCACACCTTCGGATGAGTGATGCTGAGTCGAATATTCCACGTCACTTTGGATCTGAGCCTTGAGCTCCTGCGATTCTGTGAGGTTGGGACTACTTCCCACAAATCCTGCTACCGCCTCTTCGCCGAACAAGGCGCATCTCAAGTTTGCCGTAAGCTCCCCAACTACCGCCGGCGGGATGAAAGTGTACTTCTGCGGCGCACCAGCTACCCAGCCCTTGGTTTTCATATCCTGCAAGGAGACCGGATTGTTGAGTTGATATACCTGAAGAATCTCGTATGCATACTTCATGAACCTCCTTCCCTGGTTGAACTCAGTATTTCCGATGCCTCCTTCATCCTCAATCTCACCGGGAGTTTTTGCAGGTCCAAAACGACACATGTATTTCAATTCAGACTCCGGCTTTGTGATGTAAATCCAGACACGGGAGACATCAGGCGGTATCTTCCAGGCTCTGAACTCATGGTTTTTAGTACCATCGACGATCTTCGCTACGTGCTCTGGATGAAGTGAGACCATGATGTCGGAGCGCGGAGTTTGCGGACCGAGAGAGTGGATGACCTCGAGGGGTACACGTTGACTGTCGAGACCTTGAGTGTACGCGGAGCCTTGCGTTGCTGGTATATTCTCATCCGGTGCCTCCGCGAATGGCGAGGAAGCTGGTGTCTGTTCTATAACAGAGGCCGAAGAAGGCCCAGCGCCTTCTTCCTCTTCTCCTTCCGGGACAGGTTGTGGAAGTTTAGCTTGGGGAGGTTCAGGCATGATTGTATCGTCTTCCTCTGTGTCCACATCAGGCTCGTGGCTAGGTAGGTGCTCTGACGAGAGAATCTCGGCTTGTGTCTCATCACCCAAGCCACCATAGTAAGTCTCCGGTGGTTCTGGTTCGTCTTCAATAGCAGCTTTGTCTTGGTGGTCAGATGGTACGAGCTCTTGTTTCTGGATTGTCACATCGCCTAGTTCCTCAGCCTCATCCCCAGTGTCGTCTTCAGTGTCGTCGAGATCTTCGTCAGAATCGGGGACCTCCTGTAAAGGCCGTCGTTTTGAGGACGTTGCAACGGGAAGCTTTGGAGACTTGGGCTTTGTCCGTCCCGGTGTGATGTTCTCCTTGTCCTCTGGTAAGTCGAAACGTATCCTTTTCGACGGCGTTGCCTTGACAGTGGACTTGGGAGTGGGCGTGGTAGGAGAGCTGTGAGAGGTGCTATACGAGTCGGCGATCACCAGATTCCTCGGGGTCTTCTGCAGCTTCTTGAGTATCGGAGAGGGTGCTCCGGCATTCGTGGACTTGGACTTCAAGGGTGACTGACGCGGTGCTGGGCTGTAGCGCATCAACATGGGCGTGGCGGGCGACTGGGAAGACGGGATCTCGGTTCTCTTTTGACGGTTCGAAGGGGTGACCGATTTGATCAGGGTCGGCACCGCGGACATGGGATCTCCTTGACGACCTTCTGATGCATGGTCATCTTTGCCTTTGTTGGGAGGTTCCATGACCAGGGCGAGATCTTCGTCATCCTCCGAGTCATCAACCTGCCAGATGTCCTGTTTCTCTTCTTGGTTGGAAAGAAACTGGGTCAAGGTCTGCGTATGAAAGCTGCTCGAAGCGCTTGCACTGGGAGCATCTCCTAGAGTCTTCCGTCGCTTCGAAGGCTTCTGCTTTTCCTCGCCATCCAGCTCGTCACCCGCGGTCTTTCGCCGATTTCCCCGGGCCTTCCGCTTCGGGTTCGCACTCTCGGCGAGCACAGGAACCTCGTTCTCTTCCTCGTCATTGTCGAGATCGACGAAGTCCTGCGTTGCCGAAGAGGTGAAATCCATCTGAGTGAGGGTCCCTTGTCTTAGGACACGTGCAGGGGTGGATCGGCCATAGGTCTTCTTGACTGATCGTCGGCGGTGAGGGAACTCTTGTTGTTTCGGGGCTGCAGCGGTAGACTTGAGGGTCTTACTTGCAGTTGCAGTTGCAGTTGCAGGTGTCTTCCCGCGCGAGCGTGTCTGTGCTGGCATGGCTACAGCAGCCGAGTTGGCGTTTACCGTTGGCGGGTACGTGCCCTTCCTCCGAAAACCGGTGTCTCCCACGAGAATGTTTCCAACTTCCAACAGCAACAGACTCGATCGATATTCCAATGATATCGGTACTGTGAGTCACCAAGATTTCAATAGACTGTTTTCAAGCAGCAGGCGGCTTTGCTGGCTGGTCCTAAGTGAGTTGCTGCGGGTTCAACGAGTAACGAGTAATGACGTTCGTCACTACTGTAGTGGTGAGTGGAGTGGAGCGAGGGAGGTGCGTCGACGCGGTGTTGCATGTTGGGTATCGCGTCGAATGCATATCCCTTAGTGGAGACACTATATATGCATAACCCCTACTATGGGCAAACGCCGTTTCCATGCATTTTACAAGCCATGATAACGGCATAATAATCACGATTCACAATTGCCGAGGCATCTTGGTGGTGACATCGGCCAGATTCCATCTTTGACGGCATGCAAACAACAAACAACCTCTAAATACAACCTACCTATACTTACCATATTCACCCTTCACTAATGACATAACAGTCCGCCCATATTGATTTTATATTGAGTTGTTTGTTCTAAGACCGGCTTCCCTCGAGCGGCGAGCAAACAACTGACGCGCGGCTCAATCCAATCATCATGAAGAGCGGCGTCCACGGGTCCTAAGGTACCATGCTCATACATACCCGTTCTTATCATGAGAAAGTCCCATGAAAGGTTCCTATCGCGTAAAGTTCTACCTATTACCATTGCCAAACACCCGTGGAACCGCTAACCATTACCATCCTGGACACCTGTAGTTACGCAACTCAGACTGGTACACGGACGCAAGGCAGGACATATATCCGGTGACAGGGCACGAGCCATTCTTACACGATCTGATTCGATCTACCTGTCCTGTATTGTCCGGAAACTGAAGACTCTGTGGCGGGCCGTACTCGCATTGTCATCTCAGGGGCATCTCATAAAGTCTCACCTGCCCTCAACGCACAATACCTCACCTATACCATCACCATCGCTCACCATCAGGCTCAAGCCGAGCCTCACCCACCCACCATGGCCTTCCCCTTCAGCATAACCGAGCACACGATTCCAACGCAGCACATCCGCGAGCACCCGCGCGCCACAGCGCACTCGCAAGAGGACGTGCTGCACCTGCACATCAAGCAATACACGCCCCTCGACAACCCCAACCCGCAGCCGGGCGACGTGACCATCATCGGCGCGCACGCCAACGGGTTCCCCAAGGAGCTCTACGAGGCGCTGTGGGCGGACCTGCACGCCTTATCACACAAGCACGGGTTCCGCATCCGCGGCATCTGGATCGCCGACGTCGCCAACCAGGGGTACAGCGGGACGCTGAACGAGGGGAGCCTAGGCAACGACCCATGCTGGCACGACCACGCGCGCGACCTGCTTCACATGACCAACGTCTTCCGCGCCGCGATGCCGCGCCCCCTCGTCGGCGTCGGCCACTCGTTCGGGGGCAACATACTAACACAGCTCGCGCTGCTGCACCCGCGCCTGCTGACGACCCTGATCCTGCTCGACCCCGTCATCGTGCAATTCGGCTTCGACCGCAGCGGCCCGGGAAGCAGCCCGACGCAATCGTCCACCTTCCGGCGGGAGACGTGGCCGAGCCGCCAGGCCGCCGCCGAGGCCTTCGCGCGCTCGCCTTTTTATAAATCCTGGGACCCGCGCGTGCTGGCGGCGTGGAACGCGCACGCCATCCGGGACACGCCAACGCCCCTATTCCCGAACACCAACACCCAACAGGACAGCGCCGGCGCCACCCTCCGCACAACCAAACACCAAGAAGTCTTCACCTTCTTCCGCCCCCTCTGGCCGCACGTCCTCCCCGACGGCAGCGTAGACCCGGACCGCGCGCCCGACTTCGACCCAACCCATCTCCCCCATATCGACCCGCATAACCCCTACCCCTTCTACCGCAGCGAGGGCGCCATCGTGCTGCGCCGGCTCCCCGAGGTGCGGCCCAGCGTCCTCTGGGTCTACGGCGGCACCAGCGACCTCAGCCCGCCCGCGGGGCGCGCGCACAAGCTGGCCGTCACGGGCACCGGGCCCGGCGGCAGCGGCGGGGCCGCGAGGGGAGGCCGCGTCGCCGAGGTCGTCGTCGAGGTCAGGGGCCACCTGTTCCCCATGGAGGTCCCCGCGCAGACCGCCGCGCACGCCGCGGCCTGGATCGGCCGCGAGATGGAGCGGTGGCGGGGCTTCGAGCGCGAGTACGACGACTGGGTCAGGCTGCCCATGCGCGAGAAGTCGACGCTGAGCGAGGAGGTCATGGAGAAGGTCGGGAGGCCGCCGGCGCGGCGGCCGAAGAAGGCCAAGGGCACGGATGGGGAGCCGAAGCTGTGAACGGATGGTCAGACGAGAGAGGTGCTGCTAATGGCATTTGCGAGGGGATGAGAATTGGCCTTGCTGTGATGCAGGGCGCACAGTGCTCAGGTAGAGGGCGTTGGGGATGTATATACGGACATATATACAACAAGACTGTAAGGGCTCAAGAACATAAATCAAGACCGTCCTTAATACTTGCCCCCCGAATCGGAAACGCTTCGAGTACCTAGTTAAGAGAGTCTAATGCGTAACCCCATTGTTTGTTAATCATGCATGAAATACAAACAGGAACATTTAACTCACACCTGCTCACTGGACTGCGGACGACTAGTAACCACAGGGTAAAGAAACGGAGTAAGCTGTATCATTAAGAACGCCGTTAACGACCTCTGACACATTTAGAAACGAGACACAAGCATGTCACAGAACACGGGTTATTTAATAGCACACTTTGACAAATTGGCCTATCTATCTACTCGATCTGAAGCTCCGTCCGTTCCGCGAGAAGGAAAACAAAGCAAGCACAGGCCTCCGAGGTGAAGCATCCGGCCTGGGAACGTGGATCCATTCCGACGCCGAACAACCCTCCATGCAGTAGAACCAGCCCTCTCGCAACTTAGTGTGTCCTTGCATCCCACGCATTCGTTATTCGCAGGGTGCGGTGTACGGTACGTTTCAGAAGGCAGACCGTCGCGACAGGTGATGCTGAGATGGAAGAAAAGCGCTCGTAACCGAGATACGGCGGCTATGACCAAGAAATGACTAGACCCCTTGCCTTGTCATGTATCAATTTTGCCAGCGTATCTTCATATTTATGTGCATCGTGAAACCTCGCTCGTTTATCACCCCATAAACCTTCCGAAAAAGGTTTAGGACAAATGGAAGGCACCCTGGCCCTCCTTGATAGCAGTGAAAAGCTGACGCTTCATACTATCGATACTGGTGTAATCGGGAAGTTTCAGGTAGTTGACACACGTCATAACGCTTGGGAGGTAGTCGTCGGACGCGTAAGGGGGTTCGCTGGGCTTGCAGACCACAGTGAACATCGGGGTTAAGCTCTTGAAGCCTAGTGTAACATATTAGCTTACTATCAAGCAACGTAAGGGTAACAATTGAGCATACCTCCAATTGGGAGCTTTGGGCTGCCCGTAGTGAACTGTAAGAAGTCGCGGCGTTGTGTTGGTGTGAGCTCGCTCATGGTCTGGAGCAGATTCTTCACGCTTTTGCTGTCCATATTGAATCCATGATCTGCCTTGATGGAGTCCATGAGAGCTGCAATAGTTAGCTCCTGCTGTACATATAAGAAGCAGTTGAACTTACTTTCAAGGGACCAATCCTCGTCAACGCGGCCAAAGAGGGTGACTAGCTCATCGGGGGTAAAAGCACTCAGAGCAGAGTAGGGGAATACTTGGGAGAATCCGGCCCGGAAAGCATCTACCTGGCGTCTGACACCACGGCCCAAGGTCATGTCAACGACCTTCTCAAGGTAAGACTCGACATTGTCGATAGTAACTTGAACGTGAGATCCATTGGGAACGAGATCAATGTCAGGGAATCCAGGCAACGTGAAGTCCAAAGCAAGATCTTCAAGTCT
This sequence comes from Anthostomella pinea, assembly GCA_963556695.1. Lineage (NCBI taxonomy): Eukaryota > Fungi > Ascomycota > Sordariomycetes > Xylariales > Xylariaceae > Anthostomella > Anthostomella pinea. The sequence goes on along the minus strand of CAUWAG010000007.1, from coordinate 2,504,889 downwards.
AATCTCATCGATGACGATCTTCTCCGTGTCGGCAACCTTCTGTGCGGGTGTACGTTTCGGGTCTTCGTCGATTGCCTTCTTTGCCAGAGCGAACTTCTTGATGTGCTTGAGCGAGTTCGCCAGACCAGGGTCCACGATCTTTACGGCGCCAAGGGATGGCTTTACCGCAGAGGAGTCCTCGCCAATGCGGAAGAAGGTAGAGTTGAAGTTGAGGTCAATGATGCGTGAGTCGATCATAGATCGGGCAACGAACTTGCCCAGTATCTTGAAAAGCTGCAAGATGATAGCTGCAGACGGATCATCGTCACTGAGCGGGCGAGGGAAGAGCCCGTTGGGAGCTGAAATGAACACCTCTGAGTCATTAGAATCCATCTCTCGCCAAAGCTTGAGTTTCTTCTTAGAGAACTCCTTAGAGACATTGGAGTAAAACTCCAGGGTGGGTCCAAGTCCTGTTCCAACCTCCTCGAAGTATTCGACTTCCAAGATGCTCTGTGAGCTGCCGTAAAGTTCCATCACTTTCAAAGCAGACTCAAGAATCTTGGCTCGCGAGATGCGCACTTTCTGTCGCTGAAGGCGACCAAGGAAGGGACGCTCGTCACGACGGTCACGACGCGAGGTCTCCTCTTGGTGGGCATTCTGCCATCGACTCATAGAACGAGCATAGCCAAACGATGTCGACTGGAGGAACAAGTGACGTGTCTCGAAGGGGAATAGGAACGGGTACAGTCGTGCTAGATCCTCGCTCCAGCTCGGCAAGCAGTTGCTTGCGACGATCAGAGGCTCTTCAAGCTGTCGGTTGAGCTTCGCGGTCAACTTTGTGTTCACGAACTGCGAAAGCGGCTCCACATTTAGCTTCAAAGTGGTCTTGTTCTCCACCATAATGTCGTCAATGTGCGCGTTCATGTCGTGGAGGATGTTCAGCAGACGGAGTATAGACGCCGTGGTGGGGTGATTGGCAAGTGAAGCGGGCACGCCGTTCACATCTGAGGAACCATCAGAGGTCGGCGCAAACCCAATTGGCTCGGCAGGCGGTGGCCCAGGTACACGACGGAACTTGACAGGGTGCACAGCAGACCACACGCTGCGACTCAAATGCTCCTCAGTTGGAGGTGTGGTGTTGTGGACAGCTCGGTATATGGTTGTCTCATTGGGGATCACTCGCGTGTCAAGGTTGAACTCGATGTGCCAATCCTGCGGGACAGATTGTATAGCAGCAGCATACGAGAGTGGCCGAGATGCCGTCGCGGGCGCCGGCATCGGGGTGCTTTGTTGCAACGCCGAAGGTTGGGGAGGAGCACTGCGACTGGGCAGATTGCTAAGTGCACCAGTCTGGGCTGGAGTGGGCACTCGCGTTCCATCCTCCTTTCTAGCCGTGATTTTACCGCCGGCAGCAACTTCCAAATTAACGGCGGATGGCTCTGGACGAGGCGCATCTTCCATGTCTTCATCCAGCTCCCCGACTATGGCGTCAAGAGCGCTGCTGTCACCAAGTTCGGCTTCTTCGTCGTCATCGGACATTTGCTTCTCATCGGCACACTCCAATGCGTTCTGCAAGTCATCTTCGTCTTCCGGCGGCGGAGGAAGATGGGCTGGGGTTTCATTCGGTGGCGCTGGCTGCCGACGAGTCGACCTCCGAAGGATGGCTTTCTCTCGGCCAGACCCTGATGTCTGACCCGGGGTTGAGGGGGCTTCAGTATGACCGGGCTGCTTTGACTTCGATCCTCTTGTTGGGCGAGAACTAGAAGCCTGAGCGGGTACAGGCGGCGGTGCGGGCGGACTGGAGGAGAAGCCCGAGCCAAATCTGTCAGCCAGACGGTCTGCGAGTGGCAACCCTGCTGACCCAGCCATTGCAGCTAGCGCTCTAGACAGGCCGTCTCGGGGTCTTGCACCACGAGGCCGCTCGTACAGACTGATTCGGGGTCTAAGATAGTCATCCAAGGCTTTGAAAGTAGCAATTGCATGAATAGATACCATGATGTTCCGATAGGACTTAGGAATATCTGAGTCTTCATCAGCTACCAGCTTGAGTCGAATCTGTTTGGCTAGCATTGATGCTGCACTACTGCGGTTTCCATCGAAGGCGTTTTGGTGAACAGTCATGACTTCGAAATGCTCCGAACGACTCAGCAGGTCCTGAAGTTTGTGGGCCATAATACTGAACGGTGTCGCCGGGGAATCTGCAGTTGCCGTCTTTGGCCTCGAGCTGACAGACCGGCCCATGAATACCTCGAGGAACGAGGCCCTCGCAGAATTCGCCAGCGTCTCATCAGGGTTACTGAAGACCTCCTCTAGGACACGAACCAGACCGGAAGCAAGCAACTCCGCGCTAGTAACACTTTCCAGGACGTCAGCATCGAAGTACGACGATAGTCTCTCGAAGAGGGAGATGCCGTTCTTGGGACTTAAGTCCTTCGCCGTCCGTAGAAGGTAGAATGCCTCAATGTCGGAAGCAAGAGCTTGAAGGTTGTTAAGAATCTTCAGAGCCTTCTTCTTCATAGACTTGCCATGCTTTTCAGTCTCATGAGTCTCCACGAACTTCTTTGCGGCCTCAGCGATTCGAGACTTCATGGAAGGAATGTCTGCAACGAAGAGACGAGGTGGTCCATCTAGTGACATCGTAGATCCGTCGGAGCTAGCGGGTGATCCGGAGATATCGTCGTGATGGTCGTTTTCTTGATCCTCGTCGTCCTCGTTCTCGTCATCATCTTCGTGGTCTTCATCGTCGTCATCATCCTCAGAGTCATTGTGTATCGACACTCTGTCGGCTTCAGCTTCAGCTTTAGCGTCACCAGATGCCATGTTCACATCTGCCGCAGCTGGCTCAGCTGCCTTGATCTCGGGCTCCTGGTACTCAGCAGCCAGTTTGGCTATCTCTATAATCACACCTTCGCGGTAGATCTGGTACCGGTAGATTTCGTCCAAACGACTCAGGAGGAGCTCCGTTATCTGGATAGCAGACATGACGAGTGACGGGTGATCCTGCTGTGACAATATAGCGGCCAAGAAGGAGGCGTATGGGACGGACTTCAGTGCGTCGACGAGAATGTCCTTATCCAGGTTGGAAAGCATCTTCAACTGGGCAGTTAGCACTTTCTGGCGGACGCTCAGGTTCACCGTGCTAGAAAATGCGTCGGTCAAGGTGGGGAACAGGATCAGTGCAAATCTCCGCACTTGGTCCTTGCACTCGTCAAGGAGTTCAAGTCTCTTCTCCGACGATGACTTCCTCCGAGATCCAAGAGACGACGGAGTGATTGGCTCAGCAAGATCAACGTCGGCGGCGACAGGTGGTGCTGAAGGATCTGTGCACTTCATTCCAGGGAGCAATTCGCAGACGACGTTAAGAGTCTCGATGATTTGCTCCCGAGGTCGGTGGATTAATGCTTGCATGATGACCACACTGTCAAGCTTCGAGGCGACATCTTCCGTCTCACTAGGAGGAGAGACGCCAGTCAGGATCTGATACAGTGTCTCCACGACATTCAACTTGAAGAGCTCAGCTGATAGACAGGGGCTGGCTTTCGCGGTGATAGCCAAGACCCGCAAAAATTGCGTGTGGATATTGGCGCTGATAAGATTCGTTGTGCCGGGGACCAAGAGCCGCAAGATGGCCTTGAGGAGGTCGACACTAACGAGTTGCTCCAGTTTCGACGACTGATACTTAAAGCTCTCAATGATACGTGTGACGCAGAGGGAAGCTTGCTCCACGACCCGCTGGTCACTGCTTCCCAGTACGTTCAGAAGAATGGGCATAACATCCTTGATGACGCTGAAAGAGTCTTCCGGGATATTGCGACAGCAGTTTGCGGCGGTGGTGACGGCTGTTCGTTGGGTACTCGTAGCGAAAAAGTCCAGGTAAGATAGGCAAGCGGTTAAGCCACCTTCTCGGACAATACTGGTGGGATATTCCACGGATATTTTCTCCAATGTGCTTAGAGCTTGCTCGGCAAGATCGATAAACTGGATCTCCAATAGCTTCTGGCACAAAACAGGAACAGCTCCTCCATAGACGACGTTGGCAGCGCTGGCCGGGAGGGCTTCCATCAAGTTTGCCAGGCATCGGCAGGCTAGAAGCATTATCTCAGGGCTCTCCTCGCCTGTAAATTCGTTGGGCTGCATCAAGACCACCAGTTCCTTCACGAAAGCGTCGGGGGAAAAGTGCCCGGACAGGTTGTCCTCGTTAGATACCAAGAGGATCTCTGACAGGTCCTGCAAGGCTATCAGTTGTACCGATGGGTCTCCCTTCTGTCGAAGGTTGTTCAGGTTTTCGCGCAGCCGTGAAGAGAGGCCTGACATCATGCCAGTCAGTTGTCTAAGTGTAGTCGACAGTCCAGAACCAGGAGGCCCACCGAATCCACCGAAAGGGTCGTCGTCGTCGTAATGGCGATGCGGTTCGTCGTCATCATCGTCTTCATTATCCTCGCTGTCGTCGTCCGGATCATGTGCCGGGGGTGGGGGCGGGGGCTCTTCTGTGCTCTTCCCCTGCTGTTCGGTCCCAGTCATGATCGTGTCTTCGTCTAACGGTGCCGCATTGTTGCTGGATGTCCGCTTTGAACGTCGACCCGAGGTAAATGAGCCTGCTGTAGCTGTCGTAGAGCCTAGTCGAGTCCACTTGTCAGTCAATGCATTTCTTTTGTCACGAAGTGGCCGATTTTTACCTGGTGCTGGTTGGCCAGTTTTCTTGTGACGACTCGATTTCCGGCTCGACGTGGCTGAAGTGGTGGGAGGCTCTTGCATGGCCGAGGATGGTTGAGGCTCCGAGCTACAACGAGCCGAAGATTAGTACCGACAATGAGCCAAGGTGAGGTTTCGATTCGGAGGCTTACCCAGATGGACTAGACATGGCTGCTACTGCCTTTCCCTTCCGTGTGCGTGGGAGGTTCGGTGTTTGAGTCGCCTGGGGAGGCGGTCCTTCGGGGTTGGTAGCCGGAACCTTCTGCCGCTTAGACCTTCGAGTAGAAGATGATGGCTCGCCTGTGGAAGGTTGAGGAGAGTTGCCGTGTCGAGTACCCGCCTTTCTCTTTCTAGCTGATGGTTGAGGAGGTCTCGAGGGCGTTTCGCTTGGATTTAATGCAGTGGAATCGGCAGGCGGGCCAGCCGAAGGTTGACCAGAAGGGAGATCTCCCGGAGAATTGGCCTGGCTCGCGGCGTTACGCGCAGAGGACCGCGTGAGTCTGGAAGACATGAGTATTGGATCAATACTGCATACAGAAGTATGTGGTATGCAGAAGTATCGGAGGGATACTCGAAGAGGAGGTCGAGGAATGCAGGGGGTCAAAGAAGATGGCAGGTCGAGGGGCAGCCGGAGCTCGGTGCACGGGGTGGCCTTGAGCACTTGGGAACTCTGATCGATATCTGGGTGCAAGTCACTGCAGATGCCTGAGCATTACAATTCCTGTGTCGGCGGTGACAAGGCGCAGAAGGACTGCTGGACTGGGGGTGAATGCACAGATGTGTTGGGAGTGACTTGGAGTGACAAGAGCTTGAGGCAACACCTTGTCCGTCAAGGTAGGTGGGTTGTAACTACAAATGCTTGGGAACTGGACCTTGTGCCCCTCCCTCCTCGAACACCAGGTGCATGCGCAAGAGGCGACAACGGCGGCGGAGCAATACAGGCGGTGACTTGGGACTTGGGTACTGCGAGGAACGAGAGACGTGCTGATGAATGGGAGATGCAGACGTGAGAAGAGGTGAGAGAGTTTGGGGGTTTGCTCCAAATGAGTGACGAATTGTGGGAAAGTGGCATAGGTAAAGTGGTGCAGGTGCTGGTGCAGTGGTGGTGCTGGTCGGTACCAAGGTATTATCTCAGTGCTGGATTAAGGTATGGATTATCTGTATCGTACCTGGGGGATAAGGATAACGCAGGCGTAGGCGTAGGCGCAGGCGCAGACGGCGTGGAAGGTGCGACCGGCCGCAGATTCAAGTCCAAGTGGCCACTATTGTTCGTATTGTTGCTTTTCGACTTCGAATTCGACGGCAGTCGCGGTGGAGGATCGCTTTCGGCAACCGGTTGAGAGCGCGGATTCGCAGCAGGTGGATTGCGGTCTGCCATGGATTACGCCATGAGGCAGACGGCGACAGATTGCCTGACGGTCCACGGATGATCTCGACGGGTGCGGTTTCGATGGGCTGTCTCGTCTCGTTCACTTGTTGAAATGGATCGATGATCGGATGATAGATTCAATACTCGGCGATGTTCTTGCGGGATGGCGGTCGCGGGTGCATGACACGACGCAGACGGAGCGATGGAAGGAGGTGACAGCCGTATGTCGTCGCCTGAAGCTTTGGGACTCAGAGTTGGAGGTGTACTTAATTATCAGAGTGGGAGCGGTTCGGAGGAGGTTTAACTTCCACCGTCGGGCTGCTTCTGGTTGGAGGGACATGGCACCATGGACAGACGGGGTGGATTTACCCGATTTTGGCACAACCGACCCGCGGGTGTGTCTCTATTTTCGGCAGCCGTGACGGGTCTGATAGGCTTCACGGCCTGGCTTATGTGGGAAAGTGGGCTTGATACGGGTGCGTTGGGGGCATGTCTAACACGAGAAATGATCGGGCCAAGAACGTTGGTATGTGAGTTGCCGCGCAGGGGTCTGCTATCTCGGAGGTGTTATTGGGATACATCTGATCTGATTAACTATCTCACGATCATCATTTTCATGCTTTGGATAGCCTTCCTCTCAACTACCTACACACTCAAAATCTATTACTTGTATCCGATGATAATCATCCAGATGTTAGCTCGCTAGCCATCTTCATCACATAATGTGTTGTGTATGTCGTGGCATACTTGTAAGTCACTGAAAGTTCTTAACGATTACATGTATGCCGCTAATCCTTAACACCCCTCCATAATCTTCAAAGTCAACAAGTGAGCTTTTTGCTATTCTTTCGAATACTCGGTGAAGAACCTCTGTTAAGCCGGCCTAATAACAATTTCAAGTCAATACCAGTACCAATACTGCATTATTGTGTGACTTGACACTTGTACAATGCAGTTGTGATGTTACATCCTTGTTGATGCCCAGGAATTGATGAGGCAGAGTGCACCATTAGTGGCACAACGTGTCAACGATTCGTGGCACCACGCAGCGTTTGAGCATTCCCTACCTACCTCCCCCGCCGACTGGCATAATTTCATGTTACGCGAAATGGTACTGCCCATGTTCACCATGGCAATTGGCTATCTGTATCAAATTGGTGTTTTCATTGGGTATGTTCTACTTGTCGAGGCTACTCTTCCCTCCCTCGAACTCGCCTAGGTCGTATTCGTCAGGATACTTCTCCAAATGGGCACTCAGCTCTCTCATCTGCGCCTTCAAGTCAGGCGTCAGCTCTTCGTAGATATCCTCGAACATGGCGCGGATCGGCGGCTTCTTCTCCCTTTCTGCCTCCGAGAACGCCTTCAACACATCTCGCCTCAGGCTTGCTCGCGCTTCCTTCTCCTTGGTCTCGTCCCAGAAGCCCTTGGCCTCCATGTACTTCCGCAGTCGGGAGATGGGGTTGTCGCGCCGCTTCCAGTCCTCGACCTCGACGCGGGCGCGGTAGGCGAACGAGTCGTCAGATGTGCTGTGGTGACTGACGCGGTAGCTCATCGCCTCGATCAGAACCGGCTTGCCTCCATCTTGCAGAGCCGTTTCTCTCGCCTTCTTCGTGACCTCTCTTACTGCCCAGATATCGTTGCCGTCTACTCTCACTGTGTCAATGCCGTATCCTATGGCCCGGCTGGCAATGCCATCGCCCCTGTACTGTTCCAATGTGGGTGTTGAGATCGCATATCCGTTGTTGCGACATATGAAGATGACTGGGCATGACCTAGTTGCAGCGATGTTCAGCGCCGCATGAAAGTCGCCCTCGCTTGCAGCACCTTCGCCAAAGTACACAGCGACAACACGAGGTGGGATGGAAGGGTCGTTGATGCGCTGCATCTTCAATCCGTACGCAGCACCGGAAGCCTGCGGTATCTGTGTTGCTAATGGCGAGGAAACAGTGTGCTACATCACTGTTAACAACCGCACTTTGAAGCCCGAGCTAGCCTCGACTTACAATATTCAGCTCCTTGCTTCCATAGTGGACCGGCATGTTTCTCCCTTTACCCGTGTCTTTGTTGTTGGCAAACAGTTGGTTCATGAAGTCGTTCAATGTGAAACCACGCTGCGCAAACACGCCTTGCTCGCGATACTGGCAGAATATGACGTCCTGCTGGTCCAGCGCAGAGGCGGACCCCACGCTGAGGGCCTCCTCGCCCGCAGATACCATGTAGAAGCTGAGTCGACCTTGTCGCTGCGCATCGAACATGATGAGGTCCATGATCGAGATCATCAACATGTTCCTGTATAGCTTGACCACCTCTTCCTCGCTGAGATCAGGCTTGAAGGCTTGGTCAACAATGCTGCCATCTTGATCAACCACTCGGTATGTCGGCAGCGCAGGGTAGTCGGAAGGCAAGGCGAACTTGAGATCGCTAGTAAAGGCACTCTTCACTGCGCCAGGGAAGGAGACATGGTTCGATCCAGGTCGTTGCGATATGCCGCTGGCAAATCGAATGCTCGTGGAGGCGGCGAAGACAGGGGAGTGGTTGGACAGGGAGCAGGCTACTCTCCGCAGAGGTGCCAGTGGGAGCAGTCGTGCCTTCATTGTCAACTTATGTTATGCTTCAAGAAGCAGAAGATAACAACGCATTGGCAGCTCCAATGAGTTTCCTCAATGGAAGAGTCCAAAGGATTCATTCCGATGGTTTGCTGTCTGACATTCCCGGGCCAGGACCTTTGGAGGTTGGCGACGTCACTTAAGCCGCCGTAAAGCGATAAGCCGAACTCACTCCTTGCACTCGTGACACCGCATCGTCTCGATACGGTAGATGCTTATCTCGACCAAGAATATTATTCTGTATCAATAACGATGAACTCTGTAACCAAGAAAAATGGGCATTTTATCGAGTCATTATGGTGATGCATTAGTGGCCTAAATCGCTTCCGAGTTGGGGGATGTCGCTCTGCAACGACCAGAAAACCGGAGGTCCCGTCCATTGGGACTCGGTCTCTGCGTCAAGACGACGATGATACCACAGACATTGGTATTGAACCTGATGCAGAGGAAAGTGACACTGTTTCAGGTATTATCTGTACCAAGCATCACAGGTATGCTTAGAGCTTCGAGAACACGTAGTGAACATGAACAGTAAAGTGAGAAGACGGCATACGGTTGATGTAGACCACAACCAGAACGACTCGACAAGCAGAAGCTGTGTTGAAGTGAATGCATTTGGCAGCATAAACCAGCATATCAACTTACCTCGCAACCACTGCACCCGCATGCAGTTCCTACCAGCTCCCTCGCAATCACCCAGGCGACAGCACATTTCCAAATCACAGCACCACCAGTACTTGCACATCACCACCCACCATCCGCACCCACGACCAAGCCCAAGTACCTCCTACGAACCAAGCCAACAAAGAACAAAAAAAGACCAGTCAAGCCAACCCAAACCGACCCGATACAAGCAACAGCAAATTCAACCAAAATGGCCACCGGCCCCAACGTAGCCATCGGCCTCACGGTCATCTTCCTCGTCGCGCTCTGCTGCTGCGTCGCCTACAAGGGCAAGGTCTGGGTGAAGCAATTCGCCGTCATGATGTTCGAGTCCAAGAAGGCACAACAACAGGTAAACCAGCGGCGCGCACGGCGAGAGGAGCGCGAGCTGGCGGAGGAGGAGGAGTCCGTCTAGGTAAGTCGAAAATTATACGGTCACAGAAAAGACGGAAATATGGTTGTGAGGAAGAGAGATCTTCTGCGGCTCCTCCAGTTTATTTTGTGACGCGCTGCCGGACCCTTGCCGCATCAAATGCCCGTCGGCCCACGGGCAAGCCCGGGGCCCTGCTGCTGATCGTCCCGTCGCAAGCGCCGACCTCCGATCCCCCAGAATTATTATTTTCCAATCTTGCCTCGGCGCCGGTGCGACTACGACGTTAACTGACTGACCGTTACTCGCAGGACCTCTCTCCCTCCTCGAACCCTCGCGGCGGCCACATACACAAACTGCGCAGCTCCAAGACAAATATAAAAACCATGGCCGTCCACCCAGCAGGAACAGGAGCCATGCGCGCAGCTGTACGAACAATAATATCATCACGACCCGGCACTACCACGACACCACATAGCTTCATCTCTCGCCCCCGCCATGTAACAACACCAACAACAAAGATCAAGACCTTCTGTACGACTACACCGGCGCGAGCGCCTATTCCCACTTCTTCGACATCGTCTCCAGCCCAGCCGTCGGACAGCAGCAATGGCCGGACGACGCACTTCGGCTTCCAGGACGGCCTGTCCGAGACGGAGAAGACGGAGCGCGTAGCGGGCGTCTTCCACAGCGTGGCCGAGTCGTACGACCGCATGAACGACCTGATGTCGTTTGGGGTACATCGCATCTGGAAGTAAGTCGCCTAGCCCTTTCTCCCCTGAGAAGAACTCGAGGCCTCCCTCCCCATCACCGTGATGAATGACCCAGCTAACCAACCAACCCTCCACCTCCAGAGACCACTTCGTAACCTCCCTCAACCCAGGCCTCTCCTCCGCCACCCCGCCGACCCCCCAGCGCATCCTCGACATCGCCGGCGGCACGGGCGACATCGCCTTCCGCATGCTGCACCATGCGCACGTCCTAAACCACAACCCCAACGTCCACGTGACCATCTCCGACATCAACGCCTCCATGCTCGCAGTCGGAAAATCACGATCCCAATCCCTCCCAGCATCCCAACAAGCCGCACTCTCCTTCCTCAAAGCCGACGCCACGTCCCTCCCCCCGCAAATCCCCTCCGCCTCCATCGACCTCTACACCGTCGCCTTCGGGATCCGCAACTTCGCCAACATCCCCCTGGCCCTGCGCGAGGCGCACCGCGTGCTGAAGCCGGGCGGCGTCTTCGCCTGCCTCGAGTTCAGCAAGGTCAACAATTTCGTGTTGGACGCCGCATATAAGCGCTGGAGCTTCGGCGCCATCCCGCTCATCGGCCAGCTGGTCGCCGGCGACCGCGACAGCTACCAGTACCTCGTCGAGAGCATCGAGCGCTTCCCGAGCCAGGAGCGCTTCCGCCGCATGATCGAGGACGCAGGCTTCGTCGTCGGCGGCAGGGGGTACGAGGACCTGACGGGCGGCGTGGCCGCCATACACAAGGGGATGAAGCCTCTGTGATGATCGTTGGACCGTCCGTCATAGGCTGGGCTGGATGGCCGGCTGGATTTGTACATTGTGTATTGATACTGTAGATAATGAGCACGAGCTTTACGGGGAGCATAGAAAAAGCAGAACACATTCAAAGAGTCTCGGGGTGCTGTACATCGAAGAGCGCCTTAGTGCGTGGCGAGGCCGGAATTATACCACTCCAACCTCTTCCCACGTAGTGGATTATTTGATGGAAATTGATCGTCAGGTGCACACAAGGTAGGGGCCCATTTTGCAGTGTACTGAATCGGCAGGCATTCCGCAGCATTAGACTGCACTCAACCCCCTTATATTTACACACAATCTTATCTGAGCATCGCAGCAATGTACACAGCATAATCACACAAGAGAAACGCCCTTTCCGGTCAGTACCATAGAGTCTATGAGACCTAACCTAGCAGCCTATCTTCCTATCTCGAGTATCCGTACAGGACTCAGAAGTTGCAACGAAGTTGATCCATTTTTCGGGTGATTAGTAGCGTTGAAAAACGACGCAGCACAAAAGATCCGGGTCGTAATGGTAAAGGGTTCGGGAGGAGAAGCCTCCGCGACCTGCCTTTAGCAGATTCACTTTCTCCCCTGTCCCTAGATGAAAGACGACTGTGTCCTTCGGACTCCCTTCGCAGGTGGGCGGCTTTCTAGAACGCCACCCTACCGGCATAGCGTCGGGAAGCTGTATGTAGGGGAAAGTACAAGCAAAGTGTTGTCGGGAAAAAGATTAGTAGAACATCGGTGATGGTGGGTCGTATCGGTGCATCGAAGTATGGCTCGTTCACGCATCGCCGCCCGCCGGGGCTGGTGAGGCAGTGCCGCCTTCTCCCTTGTTCATGCCTCCACGACCGCCTCTGCCACCTCGTCCGCCCCGATCACCTCTGCCACCACGCGAACCGCCTCGACCACCGCGTTGGCGACCGTTCTCGGGTCCGCTCTCGCCGCCGCTCACGGTTCCACGGTCACCAGCGCTACGGTAGCCGCTGGTACCATCTCGGCCTCGGCTACTGCCCCAGTTGCCTGCTCCACCTCGGCCGCCGAACGGCTTGTTGTTCTCCCGCGGCTGGAATAACTTAACCAAGGGCTTCGATCGGTCCTCGGAATGACGGTGTCTGTATTCGGGATCCAGACTTTCGAGAGCGGCATCTCTGTCATCAACACTCCGGAAATGGGCAACCTTGTTGTTGCTGTTGTTTCCCCACTTGTCAATCTTGACGATCTTCGCCCGTTGCTCTTCAGGGAAGAGGTCACGTGTCTGTTCATCACTTTGAACGTTCATAACGAAAAGGCCAATGATGCTGTCTGCGGTAGGTCGTGGTGCCGGAGATGGTGCAGATTCAGGTCCGTTAGCCGTGCCATTAGTACCGGCGGGCTTTTCGTTCTCCTTGCTAGCTGCAGCGCCAGGAGCGGGCGAAGCAGGCTTAGGTGTGGCAGGCTTAGTCTGTAGCGGAGTAGCAGCCGCGGGTTTGGGAGGCTGCGAAGTCGTAGAGACATTTCTCTGCGGGCCAGAAGGAGGCGCCGCGGAGGATGCGGCAGGGGCAGTAGGGGGCAGACCACTGGCTACCGGAGCCGGAGACTGAGAAGAGCCTTGTACGCCGGACTGTTGCTTGGCCCCTCGGTGCGAGAAGTTGAACCCTTGGGCCCGCATTTCGGTGCCTATGCGGCCATCTTGAATCTCCAGAACCAGCCAGCCGAAAGCTGCGTCTGCCAGGTTGAAGTTCCACATGTTCTTGAACGCGCTCTCGTCTACCTGACCGAGGGAACCCGGGGCACCGGCTGGGCCACCGAATGGGTTGCCACCCGCAGCAGTCGTCGGCATTTTCTCGACCAAGCTCAGCGCATTCTTAAGCAGATTCTGCTGGGCGTCGTTCTGAGAAATCGCGGGCTCGACCTCATTCTTGACCGTATCCCAAACGTCATTGAATGACGCCTTCGAGGCGGCAAGTTTTCCGCGGTAGTGATCGAGGGTGGGGTTCACGCTGAACTCGTTGTAGGAGCTTCCATATCTGAAGTGAAGACCAGCAGAGACAGAGAAGTCTGCTTTGAGACTGACAGACAACTGATTCAGGATACCCTCGCGGGCTGGGGAAGCGTGAGTGACGAAGACGCGAGTCTCGGTCGGGTCGTAAACGCGGTTGGCAGTATCGACTAATTCGCCCATCTGCAGTAGTGTCGTCCACATGGTACCTTGTCCACCAGCGATCGTGGTTCTTCCTTCGCCATTGTCGAAGAGCTTGTGCATTACAACAGCACCACCGAGACCGAGGAGTCGGAGCTTAACGCCACCAATCTCCAGCAGCATGGATCGGTTCTCGTCGATAATGTGCAGGTTCGGGACCTTGTACTCGCCAGATCGGAACTTCTCCAGCACGCGGACGTCCTCACAGGCGCCCCACACGGTATAGACAGGAACATCGAGGTTGACTTGGCCATTAATGAGCATCGACAGCTCGGACAAGGGCAACTCATGCGGGGCGAATCGCGCCTTGACGGGACCGGGGCCGCCCTGGCTGATGGACTTCTTGACGTGCTCAGGAATCAGTGGGGAGTATTGGGCAACGTGCTTCAAGGTCCTGTTCGCAGCGCGGTCAGCTTAGGTATCCTAGAGTTTGTGTGTGAGTGACGGAAATGCCATGTGCTTACTTTTCCGCAATGCGCTCCAAGGACGTGTCATCGTAGAAACCGAAATCACCAGTATGAATGATATGATCCGCTCGGGCCTGTCTCGCAAGATCGTTCAGGGATCGCAGGTTTCCTATCGCAAAGCAAATTAGTTACGCCTCACTAGCAGTTCGCTCGGTCTATGCGGTCCTACCTCGTACGTCGGCTATGCACAGCACTCGAATCGGACCGCTCTGCAAGACTCGGCCTTGGTTGGGTAGTAGGGGTGTAGCGCCGGGGACAGGACCGGGGTTCTGGTGGCCACCAGGAGCGCCGTTCGGCATGTAGCCGGGGCCGTTGAAAGGTGGGCGAGGTTGCTGGAATGCATGCATGGTCAGCGCAGGATCCTCCAGTCTGATATCGCCAGTGTTGAGGCGAGAAGACATGCTCATGCTCATGGGAGCGCGGCGGAATTGCGGGTGATGCATCATGAAAGGCGCAGGATGGTGCGGCATCATGCCTGCCTCGGGTGCCTCAAGACCTCGGGTTGGCATCAGGGTGTCCTTCGGGTGAGGGAACATGATGGGAGTTTGCTGGAGGGAAGGGGAGAGAACAGGTGGGTTTGGAGGAGGGAAGAAGATGGGAAGACCACAACAGGTTGGCGAAAGTAAATGTATGTGGTGCAAGTGAAGGTGGGCGGGTGGGATTATTGTGATTGTGGAATTGGTGCACAAGTGGCCAGGTGCCTCGAGCAGAAGCGGATTGCTCTCAGGCAGAAGCTCGAGGTTGCTGGGCTACCTGAACTTGTGCCTGATTGCGCAGAAGATTGAACAGAGCGGGTGGGTGAACTCACAGCCATGGGACACTTTTGAATACCTAACCTAACTCTCTAACACACAACAAACACAATCAACCACCTAGGTAGGTACCTAGGTATTATTCGACGGTATTGACGGTATCGACGTGCACGCTAATCGAAATCGACGACGGCCGTATTCGGGTATGGCGACGATGCCTTCGGGGAGAGCAATCACAGGCGCGCGTAAAAGATCGAACCTCGAGGTTCGGAGGGCCAGGTGGCTCGGCTCGACTCGATTGAACTATCACAACTGGCGACTATGGACGCGGCGGGTATCAATAAAACGACAATTACGAGGAGAGCTGACGGCGAGCGGGACGGAGGGAGACACGATGCTCGTGATGGATCGTTGCCGTCTGCGCGTGGATGGGTAGGGATGGAAAGGTCGGAGTATTGGATGTGTAGGTGATATGAACGAGGATAGCTATGGCAGAAGGCTTTCTCAGCAGTTGCCTTCGGAGAAAGATTCGCCAGGGTCAAAAAGTTGTATGGAGCCCGACTCCCGTCTGAGCTCGAGCGCGACAGTCACAGTGCGCGCTAAGCCCCGTCCGGACTAGCTGCCTCCAGCCTCGACCCTTCCTTCAGGCTTCAGGGTATTCGGGTACGTACCTGCCAGAGCAAGCCTCATCCATTCTCACTCCATCTCATCTCACTCGGGCTGCGTCTCATCTCATCTTCGCGACCCGGACCAACGTTGAGCACATTACAAAAGACTGACAGGATTGTTTGTCTGATATACCAATCCAATACACATCTTATATATTTCACTGGTTCGTATATTTCCTTCGCTTGCGTGAACGAGGATGTACGCATAGTTCTGGAGGTTTAGTGTGTGGACTGGTGGTGAGTTGCGACCCCGGTCTGTTGCTTTGGGCTTGGGGGGATTGGGTTCTGTGCCCAACGATCCGCTGGCGCCCCGGACTTGTCTTCACTGCCTTTTTTGCAGTCTATATGACCAAGTCCACCATCTGCCTTTTTCACCTCTTCGTAGGGAAAGATGACACATCTGTTATACACACCATCTTCCTCTTCTGTACCCTCCTCGCCCTCCTCCTCGCTTTCCCCCTCGCCCTTCTCCTCCTCCAGTTCTTCTTCCTCATCCTCCTCTTCTTCTTCTTCTTCTTCCTCCTCCTCCTCTTCGTCCCATCCTTCACCCTCGTCACCATCCTCTCCCTCTTCGTCCTCGGTATCATCGTCCACTAAGCGGTATCGAATTGTCTCAATCCGCTCTAACGGACACAGGTCAGTAGGCAGCTTGCAAAACAGTACCTATCGCAGAGACTTGTGACAGGGCATACCTTCAGCAACCGACACCTCCCCAGATAGCATTGGGTACCAGCCGGAACTGGTAAGCGAATTTTGCAGACCCTTCAGCGCTTCTTCCATCTCGCTACCGACGTAAGAAGCAGCATAAAACGTCCTGCCGTAAATCATGAAAATCAAGCCGGATGTCGTATGGCCACCCCCACGATTTACATGCTCTTGCGGATGCCAGAAACAAACTTCGCGCATAGTTTCACTAAACTTCGGCAACGCGTTGATGAAATCTATCCACAGCTTGGGTAGCTCCTTTTCATACGGGTGGTTGGAACATATCTCGGTATAAAGTGTCACCCTCGAAAGCTTTAGAGCTCTGAGTGTTGGTGAGAACTTCTCGACAACTGCTACCATATCGTTGAAGTCAACTGATGTCTCGCTCAGCTCGAGGCGAGCCCGGTGCGACAGCGATACTGGAGGTGGTGGGTGCAAGCCGTTCGTCCCCAAAATAAGGGTCTTCGTGTGTTGGTGATGCCAGCCAGGTGAAGAATCCCTCATACTGATCGAACATGTTCGTGAAGTTGAGATGAAGGAAACGAAGCCGCGCAGTATGCCCAAGGAATATACGCAGGTTGTTGGTTGCGATTCGGCAGCGTCTGCCGTAATTATAGGCAACGGGTCTCCGGCTTACATCATCGTGGCCAATGTCAAGGTGCAGTTCCTGTAGCTGCCCCAGAACAGGCACGACTGAATGCTTCATGAAAAGAGCAAGGTGAAGCGCATCCGCATCTAGCCTGCCATCCCGCTCAAGTGTTACTTCCAGCTTGGCAAGCCTGGCATTTGCGTCTCCGAGAGCAGAGAGCAGGATAAGGAAGCACCCAAGGATATCGTCGCGGACATGCCGCGAGAAAATACTAAAAGATTGACCGCGCTTCGGTACCGGTCTCCCAAAAGTATTCGGCCGCTTCCAACTCGCTGGGAAGTAATCGCGAATACCAACAATTTCTAGTTCCAGACTTTTGAACGCTTCTATTAGCATTCGTCGACCCTGCCCAGTCGAATAGAGAGCTCGTTGGTCGGCAGCGTCCTCGTCAATCTTGTACAAGAATAGTTGATCTTGAACCGGTACATCATCTCTGTGATGGTACACTTCTCGAGCAGTGTCTCTATACCTGAGTGTAGGGCTGACAGGAACGCGCTTCACGAAAGGGGCTTAGCCGAGACTTTGATATGTCGATCAAGTTCTGGAGGCCGGTCTCGGTCCGTAGGACCTGTATTTCTAGGAGATAATCCTGGGTGAACGAGCTGAACAGGACATCCTCGACGTGCCTACAACTCGATCGCAGTGCTTTGAAGTCCCGAGTCTTGAGGTGTGATGCAATGTTAAGCAGAAGCTGAGTGAGGTTAAGGTCAGTGGGAGGCCAAATTTTTCTTCTAGACACCGGGATTATGCTTACCTCAACAGGCAACGAAAGCAGCTTAGCATGTGCCATACTGGCTTCTAACGGTGTTGGACACGCGAGGATGGGGTTTCGCTTGACCAAGGTTACCATGGACTGGCGAGAAGATGAAGCTCTGGTGTGACAGTGTAAACGCGTCTCGAATTGGGAGTCGCGCTATTTTAGTTGCACCGTGTGAGCACATCATATCACTGTCCCCTACTGTGCGATAACACACTATAGGCGTTAATCGCCACTGCCTGCTGGTGCTGAGTTTCGATTTGCATCTTGGCATGCGCAGAGGATTTTGAGCGACTTCGTCTCATAGACTGCGACACGGTCGGGTCCATCGTCACCAGTGACATCGACCTCCGGCCCGCAGAGTCCCATCCAGCCCTACATATCTTATTGGCAGCTACACGATAGGCAAGGTGTCTCAACCCCATTTCAAGTGGTGAGAAGAAGTACTGCGACAGCATGAGATCTGAGAGGTCATCGGTGTGGTAGGTACTGTACGGTACCAGATCTCATCTCCTTGGTGGGAAGGGTGGATATGCGTTGGGCACCGAAGACGAAAACCGCATGAGTGCCACCTGATGCTCCGAGCATCCCTGGTTCTCTCACCCCGATGATGCACCATTGCCATCTATCGTAAGCCCGACAGTGCTGGCGATTATTCGCGATACAGTTCTCACTCGTACGCAGTGTAACAGCCGAGTGTGATCCTGTATCTCCTGGAATCATGTGACGGGGCGAGGCTTGGTTATGATGTTTCCCCGCTCGGAACTGCTCGTGTCCAGATGTCTCTCAGACTCATCCGCCGCTTCACGGTAACAGCACGACGACCATGGACCCTGCCTCCATTATTGGCTTAACCGGCTCTTGTTTGAGGCTTCTCACCAAAGTCGTTTTGACTTCTCGTCAGCTCAACGATGTGGTCAAGGCTATCAAGAATGCCGACAAGACCATCGTCCACCTCGCCGCACAACTTCAGCTTCTGGAGGCCGTTCTCAGCCAGCTAGAATGTTGGCTGAAGCAGCGTCAAGACATGGCACCGAAACTTGCGCAAACCCTCCGAAAGTCTCTGGCAGCATCTGCCATTATCCTTGAGGACATCAACAAGCACCTTCAAGGTGTTAAGCCTAAGTCTGGGGAAGACTCGACCACGTTTGGACGCAAAATTCTTCTCAAATGGAACCAGACCGAGCTCGAAGAGCACGGGAGAATGATATCCGACCAGTTCCAGGCATACGCATTGCTCGTGAGCATCGTGAACCTGTAATCCAACCCTTCTCTTCGTAGCTGCTTGTCAGCTCTTAGAGTATGTAATTACAAGAGCATCTCGTTAATAACACTCGCAGGCCAAATCCGACTACGTTAATCGATGCCGAGAATACCCGCCAGCTCCTTGACAAAGGCGAGGCCGATGCGATGTCCATCATTACCGCGAAAGACGCTGCGTCTCGAATTGGGACACTCGCGGTGGACAGTGGAGAAATGCTGGACAGCGAACTGGCGACAGACGAGGAAATCGCCCGCTCCGGCCCCTATCTCCAGAATTACCGCAACCTCATGCGCGGCGTCGTAAATTTTCGTGAACAGAGCTTGGCAACGTCCTCGTCACTTTCTCTGCCAAATGCGACAAACCGTCCGAAAGATTCCTCGAGGAGCCCTAGCCATACGACTCCGAATTCGCGCCAATCTAAGTTCGGTTGGGCGCGGAAGCTTAGTTCCCGGTACAGAGAGCTGTTAGATACCTTGTGCAATGCTGTCGAATATGCTGGCATTGATCAGGTGAAGAAGCTCGTTTCTGAGGGTGCTGATATCAACGGCTTGTCCAGCCGAGGAACACCGCTTCTCTTAGCTATTTCCAGAGGCAGAACCGAAGTTGTGCGGCACTTACTCGAGGCCGGAGCGAACACTGAACTCGGCAACAAGGGGCAACTACCAGTCCATCATGCAGCCTCCTTACTCGAGACACACATCATGGAGCTTCTCTTCCAGCACGGGGCCAACCCACAAGCGTTGTCTTCGTCGGGTAGCACGGCTTTACATCATGCTGCTACCGAGGCAATGGTGGATTTGCTGATTGAACACGGTGTAGATGTTATGGAGGAGGACACTGATGGGTACATTGCACTCATGCGTGCGGCGTGGCGAGGCGATGTCGGTGCTCTCAAAGGTCTACTGCGGCACAGTTCGCCTGCCGCGTTCGTAGTGACCAAGAGGGTGAAAAATGAAGATAATTATTTGGACACGCCGCTGTTGGTTGCCGTCGTGAAAGGATCAGGCAGACATTGCGTGGAGATCGCCACGTGGCTTATTGCCCATGGGGCTGATGTCCACCGCCGATACCCGGCGACCAAAGTCACAATTCAGTACCTCAAGGACTCCAACCCGCCGATGAGAAACTTCTGGGGCTCTTGTGCTGCAACCACATCGATAGAGGAGCACCGTGTGTGAGCTTGCTGATCGAGGCGGGAATTCGACCGAACTTCGCCATGCTAGAAACACTGTGGAGAGGCACGCTAACGGCCTCCAAGAGATATGCAGAGCGTATCTGCCTCCTCAAAGAAATAATCCAGGCCTCACCTAAAACTCTGGATTTGTCCCCGGACAAGAACGTGCCATTGTGGATTTATCCCATGGGAATCTGGCAGACGATGAGGCCGGGGCAGGACCCGACTCTTGACCACTTCAAACACGCAGTGGAAGCCATGAACACTATCGCGAGAGCCCGAATTAGATTGCCTGAGTTTGATAAGGCACGAAGCTATATCTCGGAGAGAGCAGGGAATGGGGAAAAGCTTGCGACGGAGATGATATTGATGGTACTGGAGAAGGGGCGAGCACAGTTTACTTCCAGTGGCATCTTGGACTTTGACATTGAGTCACTTGATAAAGATCCAGAGTTTGGGAAACTATGTCGTAAGTATAGGCGAAGCGCGTAGGAAGAAGACGCCGTCGTTGCATTCCAAGGGTGTCATGGTGCTTGTACACTTAGGCTCACCTCGTTGAAAATTTCCTTGCACTGGCAACACAGTATCTGCCACAATAAAGAGTTGCCAGGCTTGCGCAGTTATGGGTCCTGTTACAGGGCTTGAACTATCGAGGCTACGAGAAGAAGTGATAGCCAGGTCAAGAAGATGCGAAGACCCGATATAACGACAACAACCGATTTGCATGTCCTTCAGCGAAGGGAGATGTTCGAACACTGCTGGTGTCCGGGGACATGTGCTCAGCAGCCCCAGGTTATGAGCCGCACACCTGTCCTGAACACACCTGTCTTCCTATCAGCTCAGAGCTGCCACAAGATTAAGCCAAGACATGCAAGACATCTAGGGCTTGCAAATAACCTGGTTGCTCAGTTTCATCCTGCCTATGGTCATGGGTGTGTGTTCAGAACAGAAAAATCACTGTCACATCATGCGAATGCCCTCAGTTTGAACAGGAGAACCCTGTTGTTGCCCAGGCCCTGAAATATCAAGCTGACAACGGCTGCGAGGTAGTCCTAAGCTGTTTAGACCAGTCCATATCTCCTAAACGATTCCAGGACGCCTAGGCCATGGCTTAGTTATGGGAGACACTGTAACAACTCGATACGAAATCATACGACCAGCTCACTCACATCGCCTCACCACGCGCCCCGTCAAATCATAATACCCAGTACTGCAGCGTCACATTCCGTGCCCAGTTACCGTGACCAACATCCCCAATTTCGGGATCATGAGCGTATATGGCGTATGGCACCAATCTCATCAACACGTAGTCCCAGATCCAATAGTGTGATCTCTAGTATCTCTTCGTCAAAGCAATGGTACCTGCGTGAAGGCACTGTACCATTATCGTAGCCGAATTCCAGTCTGACCAGTTCGTTCACGGGGAGGTGCAAAGAACGTCTATTCGGGCTCGTAGACAGCACCGGTGCTGAGCAGGGTGCCTTCGAGCGAACGCTGCTCGGGTCAGCGAAAAGCTGGAGGGATGTACGGGCACCGTCCATTTCGAGCTGATTGCTGAGGAGACAGCCGCACTGGCTTGTAGATAGGGAAGAAGGGCAGGGCGGGTGGTAAGGCTGCGGTGAGTAACGGCTGAGGTTCCGAACGATGTGGTCTTGCCGGTCTGCCGCCAACTCCTAACTTCCTCTGCTTTCCTACTTCATCCGAGTTCGGAAGACGACGGCCCGTGGCTTATAGGTATGCATCATCCGAACTCTAGCAGGATCTTCCCTTGTGCAAGAGAGTTCTATCTCCCACACTGACCGATATTTGCGGTTATAGTCGCAGAAAGTCATCACGTCACATGTTACTATCACAAATGACAAAAGTCCATCACTTGCTTCAAGGCGTTATTTCTTGTTTAATTATGATCCTGGAAGGGCCTCGGTGATTTCCCAACCAAGTTGCCAGGCGCGCTATGTTCTGTCGATGAGACACCCTAAGCCAGGAATGTCCGTCTCTCAAGTGTTGCTTTCATACACCCTCCACCAAGTAGCAGCAGTCAGCTGTGCTGAACCCATCTGCTTGCCTACCTCAATGCCGTAGGCCTAAAGTTGGCGGGTAATCGGCGGTGGTCCGAGTGAAGCGGTAAAAGGAGGAAGGAGAAAGTCTCAGAAACCCCCGCTGCCCGATGCCGACAAAGACAAGACGATGCAGAGATCAACCCGTTGGCACCATGCTATTTGCTCCATTGAACGAAAGAAAATGTCCCTCTGCGAGATGCAAAAAGGGTAAAGCAGCTCCCATACCTCCGGTTCCCTGCCGATAACTCCCAGTAGATGCACTGACTCGTCATCAGTAAGCAAGTGTTCTTGTCGTCGACTTCGTTTCATCGAATACCCCTGTCACCACATCTCTTCCTCTTCTTCCTGACCGCGGCGCCCGTCCTGGTGGCCATAGTAGTAGTCCTTACCACCATCATGGTTGCCGTAGTCGTCCGCTTCCTGATACCCGCCGTCCTGGTCCATCTGGTCCTTATTATGATCATAGTCATATATCTCGGCAGCTTCTGGATAGTCTCCCGCTTCGTGCTGCATACTAGGGTCTTCGTATTGACCGGTTGACTGGTTTCGGTTAGCCACACGCGCCTGACCATGTTCAGAGGTCGACTTACTCGATGGTATTCAAAATTGTAGCGGTCAATACTATCCTGAGATTGCTGCTGCTCCATGTACTGCTGCTCCTGTTCCCGCCGCCTTCGCTCTTCCTCTTGGAGCCTCTTCTGCTGGGGTGATTGTGGGACCTGTATCTGGGGGTGCATCGCCTGGACTTTGGCGAGGTAGGCGTACATGAAGTTGCTGAGTAGAACTTGACTGTATAAGGCGCGGCGTGGATTGGCAAGTTTGATATGGGCCATCCGGTAAATGGCCCTTTCTTCGAGGATGGGGAACCTTGTCCAATGGTAATCGACATCGGGTCGTAGCGCCTGGTATGGAGCAGGTTTTGGTGAGACAGGCCGTTGGATCTGAGATTTCCTGCCGCCCGAGTCTCTGTCGCCCTTCTTCTTGCTGCTGCTAAAGAAAGACGCGAACAGGCCATCTTTCTCCTTCTTTTGCTCTCCGGATTTGCGACTGCTTTCCTTTCTTCTCTCCTCTTCCAGCTTGCTGTCGACATTGTCCCGATCCAGTAGCAGGCTCTCCCGGCCTTTATGTAGTGCTGTGTCGATCGAAGTCTGAAGAACGTCGAGCCGGACATTGTCATGCGCTTTCTCAACAAAGGTCTTCGTCTTGGACTTCCGGTTCTCCTCGTCCTTCTTCTTCTTCTCCTTATCATCGCTCTTCTGGAACCATTTCCACGATGCACCTTTGGAAGATCCGCCATCAGAGTCACCTTTGTCTTTCTTACTCTTCTTCTCCGGTTTCTTTTCCTCAGAGGAGAACGTAGGGATGAAGGTCAAGCTCGAAGTGTCTGTCCTGTTATTACCACCACCGCTACCTGGCAAGGGTGTGGGATTTTGCTTCATGTCTGTGATGGTCTGGTTTGAGCCACTTCGAGATCCTTTGGTGTGCGAAGTTTTATTTGAAGCTTGTGGTTGAGTTGAAGTTTGAAGCGGCTGGCCGTAATTTGGGCGTCTACTGGAGCGTGCTGGAGGTTCAGCAGGTATTGACGAAGGCGGAGGAGATGTAGGCTGGACAATATTTTTTTGTGAAGAGGACCTTTCGGGGAAGGGTCTTCTATGATCGGTAGACTGCGGTTCGGGCTCTTTCTCTATTGCTGGAGTTTCGATAATCTGTGGTACAGGGATGGACGACCTCGCGGGTTCGTTAGGTGGCTTGCGCCCTGATGCTGGCGGTCTCGAAGGCATGGTCTGGCTCTGCTGCGATTCTTGGATATCTTGTTGTTCACTGCTTTCATAGGGGTCGGTCTTGGGATCCTGTGTGAAAGTTTGCTGTCGCCGTACCGATCTGGTCGGCCGCGAAAAGTTCTCCGCTGAAATTGGTTCTGATTGCACGCGTGACAAACCAAACCCTTTTGGCGCTTCAATAGGTGATTCAGTCACAGTCGATCCACCAGTCTCTTCTTCAGTCTTCCTTGCTGCTATACGCTTCGAGAAAGGCAGACGTTCCTCCGATCTCAAAGCGCTGCCGCCTAGTCGATTCTTCAAGCTCCCACCCTTCCGATATGTAGTGCGCGTCGAACGGCGTAAGCCCACGCCTGGCGCCGCTGGTAATATTGGCATGTCATCCATGTTGGAAGTATCATCCCTAGCTTGCGATTCGAGGGTAAGCTTCCGGACCGCTTTGGTCGGGTCCTTGACAAGTTCGTCGATTGTCAATTCGGAAGGAGCATGTCTGGATTGTCCTTGCGACCTCTTCCTCTCCAGCCGTTCGGCGCCGTCCACATATCCTTCAACCCCCTGGCCTGGAGCACTGTTGATCTGTCTCGAAAGCATAGACTTCTTTCTCCTCAAGCTCCCAGAATTGCTCCTGTCTAGACCGTCCACCGAAAGCGTTGATTCCCCCGATCGTCTCTTCATGGACTGCACCCGTTTCTCGACGAAATTCTTGAACTCGCTCGGAGACAACTCAGGGTGAACGCCAGCCGGGACCCACAGCAACCTCGATGGGTCTCCCTCTTCGTCGTCACCACTGGGCGCCACTGAAGGCATCACCACAAGAGACATTCCCTGGTAGGGAATAATGTCAGGATCGCTGTTATTCGAAACGTCCATGGACATGCGACGCAAGGCCTGCAGGTTGCTGAGCTCCTGAGCTATGTCGTTTGGATTGTCGATATTGGTTAACGGATACTCGGAGGCTTCCCGCATGTCACGCAACGTTGGCGACATAGGCCCAATGGAAGATACCGGGCTAGATCCCCCATCATTTCTTGTACTCCTCTGACTTGGCATCCGCAAGGGAAGTGTATGGGATTTAGTCGGCGGGTTTCCGTTGGGACCGCCGGGAGAGTGAGGAGGACCCTGACTGCTCGTCTTGTCTGAGGTCGACCGAACAAGGCGAAGTGGATGTTCCTCTGGAGAAGGGGGTTCGGGTCCACGACGGTCGGGGATCTGCTCACCTCCGCGAGGGGCAGCGATGAAGCTCATGGGTCGCGAATCACTGTGCTGGTCGTCATCGTCATCGCCGTACATGGTCCCGATGGTCTCGGTAATGTGATGGCTCGAATCGGATATGGACAGTTGGTTAGCATGGCCGCGTCGGCTTGCAAAGCTGCCACCGATATCGCGGGGTCGTCGGGAGGTCTGCAATGAAGGCACGTTAGTCGCGCAAGACTTAGCACCTAGGCCGGCGGCGCCTTGTAATCATGTGACAATTGATAGTTCCTCCAACAAGTGTGTAGAGCACATCTCTGGGTATCCGTGGGTATGCTCCTGAAGTAGCCGAACCTTATCCCAGCACAGAGATGCGAAGAACACTTGGTGGAAAGGGGCCGTACCATCATTGAGAGCGTTTATCGCGACCTCGGCAGGGTCGATACCTCCAATCCCCCTTTGCTATCTTGTCGGGTTGCGCGAAGCAGAGTCTCGACCGAGTTGCGGCAGTACCATGAAGGTGACAATGCCGTGGGGAGTTCGAGATGTTCAACGCATGCAAACGACGAAATCCAGATCTGCCCCGGCACGGTGGCGCTGCGCGTAGGCTTGCGCGTAGGCTTACGCTACGGTGTTTGTGACTGCGACAGCTGCCTCAGCGCTGGTCCGTGGTGGGGATAAGGGGTGGTGTTGAGGTTCGTCGGTCGAGGCTCGTATGCCGTGCTGTATATGGGTATACAGTTGAGTTGTCGAAATGGGGTTGGGAGCGAGTTAGACATGGGTGATATTCGAGATGGGAATCATGATGCCGTCAGGTTCGCCGTGGTCCAATCCTACCCTACATGTACCTACAGCGGTGCTACTGTATGTATGTAGGAAGGATATGTAAGGTGTGCCCGAGGCTGTCAATCCGGTGGACGGGTGAATGAGTGAATGGACGAACGATCAAGGCCAACCTCTTTGCCGGGCTGTCACAAAGTCGACAGTCCCGGGGCTGAAGTACAGATGTACCTGCTACCTCCGTGCAGGCGAGGCAGGTGGGTGCCTCCGCCCTGTGCATTAGCGCAATCAAATGCCCCAGGTCCTTCAGCGCTGCTGCACTGAGCACATGCAGTGAGCACATGCGCCAGGCCCTGTTTGCGCCCCCTAAAACAGGCCGCTGTCACGTGTGTGATAACATGAAGGACCCTCACCGCTGTGAAAGCGCCCGCTCTGCCGCTCTGGACTTGCCCATTTGAACTGCGGGTGGCGCTGGGGAATCTAGCCGATCCATCTTGTCCTTTTATTAATTCAAAGTATCAATTCTGGGACTGTGCCTGTTGTGGCATCATGAGTTGCAATCCACATCCAATCCAATCAATTAGGTACCGAACAAAGGACAGATCAGGGGATCAGGGGATCAGGACGCATCAGGCCTACCTGTCGCCTGTCTGTGTACATGACAAAGAAAGGGTTTGTGTTTACAGCAGTTATTGTCCCTTCAGAGCTGAACTTGGGTCAGTGCGACTTTTATCTTACAACACAACAGTGAAGATAACCTCTTCCATGCCTGCTGGTCACCGGATAGATCCGATGGTGGAGGCCTACGGTAATAAGCACGAACAAGACTTTCGGAGCTGGCGAAGCTTTTATTCGCGACAAATTAGCGACTCATAGTCCCAGCAACAAGCTATTGGTCTCCTGCACCATTTCGTTGCTGACCCTGTCCTTGGACGGGAGATCGCAGAAGATGCGAGGCGGAAAGGCACATCCCAAAGGCTGTTATCGTGGGTTCCCCGATCCAATCTGTCGGGTTGTTCCCACATCAATGATTCAGGCGTGGAAACTGATCACCAACGTCCAATTATTCTTCTTCAGCAGATGAACCAACAGCCAATGTCCATCTGTGATACTTGAAGCACCATTACTTCTGTTGTTGTAACGTCACGTGAGTGAGCCTCTGCTTTTCATAGATGCGCTTTAAGCGCCAATGGTAATTAATAAGCCAACACAATTGCAGAGACTAAAGTTCCTCACGGGATGTAATGCTGAAGTGACAGTACACAGCCCGCAATCTGTCTCCCCAGCGCAGGTAGTACACCAGACACCTACACCTACCTAACACGATCTTCGCTGCAACTTCAGCCTCACTTTGACTCCTCTCCATCATCACCCCTGAGGGCTACCTTGCCACTGCTGCATGCTGACTTTCAAACCCAACAAATCAAACAATACAGGGGCTTGATGGGCTCCGTGGCTCCCAAACTCAACCCTTACACGACAGTGGCATCACGTACTGTAGTAGTATACCTTATCATTAGTTCACGAATAACTAGAAGCTAAGAACACATCATTTCAAGGATAGTCCCACAAGAAGCCGACGGGGTCATTTCGCCCGGCCCGACCTTCGGGCTTCCCGCAACTCCGGCATTGCCGGGTACTATACCCATTTTGCTTCATCGAATGACCTTCGTTTCGATAAGAAGTGTATAAAAGAACAACAAGGCAGGTGAGATGCAGGAAGACCTTGGTATGTTCGCAGTCATCCTTCAAGAAGTCCATTGAAAGCCGCAGATCATACCAGCGGACTTCTGTCACTGTCTTATCTCTCAAAGCAGCGAAGGCCTGCCAATAACAGTGTCATTTGAGCCCTGAATTCAGCCCCTGTTTACTTCCTCACGTCGGTTCTACCTGTAATTATCTCGGGAGGGATTGAGACAAGGACGTTTGCCTTGCGTTGGCCTGCTGCGCACTCAGCTTCCCAGAGGAGGAAATCAGAGAGTACCTGGCCTCTCTCTACAAGATCGATCGAAACCGTTTGGCGTACGAGACAGGCTGACTATCTAGAAGGAAATACACACGTGATACAAAGCCCTGCCAACCCATCAACGGCAGTGTTCGCTGTCATCATCGTCGGATAAACTCTTTCCGGTGGTTCCATTGCTGTCACACATCACGCTGAATGAAGCATCGTCTTCCCCGCCTAACCCCATGGCCAGCGTCTCCGGACCTCCGGTTGAGAAGGCTAAGGGGACACGAAGAGTCAAGACGGAAAGGGGACCGATAAAAGCGACCAGGAAAGGCACCAGGAAAGGCACCAGGAAAGGCACCAGGAGAGGCACCAGGAGAGGCGGCAGGAAGGGAAGTCTTACTTTGATACGCGATGTAGTATCAGTTGCTGGCCAGAGAGGTTACTGGTCTGAAGGGATGATCAGTGTTATCCTCGCTGATATTTATGGTGTTGAGCGAGAAGTGTGTGGGGAGAATGGGGTTGTTACGGAGTGACTAGATGGGCTCTGGACCATCTGGACCTGCGCGTCCGTCTCCGGATCGACAATGCTCGTGACCCCGGCCACGAGCAGGATGCGCGCCTCGCGGCCTTGCTTGGAGACGGACGGCCCCGAAACTCAGACATGCCTGGCAAAGCGCGTTGCAGAGCTCCCCAGGTCGGAAGCCTCGTTGAACGGGTCGAGGCTCGAGCCGATCCCCGCGTTAGAAGAGAATGGAGTCCAAGTGAATGATCGCCATGCCAAGATCGGGGACGGTGGAGACAGATCTGGCCGTCGATCGTGACATCTCCGCCTGAGATATCCGTCAGTCAGAAGAACGTGGATGGTATCGTGCTTTTCCCGACGCTGGCATGACCGACGATACGGATTATTAGGTGTGGAGGATAGGGTATGTATGGAGAAACTGTCGATGGCGAGCAGTCAACTGCGAAGATAACGCATCCGGACCGCCTTGGTGCAGTTGGGTCCCATGTTCCGGCCACGGCGGCTTCGAGGGGTGTTGGGAGTGTCACATGATGGGATCGTCGTTCGGTGTTCGCCATCGCGTGCCTACCCCCCCTTTTCCCAGCCCGCCTCCGGTTTGGCCGGGTTTGAGAGCCACACGACTTGCCGAAGGCCAGGGCAACATGCGTCGGTAATAGAACTGGTTTGCAACCAAACCAATGAAGAGCCGGTGAAGTCAATTCCTGGCTCTCCCAGTGAGACACCGCTCGCATTGACAGGTGAGGCTAGACATTAGCACAGCACATGGATGTAAGACAGATCCACCATAAAAAATAACGGTCCGGAAGGCTTGAACCATCCGGACGGAGCCCCGGTCTGGAGGTCGTCACCAGCCGAGTAGTGGAGCACGTGTCGGAAGGATTGCCGAATCCCAGTATCAGGCGACCTCGCAGATACGCCCTATACGAGTACAGATCTGGAAGAAAAGTCTTAAGATGGCCGATGTATGCACGACCTCAAAGAACAACTAAATCATATCAAGTAGGTATGCCCTTCGACGACCTCTCTGACTAATCAACCATCAGAGAAGCGGTTTTTGTAACACCTACCCATTGCAGAAAACCTACCTATTGCGGAAAGTGATGACAGAAGATCCCGGGTGGACCCCGGAGAAGCGTGAGCTGAGTCTCGGGCGCGTGATCCGAGATGCGTCCCGCCCATCAACCTGCCACCACCCCGCCCGCAGGGTTCGCGCAGGACTTTCGGGGAGCAGCAGACGCACCCCTCGGTGCAAACATGGCTGATGCGCATACGCAGCATGACACACGATGCGGCCACCCATTGGGTATTGGGTGCGCCGCGCATACTACGTACGAGTGATCACTCTTTGAGTTGGCTTGGAGGTGAGAGGACAGAGCGGTGTGGGTGTCTGGCTGCAGTAGAGCGGCAGGTCTCGCTGCAGGACGGGAACCAGAGGTATGCTGTTGATCAGTCACGCGGGGATCACCATATCTGCGGGTTTGACTCGGGACCCTTGGGTGCTCATCAATGGCACCTGGGAAAGGGCGAATACTTTATATACTATTAAACCGACTCCCATCGACTTCCTCCGCTCCTTGCTTTCTTACCAAACCAACATCGTTTCTGGGCCGACTGGCCGTTCGCTCTCATCATGGCATCCTCATACTTGCTTTGCTTCAGCACTATTACCATTTGGTTTATTCTTTGCGCAAAACATGTTTCTTCCCAGACTTGCTGGCGGGACACACCCTGCTCCGACATCATTACAGCGGCATTCCCCGGTGAATGGGAAGCAGATATCTTCGCGCCCGCATCGCGCACCATAAGTCCCGCGACTATCTTCGACCTGAGCACCGGCGAAGAAGTCGGCTCATGGCCAACCACTTTCACACTCGCCAGCAATCAGTCAGAAGTATACCTAGATTTCGGCAAGGAAGTTGGCAGCATCGTGACACTCCAGTATGAAGTCTCATCCGTCAACGGTGCCGGCGCCATCGGCTTGGCCTTCACGGAGGCGAAGAACTGGGTTGGCTGGGACTCGGATTTTAGTAATGGCGACTATAGCAGACCAGACGGTGCCATCTATGGCAATTTCTCGTCGGCCGGGAACTATACGTACGTTATGCCGGACGAGAATCTTCGAGGCGGGTTTTGTTATATGACCCTGTTCTTGGTGGGAGACGCTGCCTCCGCTACGATCACCAATGTCAACCTGGAGTTATCCTTCCAGCCCACCTGGTCGAATCTTCAGGCCTACCAAGGATACTTTCACAGCAACGACGACTTGCTCAACCAGATCTGGTACAGCGGGGCTTATACGCTGCAAGTCGACGCTATCCACCCATTGACTGGAAGGGCTTGGCCTCTCCCTGACGAGGCGTGGCTCAATACCGGGGAGCTCGGCCCAGGAGACACGATCAACACCGATGGAGCGAAACGAGACAGGACCGTTTGGCCTGGTGACATGGCCGTGGCCATCCCGGCCGCTTTCTACAGCACCGACGGTATCGAGTAGGTTGTCTCACTAAGCGCCTTGTGTCACGGCTGACAAACGTTTAGGAGTGTGAAGAACGCCTTGCAGACGTTGTATAACACCCAGGTTCGTTATCTAACTACCCCGGCCAGCACCCCTGGCCGGGGTAAACGACATGACCTTCCGTAAGGCTTGCCCAGGTCGGGTCACTGACTTGGCAGTTGTAGTCAGACACAGGATAGCTCCCGTTCTCGGGTCCTCCACTCAGCGCTTCAGGCAGTGATGCGTATCACATGTAAGAACACCCACACGTGTCCTTGTGCTTCCACCCCTGACACACAAACACAGGTGAACGATGATTGGGACGTATGACTACGTTCTGTATTCCGGTGACGTAGCCTTCATGCGGGAGAACTGGTCGGGTTACCTGCGAGCATGACTTTCCTGGCGACCCAGTTCGACGGGTCTCGGGATCTCGTCGACATTAGCGATTGGCCGAACGACTGGGGACGGTTCAATTCCACCGGATACCTGGCTGCTGCGCAGATGCTGGCATATCGCACATTGGTGACTGGTGCTACACTGGCAGAATGGGTGGGAGACAACACCGGGTTGAACACCACGTGGCTCAACGCGGCAGCAGGTCTTAATGAATCCGTCAATGCAAAGTTATGGGATCCGGATTTCGGCGCTTTCAAGGACAATTATGGGGATTACGCGAACGGGTTGTATGCCCAGGACGGCAACTCATTAGCTGTCCTCTTCGATGTGGTAAACGCCTCGTCGGAGCAGGCCCAGGACATATCCTCGTGGCTCACCCAGAACTGGACGCCCATAGGAGCCGAATCCCCCGAGCTGCCGGGCGAGATCTCTCCGTTTATTTCCTCCTTCGAGATCCAAGCCCACCTCGTAGCCGGACAGGCGGAGCGAGCTCTCGAGCTGATCCGTTCGAGCTGGGGCTTTTATTTGGCCAACGAGAACGGCACGCAGTCGACCATGATCGAGGGCTACCTCACCGATGGCACCTTCGGCTACCGACACGACGCTGGATACGAGGAAAATTACTCGTACACATCGCACGCCTACGGGTGGTCGACGGGCCCGGTCACGGCGTTGACAGAGCACATCGTCGGGCTGAGCGTGACGGGCATGGCTGGCTCGACCTGGCGGCTCGCGCCGCAGTTTGGAGGCTTGACGCATGTGGAAGGCGGCTTCACAACCAGCCTTGGCAAGTTCTCTGCCAATTGGACGGTGCAGAGCGACGGCAGTTACGTGATTATCTACGAGACGCCGCTCGGTACCACGGGCGAGGTGTTGTTATCGGGCCTCGAGCATGGTAACGCCGTGAAGGTGGTGGTTGATGGCCGGGTCGCCAAGAGGAGCCTCGTAGATGTCGTTCAGGGGAGTGGTGGCAGGCAGCTTTTCGCATTACGCGGCGAGGGCGGTAAGCATCGCGTCGAGGTTGGTTGATTTGAGGCAGAGCTGTCATTGCTAGAAGGTATGTCTTGATCGAGCATTGGCATATGATGCCACGTTGGAGAGCTTGGCGTTCTATAGGATACCCGGTATTGCGTACATGATGAGTATGACCAACGACGTAATTATATGACTCTTATTAGTATCGCAGCCATCTTCTTCGTGCTGTCCATTGCCTTATTCTGGTGAGTGACTCATTGGTGACATGCACCCTTTCTGTCTGGTGTAGCCATTCAGCCTGTTCGTGGGAAGTGAGTGAGTCAACCGGATGATGATCTCAGGCAACGACACCCACGAATCTGTATTCCCGGTCGCAAGGTACCTAAAAGGGATTCGTAGAGCTGGACCTCGGGATACCATTCTTGGGTGCAGTAGCTTTAAAGTTTGTTTGTTGTTGACGCCTGCGTACTGGTAGATTGCCTCGGACCGATCTCATTATCGGGGTGTTTAAGATAATTATATTCATCTAGACCCCTGTCTTCAATCAGCTGACCGCGACACCCAGTTCGCGACAAAGGAGAGTGGGGACAGCACTAAAAAACGGCCTGCCAGACGCGTCGAAGCTAAAGGGCCGGTGGAAAACAATTGGACTGATGTCAGGGCAGCGATACGCGCCCTAGGCAACTAACACGGCGGGACAACTACCTGAACCTCGACCTCCAATCCACATCCTCAGGCCTACAACTTTACCCAGCAACTTAATTCGAGAATCTGTTGCCACCTCAACCTGTCAGACTGCTTTTTCTTCCCTCTCAAGGTCTCCCTCTACATCGTGTCATGCTTTATATCAGACCTTCGTGATTGTCAACACACGTGTTTTACTAGCTATGGGGGAACAAGGAGGCTCGGCTGTCTTCAGCACCTGCGCGTTCACCTTGGTTCCCAGTCGCGACTTGACCGAGACTGTCATTGAAGAGGTACGCAGCCTTTGATGTCGCGGCCTTCCGACGCGATTTCAAACACAATTACTAACCAACTGCCTCAAGTTATCCCAGAGCATCATCCGATATGGCGGCCAGGTCCACCCCCAAAAGCGCGACGGCTCGCTGCCTCTTGCCCAGGTCACCCACATCATATCGAACACGATCGACTTCCCCCAGTTTACCGAAGCGACGAGCATGATGATCCCAGTCGTCAAGTCCAAGTGGATCTCGGCGTCACTCGCCAAGGGCAAGCAGGCCCAGATACGCCCCTTCACGCCCGACCCGCGCATGATCTTCTCCGATGTGGTGCTATCCTGCGCCGACATTCCCGACAGGGACAAAGACGCCATTATTGGTGCTACCATGGCAATGGGTGGCATGGACTCGGAAAACGTCACCAAGCTCACCACCCACATCTGCGCGCTCAGCATGAACCACAAGAAGGTGTTGACGGTCCAGGAGAGGAAGCACAAGTGCAAGATTGTCCTCCCGCACTGGTAAGGCTATCCCACTCGCGCCGATGGGAAACACAGGGTCTAATTGGCTTCAGGTTCGACGACTGCTTCAAGCTGGGAAAGAGAATCGACGAAGGCCCATATCTTCTCCCTGACCCCGAAATACTCCGTGTTCGACCCGAAGACCACATCGAGCCACCCTCGAGTTCCCACCTCGAGGGTGCGACATCGGCTCGACCCGACTATCTCCCAACCCCAACCGACTCCACGGCGGGAGATCGTCCAATCCCGACCGTCTTCAACGGAAAGAAGGTCATGCTGTCCGCGGACTTGTCGATTAGGGATCGACTGAGGAAGATCCTTCTCGACCTCTTCAGTTCAGGTGGCGGCGAATTAACCGACGACGCGGAGGAATGCGACTGGTTCATTTGTCACTATCGTGAGGGACCGCAATACATCCACGCTTCACAAAACGGAAAGACGGTTGCAAATCTGTCTTGGCTTTACCATCTCATCACCACCAATGAGTGGACCTCGCCACTGCGACGCCTGCTGCACTACCCCATTCCACGCGGCGGCATTCCCGGCTTTCAAGACAAGGTGATCACAGTATCGAACTATGGAGGAGAGGCCAGAATATACTTGGAGAACCTAATCACGGCCGCCGGTGCCACTTACACCAAGACCATGAAGGCCGACAACACCCATCTCATCACTGCTCGAGATAACAGTGAGAAGTGCGATGCCGCCCGGGACTGGAACATCGACATGGCAAACCATCTTTGGGTCGAGGAGAGCTATGCTAAGTGCGAGATGCAAAGCATCTCGGTGTCCAAGTACACCCATTTCCCTCCTCGGACGAATCTTGGCGAGGTTATTGGCCAGACATTCTTGGATGAGTCAAGACTGCGGGAAATTTACTATCCTGGCGCTCCAGTGAAGGCCACTGCGGCAGCCAAGAGGAAGCGAAAGATCATGGACTTGGCAGACGAGAGTACCATCGCGGACGGTCCGGCCGAAGGTGTCACCATTGGGCGGCAAGCTAATAAGGATTTCGATGTCATGAAAGACACTGAGGCAGAGTATACCGAGAAAACTACCGAGGTCTTCGGAGTTCCGGCGCCGTCGAAACGTCGCGCAACCGAGTTCGCCACTCCTGCCCGCCCCCGCTACGTCCGCGCCGGCAAGGAAAACGACACGCCGTCTACCACATCGTCCGTTAGCCGAAGCGCAAAGGACAAGGCTTTGAGCCGGCTATCTGACATCGCGCCTGATGTTGCCCTGTACGAGAAGGAGAAGAAGCGAGGACTCAAAGACGGCCATGGTCCCTGGGGAGGGAAGCGAGCAGCTGATCTCATCGAGCGCGAACACCTGAATCGCCGCAGCGTCTCGAGTCTGACCACGGCAGAGGAAAACGACGCAGAGTCCAAGGTTGAGAAGCGCCCTGCCAAGAAAGCGAGGCCGACACTTCCGGATGTTGAGATGCGGGTTATCCTCACTGGCTTCAAGCGTTGGGTGGACGACAAGTCCAAGGAAGACGGCGATCGGGTAAGTTTGATTTTCTGTATCTCGGGTGGTACTTGTGCTAATATCAAGCCTGCAACAGAAAAAACTGCGAGATATGGGTATTATGGTGGTCCAAGATGGCCAGGCCTGCGATTATCTCATTGCTCCCCAGCTGGTGCGAACCGTCAAGTTTCTCCGCAATCTGTCCAAGGGCGCCACGGTCCTGTCCTCCAACTGGATCGAGGAATGCCTGGACACCAAGCAGGTTCCAGATCCGGCCAAGTACATTCTGAAGGACAAGGAGAACGAGAAGAGGTTCGGCCTCAAGCTTGAGACTTCTATCAAAAGGGCTCAACGCAACAAGGGCAAGCTCCTCTGGAATACCCCCATCTACTGCACCTCCAGCATTAAGAACGGCACGGAAAGCTACAAGGCGATAGCCGAGGCCAACGGCGCCATCTTCATGGTATACGCGGCCCGAAGTGGCACCACGATCAAACCGACGCAGCCCGATGAAGACGAAGGCGCACCCGAGCCCGTGTACCTGTTGACTACAGCAACTCCCGAGGAGAAGAGACTGTGGAAGAAGTTTGAGGACATGGCGCGCAAGGGCAACATGGAGCCGCGCGTCGTCGCTTCGGACTGGTTGCTGGATGTGGTGATGCACCAGGAAGTCAGCTTCGACAGCAAGTACCTGGCGAAGGATTTCTTCAGCTAGTGCATTGCGCCTCCGGTGTCATTTCCCCCAATCTTTCCTTAACTGTTTCATCCGTAATCGCATAGCTCTGGGCGTGGTGGGCGTTCCCCGGCATGGTAGCTGGGTTTCCTTGATTTTGTGGTCTTACGTATGAGGGGAGGAGAGCCGTTGTCGGCTACCGCGCACGTTTCCGTGTAGCGTTCATGTGGTAGTTGTCGTAGATATAGCAATCCACACCCTCTGTTCACTTACACGCAGCTGATGAAGTCCTTTTCAGAAGAATTTGACACCCTGGTGGTCTTCCTGTCCGAAGATCTGCGCCTTGCCTCGCTTGACGAGCACATGCAGGGCTTTCTGGAGTAGTTCTGGTTCGAGGCCGTGGAATTCTGATGATTGGAGTCAGTTAACGAACAGTCTCCCCCTCCCCTTTTCATGTTGCCCATTTTCTTCATCCGTACGCACAAGCCCACCTTCAAGCCAAGCAAAAGCAAACACCAAAGTATAATAGATGTCAAGCACTCACCAGTCCCCCTCGTCCCCTCCCCCTCGGTGAGCTCATAAAGCGTGAGCACCATCCCCTTCTGCGCCGTGCCATCGACCCAGGCCTCGAGCAGACTGGCCCACTCCTCGGGCGTGCGCCAGTACACCCACACCACATCCCCTCCTGCGTCATCATCTCCTCCACTCCCGTTCACATACTCCGCCCGCCCCTCCTTCCGCATGAATTCTAGTATTTCCCGCGCGTGGGCGGGCGAGAGACGGCGGTTGATGCGGCGGTTGTGCAAGAGGTCGTCGGTGTTGATACTTGTGTTGGTGTTGTTGGTGTTGTGGTTGTAATTGGACGAAACCGACGGCAAAGTGAGCCGGAACAGCCGGTGCCAGGCGCAGTACCCCAGTATTAGCGCGGACCACTTCTCCAGCTGGCTGTGGCGCGTCGTCAGGTTCGGCTGGGGCGTGAAGAAGGGCGGGAAGTTGTATTCGCGGGGGAAGTCGAAGCGCGGCGGGGGTGGGTTTGTTGGTGGGTTTGTTGGTGGTTTCGTGGATGGGGTTGAGCTGGTGGTAGCGGTAGGGGCTGAGGTCGAGTTTGACATGGTATTCGGGGCTGGCTGCTGTGAGGGTAAGGGTATGGGCGCGGATGTTGATGTCGATGGAGACCGAGGAGGCGTGGCTGCGGTGGAAGATGCGCCCGCGGATGTCGTACTTGTCGTGGTTGAGGGCGTCAGGAGGGCGCCACTGGAGGTCGATGTCGGGGTTGCGGTCGTGATGGATGGTGTTGACGTTGCCATTATCAAGCGTGTCTGTACTCTTCTTGTCCGGTCTTGTCTGGTCTCGTCTGGTTGTTTAATGGCAGATGGAGGCTAGAGGAGCTTCGATCTCGAAGTGTGCGACTACGAAAGAGGTGACGTTGAAGCAGAGTAGCTTGGCCTTGAAATGCGGCATGCCCCGCCATGGTAGGCCTCCGAGTTATACGCATAATGACTGATTATACGCGTATATATTATACTACCCATTATTATACCGTTATACCTATAGTTAAGCTATATAACAAGCCGTATAACCGTGTATAAAAGGCAAGTTAGCTTTTTTTTGGATGTATAACGCTGTATTTTACATTTACATACTAGTTGTGACGGCCTGCATGGACCTTCCCACATGACAAGCCGATACTTCCCAATAAGGGAAGGATCTGACTAGAGGATCCCCTTAAAGGGGCAACCTCACCCTGTACCTATCTCTCTCTCTCTTCCTTTCCTCTCTAGTCTTGATATTCTCGTCAATAGAGTAATAGCTGCTTGCTTCCGGCCATGTCCCAGCTCTTCAGTACGCTCGCTGTGACACTAGTTATAACTACGATTAAAAAATAATAAGTGTGAAAATTCGTCGTGCAGAATATTCGGTTCAGGATCCTTGCTTGTTTGTTGTTCTAAGTCTACCTGGTACGGACGGATTCACACCTAAATACGTGTGCAGCGCGTCTATCCGCGGTGGTAGCGGAGCTGTGGGGCAACCATCCCACCCACAGCGCACAAACCACCTTGGGACCCACCCTGAGCCACCACCACATCCGGTAATAAGTCGTTATTGTCAGATGTTGGATCCCAGATATAGTGCCCTTAGGCGCAGTACCCACTATGGGGCTGTCAAGGGAACAGTGGATACACCTTGGCATGGTGCAGTATGGTATATAGCTGTAGATTAGCCCTGCCGAGCATACTTGAGAATGACAACAACATTTGCAGCGACCGCTCACACCCAAAAGGCTTGTGACCCTTCTAGAATCTCACAGTTATTAACTTATTGTCACAATTCAGGGTCCAATATTGGGGTGAATTGTTTGCGTAATCGTCTATCGGATCTGGGGACCAAATCTAGTACTAAATACACACCAAAACACAAAGATTCGCCCATCCATTGATTTGGCAATCAATAGAGCCTTGTCTGCCACTCTGAAAGCTACCACTTCTGGTGCCTTCACCCCTTTCATCCTTTGACCATCTATTTTGGTCAGATACAGCTGCCTCAACAGCTGTTGAATACACGGATGCTGAGGGATTCTATTGATTGTGTTCTTATTTCACGTACAGAGATTGATTATCTATCTTCTTTGTGGATCAGATGCCTCATGTGTCTCTGCCCTACTAGAGATCTTCCGGTATTGATTTCCGGCTCTCATTCAATAACAGCTGCCAACACACCTGTACGGCACCCTGTATCCCCTACTTATTATAATAAAAGTTATATTTAAATATATTAGTATAAACTTATAAGATTTTTAACCCTATTATAATTATTATAGCCAGCTGATTAAATAAGTAAATTTGTTGGATCCATGCGATTCCAGACTGCAAACCATCTATACCAGGACCCACATGTATGATTAGATAAGATAAGATAGTGGATTGAGAGGGCACTTGGCCAGACCTTCGAGTCCAGCTAGATTCCTCTCAATCCAACCATCAGCAACATCATGACCTTGACCCAATACTCGAGTATTATGATTGATTGTTCAAGCCTGTTCCAACAAAATTAAATAAATAAAAGTACCTTAGTCTAAATATACGTTAAATACGCTAGTAAGTATTACGAATATAAGTTATTACTTATACGGGCATAAGATTAATAGTTCAAACACTTTAATACTTAAATTACCTTTTGTTTTTAAACTGGTTACCTCGTTTCGTTATATGTATAACTAGCTATTATACGGTCATTATATTTATATTATACGTATAATATATTATGCGTGTAATAAAAATCGGAGCCTTTCGTTGAATACACGGATGTTGATTGATTCTATTGATTGTTCTGCTCTGCGTGCAGAGATTGATCATCTGTCTTCTTGGTGGGTCAGATGTCCTGTGCGTCTCTGCCCCACTGAAGATCTTCCGGTGTCTATCTCCGGCTCCCATTCAACACATTCGTGCTAGTATCTAACACCTTACGCCATGGTTAAGACGAAGATGATCCACTTAAACTGGGCTGAGTCTACGAGCTTCATTCATCAATGCCGGCGCTACACACAGTCAAGGCACATTTCCGTCTATATCGAGCGTGAATTTAGTATCATTGCAAGGTATACAACATCAGTTCATAGACGAAAACACAGTCAGCTATCCACAGTGTGTCTATCATCGCCGGCATCATCATAACCATCATCCAGTCAGTCCTGCCAAACGCCATGTCATAAACAACAGTAGTGGGAATCAATCACATCTCCTCATCCAGGGTATCATCTCTCGTCTCGTCGCTACCGAGCTCCTTTACCATCTCGTCGCTTACGAATTCCTGGTAGTCGTCGAGCTGCTTTTGGATATGCACCTTGAATTTGATCACGTCGTTCAACATCCTCTCGATCTCAGTGTGTAGCTCCTCTCGTAGAGCATTCGCTCGAAGAGTCAACTGTTCGTACCTATAGAGAGAGAACATTAGCAACAAAATAGGGGGCATCGGCAGGGTGTGATGGAGACGTACTCGATGTTGGTGTTCATCTCCCTTTGCTCCATCAGCTGCACCGATTCGGTGAGTTGTGCTCGCATCTTGGCCAGCTCCTTTTCCATCTTTTCGATCTGCGCATCAGATGCCAACTTCTGCGTGGTTGTGACCTAGACGATGGTCAGCTGCCATGCATCCTACACCCAACCACAATCCTGTTTATACGTACCTCCTTGGTCTTCTCGTACTCCTCCTCCGCGGCTCTCACTCTGTGTTCCAGAGCCTCAACCTCATTGCGCTTGTCCTCAATTGCCTCCTTAATGCCATCAAGGAGGTCGTGGTCCTTCATCATCACGTCCATCGCCTCCGTCCGCCTCTCCGATATCGCCCTTCGAAGCGTCAGGAAATTGTTCTTAACTTGCCCGCGCAGGTCCAGGTTCAATATGTGAGCTGGCTGGTAGCCCGTGACCGGATCCGCCAGAAGGCGTTCGCTGCCCGAGCCGCCCGAGTACGATCCCTTCATGATGGAGCCGGTGAAGTCCGACTCGTTCACTGTGACCGCCAGCTCGTAGTCGGCCCCCTTGGCGTTGACAGCCGACCTTGGGATGAGGTTGATCTGGTAGGCCAAGGTGTTGTACTTGTCGACCAGCCTTTCTAGCTCGTCAAGCTTCCGGCTGGCTTCCATCTCCTTTTCTGCCACTCTCTTCTTGCCTTCTTCGAGACGTTGAGTGGCCGACTCGATGCCCTTCTGCAGTCTTTCACGCTCCGAGGTCATGCGGTCGATATCCTGCATGCCAATCCCTTGGTCATCGACTGCCTTTTGTAGGCTGCGTCGCTCGTCATCAGCCTCTTTCAGCTCTTGCATCAGCTTGTCGAGCTCCTCTTGGAGCACCTGTATGCGGGTTTCGTATTTGTCAGATCTTGACTGGGCGAGCGCATTGTACTCCTCGAATTTGACCTTGTCTTCTTCCATGATCTTGAAATGATTGTCCAAAACACGAGGGTCTGGCGTCGATTTCTCGAGGTCTTCGATCTCCTTGACCAGCCTAGCATTCTCCGCTTCGAGCATCTCAAGTTCGGACAGGTACTTCGAATTCGACCGTTCAAAAGCCTGCGCCATGCCCGCAACGTGCGGCGCAAGCACCCTCTCAGCATCATCATCGCCAGCATCGTCGTCCATAGCGAGCCAATCTTTGTATGCTGTGCTCAAAAAGTCGAAAATGATATGATCGCCACTGACATCGACTCCGCTCTCCAGGGAGGCCTCATCGTATCGATTGCACGCGTAGCCATCGAGCATCTGAGCCAGCTGCATCATCCAGTGAAGCAATCCAAGGAATGTGTACCAGTTCTGACCACCCACCGCGGCAATCTGCGACTTGGTAATGCTCTTCTCGTAGGGGTATCGCAGCTGTTTCAAGATCGGGGGCACTTCTTGATCGATGTTCTTCTGGAATTTATAGCTCGGGTCGATTCGGTGGTATAGCCATTGGAACATGTAGTTGAAGTCCTTCTGCGTTGGTGACTTGATAATGTTGTGCGACAGGGTGTGCTTCATCTCCATCTCGAAGTTATGCTGAGATAGGTAGTCTAGCAACTCCTGTCCGATGCGCGCCTGGAACGACCGATCCCTCAATGGCCTTGGGTCTCGTGGTACACCTGCTGCTTGTGGCGCTTGCTGGAAGAAACTTTGATGGCTCATGGGCCCGCCGTTGGAGGGTCGCGCGCGGTATATGCTGCTTCGTCGTTCGCTTTCCGAGTTCCTCGATGGAACACCGCTGGGGGCAAAGGTCTTCAGCATGGAGCCGGGATTGTTGTTGAACGAGGATCGCTTCACCGAAGACATGCCCATATCGGCCAGGTTCGTTCCTGATGAGGATCGCGAGAAGATAGGTTGGCTTGGGCGGCCGAGGGCCAGGGAGTGCCTAGATCCCGACATTGACCGCGCATGGCCGCTCGTGAATCCCGCACCGCCTGGTCCACTGGTCGAGTTCGATCTCTTCATGGCTGAGGCTGGCTGTGGGATCGCGGAGTTCAGGCTGATTCCGCCAAGGGTCTGCATCACAAATGCGTCGTCAGTTACGGTCAATCCATTGCGAAGGGCTCAGGGGGCGCGTCGGCGCATTGATCATCGTACCTCTCGTGGGCGGCGGACACTCCAGAGTCCCGTCTCTTGGGACATAATGACAGAGTTGGAATATCAAAATGGGGGTCGGAGTTGAGGATACAGAATTGTAGGTCTGCGCGATAAGGTGCCGGTTCGCGACGGGTGATAGAGACAGCCAATCGTGAAAATGGTGGTTGCGCCCGTTGTCCCCCCCTGGTCGGTTTCGATTGGAAGTAAACAAACCCCACAGTGTTTTCTGATTGGCCCAAGCGTGGCCGTGACAACACATCTGCCAGGCAATCGCGAGTGGGCCAGCCAAGCGGCTGGATCCAGTCACTTACACGGCACACCAGACCAGCTGCACCACCGGGCAACACTCGACGGTGCACTCACTCCAACAACCATCGCAACGACGTCTACCAGCTACATATACGGACAACTGCTGCCTCTCTATCTGTCTTCAGTTCTGCATTGCTACATCTTGCTCTTCACACCGTCACGTGGCTTCTGCATATATAGTCAGTTGCCTCTTCATCTCAGTCTCGCACAATACCATGCCCACACCTCTCTTGCGTCCACATCACCACAAATCACGATGGCGCCAAAGATCATAATTCTTGCTGGGGCACCCGAGAGTCATTCTCTGGACTGGGAGGAGTCAGGCCTCTTGAAGCACTTCACAGAACCTATTGCGCATTTCACCCGGTCGGAACATCCATTGCGCCAACCAGTCCTGGAGAGCAACTCAAGCCCGACACCAGACCTACCTGTGTGGAGGTCAATCCCACTTCACCGACAACGACTGCCGACAGGCTTCTCTCAGATTCTCGAGTTGGGAAGCGATTACCACGGCTACAAGGGCTTATTTACCACCTTAACCCAGTCTCTTGATAACACATCGATCTTGACGGGAGACGACCAGAGCCAAAAGCTTCTAAACGAGTTTTACGATCGCTCGTTAGCTTTACATGAGGAGCTTCCTTCATCGCAGTTACCAGGCTCTAGCTTCGGTACCGATATATCTTCTATCGATGAAACCCGAGAAGGAAGCACCGACTTCTCTACCCAGGGCAGTGGTTCCTCTGGTGAACAGTCCCATGTGCGCGCCATTGAATCCGGTCACCTCAGTGACCTGGAAGACCTACCTAAAGCCTCATACTTGCAGAGCATCTCGCCACAGACCATCACTGTCAATCTAATCGTCGGCATAATCTCAGTTGCAGAACCGCGAACTGTAAAGACGAGATGGGGCTCGACCAAATCTCTGGTCGAGCTCCTCGTGGCCGACGACACTAAATCTGGCTTCGCTATTACCTTTTGGTTATCATCAGATCTTACCGAATCGGACCGAGTGCTCAAGGATCTCCGGCGGCAGGACATTGTGCTCCTTCGAAACGTGGCCTTGAACGTATTCATGAAGAAGGTCTACGGACATAGTCTCAGGAAGGGCCTCACAAAGGTCGATCTGCTTCACCGTCGGAGACTGGACACAAAGGACCAGCCTGGCCTGTACAGCATGAAAGATGTGGTATCGAAAAGACCCACACACCCACAGCTGGCGAAGACGAGGAAAGTCCGTGAATGGGTCCTGCATTTCGTTGGTGGTGGCGCCACAAGCCTTCGCAAGAGGAAACATAATGGGAAGCCTGTCAGAACTTGGGACATGCCCCCGGAAGATACGCAATGAACATCGACCGCCCGTTTACTGCAAACCTGTTGGCTGTGGTTGGCTTTCTTCGTTCAAGTCGATGCCACTTTAAGCTCTTGGATTACTGGTGGACAATGATAATGGGATATCGATAAGGCGGATGTAAGTCATCTGTACCTCCTTGCGGTTATATTGTTACTGACTTTTAAGTACAGTTCACGTCGGTCCTTGCATTCGAACCGATGTCTATCAGGCATGGAAGGCCAGTCGAGACTACACGCGAGGCCACTCTGGCACCAAGCATCTTTCCGTTCGGATTTCGATTGTCTTTTGGGGTCCTTCAATAGCTTGCGTCACTCTGTATGTGCCAGGTAAGCGCAAACCACATCCCGCCATTGAAGTTAATTTGGCTACGTTCATTCCT
This sequence comes from Anthostomella pinea, assembly GCA_963556695.1. Lineage (NCBI taxonomy): Eukaryota > Fungi > Ascomycota > Sordariomycetes > Xylariales > Xylariaceae > Anthostomella > Anthostomella pinea. The sequence continues at coordinate 2,461,158 of CAUWAG010000007.1, read as the reverse complement.
GACTTAATAACAGGAGACGCATCTCGCTGCAGCGAGAGTCCTGCATGCTGGTGGCGAGAAGAAAATAGTACTGGCGGATGCTCCTGAATGCTGTTGGACTACGGGGTATGAAGAAGACGTGGTCCGCAGTGGAGATATTTGGGATGTTGTGGCCGATGGTTGGCATAGTAAATCGTGGCTACTTACCAGGGGGACCCCCCTTTTAGAAAAGAGTGCCAGTAGCCTTTTAAGTGCTTAATAGTGTTATTAGGTCGAAACATGCTGCTATATAGCTTATTAGTCTGATTTCGTGATAATTTTAGTGCGAATAATGTTTGAGATAAATAATTAGACTATTTATTATTATCCCGACTGTTAATGATAACTAGTACAAAATAACGATCGCGTACAATTGTCTTTTTAATCACTTTATAATAGCTATTATGGAAAAGATCGGTTCAGTGGTTCAGGTCATCATGTTGCTTACATTCTGGGTGCAGATCTACCCTTGGGTCTTGGGACCTGTTCAGGTACTAAATACACATACCAACTTCAAAGCAATGCCCAGCCTTTGATCCGGAGGGTAAAGATCCCTTGTCCCAGATACACTAAAGCTCAAAGCCCGCTTCTAGGCTGTTCCTTCCTTTCAGTGCTGCTGTCAGCCTTGTCACCCTTGTCACCCCTAGAAGCGTGCTACAGCACACCTGTGAGCCACCCGACTGCTTACAGCTATATTATATAATAACAACTAAACGTACGGTCGTATATAATTACTGCTTGATTAGCCTTGTTATTTTATTAATATTAGTTACTTTATTAAGCCGAATATCGTAACTTTAAATTAAAGGGTATATGAACACTTAAAATAAATGTTTTTTTATTTTTTCGTAAAGGTTTAGAGCTTGATAAATATAAGTAAGTAATCGATACGTGTCACCAAGGGGCAGTGGTGGAGGAGACCCACTGTAGCAACTAGATAGATTAGATAATGGCTAGGGGGCCGCACAATACCGTAAGTATGTGTTGCCCCAGCCCTTCTATTTTGAGATCTCCAACCCGCCCCCATGTACCACTATACACCCATACACACACGCTTCAGTAATATAATATAATCTCGTAATTTATAAGTTTTATTTATTTAAATCGTAACGTGATTTTATAAATATTTATAAAGTAAAGTAAAAAGAATAAAGCTGTAGAATTATAAGTTAAAAAGTTTATATATGTATGTAGCTTTTATAAAGCCTTAGCTTTAACTTTATAATACAAGATTTTTTTAATCTTTTTTAATTTAAAGTGGCTTGTTTTAATAAAGTGGCAGTATTAATAAAGTTTTAACTATAATATAATTATTCATACTTAATATAATAACCCTAGTTAAATAGTTATTTAGTGCTAAGAAGATATTTATTTTAACATAGTTATTAAACTAATAGTAGTGGGAGCGCTAGCTATAATGTTATCTATTTTTTATGTTTAATTAAAATTGGGCTTATAAGAGCGGCCCGTATCCACTATGTTTACACTTGAAAAGGCTGTTGCAAGGCTGTTGCAAGGCTGCTGCTAGACTGTTTAGAAACGGGGGTCCCCCGCGTAGGAATTCGCAGTCGGTCACATTGTATCATATACCAGCACTGAGAGGCACACGGGGTTCTCACTTAACGTGCAAGCTGTTGATGACGATTAATGACGATATGTGGAATGTCTTATGTACAAGACCTATGCGCCATAGTCACCTTGAACAGCACACATTGCAAGCCAGAACTTTCCGATCTCCGCATAGCCAATTAACACGTCCCGAAATGCCCCGGGGACAATAATATAAATCGTATAAAGAGGTCAGGGCCGATGCTTCACGGCTCCGACTCCACATCCGGCGGGAAAGTCCCGAACAACTCCATGATATGCAAGTTCTGTTCCGGCGTGAGCTTCTGCCCGGAGCTCCCCATCTTGCTCATAGTCCTAAAATCTGCAACGAGGGTCAGTCAAATCAAGTCAAGTCCAGCCGATCCAAGCCAGTTCATCGCGGCTTCCTCCCACACCAGTTCCTACGAATCGGATTATCACGGCAACAGCAACTCACAATCCATATAATACCCGGGCGTAGCCGTCATGAATAACTCCGCCGACTCGGTCTCACTAGCATTCCTAAAAGTGTGCACAGCGCGCGGCGGCACCGTGACCATCTCGCCTGCACCACAACGCACCTCGCCCTCGGGCGTCACGAACGCCACCGCGCCCTTCGTCACGAAAAAGCACTCGTCGTGGAAGCGGTGCCAGTGCATCGGCGGCCCGGACGCCCCCGCCGGCAGCTCGAGCAGCATGCAGCCCACGCGGTTGTCCGTGTTGGCGCCGTCCTCGTAGATGTAGATGGTGCAGGGCCCGACTTGGACTTTCTCGCTGTTGGCGCGCGTGCAGTGCTTCACCGAGACGGGGCCGCGGTTGGTGGGCATGTTGTCTAAGGTAGTGAGAGATGGGAGGGTGGGATGGAGGTGCGTAGTCGGTGGTTTATGAACTTGCTTGGATGCTGAACGACGACGGAGGTGAGGATGATTCGGTAATGAACGAGACTTAGACAGGAAATACTTGAATACGAGATACCGTCACTTTATACGACATGAATTACTGGTAACATTTCATTGATGTGTAAGGTAGTCAGACAGCCACATACATGTCCCCTCGGTCCCGAATGATGTCGGTGAGTCGGGGCTGGGGGGCTCGGAGGTCGGCATGAGCGCGCTTCCGCGCTTAGGACTCTCTTTGGCCAATATGACTAATGTATCATGATCTAACATTTGGTTGCCGGCTCCTTCCCAGTGGCCCGCGTGTTGGGTTTAGTCCGGCTGTAGCCGATGTGCCGCTCTGAAGCAGCCCCTTTTCGAGGGCACTTGTCAAAATTGTACACCGCTCTTGATTATAACTCCATTGGCATTTTGGCGGGATTGGAAGAAGACAACGAAGAACCTGGAAGCGACGAACAACTGAGCACTAACGAGGTGAAACGCTGGTGACGTTGTGAGTTGTCGGGCATGGTGGCCTCTGGCGCTTCCATTCCGCTGCACGTGGGAAGCAGAGCATTGAGAAGGGAAGGAGCGCTGTCTACGTACCTACATCGCGCAAATCGGGCTAGTCGAGAAGCAAACTCCTGAGCCTCATCTTTCCCATCTTTCCCATCTTTCCCATCTTTCCCATCTTTCCCATCTTTCCCATCTTTCCCATCCTTCCCATCCTTCCCATCCTTCCCATCCTTCCCATCCTTCCCATCCTTCCCATCCTTCAAAATGGACGAAAATGCAGCCGTGACGAGCTGGAAAAGACAACATTGAAGCGAGTTGACGCAGAGACGCGAGTTCAAATGACTATATGTGTCCTTGCTGCCGATGATTCGGCGTCGGCCGAGTTGGGCACTCTTTTGGTACAGCAAGGCAAAGTCACGATGTCGTGACAACGCAGTGCCCGCAGTACTATACTTGTTGCGAGGCGACCACTGGTAGGCTGAGTGAGCACAGATGCCTCGATCTATCGATTCTGTGCGTCATCCGAACTCGACAGACCAATAAGCTTGGTTGCGTTGTCAGCCTCATATAACCATCTTCAAATGGCTTGGGATGATATGACTGGTGAGAGCGCCTTGTTCCGTATCAGCCGTTGGGGGCAGTGCATGGGGAGGTGTACTCATTTGCATGCATGCCGACCCCAACGACCGCCGCGAGGCTGGCTATGAAAATGGTCCTTGACGAGCTCAGCGTTGCCCTCTCCATTTCCTTTCCTTATTTCTGTCACTACTACTTTGTCGTCGCTATTCAACTTATCGACGGCACATACAAGAGAACCAGACCCCTTGTCGAGGATCCTCTAGTACTGCGGACTTTCCGCCATGGAGCCGTGTTCGATCCTCGAGCTGAGCTCGACAGTGCTCAAAGTCGGAGCCCTATTGTACAGCTTCCTCAAGGCTGTGCACGACGCGCCCGCCGACGTACAGAAATATCTCGAGGTCCTGAGCAGTACCCGGACAGTATTCGCCGATGTCGAGGAGTACGCAGCGCTCCACGAGCGGTCGTCATTCAGGAACGTCGACAAGATGCAACTTGATGCCATCTCGGCAGTGCTGCAGGAGTGCGAGTTGACACTGGCGCTGCAACTTTCGACTGTGGAACAGTACGACACTAGCGACGCTACGTCGAGGTTCAAGCGGCTTCGAAAGAACGTCGAGTTCGTCTTTGGCAAGGCGGCACTGAAACACTACACGGTCAGATTGCAGGCGTCTGGGAATCTCCTTGGCCAGGCGATGGTATCATCGGTCGGGTATGACTTCCTACCTACAAGCATAGAGATAAGACATCCCCACTTTCACTCCCACTGACCTCTTGTAGTAAGAACACTGTGATAATCCGTGACGAGGTTGGATCCATGAGGTCGGAGATGAGAGACGCATTCTCCGCCGTCGCGGAGGAGCAGCAACAGCGGCAGCAGTGTCTCCAGGAGACGACCCGGTATACCAAAACGCTCCAGGGCGGTATCTCACAACTGATGGATTTCGCTCAAACGAATGGAATACAGAGCGGAACTCGGCTGGAGTCCATGGCGAATGTCATGGCTGCAGATCTATCGTCCTCATTACAAGACGATGTCTTGCCAGCCGCGCTTGATTCGAGCGACGCAGTCGATGCTCAAGGACCTCCATCGTCGGGAACGCGGACCAACCAGGGACCCCAGAATCTGGCTGATTGTCTACACTCTGATATTCCCACCTCGAAAGAAGCGTCTGAAGAGTATACCACCCCATTTCCTGCAAGGTAGGTTTCCACTGCGGCTTCCCGATCAAGGAGCATAGAGCTAACCCGACGTAGCAGGCCAGACGCTTGGCAGCAAGCCGTCACTTCCTTCCGGCAGAGTCTGTCGTCGAAAGACCTAAAGTTCCTGGGTGAAGTCACGAGTCCGAGCGAACTGGTACAGCGCTTGCACCAAAAGAGCACCGCAGTGGGTTTGGAGCCAAGCAAGCTGAAATCGATCATGTCCAAGATATCAGCTGGATCGGATCATTTCGGAAACCCGCTTGAAATCGCATCTCTGTTATTGCCCAGCATCACGCTTCTTGCAGAAACTGGCAAGGTATGACGTGTTCATCTGCACAAGAGTGGCACAAATGAGGTCCGCTTGAGTCCCGTTGTCTAACTCTGGACGACAGGCAGTATACGGAGACATCGCCGCCGGACTTGAAGAGATGGCCGACGCAATGCACTTGTGCCAGCGGGAGCTGCAGCTGCACCAGGACGAGAGGATGACCGAGCTGGTGGGACAAGCTTACGTGCAACTCTTCGAGCATGCGAAGCTATGCACCAGAACCGTGAGCCGAAAGAACAACACGATCGTAGTCACGGCGGTCATAAGGGACTACCGCGCCGGGCTCGACGCTAGCATGGCCCGGCTGCGCCGCATCTGCGAGAAGATCACGCGGGAGGTCGACTACCGGCACCGCGTGGAGATGCGCGAGGCCGGTCGCAGGATCGCCGAGATGCACGTCGAGCAGCACAGGATGGTGCGGATGCTCCAGGACCAGAGGGCCATCCTGGAGTTGATGCAGCAGGAGAGGAAGCTGATGGATCTGATACGGGAGCAGCAGAAGATACTGCAGATCGTGCAGCGGATACAGTATGGGATGCAGATGGAAAGGGGGACTCAGTCAACCATGGATGAGTCGCCATCTTCTCAGATAAGCACTGCTAGCTAGAGTATTTCATGACAGGAACTTGAGTTAAACGTGTGCAAAGACACGTCTGGTGTGCTGTCTAGGTGCAAAGTTATGAATCTCCCACCCTTTCGCCGATTCTTCTTCTGCTTTGCCTCAATCTTGTCTTCGTCTTTTTAAGACCCAGCGTTCACAGTTGCCGACCTTAAGGATCCTGGGCGGGCAGCCGCGTGAGAGACGGACTCTCTTCGCTGGATCTCTCGACTGACAGGTAATGGCTTCGGCTACCGTGCCTACCATTCTTGGTTGTTCTCATCTTGTACCCATGAGATACACACTAGCAGTGCCTTGAGCAGTGACTCGAAGAACATAATCTCCACCCCCCAGGGAGAGTCCCGTGAGATGTTAGCGTTTGTGCTCCAGTGTTGCTGTAGTGGTGTCGCCGCGAGTCGTCGTGGGAAGTGGTAGAACATGAACAGGTAGGGGAGGAGACGTCGGGTGGATGCTTGCCCCTTTATGCCTGAGACATTAGCGCTATATTGCATCGAAACAGAGATGTATGCCACACTTCTTACTTGCGGATTGATGAGCCAATCGTCCTACCCGCGAGCCGGCGCTATCCAGCGGATCTCGAAGTCGAAACGGCACCTCCAGGCACGACACGGTCGTGTACTCACTCGACTACTCACGGCATGTAATACAAACCTAAGGTCTTATTAGACAACACCACGCAGTAGGCACAAGCACAAAAAACCAACAAGCCCAATACTGCCCGTATTAGGAATATCAGACCAGTGGTCCGAATATATCATTACTCATCAAAGGGTGTTAGACTAATAAAGCTCCACCGTAGAGGCTCTATACCCCCGCGGCCATTAATTTCGAGAGCTACTGGCAGATACTCATGGATCTGATGCCTTGCATGAAAAAGCAGTCGCTGCAGCCCATAACCCATGCTCTTCAAGTAGCCGTCCTGTACCAGTAGGGAGATGATCCCGTAGTAAGACGAACCTTAATTGCACCACGCCGAACGCCAGGGCGCCAGAATGCAATACGCGATGCACGATGCCCATGAGCGTCTCACTCGATGCTCATGCGCATCAAACCGTCGTGCGTGTCCACCATACCTTGGAAACCGATGCGACCCTTAGCGCTGTTGATGGGCCGCCCGCTGTTCGTTGCAGTACCGCCACTGCCAACCGTGCTCCCATTCTCACTCGGCGTGGCTGATGCCTTATCCGCCCCGTGGTTGCTCCCTGGCCGTGATCCCCAGGGTGCCATGTCTCGCTGCATTGGGCTTTGCATGATTGGGGAGTTGTGGACGCTCATCCCTGGGCTGACCGCCCGTCTCTTGAAGCTATGAGGGTCGAAATCGTCATCTCTCCGTCGTTTGTTGTTAATGCGTCGCGTGATCTCGGCGGCAGTCGGCGGTACACTGCTCCCCTGAGAGGGTGGTGCTGAAGCGGTCGGTTGTGGTGTCTCGAATCGTTGGATATCAGTGGCAGAATTACCGATGGTGAGGCCGCTGCTCAGGCCGAACAGACTAGTGTTACCAGACCCGGCTGACAGAGACGGCGAGTCCATGTTAACATCCTCGCTTATACCAGACGACGAGCCCCGGGGCAAGAAAGCAGGTGGCGGCGGCGTTGTTCTACTGCCGGCAATGCTGCTCGTCTCGGAGAATATATCCCAGAAGTTCTTACCCTTGGAGTTCTTCATTGCTTGCTGCTTGAAGCTGCTCGAATCCGTCATCATGTCATCGTCGGGTAGTAGTCCATCGAGGGGTTCCTGGGTAGAAGCGAGATTGGGCGGCGTCTGCGACGTCTGTGACGGAGCCGTGTTCGGGGAATCTAGAGGTGCAGGACCTGAGGGTATACGGGGCTCGAGATCTGTATCGCTTTCACGGACTTGGCGAATGACCTCAGCTTCGCGGCGAAACTCGGAGTCAACAGGAGTGTTCTCTTCGGCGAGGGCAGCACGTATGCGTGCAAAACCTTTCGTTTTCGGCTGTCTGTAATCAGTACGGGGGTTGGTCGGGGCGTGATCATATTGCTTACCAGCAGATTGCCTCTCCGTGTCACGACTCTTTTGACCACGCCTCTGGGGCCATCTCTCGCAAGGGTTATCGGCAAGCCGTCGCTCGTATCCATTGTCTTCTCCTCACTCTCACTGCCGGAAATCTGTAATTGGTTGGCTGCCCAACTGATGCTTTCGCGTCGCGAATGAGAGATGGGAGTATCGCGGATCTCCCTCACCGCGTTATTTGGTGGCGATGGGGCAGCAGCGTTGAAGCCCAGACCAGCCAAGCCCCGTAATTTTCTTTTGTTCTGTTTCCGTGGTCGCGATCGGAAGCTCGAGAGGCTATTCATGGCAGGAGATGTCCCGGGCATCCACGGAGCCGCGTGGGTCCCGTGGGCCTGCCGGTTACCCTGAGCAACCTGTGGTGTGCCGAGGATGGGGTCCTCCATTTCTTCATCCATGAAAGCGTCGTCACCCGAACTAGACGAAGAGTCCGAGGCCAAAGGGTGGTTTGTGCTTCCCAGCGAGCTAGAAATGTTCATGCGCTCCTGGTTGCCCATCATGGACCACAAAGACGTGGGCTGCTGGTCTGACCCATATTCAGCGTTCGCACGGCCGGGTATATTCATAGCGCGGCCACCGATTGTTGGTGATGAGTCGGGTGACGACTGCTCGGCCAGCATCGAGTGATGTAGGCTTGTGGCTGCCCGAGAGAAGTCCAACCCGCGCGACCGTCGGGGAAGGATGTTCGTTGGCGATGCATAGATCTGGGAAGGGTCGAGCTTCGGGGACAAAGGCGCTGGGCGGATATTGGTCGGATTGTGCGAAGGCGAAGCTGAAGGCGAATTTCCCCGGGGCATGTGCAGTGACAAGCCGCGAAGGGGAAAGTCGGGACGACGGGGCGTGACGGGGGTCGTCGTGTCTTGAATGCGGTCCCTCCCCAATGCACTGTCGTCTTTCGAGGTCCTTCTTTCAGCCTCAATGATGTGGGGAGAGGGCGACAGTTGCGATCCATCTCCATCCGATAAACTTCTTGTTTTTGACAGGGGCGATCGTTCAAGTATTCGAGCACCAAGGCCAAGACTTCCGCCTGCCTCTCCGCTCCCGCCCTTCATATCTTCATCCATGACCGCTATCTCGTCATAGTCAGCCCCAGCCATTCAACTGCGACGAAGTTGTCCAATATGATCGGTTGTGCGACTGCGAGGCGTACGCTCTAGATATCGCCGATGCCGTTGGCAGGCGGGCAGGGCTTTGGCTGCCGGCCTGTCCTCTCGTATCGTTAGAGTCGGGCGGGTATCAAGGGATATTTTGCATACGCCAATGCAATGAGTACCATGGATGCGGATGCAGGTACGGATTTGAAGGCTACAACAAGTCCGAAAAACAGTCGGATGGGAAGATATGGTCGTTTAGGAAGGGGATGTTTCGAAGAGCTGTGAGAAATTCAGTAATGGAGGAGATACGGTCGCAGTCGGAAGTGTGACGTCGCCGCGGCACTATTTATCATTTCACAGCGCGCGGCTCTGCTGATGCTCAGTGCAGTCCTTGAACGCAATTGAGACCAATAGGAGCCCGGAATTCGTGCCGTGTCCACTATAGACAGAGCAACCCCGCGGTTTTGTTGTTACCTGAGTTTATTTATAGCTGCCGGTCCTCACGCTGCTTCCAGTCCTTAACACGTGAAAGCATTTTGACTTGAAGCTGCATGATTTGATCTCGATTACAAGCCCATACAACAAAGGCGCTCGGCTAATACCAGAACATGATCATGATACTTTACAATTTTAGCCCTGCTGGTTCTATCAGGCTGGTAGATTGAACTGGGGTATACTGACTAGTGGCTATGGATAAGGAGGTGCTCTGGAAAGGTATACCGACACGTACGATTTCATCACAATAAAAGCATTGTAATTATGTGTACGAAGGGTCGTAGTGCATGAAATTGCGTTTGAGAACAGTCAACAGTGTGGTCAAGTCATTCTATATCAATGTGGAGATATTCTAGAGATGACCAAAAGTGGTGAAACCTAGACAAACGGGAACATTGAAGGAGTTCAAGTATATTCAAGGGGCCTCACATTGGGACTCAGGCATCACCCACCCATGGCAGTTTTGCCAGCTCAGATGCCTTAGGTACTCAAAGCCCAATCGTATTGTCTAGTCTAATGACACCTAAATAGACTTCACCGCACTACCTATAGGGTATTATGCAGAACAGTATACAAGCCGAGCCGGTAGTGCTGCAGGGTTCACCTGCACCATCCTCGAGGATCATCATACCCCTTTGTTGAGCCTACCAGAGCGCCTCCGGCCAGGTTCATGAGGAGGCGCGACAGTCTTCTTCTTCATGTTGTCCCTCCTGGACTTCTGACTACCATTAGTCGCAGGCTCATCCTCTTCCTTCGGCGGCTTTTCCTCTTCCTTCTTGACGGTTTTGGGCTTCGAGGTTCGGGCCTTCTTCTTCGGATGCTCCTCCGGCTCGTGTTGGTCAACCTCCTTTTTACTCCTCTTAGATCTGCTACCCTTCTTGTCTGTAGAAATACGACCCTCATCCCCGTTCTCTTCAGGCGCAGATTCAACCTTGGCGTCCGCTGCTACTCGACCCGTCTTCTTTTGCACGCCGGGGACCACGCAACTGGTGCGTCCACCGACGGTGATGAATGTGAACTTTTCTCCGTTCGGCAGTGTCGTAGCCGCGTCTTTCTTGCCCTTGCCCCATCGATGATTGAATAGCCAGTCTTCGGGGAATTGGTCCGAGTCGCCTAGTTTCTCCACCGCGGTATCACAGACGTGACGAATGGCCTTGTATAATGTGCTGATGTCGGCATCGCTGAAGTCGTCGCAGTACTGTTCCGGGTGCAGCTTCGCTTGATACATGATCTCGTCACCGACCCAGTTGCCGATGCCACTGACAGTGGCCTGATCTAGCAGCAAGGCCTTGATGGGGACGTGTCTGCTTCTCATCTTCTGCTTCAGGAAATCCTCAGTAAATATGTCCTTGTCGACCACGGGGTCGGGCCCGTTCTCCTTGAGCGGAGTGTGCTTCCGAATGTCTTCGCCTGGACAATCCATCAAGCGAATCCGGCCAAATCGTCGAGCGTCTGTGAAGGCCACCTCGACCTTGGGGTCGCTGTCGGTCGCCAGGTGGAATTTCCAGAACTTGGGCGGCCATTCCTCCTTGTCGCCCTTCGTCTTCTCGGCGTAGCGGGTGTAGGCTGTCTGTTCACCTCGGATATGTATCCAACCGGTCATACCGAGGTGCATGACTGGATGCGGCGGAGTGTTTAGCAGCAGCCAGAAATATTTCCCCTGAGTTCCGGCGCCCACTACCTGCTTTCCCGTAAGGGCCTTCATAAACGCATCGCCACTTGTCCCGACCTTGCCGAAGACATTCTGGTCATCTTGGGCCCAGACCTTGCTGATCTTCTTGCCGACGAGATGAAGGCGGAGGAAGTGGGTGACGCGTGCGACTACAAGTAATCAGTCAGATTCCAACATGGTGCCTGGTATACGTGGATATGCTAACCTTCGGCAATCTCAGGCATGATCAGGCTTCTCAAGAACAGGTAGGCTTGCACACTGTTCGGGTATTGATCGTATCTGCAATGGGCAGTCTTGTTGTTTCGACCGCTTGGCTGGCAAATAGCAGTGAAAGGATCTCGAATCCCAACTCGTCAAAGTACAAGGTCAACAATAGTGGCAGGGATTGTGGTGATCGATGTAAGGCATTACCGTCTGGGGAGGTATTGAGATATGGTGACGCGTTTCAATTTACGCGTGTCCACCGGATTGGTGGCCTCAGCTCTGAGCTGAGCGATTTCATTGCGACTTTGCGAGATTTTGTAGAGCTACGACAGCTACCCTGCAATAGTGGACAAATCCTTTCAACGAGGCTGAACGCTCTCAATCAACTCTGACTGGCAGTGCTAGGTTGTGCATATGTGCAACTGCGTCACTGGCTGCACCTGCAGGTGATCGTGAAAGACGTTCAGCACGCAGTATGGCATCATACCTGCAGTCTGACGGGACAATGCATCACGAAGACGGACAGCTTCCCCCACAGCACAGCATCCAATCCATGGATCTGCCCTCTGCTTATCGGATAGCGGCTCACGATAACGGTCTGCACCAATCATCATTATCAGCCCGTCATTAGCGTCGCTGCCCACTGCAGACCGCTGGACAAGGCCCTGGAGCGACTACTGGCGCTCAAGGAATTTGCACTGCAGCAGAGTTTTTCCTCTAGTATTTCCATCCGCCACGCGAGCCCCGCGGTCACCTGCAATTGAACCCGTCCCTCCTCCAATTTTTCCACCTTCCCGATGTCGAGTGCAGTTTCGACGCTTTTCGCCGTGCTGCGAATGACTCTTCCTCTGTCTCCCGCATCCTCAACCTCAAGCTCCAATGCGTTCGCCATGAAGCTGCTCTAACACTTCAGGGCCCTTCCTCTTACCAACCTTCCTATCCAGCTGTACGTCTGGTCCCGTTCAACCGTGAAACGCCGCTTGTGCCCACTCCTTCCTCCTTGGTCTCCACGCTGAGGTTAAGCTCGGTAGTGAAAACTTGACTTCGGTAAACGCAATCGGAGCAAATAGGGACTTTCCACCACCAGCACCGACATCTTGCAAGAGCTTCGTTCGCCCGCAAACCCTCGTGGCATCTTACACCATTGTGGGCTGCTCGTGCGAAGTTCCTCTGGGCCACCTCCAGCCAGCCATTTCCCGTGCGTACGAGCCTGTTGCCGTCATCACCACACCCGTACCAATACCGACCGTTCTGCAACGCTATATTCAACCGTCGCCATGGTCCGCAACATCGTCATACTTTCGGGCAACTCCCACCCGGCCCTCACGGACGCCGTGTGCCACATTCTCGGGGTCCCTCCTGGTAACCGGATCTTGACCAAGTTCTCTGCGGGCGAATCGCGCTGCGAAATCCAGGATTCGGTACGAGGCAAAGACGTCTTCATTATCCAGTCGGGAGGTGGATCTGTGAACGACCACTTCATGGAGCTCTGTATCAGTATGTCATAGTTTCTCGAGTCCTTGAAATGCCACGAGCACCATTGACCCGAGTGAACAGTGATATCGGCATGTAAGACTGGCTCGGCCAAGAGAGTCACGGCAATACTGCCATTGTTCCCCTACTCCCGGCAACCAGACCTACCATACAAGAAGAGTGGAGCGCCGCTCTCCAAAGACTCGAAGTCCACCTTGAATAGTGTTACCGCAACTCCGGCACCCGGCATAGTCAAGACGCCTAGCTTCAACAAAGAAGTCGACTTAACGAAGGCGTTGAGCAAATCATCGCTTTCTGATGGAAACGGAGCTGGTCCTTCTCGTCCTAACGCCAATGGCGACTACTTCGTTACAAACGGCACAAATGGAGACCACTCAGTAGCCCGGCCTGGATTATCCACAATGCATGCCCAGAGCTTTACCACACACGACTTGGAGGGCCCGGCTCTTGTCTCCACGTTCGAGGCCAAACCTGGATATAAGAGATGGGTAGCACAGGCTGGGACACTAGTGGCAGATCTGTTGACTTGCGCCGGCGCGGACCAGTACGTGTTTCCTCGTCCAAGGCCACGTCTTATAACACTTAGATCAAGAGTCAAACGGAATGATGTTCTCAGACATATCCATTGCTCTGGTGTTCACACAGGGGAAAGGGCTAACTGAGTCTGCAGTGTGGTTGCGATGGACCTGCACGACCCTCAGTACCAAGGCTTCTTCGACATACCGATGGACAACCTGTATGGCCGGCCGCTGTTGAAACGCTATATCCAGCAGAACATCCCGGACTATAAGGATGCGGTGATTGTGAGTCCGGATGCTGGTGGTGCAAAGCGGGCCACTGCTATCGCGGACAGTCTGGGCACGGAATTTGCCCTCATCCATAAGGTATGGCGGAATACTTTTCTACATGTTTTCAAACTTAACCAATTGAATCCAGGAACGACGACCTATTCGAATCACGGATCGCCAAAGCTCAACCATGATGCTCGTAGGCAACGTTGCCAACCGTGTTTGTATTCTGATCGACGACCTTGCGGACACGGCGCAGACCATCACGCGAGCGGCCAAGCTGTTGCGAAAAGAGCGCGCCACAAAGGTCTACGCTCTGCTAACTCATGGCGTTTTCAATGGGGACGCCATCCAGCGCATCAATAATTCGACGTTGGATAAGATTGTCGTGACCAATTCGGTTCCTCAGGACGAAAACAGAAAGCTGTGTCCCAAGCTGGAGGTTCTGGACGTTGCACCTGTCTTCGCTGAGGCGATCCGTCGCATTCACCACGGTGAATCGATTAGCGTGCTGTTTCACTACGACTGAGTTGTCCAAAGCACACAATGCCAGAATCTTGCTCCACATGGGGCTCAATTGGCGACCATTGGGCATCATCGCGGCGATGAGCTACCGAGACGCTGGGGTTGCGGCTTACGAAGACCTATCATCGCTAGTTTGTACCTGCGCGACTATACTTGCGCATATGATCAGAATGGCAACGCCTCCTCCTGTTCGAAGGGGTAATCTGAGAATTGGGTCCCCACTTCTGTGGTTGAAGCATCTCCTTTTGACAAGGGAGTATCAATACACAAGACGGTCTTTCCTAGAGGTAAGGAAGCTTCGTTCTGTGGCGTTTGATCTATTCTGTGCCCGGGATACAGTCAAGGCGTTCAGGTCGTCTCGGTTGTGGGTCACGCAGAAGCGCACGCATCTCGTAGAGGCAACATCTAGATCGGGGAAGAGACACGAGGTTTGGCAACAACCTGCCTCAATGAGACCAATGTAAATGACATGCCGACCTGCCGTGAGTCTGGTTTCTGTGAGGTGCAGCAGTCTCAATACCGGCTGCTGTGGGGTTCCAGATCCCAAGTCGATCAGTCATGCGACACTGGGTTTTGAAGGGCCAGTATACTCTGGCTATCTGGAAAAACAGATGCATAGCAGTCTGCTCAGTGCAGATCGATAGAAACTCACTCCCTTGGGATCAAATCCTATTTCAATGCATGTATTGGCTTCTTGTGTGAGAACTTGGTGCCTGGAATCTTCCATGTGGTGGAATGAGTCAAGGTATGTGACGAGTACCTGAGGTAGATTTGAGCGGAAGGATTCATGGAGTTCACTCAGGCACTCACTCATATATAAGATAGCCATTGAATAAAATATCTTGGCTCAGTGAGAGGTTCAGCAGTTCAAAGCCATGACTGACAGCTCCCTGTTTGTTCGACAACGTGGGGCGGACGGGAATCGCCGATGATTACCCCGGCCGCCCGCACCTCCGGCAATTCTACCGGCGCGGGACGTTTCGTTTCTTTTGAGCCTCGGCATGTGCTTTGATCCACAGTTTGGCTTAACACTTATGCCGTCACCTACTTGACCATTCCATCGGCTGAAGGAGGGATATCTATCATTATTCCCTAAAGCCGTTGATTAGAGGCATAGTTATTTTCTATCCTCATCAGTGATCACAGTCAAGCATCTACGTTGCGTCTACGAACCCTACCATTCGCAACCACCCGACCCGAAGGTCGAAGTCCGAGAATCGTAACCAGTAATTGAAAGCGAGCGTCCGCCCATCCGTCCCTCCGTCCCTCCATCCATCTATCCGCGAGACCACCCACCAAAAACTCGGCCCTCGATCCGTCAAGACCACGCACACATACCACATAATCACAGAAAAAGAAGAGCAGCAAGCAGCAACCATGGTCGCCGACGCAGTCATCTACCACCCGACGGTGGCGCACTACCTCAAGTTCGTCGCGACGACGGTGGGGCGCGACAAGCTGCTGCGCACGCTACAGTACTTCGCGCGCTTCTACGCGTGGTACCTGCTGCGCACCAACGGCACGCGCGCCGAGATCGCGCCCTTCGACGCCATCAAGAAGCAGTTCGGCGCCGCGCGCAAGCTGCTGCGCGCGGGGAAGAACGTCGAGCACTTCAAGGCCGCCGCCGTCGCCATGGACTCCAAATCCTCCGCCGCCTCGGGCATGGACCCGGTGCTGCGCTACGCGGCTGTCGGTCGACAGCTGGGCTATGCGGGGTACTTGACGTTGGATCTGATGGCGCTGCCGGATGCGCTGGGCGTGAGGAAGTGGGAGGGCGCGAAGACGGTTGGACGCGAGGCGTATCGGTGCTGGGCGGTTGGGCTGGCTTGCAGTGTTGTGGCGCAGAGTTATACGCTGTTGCGCCTGAGAGAGCGCGAGGCGCGTGTTGATCGGAAGGAGGGCGAGGGTGTGGTGGAGAGTAAGAGGATTGCTAAGTAAGTCATGTCGAGTCGAGTCACCTACCCACCTACCCACCTACCGCCGTTGTCTTGCCTGCCTACCTATCAACTATAGATATGGCAGCAGGCTTGGCCCGTTCTTTGCTCGAAGCGGAGTGGGTACATGGATGGATGGATGGATGCACGGATGAAGTACATGATGGCTGACAACACTTCACTTGGGCACAGGGAGCGCACCACAAGCCAGCTGCAGCTGCTGTCCGACCTCTGCGACCTGACGATCCCCACGTCGGCGCTGGGCTGGGTCGGCTTCGACGACGGGTTCGTCGGCCTGGCGGGCACGACGAGCAGTTTGATCGGTGTCTACAACCAATGGAAAAAGACGGCGTAAATGGGTGCGTGAGTCTGTACACGGCTGTTATCGAAGACGGCTGTGGGACGGGACGAAAGGGGGTGGGTGAGTGTGGTGAGCTGGTACGGACGGTCTGGATTGTGATATACAGCCGTAGCCGTAGCTCGTACGCATGAGGAAAAGGATGAAGCCGTGATGAGGCGGGCGAATGCGCGAGGACTACTGAGGGAGGTTCCTGACTCGCATGTGGTGTTGCGCAGTCGCTACTATATCGCGCTGGAGTTTGTTGTATCATGTACAACATAGGAGTTTTCTTCAATTACGACCTATCGATGTTCTAAAATCTGAGTTTTTCGCTTTTACGGTCGATCGACTACCCCTCGGAGTGGACATACAGTAGAGAGGCCTTGAGGTTCAAGGCAGACAGGTCTATGGAGTTCGGCACTCTGACACATCGTGGGTCCTTCATCTACACAGCTAAAATGAAGCTCTCAATGTGTCCTCGACCGGCAGTTGAGATGATTACTGTTGTATATGCTGAGAAGTCCCCGTCTATGCCACGAATAGGCTCGGGTCGTAGTGGGAAACCCCATGTTATATGGTTATATACAACACACGGTGCCTTGTGCAGTTGCTCTGCTTTTCCACTACCACCATCCTGATAAGAGGCACCGATCACGAGGACGCCTTCCGTGCTTTACGTGCTATTCCGTTACCGCATTATTGAAGGTCCAGACCACGCTTCGCCTTCACATTCCTGAGTCGGCGCCTCAACGAAACCACAGCCATCACGTGCACCCTTTCCGGGCTTGAGTCACTACCTACCTAGCCCCTATCCGCAGGCAGATCAGCCATTTCGCCACCTCGTACTCCCATATCTCTCGTCTATCCCCCCGAACATGATCGGAACAGACAGGCGCCTTATGAAGCCGTCACTCACAGCTGAAGGATGTATGATCAAGCGCAAAGCGTGATGAGCGCCCTTGCAGTCGCAGTCTCGCGGCAGGTGTGAGTGATACGGTGACTGGGATTCATCACAGCCTGTTCCGTGGATTGTCCTCTGTATATCGGTCAAAATGGCAGCAGAGTACATGGTGCCTATACATGGATTCCTCTCATACGTGCATGATACAATGGCCGGAAACCGCGAAGATAGTGGGTGAGTGATCTGGGCAGCAAAGAGAAGCGCACATGTGAACAGCGGGGTCGCGCTTCCATCAGCCCATGATGCTTCCGTACGTATCAGCAGGCTGTTTGATCTCACAGCCTGGACGGTCCTTTGCTTCAGTTACGGGTGAGTGGTAGATGGTGGATTGTCCTCAGAATGCTAGGGGAGTGGCACTGTGGCTGTCAAGTGACTTTTTGTTTTACTATACAGCCTTTCCAGGGCGCGGGTTTTGTTTTGTAGGGCCTACCGAATGAACGCCGATGTGAAACTTGCTCAAGCTGGTGCGAGGTCATACTTAGAGTTGTTATGAACGAGATGCATAAAGAGGCTGCGCGCCTGGGAGTAAAGGCGCTAATGTATTACAATGTGACACATACTGGAGGAAGCCACAAAGTATTTCCGTTTGAATCCCTGAAAGAGCGTCTAGTAATCGTCGTCCAGAGATCACAATCATCGCTCTCGACTGGGTTGGGAGAGAAGAGAGGTCGCCAGCTACAAGGAATCGAATCCTTCGGCCTGCCCGTGGATGATTTGTGTTCTAGGGGAGCTGGGAGAAGGGACTTGCATATCAAGAGAGGACATGGACCCAATGCAGCAAGCAGTGAGGTTACACGGCAATAGTATATTGGCAGACCGTATCTCAATTCGTCTGTGTCTGTTGCGTGCCACGTTTTCATCAGCATGGTGTTCCGGATGGAGAAAAGAGGCTATCCCTTTCTATCACTTGCCCATGTTTGAACTCTGGCTGTCCTCTGACACGTGCAAGATTACCACATCTACATAGAGCTCACTGCAGCCAAGACGGCGGCCGAGCCTCTTGTAAATGCTTGTCCCGTCTGCACGCTAATAATAATAACATTGAATACTAGGTAAGGTACAGACGCAGAACTGGCAAAGTGCAGAGCCCATGGCCAGCACGTTTCCCGGCCTTGGCACGAGGTCGAAACATAGCCTCTGATTGGATGATGATGAAAAGCTTATCTCTCGATTTTTGAGGGGCCGCGCAAATACACTTCCATAAGTACCTAGGTACCTGAGTACCTATGTACTAGAGATGAAGCTGGAACATTGAAATTCAAAGGCCAGAATAGGTAAGGCAGACATCCGCTCCGTCATGGGCAAATGCCATGTTTTGGCTATCAGACATGCCTCCAGAGTGCTGTGTAATCTTGGCCGAGATGACTGGCCGAGGTGGCAGGCCCTCGAAGCTGGGACGAATCAGCAGATGGCATCACGGCCAACCATCCCAACCTGCAGAACAGCCGCAGATAGGAAAGGCCGCCATGAATCCATGATGAGAGAGATCCGCCGCGCCTTCCCTCCTACAGTCGGCGCCGGAGGAGGAACCCCGCAGTACCCCGAGAGTGCAGGTGGACTGGGGTGGACACCTGCGCATGTTCAACACATTAGTCTAGTCCTAGAAAGGATGGTACTACAACCTTACCTAGAGAGGTACTCTTACATACTTCCTACCTATCTGCGCGTCTTGGGTATTTAATATTCCCGACCTCTTCATCCTACCTAAAAGCTCTCTCACTACTTTAATAATTAATCCTACAAGTACCCAGCCTCTCATTTGCGTCTTGACCTAGGACCTACTTCCCCCCCCCCCGTCGAAACTATTCGACGTTGCTTTCTGTAGCTATATCGTTGCATACCTAGCTATCTATCATTTCACTGTAACCAGAACAGAGTGATCGCGACGACGGGAAACATGTTCTGGCGCAAGAAGCAGGCCGTCGAGCCAAACGTCTCCGAGACCACGGTCGACGCCGAGACGGCCGGAACACCGCCCATCACCCAGAAACCCTTCCTGCAAGCTATATGGCCCGTCCTCGCTTGCGGCGCAGGACTCTTCTCTGACGGCTATGTCAACAACGTGCGTGTGCCCGTCAGCCTCGACATTGCGACTCCTGTTAACTAGGTCGTCATGTGTAGGTTATCGGCTCCGTCAACACGACGCTGAAGTACGAGTATGGCGACGTTTACAAGAACTCAAACGCCTACAGCGTCGTGCCGGCTATCGCCTTCGCCGGAACGGTAGGAACCCCTTGGTGCTATTGACCACACGATTGAGCTGACAAATGGGTATGCGACAGGTCGTCGGCCAACTTGTCTTTGGATATACCTCCGACAAGTGGTCTCGCAAGGACTCCCTGCTTGTGTCTACCGTCATTCTGATTGTCTTCACCGCACTTGCAGCCGGGTCTTACTGGCATGGCGAAGCTCACGGCTTGTTCAGCATGCTGACCGCTTGGCGGTTCTTCGTAAGTCAGTTCCATGGTCTCGACCTGTATGGTACTAATGAGTTGCTCTAGGTCGGTGTTGGAATTGGAGGTAAGAGAAGTTCTGTTGCTTTACTAAGACTCGACTAAATGTGTACACAGGCGAATACCCAGCCGGCAGTGTAAGCTGCGCCGAGTCCACCGGTGAGCTGAAAGGTGGCACCCGAAACCGCTGGTTCATTCTGTTCACCAACTCCATGATTGACTGGGGGTTTGTCATCGGTGCATTTGTGCCCTATGTCGTCGCGGCGGCGGCGCACAACACTAACTACGGCACCATATGGCGTACAAGCTTGGGAATTGGCACTGTCTTCCCGCTCATTCTCTTCATTCTGCGTCTGAGGCTCAAGGAACCTGAAGAGTTTCAGAGGAACTCTATGAAGCACGTCAAGACTCCATACTCTCTGGTCCTTAGATTCTATGGGTACCGTCTGTTCGTTGTCAGTCTGATCTGGTTCATCTACGATGTGAGTATTGTGCCCTACCCTCTACAGATAAGCCAGCTCACACCTGTCAAGTTCTCGGCATACGCCTTTGGAATCTTCTCCAGCCCCATCCTTGCTAGTATCTATGGTGAGGGTGCTCCATTGACGACTGTCTTTGGCTGGAACACCGTCATCAATTTGTTCTACATACCCGGAACCATGCTCGGCGCTCCCGTCAGCGACCGCTTGGGGCCTCGCCTTACTCTTGTTATCGGTGTGCTTTGCCAAGCTATTATCGGTTTTATCATGGCTGGCTGCTACCCCCAACTGGCTCAGCCGAACGTTGTCGGTGCTTTCGCTGTTGTATACGGCATCTTTCTGGCATTCGGTGAATTTGGACCGGGCAACAACATTGGTCTTCTGGCGGCCAAGACCTGCGCCACGGGGGTTCGCGGACAATATTACGGCATCGCCGCCGCCGTTGGAAAGATAGGCGCCTTTGTAGGCGTTTACGTGTTCCCCTACATTGAAGCTGCTGGGGGCACAGGGGCAGGTTTCTACCAATACCCCTTCTACGTTAGCTCGAGCTTGTGTATTCTTGCGGCGGCGCTGGCATGGTTCTGTCTCCCCAACATTGACCAGGACACCATCACGCTGGAGGATGAGAGGTTCAGGAAATACTTAACGAGCAAGGGCTGGGATGTCCGACAGCTGGGCCTCAACAAGGGGGAGAGTCTCGATTCCATGCCGGCGGAGACAGGGGTCCAGAAGGCTTGATTGGAGAACAAGATTGGATCCGACTTGGTTCGAGAAGGTTGCAAGTCAGTCGTTATGCTTCGATACCCCCTTTCCTGGATAGTGTGGATATGATTAAGACAGTATCAACCACTTTAAACCAAGCCTAGGTGCACACTCGCTCATGTGACCGGGATTGGAAGCAGTCAGCCATTGACCAAAGACAAAACCGTAGCCCAGTGTATTTGGCCAAGAGTGATCCTCCTGGAGGTGGTAGGGTAATAATACCAAACAGTGCTTCAGCCGCTAGCTGTGAGACAAAGGTACCTGAAAGGAGAAACTGGGGTTAATGACTGCTTGAAGGCGACTGCCCCTATCTTTCCAACTCACCGGGACGCTGGCCAACGCTCCTTAACGATTCCAGTACGATGGCTGTGCACCTTGCACCCCTAGCGCTGACAACGTGCTTATGGGTGAGCACGGGATGGGCTTACTGCGTAACTATGTGTGGTCCCGGGATGGACTCCTATTGGCAACATGGCAATCCACAGTTCCGCACATCGAAGAGTTCTGGAACCCTTCGTGTTGGTGGTGGCTGAGACTGAGAAGAAAACCCCGGGAACCCTGTGGTCGTGACTAAGAGAAAAATCCTGGAGACTTTCCTACCC
Organism: Anthostomella pinea; assembly: GCA_963556695.1. Classification (NCBI taxonomy): domain Eukaryota; kingdom Fungi; phylum Ascomycota; class Sordariomycetes; order Xylariales; family Xylariaceae; genus Anthostomella; species Anthostomella pinea. The sequence goes on along the minus strand of CAUWAG010000007.1, from coordinate 2,439,605 downwards.
ATGTGCCGTCCGTGCAGCTGATCCTCCCCAGCTCTACGGTTCACGAGCATACAGCTGACCCGGGGTTCTGGTAAGCCACGAGGCACCGGTGCATCGGTTTGCGGTCCGTCGTTCCAGGCAGGAGGCTCAGTTGACTCGGCAGCCCTACGCAGATTACGCATAGATGAAATCGCTCGGGTCCGCTCGCTACGGTTCTTCACTGGTTAGTCGTTTGTCTTTGGCTTCTTTGAGCTCGACCGTAGGATGTGTTCGATCATGAGATGTGCTCCTCCGTGAGATGTGTTCTTTCGTCCAATAGTGATAGGTTTGTGGTCGAGTTCTATTTTAACTTACTCCGCGTACTCCGATAGAGTTTGGACCACAACTTCCACTCTGACTTAGTGTGCGTGGTCTGATGAAATCCAGACCACAACTTCTAGCTCTCCATTACCGTCTTCGACGGCTGTGGAATGCTAGTACGACGACGATCGATCAGTAATCTCACCCCGGATGCTCAAGGACATCATCAGGGATTCAACGGCTCGGTGCTTACTGACTCTGAATCCGGCCGCTGCGATGACCTAAAATGATGACAACTCTGTTCACCTGACCGAAAGGACTCACCGGCTCACCGCGTAGCCTCCTCGAAGCGTGTTGCTTGTTGGCTCTGTCATTGGCGCAGTGGAGGAAAAGTCTTATTCACACCCAGGTCACGATTGAGGATAGCGTTCATGCTAAGAGACGCTCTGCCCTCACGAGGACTTCCGGCTGGGCCGTGTGGTGAGATGAGACCTTCTGCTAGTGAGGCACAGGTAACGCCTCTCAGATCTCATCACACCGACTAATGGGAATGTAGCCGAAATTCCGTCGGCAGGCCTTCTTAGAGGACAACGAGGATACCAAGATTCGCGGCCTGAGCTGGGATGACACTACCATCGCCGAACGGTACACTGGCGAGGCCGGCGAGGAGTGGAAGGAAAGGCTGAGTGGCAAGGGCGAGTGCAAGGAAAGTGACAGGCGCGCGGTCGGTCCTAGAACTAGTTCTAGAACGAATATAAAAAGGAGCGACATGCCTCTCCTTCTCATCCATTTCCTCACCACGCCTCACCACACCTCCCCCATACCTCCAGCACCTTGTCCAACCCCAAAACCACCAGTCCTTCTCCAGACTCCTCCAAGCAAAAGCTCCAAGCCAACCAACCACCACCATGCAGTTCGCCACCAGCCTCGTCTCCCTCGTCCTCGCCGCCGCCAGCGTGCGTGCCGCTCCCGGCACCTCCGTCAAGGCCGCCGCCCGCCAGGAGACCCCGCGAGTCTACGTCAAGTTCTTCAGCGACAACGCCTGCCTGGGCACCTGGGTCGAGGACACCGTCTGGGTGCAGAACCCCACCGACACCTGCCTGGACGTGAACATCCCCGAGGGCTACAACAGCTTTCTCGTCGTGGACAACTACGACACCACTACCCGTAAGTAACTACTTAACTCATTCCCTCATTCCCTCATTTCTCGATGTTGTGGTGATGATGAAACCGAGGACGCCTGACGCTAATGATGATGTCTCGTATACAGTTCGCGTCTTCAGCCTGAACGGCTGCAACACGAACACGGGCAACTACGTCGACATCGCCCCTGGCGTCGAGCAGTGCTACGCTCAGCACGCCGGATCCGTCGAGTTCCTCTCATCCTAGATCGCTTCAGCGGCGCATGGCGTGGTGCTCACTCAGTGAGCTGAGCGTCGTGTGACTGTCATGCAAGAGCAGGCAGGGAGATGAGATAGATATGGAAGGATACAGAGTTGGACTCGCGTCATGGACATTCTCTTCTGGTCGCTTTCTCTTCTAGTTGCTTTACACAAAATAGGGACTTGTCCCTCATTTTTCTTCAGTACATGAATGCAAATATGGTTGGCCACCAATCCTACATCGTTTTGCTGCTACAATGATGAACGAAACTGTCTGGTTACCAATACTGAGGAGTCTCGCATCCAGCCTTGGATGAGGCAAATTTGAGCATTGAACTGGTTCACTGTAGGTACTGACCTCGTATAAGCCACTGGCTGTAGAGATACAATTGTATTGAGACCAGGAGATATAATCTCTCGGGTATCCTACATGACAGTCGGGCGAGGGGCCCCGGGGTATACTCCGACCTGCCCGCGACTTCAGTGCTCGACACTGGTACCAATATCACGTTTCAGAATCATCAATATGCTGACTTGCCCAAGGGCTCTTCTGGCGTATCGCCGGCCCGTAGCGTGCAAGCACGAATGGTATCGGGATCAATGCTATTCCCAAGAAGGCCAGCAGGCTTGCTCCCCACTGGTAGCCGAGGTTCGCGAACAACTGCCTCCCGAACAAGGGGAAGACGGCACCGAATATGTTACGAACCAGTCCAATGCCTGCGAGTGCAGAGGCGGAGAAGACCTATTATTTGTCAGCAAAAATACCGGTATGCGGAATGATGCGTCGCTAAGCTTGCCCCATAAGCATCTTCAGTGTACTGGAACGTCATCAGGATGAGCGTATAGAAGGACCACCCCCAGAACGCCGACGCGACGATAGGTACTAGTGGATGTATGCTTGTGTACGTTGTCCACGCGAAGAAAAACATCGACAAGGGGAAGACTGCACCGCATCAGTATTGTCAGGGGCAAAGAGTCATGGGATACTCACCCACGGCAGCCACCATGGCCAGATGCAACCTCGCCTCAGGAACAGTAGTGTTTCCGGCCGCCGAAAGACGTTTCTGGTACTGCCTCTCCTGCCAGATATTGGTGAACGGACCCAATGAAATGCCCAGAGCAATCCCCAGGAATGCGCATCCAACTCCGATCTTGGAGAAACCGTGCCCTTCTTCTCCGAAGACCATGCCAAATGCCCCATTGAAGAGGAAACTTAGCCCATATAGGTACCCATTATACAAGGCAGCGAAAATGACGATAGCTTCCGTGAACAGGAAACGGAAAGGTCGTGTCAGAGCGACACTGAATAACTCATTCGCACTCCTGTGCTTAGGGGCTTCAGCTGCCGCGGCCTCTGAGTCGAAAACCTCATGTTTCGCCAAAGTCCTGGCTCGCCTTCGGAGGATAGTGGTATGTCTTGTTTCTCGAAGTGTCAACGCCATGATGAGCCACAGCCCTCCACATATGCCCAAGAGGGCCCAAAAGACTTCTCTCCAGCCTCTGTACTCAGCAACGAAGGACATGGCGAGGAAGCCCGAGGGGCTTCCACACGTTGCGGCCCAGAGATATATCGACATGGGCCTACCGGTCTTGTGATGTGACCACATGTCGGCGATTGAGCCTCCAAAGTTGGCTGCTCATCGGAGATTTCGTTGATTAGCCGTCATCTCCAAAGGCCAGGGAGACACGGCCGACTAGGTAATCTCACTCACCGATAGTCACAGCGGCGAACATTCCACTGAAGAACCTCAACACCATGAACCCAGGCACACTCTGAACAAGAGCCGTCGCCGCCAGAAAAAGCAAGAAGACAGCATATGACCCAATATAGATCACGCTGCGCCCGAAGAACTCACTTAGCGGCGCGAGCGTCATTGGTCCGAAAGCCAGGCCGAGGATGTACAGACTCAGGCCGAGCGTGGCGACCGTCTCGGAGACGTCGAAATCGGCACGGAAGCTGGCCGCTGCCGGGGAGAAGCCGGATGCGCCCCACGACACTGACAGGTCGATCGGAGTGATGGCGGCCACGATGAGCCATTTGCGCCACGAGGGCCAGTTTCGCGGGTTTGACGGGTCGTTCATGGTGAAACGGTCTGCCGGCACTGTAGATGGAGTGCTTCTAGAGGAGGCGAGGAGGGGAGTTGAAGCCGACGGGGCAGTCCCGGTGGCCTCTGCCACCCCTCTACCTCCTGCCGACATGTTAGGAATTTGCGAGCGAGAAATCTAAGGTTGAAGAAGTGTCCTGGCCGAGGCAAAGCTTGCGATTACGGTTGACCTCACCGCGGATATCCTGGATGTCCAGACTTCCGGAACCCCAATTTGCGGAGAGGATGGAAAGGTGCCTCTCATCACTGATGTAGCGTGAAGTCTGGTGTGATAGAGACAGAGACCCCTACCCGACGGCGCCAATGACGATATCGGCACACGGCTTGCGGAGACGGCTTATCACGTGCCAGCGCGACGCCAGCCTCCCGGCGCTCAACAATCCGCCCACGGCACTGAACTACATGAGCCCAATAATCCTCAATACAGGTGAAGCCATCTAGTACTTGGTTTACCTATAGACGGATTACCGAGGGCATCCTGGCATCGGATAGGCGGATACCCCAACACTGGGCACGACGGACACCTACACCCAACGGGGCCTAGTGACGACCTTCCCAAAGGACAGCCCTGGTACCTGAGTAGCAAAGGGAATATGAAATTGATGATATGAGGGCCGTGGTAGTATATGACCATATGCGATTACAAATGGAGAGGGAGAGTTAAGAATGCGATAGAGCTGACCAAGGCGATCACGATATTCGACATGCTGGGTAGCTGGAGGTGTCACCCAGCTAAATTGTTACATAGTGGAGAAGGGACGTCCCGCAGCTAAGCAAGCTCCGGAGTCCGATATCTAGACCCACTTTGGCTAATGACGAGAAAGTGGAAGTTCCCGCTGTGGTCGCATGTTCTCTCGTATGACATGCCACCCAGAATCGATGTCCGGGCCAATGCCGTCCAGTCCTTTACCAATCCACCCTGCGAAAGCCCAGCTCAGCGCAAACACTCACGCAACAGATAAAGACACTGCAACGCTCCCAAGATGATGGAATCCAGACGACGGCTGCTGGAGCGACCTATCTACCTCGCCATCCCCATCCTCATCGGACTGTTCATCACGCGATCTCCATTCCTCATGTCAGCCGTAGCACCCACCGAGGGCAAGCCGTGGGCTGATGCCCCGATGAAGCTCATCACCACGCCGCAGTACGAGACCAAAAAGGTACCTATTTGATTTTGTGGGCTGGAGCCGTGAGCTTGAAGTTCCCATCGACGCTCCTGCTCCGGACGGAGTCCGTCTTAGTTCCGAGTGGTAGTCCCGTAGCTGACCATGGACGGCCCCGGCGCGTTCTAGACGGACATATTCACTACCGGTGCCACCCACATGGCTTTACTGCACAATGCGATCCTCCGCGGCTACAACTCCATCTCCCAGCAGGCGCCTCACATCAAGCCCGCCGACAAGGCCGACTTCATCGGATATTCCCTGACATGGCACAAGTTCGTCAAGACGCACCACGATGACGAAGAGGCGACATTATTCACCAAGGTAGAGGAGGTGCTGGACGACAAGACACTCTGGGAGGAGACGCACAAGGAGCATGGTGAATACTGACGGACCCCTACCCCATGGCATACGCGTAGACAATGGTGTCCTTCAGAGCTGACATCCGACGTCGCGACAACAGAATCCTTCCTCGGCGGCCTTTCCCAATTCGAGAAATACCTGACCACGCTGAAGTCGCCTTCGGACTTCTCCGGCACCGAGCTCACACGCATCATGTCGACATTCCAAGAACCGTTCGAGTCGCACTTCCACTCCGAGATCTCGACCATCGCCGCGCTCGCCGACCACCCGAAGGCGCCGAAGCCAGGTTCCGAGGAGGAGGCCGCCGCGTCGCTGACGTTCAAGACCTGGGGCAAGAGCACGGTGACCAAGGCCGGGACGCTGGATGTGGTGCCGTTCTTCCTGCTGAACCTCGACGGCACGACCGAGGACGGCCTGTGGGCTAACTGGCCGCCGATCCCGGCTCCCATCAAATGGGGTCTGACGAATATTGCTGGTGCGTACTACTCGCGGTGGTGGAAGTTCAGCTCGTGCGCGAATGGGAAGCCGAAGCAACTGTATGCGTTGCAATAAGAGAGGTGATCCATTACGAGTCGCAGTCTGTAAGCGTTGGTGATGCGAGTACTGTGCTTCTTGATGCGACTAGACAGGAGGAATGAAGCGACCTTGGGATACTTGTTGGTCTTTGTAGGAGCTCTGGGCGTATTTCATGGTTGCCTGATCGACTTCAATTTTTGGTGGGGTGTTCGGAGGCTTTGACGATCATACCCACTTTATTGCACTTAGTGGGGTGCGACGACGTGTAAAGTACTTCCATTGTGGTAGTCGCGCCAAACTTAAGAATATTAAGATCCATTCCTCCCCTCTACACCCACCGAAGATTATCGTGGACAACCTTCGTGCCCCAACAGCACGGAACGCCTCGAGACCACGTGCAGAACGGACCGTGAAGCTGGAGACACAAGTACAAGTATCAGATTGTACCGACTCAGGCGCACCTCCCAAGTCCTCCTCTCGAACTTAGCGACACCGACCGCCGTCCCTCGAACCAAACACCCACCACCCACCACCCACCAAACACCCGAAACCCCCTCCCAACCGCCCACAATGCAAGGCTTCAACATGGGCCGGTACGTCCCGCCGGACGTCGAAGGCACCATAACCAGCGGCAACAAACTCCACAAGAAGCACGCCCTCGGCGCGCGCGCCTCTAAGCTCTCCTCCCACGGCGCCCTGACCGTGCGCTTCGAGATGCCCTTCGCCATCTGGTGCGCCACCTGTCCCAAACCGACCATCATAGGCCAGGGGGTACGATTCAACGCCTCGAAAACCCGGACCGGGTCCTACCACTCCACGCCCATCTACAGCTTCCGCATGCGCCACCCGGCCTGCGGCGGCGATATCGAGATCCGCACCGATCCGGCTAATACGGCGTATGTGGTTACAGAGGGGGCGCGGAAGCGCGACACGGGTGAGGGGAAGTCGGATCGAGTGGTGTTGCCGGGCGGGTACGAGGTGCAGGCCGACGAGCTCGCGGAGGGCGGGGTGAAAGTCCTCACGGAGAAAGAAAGAGAAGCCGCGCGCGGCTCGGCGTTTGCGCGTCTGGAGAAGACGATTAAGGACCGCGAGCAGGCAAAAGGGGCGCGTCAGCGCATCGACGAGCTCGCGGACGAGAGCGCGCGCTTGTGGGAGGACCCCTACGCGCAGAACCGGCGGTTACGGGACGCGTTCCGCGTGGGGCGCAAGACGCGCGAGGGCGAGGCCGAGACGACCGAGGAGTTGCGCTACCGGATGAGTTTGGGGATCGAGCTTGTGCCCGGTACCGCGGAGGATGCGCAAAGGGCGGCGCTGGTGGATTTTGGACCCGGTGAGGGCGCGGAGGGGAGTTGGGGCGCTGAGGCGCTTGCGAAGCCGTTGTTTGGGGCTTTGGGAAAGGAAGAGAAAGGGAAAGAGAAAGAGATGGCGAAAGCAAACGGGCAGAAGAAGACGACCTCGACGTCCTCGAAGGAGAAACACGGCAAGAAGAGGCTGAAGTCTGAAATCGCCGCCTCCCAAATGCGCGAGAGTCTTGTCTTCGAGATCGTCACCAATACGCGGGTCGCGCAGGATCCGTTCCTGTCGTCAGATCATCGAAAGGGGGATACTGGAGTGAACATGACGAGGATACCGGGTATCAAGAGGAAGAGACGAGAAATAGAGGAGGAGGCGTCGGTAATAAAGGGGCCGGGTCCTGCGGAGGAAGAATGGGGTAAAGGGGCGGTAGCCTCAGCGGCGTTGGTCGAGTACGACTCGGATTGAACCGTGCCATTTGCATGCAATACGGCGTTCGGGGACTGGTTTACATGCTTATTACAGAGATACCCTACAGAAACTACAACTTCCACATTCATATTAGCATCGTAGGCGCAATGGGGATTGATCGAGAGTGCAAACAGCTCCAACACAGTGGTTAGTCTGAATTCATCATTTGATGGGCGTTGTATTACGATAGAAGTTTGACGCCAAGAAACAAAGTGCGATGCAGCCTGCCACCCTCACATGGTTACCAAGAAGTTCACATTAGAAGTTCACATTAGAACTCTTCCAAGAAAGCGGTTCCAAAAAGCAAGAGGGGAAGAACACAACCAGAAGCCATTCAATAACGCAGAAACCCAAACATCAGTGCCTCTTGGAGGGTTGCCCTGAACTCGATATGCAAACTCCGCTTCATGACACCGTGCACCTATACACCACCAGGGAAAGGAGAGCGGATCCGAAACTCCGCGGATCCTAAAGAACGCCATCTATTCGAAAGAGGAGAGATTGCCCGGTCGCATCACCTGCGGCAGACTACTACTCGTCCTACACGTCATCCATCTGGCCGGCGGGTTCTTCCTCCTCGTCGCCAAAGCTAGCGACTGAAGACATGTCGTCGTCGTCTTCGCTTTCCGCTCCTGCTTCGTCCGCGGCTTCCTTGCTAGCGTACTTTTGCACGTACTCTATGCAGATGTTAGCAAATGCAATGCTACATTGCTTCCATCGCGACCAGGGAAGATAGGCATACCCTTCACCTTAGCATCGTAGCTCTTAGGCTCTCGCATAAGGAGCGCGGCAGCTTCGCCGTTCAAGGGGTCGGCGGGGTTTGGGTATCGGAGCAGTTGCGGCAGAAACACCTCGAAGATGTTGATCATGTCGAACATCGGGGACCACGTCTGGTTAATAACGTCAAGACAGACCGAGCCCGACCTATCGTGTAGTACATCGTTTTAGTCCCCAAGTGAACCGAGAAACTTGAAATCTCAGATCTCCACCTCCCAAACTTACAGCTCATCGATATTTGGGTGAAAGACTCGATTGACGAAGCCAATGCTCGGCGACTTGTAGGGGTATTGGTCGGGCAACTCGACATGGACCTTCCAGACGCCGCCCTCGAAGGGAGCTGTACCAGGTAAGTGGGTGGATCGACTCGAGTGCATACGAGGGCTACTCACTCTCTGCGGGACCCTTAAACCGAACGTAGAACTCTTGCCTAAGATGATTGGTCAGGATTTAGGTTTGAGGTTGGAAACGGCGCTGGGGATTACACTGTAAGCTCAGTTAGCAACTCGTCTACCAACGCAGATAGGCTGGGCCAGTACTGTTGTCGTTGACCAAGGTAACCTCATAGTCACTCATAAGCCTAGGCTCGTTAGTTTAGGGGGACGAGAGCTGATTGGAACTAAGTCTTCCTACATCCTACACGACTGTTAGTAATAAGGGCAGACTGAGACTTTGGAGGAAGCGGGCATACTTCATCACCTAGATGGTTAAGTTAGTCGCTTAAATTAACAAGCACAAATTCATGAACTTTGGGGGACATACATCCGTCTCGATGCGTCGGCGAGGACTACTCATGTTGGCGGTTGCTGAGCCGAGCTCCCGGTGAGTTCCCAGTTGGCACCCAAGACCACAACGTAACAGTCCTTTCCGCCTGGTCTTTACTGGGAGATTCGAAACTGTGATTTCCGAATCGGAAGATATACCGCAAGATGCCGCCAGTCCTTGTTATTCTGGCGTTTGTAAAGTAGTCGGCCCCGGTCTTTTCTTCCGTCCAATGTCGTTGGTGGCCGGTTTGGGCAAAGTAGGGCTTCGGGTTCCGAACTCTGGCTGGGCTTGATAGGTTCGTCGATTGTGGTCGGATGTCTCAAAGCTCTCGAAATTGATAGCTTGTATTGTTGGCCGTCTGTAGGTAGGCTCGGGGATAGCTTCGTGACGGGAGTCCTGAGGAGGTGATGCTCAGTGCAGAGACCAGGTGGGTTCGTTGTTGGTGGCGTGTGGGAAGGCAGAGCAAGATTTTCTTTGTTCGGAGAAATAGATGCTTTCCCAAGAAGGTCAGGTCATCAAAAAGTATGGGATGCTGTGGGTGGTATGTGGAATGGTGAAGATGGGAGGTTGTTGGAGGGCGGGGTGTACCGAGTCGTTGAATGCACCAGGGCAAGTCGGTGAATGATGTCGCTGATGATGCTGGGAAAGAGTTATTCGATAGTTGGCTTGCAGGAAGGAAGGAGTCAGACTGGAGGAACGCTATGCTGTAGGGATGCAGTTGGAATAGAGGGAAGAGGAGGCGTTGTCGCTCGGCAAGGTTGACTCAAACGAAGGTAACCCGCAGCTGTCGGGTTGTCTCGTTGTCACAGCTGGAGGTCACAAGGACCAACATGGGCGGCTTATGACGAATGCGGGATGGACCGATAAGCAACCTGGCACGCCACCGGTACCGGATTGAGACTATCGATAGCGTCTGATACGCACGGGCTTATCAGTGCGGGTGATAAATCTGCCCTATCAGCTGCCTGTCAAACTTTCAATGGTGATGCTTTTATTACGGTAGGCGCGACTCATTCACATTCATTCACCTCTGGGCAACCAACGAAGCGGCTTGAAGATGTCATGTCCGGTGACCAGGCAGATTGCCACTCTGAGTCATTGTCATCTTACTAACTGCTCACATGTATGGGATCTGGACTTTTCGATCCAGCAGATACGAGCAGATGCGTGTAGATTCGCGCCCCATTAACCTTTGCCCCTTTCTACCAGTATCAGCAACACTGTCTACCTAAGTATGCGAGAGGTCCTTCGACGTAGAGTCATGACGGCCCTCATCAACCAAAGCCTTGGGGCAATTGCATCCCACATCCCGCAAAGTCGTATAACCTGAAGGTAGATGCCAGCCCCAGCTATCTCCCTCTCCTTCTCCTGAGGCCATCTCTAACAGGTCCAACCTAGCTTCAACACCAATGAAGCTGCTGCGTGGGTTTGAGCCACACCAAGGTCACGGACTGAATCAACTCTCAACTGTGCCTTGTGAATTTCCCCAAGACATTCGATCGACTCTTGCTCAGCCTCGAGTGAAGACTTGAGCTGGAGATTCCCACGGATATTCAGCTTGTTGGTTCGTGTAAGTTGAGCTCTTCGCAGGGCATGCAAGATCCAGGTTTCTCTTTACATCATGCACGGTTGAATCTCTTGATGCCGGTAGCCAACACCACGGGATCTGTGATCTCTCTTTGACAATAGCCCGAAACCACTACACTGAGCAATACACCCAGTCAGCCAGCTGTACTCACACAAAAACCTCATGCACCGAGGAAAAGGACTCACCCATCAGCCTCCTATCCGAAAGCCTGCTGTGCATCCGGCGGCAACTTCAGCCCAGGCAGGTTCAGTGGCGCCGGGGCCTCACCCACAATCCCGCACGCGATCTCCACGCTTCGTATGTATCCCCCAAACGCCTTCTTCTCGGGCGTAAAGGCGGCCACGTTTGAGAACGTCAGGCAGTTCGGCTCGCTGAAGACGCGCGCCTCGCAGCCGTCGCTCTGGTTCGCCACGAAGTTGCCGCACTGCGCCACGCCCGGCACGTTGTAGCATGTCGGTGTCGTGTGCGCGGACCCAGGCTTCGGCAGCGCGACGTTTACCAGTGGCGTGCCGCGGCAGTCCTTTGGGCCCGGCGAGCCGGCGAAGAGAATCGCGCTGATGGGCACGATGCGGTCGACTTCCTCACCAACTGCCGCTGCTGGGGGCGTCCAGGCCGTGTTGGAGGGGGCGGCGGCGGCGGCTGGGACTGCGGACGAGACGGTTTCCTCGGTCATTGCTTCGTCGGGCACGCAGCTGCCTTCGCTGGCTTTGGTGTGTCCGTCGACGAGGCTGGGGTAGGTCGGCTCGGCTTCGAGGCGTAACCGCTGGCCCCAGACACCGGTGGCTGACAGCCATGATACACTGAGGCCGATTAAGATCACTGCATGGTGTAGTTGGATCCTCATTGTGGTAACACGCGAAGAGCTGAATGAACGAAGTGATCGATTAAGAGGGAAGATGATTTCAAGACTTCCGAAGGGCGCGATGGGTATCGGACTGTAATACATAGCCAAGATGTGAGGCTGTGGTCGTGCGCCTGCTTGGCGTTTCATATTCCGAGGAACGACGTTCATTCCGCAGCACACATCTCCATCCAGCATCGAAATTGATGCGGCGACGTGCTGTATTGATCCGGTCTTCATCTGCCTGCGGCTCGCCACGACTTATGTGTATCAGACATACATTTCGCCACTGACTTCCAGTGAGATACCGTCCGGCCCCATGAGCCTCTCGCATTGCTTATGTTGTCTCGAGCCGAAGATGTCACGAGAATATCCCTTTACTCGACATATCTTTGCGGTCCTGCAGCCCTGCTGATCTATTGTGGAGCCCTAGGATGGAGTTAAGGGCCGCGTAGGCAGTCGATCAGAAGAGGTCTCCGAATTGGGAGAGGGCGTTGGATTTGAAAGCGTCCCTCACGATCCTGGTCTCGACTGAGACCCTGTCTTCTTCGTGTTCCTCCATGGCTCGCCCAACTCATGCCTCTATAGCGTGCACCAGCTCTACATCGCGCTGCCCAACAAGCGAGATAGGAACACCTCGTCTGCCAGCGCGTGCTTGCTGATCTTCGCTGGTCTTCGTACTACCTGATGCAACCACCCCTGGTTCTCTGTGCGGCCGCTCCGTAAGCCTACGCGGGCGCTCCTAAAAACAAGCGCCCGCTCCAGCGCACTTGTAGACTCGCCGCGCAACAGACGACCTAGGCTCACGAGATGCTGGCTTCCGAACGGCAGGACGTAGTGAAGCATACCATGGGACGGCAATAGTGGGAGATCAGGCAGGACATCTTCCAGTTCGTGAACCGTACAACTATCCTTTGAGGTTGAAGACGCCGACGCATCTTCGGCAGCCTGGGCCATTTCGGTACCACTCTGGAGGTCTTCCGACACCCGAAGAGAACCTTCAACCATGGGGACGTCGACCGCACCGAAAAGCTGCTCAAGTGCACCGCATTCAGCCTCTTGCCACCGATCACACCAGTACTCGAGGCCGACCCAGAGGGCTGCTTTCCCTGAGTCACCACCCTCCGTCTCAAGCACGTCCTCTGCAGTATTAAGATCCCGGTCTAGCTTACTCTGGATCGCTCGTTCGACCAGAGCAGTCACACCTCCATCCGGCCAGCTGACTCCCCACATCCTGAGAATACACGCCACATCCCACGAGCAGGCCCGCACGTATTTGTGGCCTGATACGGGAACGTCATGCATGATACTAAGGAGTTCCTCGGCGACCTCTTGAGCAAAGGTTCTGTAATGAGAGATTGGACGGCGATCTGTCTCTGTAGCAGGCCAAAGGTCTCCATGGCGCTCCTGCTGACCCATATACCAGACGCCAAACTGGCGTAGGCCTTCCATAGCGGCAGCGCGGTCGGATGCCCGGCCAGATTCGGACACGTCAAGTTTCATGTCAGACTCCATGGTAGGAAAGAATGCCTCACTGAACCTATTGACGGCCGCGAGGATGTCCAGGCCACTGAAGTCTAGCTCCGCGAGGGTTGCGACCAAATGGGACCGGCGGCCGTCGATGATGAGCTTCGCTAGAGCAGCTTCGTGATTTCGTACCAGGATGTTGAAGTGCGTGCTGGTCTGCTGAAGCCGGGTAACATCGACGATGTCAAGGTACGAAAGGATTGGAAAAGTGCAGTTCAGAGGGTAATGGGGAGAACGTATCGGTCGGTTTGCGGCGGTGAACAGCCGTGCTGGAGTCGAAACGCATTGGTGGGTTCATAGCTGCCATTTGCGGGTGCATCGTCCATCCGTTGAGACCGTGGGAGGCGTCGACGGTGTTTGAGATCACTAAGCAGTATGGCGGATCTGCTATGCTCGCTTTTGCCGTGAAGGGCACTCTCTATTATCTATAGTCGTGCGGAAGCGCAAGGTGATGTCTCGTACTGGCCTCATAAGTGGTGCGTCAGATGTGGTGAGTCGTACCATGGAGCAGGACTCAGCCACGGAGACGGACAAATGAGGGTGCCGGATTTCGTACCGCCGTGATAGACAGTGTTGATCACCTGGGCATCTGCAGTAAGTAGGGATACATTCACGGAGACTGACTCTTCGCGACGTTATGCGTAAGCTAACCTGGTTGCAACTCCGTCGTCTGGTGTGGCAGTCTACGAATCTTCGAAGGCTAGACCCATTTCTAGAGCACAATCGCCAAAGTCTTCCAAGCAGCCACAAAAGTTCATAGCCCAGCCCCCTATTCCACCTACATGATATATATATACGAGTTTAGAAGGGTTCCCTGTTAGCCGGGTTGGCACGGCCTAGCGAATAGCGAGTATTCATATTCTATATCCTTAGGCACAGCGGTTCGATTCCTCTAGCGGTTGATACATTCGAAACATTCTCTTTTTGTTTTTAGCCCTTCCCTACCACCCTACCTACCCCCTTTTGCAGATGTCAAATGAGCTAGCTTCCTCCTCCGGCGAAACGAATTTCGCATTATTTAGGTACAGAGACGAACAGCTCATAAGTCTTCCCAGGCTCTATCTTCCTGAATCTCGCTTCTGGCAATTCCTGACCCTCGTATTTAACAACAACCTTGTCCACATCTACCTTGCGGACATCTACTATAAAGGTTGCGCCGCGGAACAGCCGCGTGACCTTGATCCCGTCCCAGTCCGACGGCAATTGCGGTTGGATGACAAGGCCGTCAGGGTCACCTCGCAGCCCACATAGACCCTCGATGAAGCAGCGGTACGCCCACGACACAGTGCCCGTGTTGAATAACTGGCTGGACCGGCCTGCCGTCCGCGGGTACTCATGCCACGCTCCACGGTAGTAATTGGGGATATACACGGGCAATTGTCCGCGCTGCACATAGTCCTCTTCCGTCGGGCCGGGGATCATCTGCCGCAGCGCCTTGTACGCGCGGTCCCTCTCGCCAACCGAGTACAGACTATGCACGTAGAACACGGCCGCATGGTTATACACCGACCCGTTCTCAGCCGAACCGGGGAACTTCTGCGTCACGCGGCCGACGTCCTCGCGCATAGCGCTATACGCCGGGGCGAACATGACAACGCCGTACGGCGTGCTCAGCTGCTCGTCGACAGCCGGCAGCATCCGGGCGATCTGCCCGGCGCTGGCGCCGCCGCCGAGAATGGACCACGTCTGCGGGTTGAGCCAGATGCGGCCCTCGGCGTCCTTCTTGACGCCGAAGATGACGTTATCGTCGGTGATGCCGCGCGCGAACCAGTCGCCGTCCCACAGATGCGCGTTCGCGGCGTCATTGACCTCCCTGGCGCCGGCGCGGTATCTCGTGGCCAGCTCTGTCTTGCCCTGTTGCTCGCAGACGTTGGCCCAGATGTTGACGGCGTAGGCCGTGGCGAGGGTGAGCCAGCCGGAGACGCCCTTGCCCTTGTAGCCGACCATGTTCATCGGGTCGCACCAGTCGCCTTGTGCGATGTAGCTTAGGCCTCTTTCGTCTCGGGCGGAAAGTAGCCAGTCCATGGCTCGACTAAAGCGCTCGAAGACGGTGTAGGTGTCTCCGTGCATGCCCTTCACTACCTCATCTAGGAGGGCGTAGTCTGCCGTCTCTGCCAGGTAGGCTTCGAGTGTGACCGGCAGCCACACGCAATGATCGGTGTGTGGGACCTGATTGATGTATTTCAACTCCGCACCCTCTGCCAGCAAGATACCATCTGGCATGGCACCGTTCTCTTCCTGCTGGCCGGCGGCGATCAGGAAGGCCTTGCGCGCCACCTCGGGCTTGATGTACGTCATGCCCATGTTGTCCTGCAGATAATTCCGCGTCTGGGGGTCAGTGGTCAGACGGTTCACGTCGCCGTGGTAGTAGCATTGGCGCGGGAGCCAGTTGTTGACGAAGTTGTCGAGGTCCTTGTCCGGCGTCTCGATCTGCAGGCACCCGCGGCCTTTGAGGATGTATGCCGAGTAGTCCTCGGCGCACCGAGCAAAACCTTCCTTGCTCAGATACCTGGCGCGCATATCCTTTATCTCGGCGTCGTCGAGGGCAGGACCGAATAGGAAGCGGTATTCCTGCTTCTCGTCCGCTTCTAACTTCACGCGGTATTGCACGGCAGCGGCAGGCGTCTCGTAGCGAGCATCGCCTCCCTTGAGCTCCGGCTCCAGCACGGCCGACGGAGCGTGGAGGCCACCTTCATCTTCGAAAGTTTGCTGCATGGCTTCCCACGAAGTCGGCGGCGTCTCACACAGGAAGTATGACTTGTCCTTGAACAGGTTGTTCTTGAAATAATCCTCGGCCTTCTGGTAGGGCGTAATGCTGCTAGCGACCACGGCACCCAAATCCGGCCGCCATTCCGCAGACAGGTTCATCCACGACATGTACCCGAAGGGAAAATAGGGGTAGACGCTGATCCTGCGCGGCCGGCCCGACAGATTCGTGACCCTGACACTCCACAGCTCGACGACGTCGTGCGTCGGGACGCCCAGCGTCATCTCCACGCGGATACCGAGGCGTTCGACGGTCCACTTGATGTCGCTCTGGCCGACGGAGAAGACGAAGCGGTCCGGCGCGGCACGCACGGGCTCATACGGCGCCGAGAATAGTTCGTTCGTCTCCTCGTCCTTGACGTAGACGAAGCGGCCCGGGTGGTGTGCGTAGTAGTTCTGCTCGGGCTGCATGAAGGTCCGCGCCTCGAGGTTCGGCGCGTGCGCGTACTTGGCCGGCTCGGGCTGCATGTGCTGCGCCGTCGCGTACCCCCGGCACGTCACCTGGATCATCATCTGCTGGTTCCACAGGAACCCGCCGGCCTTGGGCAGCGCCGTCGGGCTGGTCAGCTCGTAGCGAGCGCCGTCGGCCGCGGGGCGCAGCAGCGTTGTGTTCGTGTTTTCCGTTTTCGCCATGCCGGTGGTGTTTGAGGAAGCGGTTCGGCTGTCATGGGCTGGTGGGGAATAATGGCTCATGCCCAACTGGAGGTCATGTCGGGTTCGAGACTATAAGGTATATTCTCGGCCCCTGCTCCAAGCGCTTGGAGCAGGGCAATGCCGGCTCGGTCTTGTGTCCTCTTGCATGAGGTTTGGGGTAAGAAACGCGGGTAAAAATGCAACGCTCCATCCTGGCCAATCGCCTACGATGTAAGCAGATCAGGTGACCCCACAGGCTTTGCAGGGGAACCCGAATATCTCCTTGATGGTTGGAGGTACTCCCGATGTATTCCGGTGTTCAATGGGGGTTTTAGTCATTTCGAAAGCTATCTGTTTTGGAACGAAGCTCCAACCTAGGAGAACCCGCAACTAGAGGTGATGTTGGATCCAGTTTGGTCTCCAAGACGGTCCCAACACTTCGACCGCAGGTAGGATGCCAATGGCGTCCAAGTTGTGCTCCGGATATGAAGAATCTTACTTGGAACTGTGACGGGATGGACGGATGATATGATGGGAGCCCAACTCGACAATGAATTCAGGTAGGCAATGTGAGCGTGCTGTAGAACATGCCTCAAGCAGGTTGAAATAACATGGATTGAGTTTCTAGGTACAAACGCCCCCTTCATGGGAGCCTTCCAGACTATGCGCTTGGATCACTGTGCAAGGCTTGATGTCTGCGTTGGATGGGACAAGCCTAGGGAATTAAACCCATCTCAGCTCCATCTGTATCGTTTCCGCGAAGCCGCTTGGAGCCAAGGAACCCTCCCTATCCCATCCCGTCCTCTGTGAGTCCTCGTGGGTTCCAACATGAAATGTCAGAGGCGAACGACACATCACTCAATCTTTTGCGTCTTCCTCGCCTTCTGCAGCAGTAACCATCGGCCCAGCGGCTTTCCTCTTCTCCGCCGCTTTCTCTTTCCATAGCCAGGACAGGGCATGGCGTGCCTCATAAGAGCTGCTGTTAGGGTGGATCCATAACGCAAGTCTCGAGAAAAGACAGCCGAGATCGAAGCGTTTCTTCAATGTCCCGTCGACGCGTATCGCGACGCTCCCCAGCCTCCCGAAGAAGAACGTAGCGAATGGCAGGACATTGTAACTGCACTGCACTAACAGAACCTCAAGGTAACGAATGACCCATTCCCTCATAATGTCGCCGGTGAATAGACGGTTATCAGAAAGAGCGTTCCAGTCCCTTGGCACCCTGTCGCGGCAGTAGTCGTTCAATTCATCCCGTCCTTGCCGATGGTAAACCGCCAACGGTAACACGCTGGGCCACGCGGTCGGTTGGAAGTCGATAACCAAATTTTTCACTGTGATGCCCTGCCCCGCCGAAGTAGAGTAGCAATTCTTCTTTCTCCGGCCCTTCTTCCCGCTCTGTGTTCCGACTCTCTTCCCCTGGGGCCCGAAGCGCAAGATGCCTCGAAGCAGATGGTAGAAAGGCCAGACTATGCATTCGGGTCCGCCATCTCCGCCACTAAATGACCACGTGGCGGCATCCGGCACATTGGAGATCCTGAATTGCGTGTAGAGGGTGTCCACGTTTGCTGAGACGACGGGGACACATAGCCAGGTTGGGTACATGTGAACGTTCCGGCAGTAAAGGACGTCGAGGACGTAGCTCACTGGTTTCGCAGGGGAGCGTCGAAGTAATTCTTCTGTCTCGGCACGCAATTGATGGTTTACCAGCATCAAGGGTCTGAGGGATTTCGCATGTGTCGGGTGGTTCTCGAAATGGATTTTTTCCGTGCCATACCAGGCCGATGTATCGCTTCCTGGTATGGCCATGCGCTCTTGCGCATGGAGTGCGGCATTGTCCTTCGGAGGGTCGACAGAAAGTCTCGCGAGGTCCTCAAGGATCTGATCTCTCAGCTTTCGTGGAAGAGAAAGCAGTGCCGACATCTCATGAGATCCACCTGTTGCGTTTCCGGGATATTCAGTCGATGTTGATGGGGATGGCGATCGTTGTATATGAGAGTGCAGTAGGATCCCTCGATTAATGAGCTGTGGTAGTTTTGTTGTCCTGCCGGGCAAAGCCTATTGCCGAGGCCGACTGAGTCACCAAGTAGTTATGAGCCAAATTTGAATAAGCTTTCCAGAAGCCATTGACGCCACATAACAGACATGTGACACTGGCTACCATTGCTCGAAAATGAGCCTATTCTGCTCCTGATCTTCGGCATATTAGCGGCAGATAGGTTATTCTCTCAGGTTGAAAAGTTTCATGTTTCAGGGATTCAGATAATCCGGATAGCGTCTCAATATCTTGCTCAGTCATGTCGTTCGTATACGACTCGCATAACTCTGAAGTGCCAAATTCCCTATGCCTGATCCAAATCCTGCCCTATCTCAACTCCTGCATCCCAACGGCAGCCTCGCCGTACAATATCTGCCAGAGAGGTATATCCAAGTCCGTTGCGTTCTCCATAGGCTTGAATACGCCGCGCCCTTGTTCCAAAGCTCGGTCAAGTCGGGGTGTCGGGATATCGCTAGTGAAATCTCATGCGCGCGTCCGGATCAAGGATGAGCACATAGTTGTCGGAGTAGGTGATGCCAGCTATAGTGGGCGAAGTAAAACTCAGAGGGAGAAGAAGGGCCGAAGGCCCGAGGCCGAACAGCTTCCCAAATGGTGAATTCAGTGTTGGTGTCGAAGATGCTCCGGCCAGTCGCTGATCTGGACTTGATCTTCAATGGCGCTGATGAACCCCCGGGGGCCGCCCGCGGATGCTCTCTTGCTTCCCGATGTTGGTGAACTGAGGAACGTGCATGGTCTGAGATTGGTTGCGATGATGGCCCGTGGAAAATGTGTAAGATGATCGGACTGTTCTCGGCTTCGAAGTGATGATGATGTCTGATTGAATTGTCTTAGTACGCCACCTAGACTCGAGGATCATGGACTTATATATACTTTTCATCCTACGAATCATTGATTGGGGGCTTCGAAGATGCCCAGGCAGAGCCTCGCACTCATCCCACGTGTGCAGTGGGACGATGACTGGTTCACCGGTCGAGGATGATACCTAGTGCTGACGGCCCCCAAAAAATTAGCCAATGAAGCTATAAGCGAGTTCGAAAATAGCCTCTGCCGTCATACAGGACTAAGGACTGTGCATGATTTTGCTTATGTCATATTCAAGATCAGCCAGATACGAGGATGACTGGTCACCTGATCGCACACTTTGCAGACCGCCTTTTGCGCAGCCAAGGAAAACTCGCGTACGTGAGAGAACATCGTGTCACTACACAGCCCGAATTTTGTCTAGAACGTCATCGCCCTGTGTCTCCGTGTTGAGTGCTTCCGTCATTGAATTCTTCGTAGGATTCCACCCCCAAATGAGCTGTTCGTGGACCCAGCCATCACTTCTCAAACCATGTCAACAAATCGTGTTGTTGACCTGCGGCAAGGCAAAAGATCACGGTCCGCTGGCCCTGACTTTGATATGTAACTCAAAGTCATCTGGTTTTACGAACCATCGATTCGTATGTGACCATGATGATTCGGGGCTACTCAATTTTTCGCTCAACTCGAAATCGAAATCGCGAACCAGCCGGGGAATCAGCTTGGATATCTCGAGAATTGAGACGTGTCTGCCAATACAATTGCGAGATCCCAAGCCGAACTTATAACATGTTAGCACGACGAAGCCAGTTTGAATTGTTGACTGAGCTGGGATATCAGTAGGAGCGGGCTTAAACTTACCGGCATCCAATGGCGGTTCATGAAGGAGAGCCTCTCATGATCATTGATCAACCACCGCTCTGGACGGAACTCTTCCACGTCAGGGCCCCAGATATCTTCATTGCGATGCTAAACCCAGGTATTGATGCCAACGATGCACTAGGAGGAGTAGTCAGCGTTTTGGTTTGCAGAGGCAAAGAGACAGATACAGGAGGGGGCGGGGAAGCACTTACACCCTTGGGGAAGAAGACTCCAGCGATGGTGGCCCCGCCGGATGGGACAACTCGCTCCAGAGGCAACCCCGTCGCAGGATGTAATCGCAATGCCTCTTTGATTACAGCTTGGAGATATGGTAGATTCTGGGCTTGGGCGAATGTCAACTCTTTGCCGGTCGAGTCCACCTCGTCTCGCAGTCTCTGGTACGCCGACGTATTCTTGAGCAGGTAGTACAGGATAGCAGAGAGTGTGATCGAAGTGGTATCCGACCCCGCGATCATATTTGCCCCGCATGTGGCGAGCACATGGTAAGAGGTGAATACTTCGGGGTCGTTGGAGTGCTTCTTCAGTAGCTTGGTCAAGAAGTCCACAGCTCCTTCCCCTCCTTCCTCGTCGCTCGATTCATCAGGCTCTACCTTGGGATTCGCTTGGTGCTGAGTGATCATGTTCCGAGTAAAGTTGATAACATAGGCTCTGCCCACTTCTTTCTTGCTGATGGCGTAGTTGCGAAGAAAGAACAAGTAGGGGTGGAAGCTCGGGTAGAGGCCAACTTTGGTAGCATATGTCATATCCGAGTCGATAGCCATCATGATGTCGCCGATGTCCTCACCGTGGTCCAGAAAGCCCATGCGTCTGGAGTAAGTGATCATGGAGATGACGTCGAATGCATAGCATTGCAGCCAGTGATTCATGTTGACCCTCATTCCAGCCTAGGCGAGACCCCTGATACGCTGGCACAGCAACTCGATACACTCGTCGACATACGGCTCGTAGTTCAGCATCGACGACATGGAGTAGATGTTTTGCACACCTTGCGTGTGTGCGCATGCCGCTGGATATTCCTATCCCCGAAAATGGACCAAGTGCCCGGGTTCATAAACGCGCTGTACCACGAGCTTTTCGCAAAGCGAGATCCCGGGCCATATATGACCTTGTTGGCGTCTGGGTGGCTGATGCTGTTGCGGTTCGGGCCATAACGGACGATTGGGCCTAACACAGGTCACTATCAGGTGAACAACACCGAAAGCTGACCTTCTCCTACCGTATCGATGGTGCAGGTCCCGGTTCAACCGTTCGAATTGGCCTTTGCCTAGGGCCCAGAAATACCAGGCATCAGTGACTTGGGCGGGCCAGGGACCGGGAATCGACCTCAGCGGCGAAGCCAAGTATCGATAAAGGTATGTGAAGAATGCGATGGCAGCCGGGACTACCGCTAGAAGATAAACCTTTGACCCCGAATCCATTACTGCTGCTACTCAGGGGTCAAGCTACCAGGAGGTACGTGAAACAGCCTTAGAGCATTCGTTCATTCATTCAAAGATGAAGAGAGCTTGCGATCACATCGCCCACCCTTTCTCGAGCGTCCTCTAGTACATCTCTTCGTTGCTGGTGTCAGCATACCAACGTCTGACATGCATCTCCTGCAGTTATGTTGAGAAGTTGGTGCGGGGGCGGCGGCCAACCGGCGACGATAAGGCGCATGCGGCTTCCGCTTAAAAGCGGTCCAGCACGTAAGCCACTTGCCTCAGAAAACTCAGACCGTCACCCGCCGGAACCTACCTCATTTCCTTATTCGCGTTCGATAAGCGTCCGATAAGGACATGAGAGTCTGCGTTGGAAAGGGGCAACAAGCCACCGTGGCGTCAGGGAGGTGGCAGTGCACTGATCAGGAGCTATTAGGGCATTTTGGGGCCACCTAACAACAACAGAGACTTCATAGTAACACAATTCTCAAGATCAGCACCCAAAACACATATATGAAGCATCTACGCACTGTTCAACAGTAGTATCGATGTCGTGACTCACGATCCTACCCACATGCATTCAATGACGCCAGCAAACTCGATAACATCGACAACACCGAATCTTTTAGATATATGATGTTCCTAACTATGTACGTGTCCTAGTATGACGAAATGCGTTATTCGTCTCCCTTCATGTCTATTATCTATGCTTCACGAGGCAGACATCGCATCACCAGTCTACAGGCACCGTGACGCCTCCCCTTACATCCTCAGCTGCCGGAACATCATCTCGTATGCATCCGTCACAGCTCCCCAGTGCTTTCCCTCCGGATCTGGATACAGATCAAAGAGATGAACCGCATCGTCCACAATGATCGTGCCCGAGGGGACGCCCCTCGCCTCCAGCGCGTCGCCCACCTTCCGCGTGTGCTCCCACGGGACCAGATCGTCTTTGGTCCCGTGCACGAGGAACGTCGGCGTTGTGTACTCACCTGCCACGATACGCGCATACGGGCTCGCGGCCGCGATGCGATCCGCACTCGGTTGTGGGCGTTCCATCCAGTCGACCTTAGTCCCGGCCCTCGACCCTCCTGCTGTCGCCGACGTCGTGATAGCGTCCACTGCTTTCGCCTTACTGGGCAGCCCATCCAGCAGCGTAGGCAGCGCCTGGCCCCGCCAGTTCATATGCAGGGCGATGCGCGACCGGGGATCCGTAAGCGACATCCAGGCGCCTGTGGCTCCGCGACGGCCCTCGCCCGCCGGCACGTTGTAGGCCGTGATAGGGGCGTCTCGCACACCCTCGAGCAGGTCGTACTCGCTGGCTGCGTCGGCGGCCGTGGTGCCCTGCGGGAAGTTGGGGGAGCGGAAGAAGCGGTCCTCGTAGTCGGTCGGGCAATAGAAGGCGAGAACGCCGTCGGGCGGCTGCAGCCCCCGTGCGGGCGCGGTGAAGGCCGTCGTCATGGCTAGGGTGCCGCCCGTCGACCAGCCTACGACGACTACGCGGCGACCGTCTGCCCGGACGTCGGGCCGTGCTAGGGTCAGTGTCGGCAGTTTGTGTCGGGCCCAGCGCAGCGCTGTGCACACGTCTGCCATTGGGCCCTCGGGTAGGGTTACTTCGGGACAGAGACGGTAGTCGATGCTAATAGGGAGGAAACCGCGGTCTATGAGGAGGCGGGTCTGCCTTGGTCGGATGTCCTTGCGTGATAGCATGATGTGACCTCCGCCATGGACCATCAGAGCTGCGCTCGGTCAGCGACGGGGTCGGGCGAGGTCAAGCTGTATCAGGGCCAGGCTTACCAACAGGCCGCTTGCCACTGGCCGTGTCGTCACTCCGGGGGTAGTATACTTCTGCCTGGAGAGACAGACCATCCACGTTATGATACTCTATGGTCTCTTTGGTGACCCTGGGCGACTTTTGAAGCGTCGTTTGGGTCAAGAGGTGGCCTGGGGCTGAGGCAAAGCCGACAATGAGGCGGTACTGGTCAGACTCTTCGCTGTCATCATCAGACCAATCCACATGTTTGAAGCCAGCCGCCATGAGGGTTTTCTGCCAGAGGAATTCGTCTGCCAGTGCATGGCGGCGGCCATCGTTAAAGAGCCACCAGCCCTCCAGCAACCCGAATACGCAATCCAGCCAGTAGATGTTCCTCGTCAGCTCAAGCAGGCAGACGATGCCGTCATCTCGAAGCAAATTGCGGATGTTCCGACTTGAGGTCACTAGGTCTTTGGTAGCGTGAATGCAATTGGAAGAGAGGACCACGTGGTACTGGCCGCGCAGGTGGGCAGGGGGCGTGGTCTCAACGTCCAAGACTGAGTACTCCACCGAGCGCCCGTACTGCGCAAACTTGCGTTTGGCTGCAACAACCAGCGACGACGACAAGTCAGTGAAGGTATAAGTAAACTCGATTCCAAGCGAAGCCAGCACCTGCAGGATGTGTCGGGTCGTCCCACCAGTGCCGGCGCCAAGCTCCAGGATTTTGATTTTCCCACCGCTTCCGCGGAGTCTTCCAAGCGCTTTTGTGAAGTAGTTGGAAAGCACCTTCGTTCCCGTCAACCACATTGGCGAGTTGACGTAGATATCCTCGAGAAGGTCGCGACTTGCTTTGGTGCCGAAGAGGATCGAAATGGGATCAACTTTCCCCAATAGGACGTCGGCGAGCTTCGAGCCTGTGGAGTTTAGAAGCTTGAGTTCGCCCGTGTGCTGTGGGTAGGCGACAGTCATCTCATCCAGGAGCTTTTGGATGTTCACGTTTGGGATTGGGGTCTCTGTTCTCACCAGTTTGCCGGCGTTTAGGCGAAGCAAGCCCTCATCCTGGAGGATCATGCTATACTGTTCCATTACTTTGTCATGCTTCGGGATATGAGCAATTGGCGGTAAGGGCTCCCCTGGTTCAAGCTCGCCGACATTGCAGCTCATTGCAGAGAATGCCTGAAGGACATAGGCAGATACGAGCTGTCTCTGCTTCGGGTATACATGGGTACGGAAGCCTGCGTAGCCGGCATCTTGTGAAAGTCGGAGATAGTCGCCCTTGATACTTCGGAAATCCTCGACCGCATGCTCCAGGAGGTTGAATTCCAATTCAGCCTTTGGTGTCGATGGTGCTGTTGATGATGCCTCCTGCGTGGCAGGGTTCGGCGCTGGACGTTGCACTCGCGCGGGAGTAGAGTGTGCGGGAGTTGCGATATGATCTTCCGCCGATGAGGGCATGACTAGTTTCACCAGGGCCGCGAACGTGAATCCAGGAGGCAGATTGGTCATGTCCACGTTGACACCGAACTCGTCCTCGATTGCTGACCCCAGCTCTATGCCCAGCAGTGAGTCTACGCCGGCTTCGGAAAGCAACAGGTTCGAAGATGAAGTATCGGGTATGTCAAGATGATCTCCGACGATCTTCTGTAACCTGGCCGCCACATCTTCCATTCCACTCGCCGAAGTGTCGTACGCGCTTGTGGCGGAGGGGGATGTCTTGGAACCTGACCCCCTTTCGAAGCTGGACTCCTCGTCTGAAGAGCTGCTACCGCTG
The DNA here is from genome assembly GCA_963556695.1 of Anthostomella pinea. Taxonomy (NCBI): domain Eukaryota; kingdom Fungi; phylum Ascomycota; class Sordariomycetes; order Xylariales; family Xylariaceae; genus Anthostomella; species Anthostomella pinea. Next base: position 2,414,452 of record CAUWAG010000007.1, on the reverse strand, counting down.
TCATGAGGCTGGATCAGCGCACAAAGAGACGCTGTGCTGGCTTCCAACAGTTCATCAGGTGAAACTTGCACATTGAACCTCTCTCCGATGGCATTGATGACCTCTGTTGCCATCAGAGAATCGATTCCAGCCTGACTGAGCAACGTGTCATCCTGAAGCTCATTGAGGGGCACGTCAGCAACTTCGTGAAGCAGCTGGAAAATGGCTGATTTGATGTCCTTGGACGTGTCCCTAATTTCAAACCTGGGTGGTTTGATTGTCTTTGGAACTGTCAGATATTCTTTCTTCTCATCCTTGAGCTGGCAGTGGTCCAGACCCGTGGAGACCTGTTCTGGTCTCGTAGCAGGGGCGCTGCTTGTCGCAGACTTGTTGGCTCGTGCTAACACCTTCTGGAGGGAGTTGACATTGGTTTTGGTGAAACTGACCCCCAAAATTATCATGACTAGCTTCCGACTTGCGACGTCGAACACGTATATGTCATTGACCAACTGCCGCTCGCCCCCAGCCGTATAGTTCGAGTATACAAGCCAGGGCCCATTGCCGATCCCGTCCTGCTTCAGATTTGGTGCAAGACAGATCTCATTGACCTGGGAACAGATGAAGACTTCATCATTCCCACATTCATCTAGACCATTCATATGAAGGCCAGCCACCTGGGTGAAGTTGTCGATTGCGAGGGGGTTGGTGATGGATTCGTCCGCACCCGGCGGCGCGACGTCGTGGACAGACATGGCAACGTAGCCGGCCACCTCTCGATCCCGGGACACGACTTTCTGCACACCCCTGTAGATGCCCGAGTAATTGACTACCTTGTCGAACATCTTGTAAACAAGAGATCCCTGTATGGCAGCCGACGTAGGATCAGCGAGGATGGATTCGCATTTCTCTGCACCGATGAGCCGTTGCGTTCGCTCAAACGAAGCCCAAGCTTTGCGATCGGTGTCAAGGGTGAGCGCAAGTATAGCGCTTGCATGTCTAGTCTTCTTCGAGGGAGCATTCCCCGGAGAACTGAAGACCGTGAACAGCCACTCCTGCTGTTGCCCAGGTGTCCTTTCCAATGTGACCTGCACATTTCGAGCGGTGTCCATGCCGAGGGGTGTGTATATCTCAAGCTCGTTTACCTGTGCCGAATGCGTGTTCCTAGATAACTTCGGCGTGATCAAGGCCACCGCGCGAGTGGCGATCTCGATGTACAGTGACAGAGGGCATAATGGATGTCCCAGAACACTGTGGCCTCGAATGAGCGACTGAAACTCCTGCGTTTCTTGGGCGACATGGAAGACAGCCGTTCCTTGGGACACACCCGCTGAGTTGACAAGTGATACCATGTTCAGAGGCTTCACGCTGACTGTTGACGACTTTGTGTTGGTGGCCGTGCTGTCATGACGATCAACGTACTCTAGCCAATGATGGTGCTTCTCGAATTGGTATGGAGGCAAATGCAAAACGGCGTAGCTACCTTTCTGTAGCGTGTGGAACGGCCAAAAATGAACGTTGACCCCGGAGTCCCAGAGGCTGAGCGTAGTGTCAGCGAGTGACTGAGATGGTCTGGACACATGTGGATTGTGCAGGCTGAGTTGATGGAAAGAATGGCTCGACAGGTTATCCGCCTTTTCAAGAGCATGGCGAACCAAAGGGATGGCCGCTGTTCCGGTGCCCGCTTCCAACCAAACACATGGACCATACTTGGACTGTATGCGGTTGATAGCTTCGTCGAAGAACACGGGCTGGCGGAACTGCTGAGCCACCAGTCCTGCGGTGACGTGAGACCAAGAACTCCCCGTCGAACAAGTCTCGACATGGGTGTTGGGTATTTTGAAGCAAATATCGTTGACCAGCACCTCGTACTCTGGCATTATGTTGTCAACGAGCTGTGAATGGAACCCATGCGTGACTTCAAGTCGCTTCCGCTGGATCGAGTCTTTCGTCCCATTCTGCTGCGTCAACAGCTGTTCGAGGGCTGTCACTGCCGACTGCGGGCCAACAACTACATGAGAAGTTGGCCCATTATAGCAGGCAATTTGCACTCGAATCTCGCGTTGCTGTGCCACGTGTACGAGCTCCTCGGTCCGCATCCGATCAGCCTTGATGGAGATCATTGCTCCTCTGTCTGGACCCCATCTGTCTTGGATGAGCGAAGCACGTCCTGCGATCAGCTTCAACCCGTCCTCGAGAGACATGGCCCCAGCAGCGCAAAGTGCAGTTAACTGACCGAAGCTATGGCCAACCATGGCCTTGACCTCGAGGCCTGAGTCAATCCATGACCTGGCACACGAATATTGTAAAGCAAACATCGTGCAATGCAACTTGACGACGTTCTGAATTGGCTGCGGACTGAGGACCTCGGGGAAAATGCCATCGTAACCAAGGGATTTCAGTGTTTGGTCGCACTGACTCAGGTGGCTTTGAAGCAGGACTGAGCTTCGAAACGCTTCTTCCGAAAACTGGACTGTGTTGCCGGTCTGTCCTGAAAAGACCAACACAACTGGCCGCGGTTGGGTCTTGGATACCAGTGACGTTTCCGGATGTGGTGAAGAAACATAGGTTCTCAGCTGCTGACGGAGGCCATCGAGAGAGTCCAGCCTCCCTCTCCAAACGTGTGGCAAATCAGGGTTATGGCGATGCGCTAACCAGTATGCGACATCCGCGAGTGTAGGGCTTGGGCTCATCTCTGGCAGGCGGCCTAGGAATGCGAGCAGAGCCTTACAGTTCGCCACAAGGCTGGTAGGCGAATTGGCTCTGATCTCTGCGGGACAGCTTTCTGGAATAAGATACCGAGCAGAAGCCTGGGCCGCCATCCTTGATGTCGTCAGTGTCGGTGGCTGGCAGATCAAGATCGCAGCGTTGCTTCCAGCTGCACCGTAGTTATTGACACAGCCCGCCATGAAATTCGAATCCCAAGGCTTGATGGTTCTGGAAATTTCCATGTTGGAGGGTTCCAGGGGAGGGATGTTCGGATTCAGACTTGTGAAGCTTGCCTGTGGAGGGATTTTCTGATATTGCATCATCAGGAGCAACTTGATCACCGCCGCAGCCCCAGACGCCCCTTCAAGGTGCCCAATTGACCCCTGCGCGGTTGTGGTTAGCATACACTGGGCCCGTGAGTTACGAAGAAGAAGAAGACCGGCTTACTTTGACAGATCCAAAGTACAGCTTGCGCGAGGGTTGGCAGCCGAACACGTCTCGTATGCTGGCACACTCGATCGGATCTCCTTTCGGTGTGCCCGTCCCGTGTGCTTCGACGAATGAGACCGTTTGCGACTCCATCTGCCCCCTTCGAAGAACCTCTCTATACAGAGCGGTCTGCGACTGTGAGACAGGGACTGTTATCGGGGCAGTGTTGGCGTTCTGATTGACTGCCGAGCCGGCAATAACACCAACGATGTGATCTCCGTCTGCCAGGGCCGAAGAATACTTCTTAAGCACCACCAACGCAGCGCCTTCCCCACGGCAGTAGCCATCAGCACGAGCATCAAATGACTTGGAGGCTCCAGTAGGGCTCAGGAAATTCGCAGCGGCAAGATTTTGGTGGAGAGTTGGGCTCGTTATCACATTCACACCCCCAGCAATCGCCATGGAGCAGTCGCCGCTCTTGATGGCCTGGCACGCAGTATGGATTGCCACCGACGATGAAGAACAAGCAGTATCGAAAACCATTGATGGACCACTCAGCCCGAAAAAGTGACTGATCTTGCCACTAATAAATGCTCTAACGGTACCAAGAACGGAGAACGCAGTCGGGGCATGGGATGCCACGTTATCCTCATAGTCTGATGCAGCCACACCCACGTAGCATCCTACGTCCGTAGGTCGTTTGGTTTTGCCGAAATAGCCTGCCGCTTCCAGAGCTTCGTATGCGACTTGAAGGACGACCTTGTGTTGCGGATCCATTGAGCTTGCTTCACGAGACGACTTGTTGAAGAACTTGTGGTCGAATGCGTACCCGTCACGCAGGAAGTTCCCGATAAAAGGCCGGTTGTCTTTCGGCGTCCGTCGAAGGCCCAGGGTGGAAAACCTTTCCGGGGGTAGTTCGCCAAGTATGGATGTCCCGTCCAACAAGAGTTGCCAGAATTCCTCCAATGCGTCGGCGCCTGGGAGTCTGCAAGCCATTCCCACGATGGCTATAGAATCATGGGGAAAGACGTACTCGGATATATGGCCTGCCACATCGAGACGAGACGAGGAGTGAGTTATGTCGATGCCGTATTCGGAGATGAGCGAGCGTGATATGCTGTCCATTGGGCCAACTGAGACGACTTGAGCTTTCCTTGGCGAAGCGGACTCAACAGCCAGCTGCAACGAGGCTTTGATGACAGTCTTCCATTCCGATCGCTCGAGCAACATAGATCGGAGAATCACCTCATGAACGAGTTGATCGGGACCGATGACATGGCCGCTGCCGCTCTTTACCCCAGACAGTAGCCGATTAGAAGTTGGGAACCGAAAGCTGGCTTTCGAGTTGCAGACGGAAACAAGCTTGTCATAGGCACCCTGATGGCAGTCGGTGTGAAAGCGACCCTGCAGTTGAATCCTACGCGCTGTGGCGCCAGTTTCAGCAAGGCGCCGAGATAGTTCGACTTCTGAAACTTTATCGACAGTGACGGTAACCGTTGCATCATCCGAGACGACCGAGATATATGCCTAGAGTGGAGACCTTAACGTCAGCTTGTAACCAGGCTTGACCCACGACTCCCCAGAGCGGGTTCAAACAAACCTCGGGAAATTGTTCCAGCACTCGAGTGACCGCCGACTCGTTTACAGGATGCTTCCATCTGACAGCGAGACATGATGCATCCCTTGGCGGTATATGCTGGTGACCGTCGAGGTCGACGTACGCGCCAATGCCGACAGAGAGCTTCAACGCGATGGTAGCCATCTCGACCACCTGCGCTTCATGTGCTGAGAGTGCAAGAGAAACTGCCATAAGCAGACCAGTGCACATGCCCTGGATACCGCCGCCTTGCACAACACGATCGAGGATTTGACGATGGCTATAGCCTCCATGTTTCATGTAGTCGAAGTAGTTGACCAAGTGAATGATGACTGTCAGAGGCGTGAGAATGGCATTGGGTAACGCGGAGGAGTCTGACAACTCGGAACTGTCTCCGTTGAGCCACTTGGTGAAACACTGAAGCCTTTGCGTGCCTTCGACCTGGGTCAGGAGAGGATCATGGCTAGTCAGGTCACTCCAGGTCTGAGGCAAGTCGCGGATAGCTGCAGCAAACGAGTTGAGTTGAGCATTAGCCAACAGGGATTGCCGGAGGAGAGTAAGGCTCTCCTTTGACGCTGTGGCCACCTGAGGCCCGAAGACTACAAGTGAAGGCGACATAATCGCGCTTGAATCGGGGACAAGTTGAAGTTGCGTCAGTCCCGAGTTGATTTCCTAGTAGGTTGAAGTTAAGCCGAAGCAAGAGATGAGTCGCCTGCGTAGCAATCAAGGGAGGCCAAAGAGTTGACGGAGTCAGACTTTTCAGTGAAACCGCGGTATACCATCTGAGGGGTAAAAGGGGAATACTCTGGTCCGATCTGCATAGGATGAGCGAGGTGGAAAGTTTGGTCATGGACGGAGCATTGGTTAGCTGCTGACTGCATACGCCAGTGGTAAACGAGCCTTGGCCGTTGACAACGATTCTCTGAGCCTTACAAAATATTTCAGATTGATGGGTTGCCTGTGGGACAAACCAGAGACGAACGCGGCAAGACTCAGTTCATGGGGTCAAGATATGTTCATTTAGGAGCCAATGTCGGGGCTTGCGAAACAGAAGAGGGCATACTACTATCGACAGTCATGGGGCTGGGAGAATAAGACAGCATGTAGGCATTGTGCGTCCGAGGCGGCGACGTACATGGAGAATTGTCATGAATGCCATGCTCAAACGAGCTTGCATTAAAATCTTTTGACGTGTTGTGAGATTGAGTTCCCTTCCATCAAACAGCACCACCAAAGGTCGAGTTCTCTCAGTACCGTTACTGTAGTCAATATGCTATACGAGAAAGAAATACGCACAAACACGTAGTGAACGGTAGGTACAAGGGCATGTGCTTTACTCTTCTCATGTGCACTATGCAGGTCGTCTTGAGAATCGAAATCTCTCCTCAAGCATTGCCGTTGGTGTACTCATTTCTGTTTCGGTTCCTGGAGAAAACCGCCAAAGTAATCGGCAATGGCCTCGGGACATTCAGGCCAGGCGCTCATACCCACCAGAAGATCAGGGCGCACTACAACCACTGCTCCACGAGCATGGTTGATCCCATAACAATAGTGGGCATCATCGTCAGGGGCTCGATCATCGTACACGAGAGTCGCCTTATCCCTGAGGCTCGCAAACTCTGGCGCATCCAGGGACTCCTCTACCTCGTGCTGCAATGACTTGATGATAACCACAAGGTTGAACAGTTCACCGCCGCCATAACGACTCCAGAAGCCGCTCGGACCCAATCCAGTCTCGACCAAACGGGCCACTCTCCCTCGCACAGAACCTTTGAGGTCCGACACGAAAATCAAGATATGGAATTTGCCAACCCCCTTCATGCGGTCGTAAAGATACCCCGTACAGTTCCTGTCAAGGCAGACGCGAGGGCTTGGCGCGCGCCCTCCATTGACAACTGATGTTGGCAAGGATGAAGAGGGGTTTGAAGCGGTCGGGGCGGTAGAGAAAGTCGATTTCATGGCGACCTGGGGACAGATTGCCGACTGCACAATCGGTCCCTCTACACCAAGCAGGAACATGGCATTCCGGCTGAAGAATGAGCCGAGCCAATGCTGGTCGACTCCCGCTGTGCCATCCAGAGTAGGCAGGTTTTCGTCATGAGTTTCCAAGTCATCCCCAAGTCCGCGCAGCTGAGCTAGTGGGAGGTTGAGGTTGCAGATAAAGCGCAGGTAAGCCCCGGAAGCCCGGATGACACGATTGGCAAATAGACGCCGCTCGGCATCGTAAGTCGGCAGCAATACATCTGGCTTTGCTACTCCCTTGACACTGAGAGTGAGTTTCCAGCTGAGATTGGCAGCGTCGTAGATGGACGAGTTGAGTCCAAACGCGCCGAGAACGCTGTGGACGTGGCTGTGGCAGCTTTAACCCTTTGGCTCGAGGTTGGGCTCGAGGCTCTTAATGTGACGAGGTTTGACTCACGAGGCATCTCCACCAATGTGCACCCTTTGATCGGCAGTGGAAAAAGACCGAGCGACTCGCTCATTCACTGAGACGTCAGTATGCCGACTGTGGACAAGTTTGAGGGGCGGGGCGAGGGGGCAGCTGGGTTACACACCTCTCCAGACAGCAAACCAGCTCATGGCAGACGCGAATTCGACCTTCCAAGGTGTCATGATTTTGTTTAGGTGCTCTAGAGCCTCTTCTGGGGTTATGTTGTGCTCATGGACTTGAGTCTCTCCGACCGTAGACCCATTGGCCCGTCGGATGCGGTCACGGGCTTCCGCCATTTTGGCTGCTCTCTCACCCGTCACTTGAACGTAGAATCTGTCCAATTTCAGTACCGTGATCGCTATCGCTTCAACCAAGTTTAGTTGGCTTTGACTGGGAAGAGTCCACTAAACTGACCTTGTATGACCCTGTTCTCTAGGTATAATGATACACCCACCATGCTCGGCGCTGATGACAATGCTGTTCGCAAGTCAGAAAAGCCCCAACCCTTACACAGCCAGTTTACTTACTTGAAGCCCAATATGTGAGGATAATCTGTCTTGAATTGACAGTCCAGGATGACCCAGAAGCAGTCAGTGGCCAAGCCGTCAAAGGGAATTTGTAGCTTTTCGCGGATGCAACTAGACGCCCCATCAGCACCGACGAGGTACTTCGCACGAACAACCTCCGTCTCCCCATTCTTCAGGTCCTTGAAGGTTGCGGTGACGGGATGTGAAGAAACACCATTGTCTTGGACCACAAAACTGTCAACCGTCTTGCAGCGCTCAACCAAGGCCTGGTGCCGCAGAAGGTCGCGGATGTAGACCCGCTCGACTTGCCCCTGGGTAAGGATATGAATACCCTTATACCGCGAGTCACATATCGAGCTCTCACCGTGGAAGAGTTTGACGCCGTTGCGAAAAACCACGGTCGAGTTCAGAATGGGACCTTCTTCGGCGGCCTCGGTACTGACGCCCCAGGACTCGAGGTACTCAAGAGCACGTGGATGAAGGCCGTCTGCTCTGCCCGTGAGACATGGTGACTCTGACTTGTCTTGCGCCAGTTTTTAGCTTGGAGAATAGCGCACGTGAAAAGGGATCTCACCAACGATGCGAAAGCTGATGCCTTGTCTAGCAAGGTTCATGGCAACTGCCAACCCAAAAGGGCCGCCTGATAAGATCTCAGTAAAGATGAAGAAAGCATCGCTTCTATTGGTAGTGACGTACCACCACAGATGATCACATCGACTTCAGTTTCTGGTTTCCACCAAATATGAGTGTCCCCGGGCGACTGAGTGCCACTGTAAAGGTGCGGCCAGCTGCGGAGCTCACTGCGTCCCAAGTTATTCGTAGCTGATGAAGTTGGCTTCGCCGCCTCGGCTCGAATCTTCATATGGGCCTTCTTTCCATCCTCCGCAGTGAAGTACCGATCATCGGCCCAAAGAGGTACCGACTCGGTAGCGGGTGCAACGAAGCCGTGCTTCCAAGTGCGTGGAGGCAGAGACCGGGCCATTTTGCTTAAAGTACCACAGAAACCTTCGAGTATGGTATTTCTCGTCTCCCTCTGTGTTTATGCTGTTGAAGAAGTCATAGGCACGCGACTGTTGTAAGTGGTGTATCATCCAAGCCTCTGGTACTCTGGTCCGAAGCGCCACATCATACCACAATAGTCCCACCCAGTCGATCAGCTGGCATATCACTGATGATACACGGCACAACAATGGGTTGTAACTTCGATTTGGCGAAAGGTGAAGACACAAATGAAAATGCCGCTACGGAGAGGCCGGCATTCGCAGAGGCCGGCATTCGCAGAGGCCGGCATTCGCAGAGGCCGGCATTCGCAGAGGCCGGCATTCGCAGAGGCCGGCATTCGCAGAGGCCGGCATTCGCAGAGTCGAATGTGCCCGATTTGATGGGCCCCTGATTCGCCCTACCAAAAGCAAACCTGGTCACATCTTACGTGTTTCGCACTTTACCCTCAGATCTGATACTGGTGATGCACTTGGACGGGATTGAACATGTAAGTGGTCTCACGCTGCAGTTTCTGTTGGGCACGATGCTTTATTACGACAGTGATGGTACAAAAATCTCCGGTGAATCTGTAACCAGTCTTGCTCAAGAGTTAAAACCATGCGATATGGCATAATCACCGTATTATCCACACTCCATCAAGCTCGCCATCAAGCAGAACCAACCAGCTTAGTCAACTAGCCGAGGTCCGCGCTTAGTCTTGTCGGACTTCGTAGAAGATAGTGAATGGTGCAATATCGATGCCGGTGTGTTTGCCAGCAGCAGCGATGACTGCAGAGGCATTGGCGATGCCATTGTCATGCGAAGATGCAGCAGCTATGATGTTAAGGATTAAGTCAGCAAAGCGTGTCAGGCAGCCCGACAGAGGTACAGGTCCCGGTTGTTCCCATAGGGTAAGCAACGAAGCAAGCCAGGCGCAAAGCCGTACGCGTCTGACAATAAGTACGGCTTTATGCCTATAGAATGGAGTACTGTGTTTGAAACAAAGAGGAAGAATCGTACGGAATGTCTCTCCTGTTTCACAGCGCCAGTTTCGCCACGCCACAGTGGTCTCGTTCGCGATCAGTGTCTGCTGACCGATGATGTTGCTCCATTGGCCCATGTACGATCCCCCACCGGGAATGTGAACCACTGGGGTATCTGCGGTGTTAAGAGGCGGTCAGTATGAGACTGGAAATGTAGAAATCCCCTCACTTACCGGGAGACTGCTGGTTGACTTGGATGAAAGATCCATCAGGATCAGTCTTGTACTTCACCAACTGCAGTCATCGAGTCAGCTTCTGTGACACGACGTGCATGTGATACTCTGCCATGCAGGTGTTGTGTTGCCACATTGTCTCCGGACATCTTAGTAGGACGACCAACCTCTTCGGTAATCTGATAGTAACCTCCAGCCGGAGCGCTGAAGTTGAAGGTACGGGTAGCGCCTGGGACGTCCTCTTTACCTGTGGTCGATGCGGGGACTAGGCCTCCCTGATAGCCAATGTCAAGGACTATCAGGGTACATCATCGTCAGCGGTACTTTGGAGGAAGTTGCAGTGCCAGAACTGTCAGTCTGTCTCATTGTGCGGTATGAGGGCTTACATTTGCCCATGATCTGCTGCACTTCCAACGCAGGCGCTCCAATAACGCCAAAGGAAGTAAGATTCTTGAAGGTGCTTCCGGTTGGACACAGGCAAGGGCAGTACTTTGCACTGCATGCCGGGAGTTTGGTCCGGTCGGTTGGCGAACCCAGCGCAAGTCCTAGGCTGAGCCAAGGAACAACTAGTGAGGCGTGCATGGCGATACAGAATCGGACGAGGTTTCTTGCAGAGTGGTGAGACGGTGCCCGGGGCGATTTTTTTGAGTGAGAAGCTCGAGTTGCTTGCCCCTTGTGTCCCATCGCACCAGCCAACTTATATGTACTTCGATAGGACTACCATCATATCTTCAATCCACACTCAGCTGATCCTTCAATAGGAAATCAGACGCTGGTCCCAACACCACGAAGAACCACGGCAGCCAGAGCACCGAAAGTCTTCCCAAGATGGCGTCGGAAGGATGGGGCGCAGCGCAACCCTTCCCAGTGATGGCCTACTTCATGAGAGCTCAGGAGGCGGAATCAAACCAACCAATCAACTACCAAGTCAACCAACAAGCTGATGACCGTAAGCTTTGCCACACCCTGTGGCACCAGAATATGCAGATTGATAGGCAGGGGCTTGCGGTTCATTAAGTTTACTCCAATGGCGTTCACGAAAGGAGCCTCAGCCTCTGCAACGTCAGTCGGCGGAGGATGACCGCGTACGACTCAGATCCCAAATTTGCAAAGCTCTTGCAGAACAATCAGAAGACAAGTGCAGTTTTACGTACCTTAGACCGTCTCAATTACTCAAACCCGAACAGACCTATGGTGAAGATTGGCGGTGTCTAACGTAAGCTCTAAGGACTTAAAGCGATATCGCGTCGGAAAAACGCTGTAAACCGTAGTAAGCATAGATCCTTAGAGAAATGAAGCAACGCTAGCTAGGTAGCTATTTAGGCAAAACGGATGCCGTGTGCGGGCTTACGTTTAAAGGTGGAGGGGTTGGCCGACGATGTAGCCGTAGAGACGTAGTTGAAGATTGTTCATATAAGTTGTGTTAGGTTCGAAATCCTAATAGCGCTAATGCGGCTTCACTCTTCTGTATCATCCATCTAATGCACCCAGCGTACCAACCGAACGTCTCCGGAACAAGACCAACCTATGAAGGGCAAGAAACGCAGATGGACAGCTCAAGAAGACAGAGTATTACTTGAGAGGTTTCAAATCCAGCAGGCTAGTAAGTATCGAATGACTCTGCCTATCCTCTCACCTGTCTCCGGTGTGTCACCAGGCGCGAGGCTTCTTCCGATTCTGAATGGTCCCTAGGTCCTACCGGTAAAGGGGGCAGTATCAACTGGAGTGAAATAGCCGAGTCACTACCCGGCCGCAGCAACAAGGACTGTCGGAAGAGGCACCTTAACGAAATGGACGGAACATCGAAGAAGGTAGCCAACACATTGGTTGCTGGGACTCTGCTCAGTAGGTTACTAACTGACACAACAGGGACCATGGTCGAAAGAGGAAGACGCTCAGCTTGAAAGTCTCGTAAAGATCCACGGACCATCATGGGTAGCAGTATCGGAGGCAATCGGGAACAGGAGTGCAGATCGTGAGTTGCTTAGAAAGCAAATGCTCCCTACCACATCTGCTAATGCGATTTTCACTGGGAAAGAGTGCTCCAAGAGATGGCACCATTCCCTTAGTCCAGAGCTTGATCGTAGGCCATGGACAGAAGATGAGGTCAGTCACCTTCCACTACATTCCACCACACGCAAGGCCGACAGACCTAACAGTATCCTGAAGAATCTCCTCTTGTTACATGCGTTTGCAAAGCATGGGAGTTGTTGGAAAGAGATGCAGGATAGACACTTCCCTGCTAGGTCGGCCAACAACGTCAAGAACCAGTAGGTGACACCTCAGACCTCCTCTATCCCAGTCACAATAAGGGACTGCGACTAGCAACGTGAAACTTACAGTGACATGGCAGATTTACAACACTGATGCGGCGCGGAGCGCGAGCATCGGATGAGCCTATCAACTGTTGCCCCGATGGGAGTTCCACAACAGGCTCTGCTCACACACAGCTGTCGCAGTTATCCCCGGAAGGCTCTTCGAAGGGTTCGACAGTTCCAAATATATCCCAATCAGATTCACATGGTAGGAACCTGCGTCACAGCACCAAGCCCCTGCATGGTCCAACGTCAATGGCACCGGAACCTTCGAGTATCGATGACGAGTTCAATATTGATTTCAGCACCCATATCACTCCAACAAACAGTGAATGGAGTGACGCACTGTCCACCCAGGCCTTCGAGTATTCCAGTCTCTCGCCGGTTGACATGTTCCATGATCTTTTCTCGATGCCGGCGATTGATCAGGACTTCTCCGAAGGCGAGATGACTGGGTGGAGCTTCAATCCAAGTACGGCACCTGGCTCAAGTACGGCAGCGCCAGCAGAAGCTCTGGTGGTTGGGAGTTTCCTAGCCAGCCCCTCTTCGTCGGTCGATGAGGGAAGCCGCAGAGATCAATCGACGAGTGCGGGAACTCGTATGACCATTGTAATTGATGAGGCAAGGCCAGACACGCTTGTAGAGGTGATGAAAGTACTTATGGAGTCGAAAGCTCGCGTTGAGTTCAAGCGAGGGTGAAAAGGGGAACCAATTTCGCAGATGCTTCCACAAGTTGGAGCTACAATACAGAGAATATCAAATGTTGTGTAATTAAAGCACACGGCAGTGTTACCCAGAATTAGTCTCACGACATGAGAGATTACTGAAAACCTATGGTAAAATTCACTCGCGAACAACGCAACCTCTGCACATACATGATCGGGTGACGCTCTCTGGCCGTTCCTTGCGACGGAGATGGCGAGACGAATATTGGCATCTCTGCCCTGCGATGACTCGTGAAGTAATGGATGAACTGAACGCCCCTTACGCATAAAACATAGTTGCTGATCAGATCCTGTACCCAGTGTCCATAAGGTGGCGTACACCATGTTAGATGCCATGCAGACAACAGACCCTATTGTAGACCCAGCTGATTCCAGCTGTCAGGTGTCTTGTCGGTTGGGCCGGATTGTTGCCCAAGGGACGAGGTACCGTTTGCACTGTATCTAGATTAAAGAGACCTTTCGGATGGGACAAGCTCCCATCCTTCTAGACAGCACGCAGAACATCCAGAATACTAGTCATCGTAACATGGTATTCTGGGCCCCTGCCAGAAGGCACACTATTGTGTCCACGCATTGATACTTGCATATTACCCAGTCCAGGTATACTACCTGTGTTTGTGCTTATGCATGCATAAATGCATACTCTTGGGGGTAATCAGCAGACAGTCGATGATAATACCTCACACCGGCCGGTAAGCGACCACGGGCCCGTCCGGGCCGCCGCTGCAGTGTAACGGGAAGTAGGGGCTGACTTTAGATCGCAGATCCGTCGGGATGACCTGCATGCTGCCTAATTCCGAGAACTCTGGTCCCAAATCGGAGTTCTGGAGCCAAACATGTCAGTAATTCCGATACCTCAAGGTGGCTTTGTTCCAGGCTGGTGGTACAACTGAAACCTGATCAAGCCACCGACCACATTGCTTACGAATACTGTCTCGTGGTCGACGCCGAATAAGAGACGGCTGGGGCAGGCGGCGATGAAGCTGAGTTTTGACGAATACATCACGCAAGTCTGCCCTACGAAAGGGGATACACTCATCACTGGGCATACATTCAATACCTAAGCTAGAACACAAGATCGTCCAACTGCCCCCGAATCATTCCCATCATGCCTAACGTTCTCATTCTCGGAGGATCTGGATACCTCGGCTTCGCCCTGGGCCAGGCCCTCATCCGCTCTGGGAACTACACCGTCTTCGGCACAGTCCGCAGTGACGAAAAGGCGAAGACCCTGACACTCAACGAGGTCACCCCGGTGAAGGGTGAGGCCACTAATCCCAGGTGGCTAGCCCAGGCCATTGCGACACACCACATCGATGTCGTCGTCGACACAACCCAGGCTTATGAGCAAGCCGGCACTATGCTAGGTGCTGTCGTCCAAGCCGCCAAAGACCGTGCCGCCACCCTGGCCAAAGACAACGCTACCGGCCCCAAGCTCGGCTTTGTCTATACGAGTGGTTCGTGGGTCAACGGCTCACCCAGTCGCCGCATCAGCGATCTCACGGTCCCTGGAACGTCAGTCTCCCCCAGCAAGCCTGCCACCGCC